>OY720159.1:53376200-54576200 GCA_963082805.1 Hemicrepidius hirtus | reverse complement strand
CAAAATACAATTAGGTATTGCATATTAAAATAATTTTGAATTAAAATAAAAATTTGCATGTCACAGCGGTTTTAAAGGAAAGCAAACAAGTTTAAATTAATCTACTTACGTAAAACCAATCTTATATTTCGTTAATTATATCTAAAAGGTGTTTTTTTTTCAAATAAATTCAGATTCAGGAGACATCCATTTACATTAGGTAGGTAGTACCTATAGCATAACAGGTTTTTATTCACAACCAAATACAATATTTATTGCATAATTACTTCAAATTACTAAGGAAATATTTTATTATCTCTAATCCATTATTACCATTAAACATGAATACACTGAAACCGTCAATTTTTCCATACGACACTACTCCTGAAGGGAGAAAATGGGACGGGCAATCCATGCATTTAATTTATTTCGAATGTAACTTGCTCTGGCTCCCAACATTTTTATAATCAGAACAGTTTGCTGCAGCTTATTTCATGTTTGGTTAAAAAAAAAAAATTTATGTTTTATTCAGCGTTTGGTGAATAGGTATTACCCCAAGCGCCCCGTCCTGAACACCCGGAGGCATATCCTGTTTTTTTCCAATGCTCTAACATATTTTTCAGGAAAAGGAAACACGCACAGAATACAATCTGTACATATTTTGTTGGAACATGCGCGTTAACCACACCACGCAAATTAATTTATGCCGGAATTTTTTTGAATGTAGGATACTAGTACAAGTATGATAATGAAGTATTACGTAACACAAGGTGAGTTTTGGTTAATTGCGTCAAAGTTTTGGTAAACATTGTAACTTTAAGCGTCAACCAGACTTGTTCGCGAATCCTTCATAACTAATTTTTTGAGATCGTAAAGTGTTAAAAGTGATAACATGCCAATCCGTCCGTTATCAAAAGAATTGCAAGAGTTAGCTATAAAGGAACTTAATGAAGTACCAAGTAAAGTTCAAGCAGATATAGATCACATTCGAGAATGGATTTCTCAGCAACCTCATCTCAAGGCCAGAACGGGTACAACTATTTATAATTAGAAAGAACTTTAATATTTTTAATTTGATAATTGTTGTTATCAGATGATCAATTTATTGTAACTTTCCTACGCCATGCAAAATTCAGTCTCCAGCGAGCAAAGGAAAAAATTGATTCCTATTATTCATCCAGAGCGCTTGCGCCAGAATCACAATTTAAGGATCCGTTTTTGCCTGAGATCCAAGAAGCGCTAAATGAAGGGTGAGTTTTGATATTAAATAGTAAACATTAAAAATTTTTTTTTGCTCAACTAATCTCGAATACTTTTAAAACCTGCAGTTCTTTAGAAACTTATTTTGAAGTGTGAAATTTAGAAAATCGTTTACCAGTTTAACAACCTTCTCGTGAATTAAAACGTATACCTGATTTTTTTAGTATAGTATTTCCTCTTCCGAAAACAGTTGATGCTGCAGCACCCAGAATACTTATGGTTCGAATGCAGAAGTTAAAATCCGAGAAAATAACTTTGGAGACTGTTCTTAAATTAGAACACATGCTGGTGGACATTTTAACTTTAGAAGACGATAATTTTGCAGTGGCAGGAACGACTTTGATAGTGGATGTAAAAGATTTTCCCATCAGTTATTTTTCACAGCTAACTGTGAATTTTTCTAAAAAGTTGATTATGTTTGTTCAAGAAACATACCCAATAAGAGTTAAGGATGTAAATCATTTTAGCGCCCCTTCTTATGTCATCGCTATGCATAATATGTTAAAAATGTTTTATTCGAAAAAACTTAGAGAGAGGGTAAGATCTTAATTTTCCCTTAGAATAGATTAAAAAAAAGTCAAAATCATTTGTTTTCAGGTATTTTTTCATTCAACGGACAAAGTCGAAGTGAAAACTATACCTCCATCAGTCTTACCTAAGGAATATGGTGGTGATGAAGTTTCTTGCGACGAAATAGCGGGTAAATATTAAAAAAAAGCAAAGAAGGAAAATATACTAAATTGTACAAATTTCCAGCATCTTGGAAGAAGAAAGTGGAAAGTTACCGTGATTGGTTTTTGGAAGATGCTCAATACGGCACAGACGAAACGAAACGAGTTGGGAAACCTAAAAATTATAACGATATGTTCGGTGTAGAAGGATCTTTCGTTAAATTAGAAATTGATTAAATTTAAATTATTACAACCATAGCAAAATATATTCAGGTATCAGGTTAAAAAAAGATGTTATTTTATAATTTTTGTAAGAACCCATAGGAATATTGAATAATATATTATGTGATGTTACATTGTTGAAGATAATTTTCCAACGCAGAGAAATTGGACTTTTAGACGCGATAACAATCTCTTAGCACTCCTATAAGAGTTGTTCATATTTACGTCAAAAATTTAGTTCGTGTTAAGATCGGTTCGTATCTCGTGTTATGGGTTTCAGTACGTTAATAGGTACCGAAGATACACGATACGAACGAATCTTAACTCAAAAGTAATTTTTAATTTTAAGTAAACATCGTCTGTTGCTAAATGAACGATTATAAAACGCACTGAATGTTTGCTTAAAGCCGATGTCTCACTGTAAAATTTTTATAAAAATTTTTATAAAAATTTGTATAAAAACGATTTTTACAGTGTGACAGCACGGAGTTTTATAAAAATGACGTCATGTAAAAATATTTTTATGGTGCTTCTATTTTGATGACGTCACGTAAAATGGGTGTCGGCGCCTAGCCCATCTCACTGACAATTTGAATTTGCGCGCGATATTCTGACGAAAACAACGTGACGTAAGTCTTCGTTCTCACTTTCCATTACTATAATAGGTATAGATACTATGATAAAATAAAACGCGAAAACTAGAACGAGTAAAAATATTTCAACAGCAAACCAAACGCTTCGCTCACAACACTAACCTCACTTTCGTTTTGTTTTTGTTTGTTTTGTCAAACGCGCGCTGTTTGACATCCAGTTTTTATAAAATTCTTTTACAAAAAGTTTTACAGTGGGACATACCTTAAAAATACTTTTATGGTTCATGACGTCACATCGTTTTTATAAAAATTTTTATAAAAAAATTTTATAAAAATTTTTACAGTGGGACATGGGCTTAAGAAAAGTATATACCTAAAGTTGGTATTCGAGTCAAAGAAGTTTGATAACATGCCAAACCCTTGACCTTCATACAGCATCGGATATGATCGACTTGGTTCTATAGCAAGGTTCATCGAATTTACCCTACATGACCAGAAAATGAGTACCAATGCTGTTTTTTTTTAAATTTTTTTGAAATCTGTTTATACTAGGTATATCTTACGTTTAAAGACCGAAATTATTTTGTAAACAAGGCTTAAAAGTATAGGAATTTTATAGCGGCCAGAGTTCCTTCAATGTCGATTAACCGGATACAGGTTGTTATCTAAAAAATGCCTACAGCCATAACTTCATTATTTTAAATTTAGATCCCACAAACTAGGTGGGACCATTTTTAATTTCTTCTATTTCTACGCTTCTGGAAAATGGAAACTTATAAATAATAGTATGAACAGATGCAGAATTTTTTTCTCTTCAAAAAACCTCAATACACTTTTGCTCTAAAATAATTACGGGAGCCAATAATTAAATATTAAGAATTTACCAGAATTTGAAATCCCTATGCTGCGTTGCTCAAGTCACCACCCTGTATATAATTTTAAATGGTAAGATAAAATCTGCCATTTACCCCTAGAGAATTTCTCTAGACCCGCCCTTGTTTGGATTCAGGGCGTTCTGGAATACTTTGAATCTGTAGACAGAAAAGTTGATTTCAAGTTCCATGGTTAACCTGTTCTTCACAATATTATTAATTATCTGAATTATTTTAATTTTTATCCACAACCAGTATATTATAAGGTCATAATTCCACTACTAAGAGACGTCTTATGATATGAATAAAACACATAACAGCCGTATTCATAAACAATTTTAGTCGCTACTAACGCGCAACTAGTTTAGCCAGGTTTAAACCCTATATGTAGAATTATACATAGGGTTTGATCCTAGCTAAACTAGTTGCGCGTTAGTAACGACTAAAATTGTTTATGAATACGGCTGATAGGTCTTATAATTAAAACAATGGTAAATCTATAGCAACACCTATGACAAAAGTCAGTTGAAAATGTCAAAATAAATTTTTTCCAAAATATTAATTTGAAAACGCCACTTTCTGGTCTGTTTGTGGATAAAACGTTGTATTGCATACGTGTCTTAGTTGTATTTTATCCACTGAAGAAAATTAAATGCTCGAACTTCGTTCTCGCGTTTAAACATTCTTGCGTGGATAAAATACTACCTAAGACACTTATACAATAAATAACTATTATCAATGTCAAAATCGATCACCAAAAGTTTAACAAAATACACTTATTGCATATTAAAATATTTTTGAATTAAATTAAAAATTTGGATGTGACAGCGGTTTTAGAGAAAAACAAACAAGTATGCTGCAGCTTTTTTTATGTTTGGTTAAAAAAAATTAATTATTTAGGTATTAGCCTCTTTATGTGTATCCGACCCCAAGCGCCCTGTCCTGAACACCCGGAGGCATATCTTGTTTTTTTTCCAATACTCTAACATATTTTTCAGGAAACAGAAGTTGATTTTTTGAACTTTAAATAAAACAAAAAACCCACAGAATACAATCTGTACATATTTTGTTGGAACATGCGCGTTGACCATACCGCGCAAACTTTAGTCCAGGAGCTAGCGGTATATTAAGACTAATTTCTATCAAGCTGAAATTTTTTTTATGAGCTGGTATGGTTATGTCTGCCAAATGTAGGTGGTCGGCAAAATAGGACCGCGGGACATAAAGCGCCCAGAATTTTTTTGTTTTTAATTATTTTTTGATGAAATTTACAAACTTCAATCAAGCTAATTCCTATTATTTTGCTCGTTATTTAAGACATTCCGACAACAAACAATTAACTGTCCGACATAAGAGTCGGAACTGAATCAGTGTCTGCCGTTTGGGGTTCGTATTGTTTTTAAGACATTTGACTTATTACCATCAACCTGATTTTTTTTTAATAACTATATACTAATGTAACAAACACAAAAATCACCTTGTCCGACAATTTGAGCGGGACAGAAGCACTCTCTGACGTCCTGGATTGGTTAGTTGGCCAATTTTTTTTCTTAGCGCTCTATGTCCCGCGATCCTATTTTGCCGACCACCTACATTTGGCAGACATAACCATACCAGCTCATAAAAAAAATTTCAGCTTGATAGAAATTAGTCTTAAAATATACCGCTAGCTCCTGGACTATATTTATGCGGTAATTTTTTTGAATATATGTAAATAATAATACAAGTATGATAATGATGTATTATATAACAGAAGGCGAGTTTTGGTTAATTCCGTCTTGATAAACATTATAACTTTAAGCGTCAACCAAACTTGTTCGCGAATCCTTCATAAACAATTTTTTGAGATCGTAAAGTGTTAAAGCGATAACATGCCAATCCGTCCGTTATCAAAAGAATTGCAAGAGTTAGCTATAAAGGAACTTAATGAAGTACCAAGTAAAGTTCAAGCAGATATAGACCACATTCGAGAATGGATTTCTCAGCAACCTCATCTAAAGGCCAGAACGGGTACAACTATTTATTATTAGAAACAATTTTAATATTTTTAATTTAATAATTGTTGTTTTCAGATGATCAATTTATTGTAACTTTCCTACGCCATGCAAAATTCAGTCTCCAGCTAGCAAAGGAAAAAATTGATTCATATTACTCAGCCAGAGCGCTTGCGTCAAAATCACAATTTAAGGATCCGTTTTTGCCTGAGATCCAAGAAGCGCTAAATGAGGGGTGAGTTTTGATATTAAATAGTAAACATTAAAAAAAATTTTTTGTACAACTAATCTCGAATACTTTTAAAACCTGCAGTTCTTTAGAAACTTATTTTGAAGTGTGAAATTTAGAAAATCATTTACCAGTTTAAACAACCTTCTCTTGAATTAATGTATACCTGATTTTTTTAGTATAGTATTTCCTCTTCCGAAAACAGTTGATCCCGCAGCACCCAGAATAATTATGGTTCGACTGCAGAAGTTGATATACGAAAAAATAACCCTGGAGACTCTTCTTACAATACAACACATGATGGTGGACATTTTAATTTTAGAAGACGATAATTTTGCAGTGGCAGGAGCGACTTTGATCACGGATGTAAAAGATTTTCCCACCAGTTATTTTTCACAGCTAACTGTGAATTTTTGTAAAAAGTTGATTATATTTGTTCAAGAAACATACCCAATAAGACTTAAGGATATAAATCATTTTAGCACCCCTTCTTATATAATCACTATGTATAATATGGTAAAAATGTTTATTTCGAAAAAACTTAGAGAGAGGGTAAGATCTTAATTTTCCGTTAGGTTAGATTAAGAAAAAGTCAAAATCATTTGTTTTTAGATATTTTTTCATACAACGGAGAAAGTCGAAGTGAAAACTATACCTCTATCAGTCTTACCTAAGGAATATGGTGGTGATGAAGTTTCTTGCGACGAATTAGGGGGTAAATATTTAAAAATGCACAGATCTCGCAATTCTTGCAACCATCGTAGGGTGTTGAAAACAAACACGATGTATATTTAATACGGTAATCGAATATACAGAGTGTGTAAAAATTGTGGTGCAGGTTTCAGGTAATGCAGGATATCGCACTAAAAAGGAAACTAATTTTGATTTTGTATCTAAGTAATCAATAATAAAATTTTTCAAGTTGAACGGCAGCTACACATTTAGGCTACGACGGAGAGATGCAAGTTCGTGTTTTAAACAATAGTTTTGAGCAAAACTTTAATTAATTTCGATAAACCAAATACGGCTTATAATTCGTGGTATACGATTGGCGATTGGCTAAGGGAAACAATGAATTATTAAAAAAAATATATTTTGGTGGTCTTGTGTTGTTTTCTGTAATGCTAGTGAGACAACATGATGGAAAACGGGATATTCAGATGTAAAAATCTTACAGCGATCATTAGAAAAACACAAGTTTAACGAACATATTATTTCTTCAGCCTGAAAACTTGTTGTTTTGGGAAAACAAAATATTACTGCGGTAGCTTGAATTTATTTTAGTTACATTTTTAATATTAAGGCTGTACTTTGGAGCTATAGGTTAAATTTAGACAGCATTTATTCTAAATTTATTAGGACGCTATTTATTATTTTATTATTTCTTCTTCTTCTCCAATTCTTGCCATTTATGTTTTATATATTCTAACTTGGTAATAAGCAGCTCATTGACTGTTGCTGGATATTTACATTTATAGTTGATATAATTTGTTGATGTTTAAATATTTCAAAATCGTTAAAACAGCGATTACAATTGACAATTAAATTGAAGTTAAGTTAAACGATCAATGGTAAAAATTTTTAGCTATTATCACTGAATATACTCATCAAGTAACTATTTTGAAAGAGCAGCATTCTTTACTGTTACCAATTTTGAACTTTGACGACTGTAAGTTCAGGAAGCGTTTGCCAGTTTTTTTGATATCAGCTTTTTGTCTTAGTTTTGTCTAAGGAATGACTTTACCTAAAGCTTTCACCACCATTTTTCTACATTCTGTATAATGAACATTGTTTTGGTTTATAATGGTTTATTATAACGTTAACAATACAAATACCAAACAGACTATTATAACAGACTAGTATACCGAGTGGTTGGTATCTGAATAAGAAGTATAAATTGCATAATCACGTTTATCCGAATTCCTGCCCCTAACTGTTATGGAAAAAATTGGTAATGGTAGTAAACTAAAGAGAATAATATTCCGCGTTAAAAATTCTTTGTGTAGATACTATTTCTTCAACATAACAATATAAAATTTAAAAATGTAGCTATTTAAAAAATAGGAAGTGCTGCACTTGTCAAAACAAAAAATACTCATATTTTTCGAATGTACTTTCATATGTAGGTATTTAAATTTTATATATTTATTTTTATATTATTTATTATACAAACAATTCTTAAAATTGAACGACGCGGAATATTATTCTCTTTGATTTGGTATAACCATCACCAATTTGTTCCATGCATAAAAATGGGGAGCAGGAATTCGCATAAACGTGATAAACAATGTAAACGGCTTATGTACAGGGATATGACCGATATGACCAACCACTCGGTATAAATGTTGCTTACTTGGCTAAACTAATAAACTAAGTGAATACCTATACAGGGTGTCGAATTGAATTACCCTACATATGGAATTCAATGGTAAAATTTTAAAAGTCCCTTATTTTGGGGGCAAAACCCTCAGCTTGCTACAATTTTGCGAAGATGCGTATAAGCTGTTCTGCAGCTCGATTACCCAAGTGTTTAATTGCGCAATCAAAATATATAATTTTATGAGAATAAATCAGAAACGAATATATAAGTGTGTATATTATAATATAATATTACAGAATATCAGCAGAAGAAACATTTGGTAAAAATAGATTATTATTACGTTCTGAACATTTTGTATTTTTTGGTTTTGTTTTCTTTTCCAGTGAAGGTATTCACAACAAAAATATTTTCGGATATTTTGTAAGGACAGAATTAACGCTTCTGCGCAACCGCTTACAGAACAACGCGTGTAGTCCGACAACGCAACCAACTCCGCATGCTCGCACCCTGCTTAGATCCCGCGTGACGATATTTCGTGACGCGAGAACCTATAACTTGCCTCCGTATAAGTGTTTTCAACACTAAAAAAGCAAAGGAGGAAAATATTCTAATTTGTACAAATTTCCAGCATATTGGAAGAAAAAAGTGGAAAGTTATCGTGACTGGTTTTTGGAAGATGCTCAATACGGCACAGACGAAACGAAACGAGTTGGAAAACCTAAAATTAATAACGAAATGTTCGGTGTAGAAGGATCTTTCGTTAAATTAGAGATTGATTAAATTTAAATTACAATCACAGCAAAATATATTCAGGTATCAAGTTAAAAAAAAAGATGTGTTATTTTATCATTTTTGTAACAATCCATTGCGATATTAAATAATATTATGTGTGATTATTTAATTGTTACAATTTTATTGGTGGGTAGTTTTGCGTGGAACAATTCCAACGCCCATATCCCATAATCATCCTAAAACTTTCTAGAGACTTTAAAAGATTCTGGGAATGTCCTAACGAAATCGGAAAGAGGGGGAAAAATGTCCAAATAAGAGGGCCTTAATATTTTTTTCTAAAAACTTTCTGAATTTTTTTTCCTAATTTACTAACGCAGCGGAAGTAGATTTTCTCATCAACCGTACATTCTAGCTATACGACTACCTTATACTATGTGATAGACAATTCAATTTTGCATTCAATTATATAATAATATACAGGGTGTTTCATTTAAAATAACAAAGTTGCTTATTGTACTGTGAAAACCAAACACCCTGTATACGTAATATAAATTTAGGAGAATACAAATCGATATACTGAACAACTTTTATATTTAAACTTTTTTCATATTTTAACTAATAAAGGAGCTATAGGAGCATCAATTTCCGATTTTGAAAACTTCGTAGAGGGCGCCACAGTGAAATTCTAGCATTCATCAAAAAACGAAAATGTACCTAACACCAATCTGCATAAGTGTAGAAAATTTAAACAAAATCGTGTGGCCAGTTTCTATGTAATAATTTTTCAAAGGTAGTGGTATGGGAAAGTAAAAATGAGGGAACCATTCCTATTTTTTCCGAAAACTTTCCGAAATAATTGGTAACAAAAAACAGTGTTAGAGCGTTAAACAAATGGAAATAAATATAAAAACAATCAATCTTGCCTTAAAAAGGGGGCAACACAAAATCAAAACCAGACATTAATAAACGACAGCTTCCTGGAATAATTTTACTTTTTTCTATGTTTTAGACAATGGTTGATTCCATGGCTAACTTGTTATACATTTATTACTTTTATTTTAAAATTTAACAATGTCAAAATTTCTCACCTTCAATTATCACAAAAAGTGTTAAGTGCAAATTTTTGAATCAATAAAAATTTACATTTTATGATAACTAATAGTTTTCAGACAAACAAACGAGTATGGATATTACTGCACCTACGTAATCTTATATGGTAGTAAGATTTTCCAATTTCTCGGAGAAAATCGTCACGTGTAGCTTTTAGGAGGAAAAAAATGTTTGTGTAAATTGGGGGAATTTACGCACACATTTTATTGAAACACCAACAACAAAATTAAATTTTTATGTGGCTAGCTGCTAAAAATAGAACCTTTCTATCTGTGTTGAACTTTTGTGCGCACTTTATATAAATCTTGTTGTCCATAAAACAGGTATGTTAATGTACCGTTATTAGCACAAGGTGAGGATTGGTTAATTTCGTTTCCGAATGTTATTAACTTAAAGAGAGAGTTAACTAAACTTGTTCACACGCAGTCTTCATCTTCAGTTCACTATATTCGTACAAATCTCTTGAATATATATTAGCAATCATAGTAAAGTGTTAAAGTGAAAAAATGTCAATCCGTCCATTATCAAAAGAGCTGCAAGAAGTAGCCATAAATGAACTTAACGAAGTGCCTAGTCAAATCCAAGGAAATTTAGATCACATTAAAGAATGGATTTCTCAACAACCTCATCTCAAGGCAAGAACAGGTAAAAGTATCTCTTAATATATTTTTTTTATATTTTTAAATCAATATTTATTGTTTTCAGATGATCAATGGCTCTTAGCTTTCCTACGTAATTCAAAATATAGTCTTCAACGAGCAAAGGAAAAAATAGATACATTTTACGCAATGAGGTCGTTTGCACCGGATATGCATGACAATATGGATCCGTTTTTGCCCGAGATTCAAGAAGCATTACGTGAAGGGTGAGTTAAGAAAAAGATTATAAATTAGCTATTAAAATTCAATTGCAAGGATTATAAATAAAACAAATATAACATAAGGTGAAAATCGATAAGACATGTCAACAAAGACAGCAAGGGGGACATATTTTTATGTAAGATCCGGACGTCTCTCATCGACCATGCCACATAGTTGGAAAAATTTTATAAAGAATTCCTTCTAGTATTAATTTTTTTATTTGGTTCTAATTGAGATAAAAAATAAAAACTATATTTTGTTTATTTGGTGAATGACAGACGTCCGGATTTTACGTAAAAAGATGTCCCCAATTATTGTCCCCTATTATCTTTGTTGGCATGTCTTGTCTATTTTCAAGCAGACAATTGTTTTGAAAGATATGAGGGTAAAGTTTTGAGGGTATCTACTTTTCATTGAAAAATCCTCTATAAACCTATACCCTTATTTATTTTTTCAGTGTAATTATAGTTCTTCCAAAAACAGCTCATGCTGCAGCACCCAGAATAAGCATCCTTCGAATGCATAAAATGAAATCGGAGAAAATAAGTTTAAACTCTCTTTCAAAATTAGAACAAATGATAGCGGACATTTCAATTTTAGAAGACGATAATTGTACGGTGGCTGGATTTGGTGGAATCTTGGATCTAAAAGAAACTCCCACCCATTATCTTTCACAGCTAACTCCGAATTACTGTAAAAATCTGATTATGCAAATTCAAGACGCATATCCTTTAAGATTTAAGGAAATAAATTATTATAATTATCCTTCTTTTTTTCCTACCATGTATAATGTGGTAAAAGTATTTATTTCGAAAAAACTTAGAGAAAGGGTGAGTACTGCATTTGCTCTTCGAATAAATTAGAGAATCAAAACAATTCTTTTACAGGTATTTTTTCATCAAGATGGGAAAATCGAAACGAAAAATATACCCACATCAATTTTACCCAAAGAATATGGAGGTGATGAAGTTTCCTGTGATGAAATTGCAGGTAAATATTAAAATACAGGGTGTCTCAAAAAGAAACGACATCCAGTTAAGGACATGTTCCTTTCATGAAAATAAGAAGAAAAGTTCCAATTAACATGGGTACGGAAATGTTTCGTTATTGAGTTACAGGGTGTTGATTTTTTTTAATATATTCCGAAATGGTTATTATTATTATTATTATTTTACAAATAATGTTCAAAATGACCGCCATTAGCTTGAAGACAAGCTTCTATTCTTCGAACAAAATTTTGAGGCTAAAGGCGGTCATTATTCAAAAAACGGATTTGCAGAGTTATTTTTTTATTCGCATTTTTCATCTTTGAAGTGTGCTTTACACGAAAACGGTTAATGGTAGGAAAAAATCTCAAGAGACTGTTTCAACCGTAAATTAGTTGATAAATTTGAAAATTGTGTCAAAAATAAAAAAACAGTGGCGTACCATTTTTTTCTCCAGAAATATCCACATGCGCACCTGTAGTTACGCCACTGGTGAAGGAAAAAACTGACTAATACGGTCCACTTATAGCAAATGTACATACATACGTATTGCTTACTTTTTAAAATTTAGTCATCCTAGTCATTTCCGAATAAATGAAAGAAAGATCGATATTTTTACAACTTTCAACACCCTGTATCTCGGTAACGAAGCTTTTGCGGACCCATGTTAATACAAACTTTTTCTCTTCTTTTCATGAAAAGTACATGCCCTTTACTGGATACCGTTTCTTTTTAAAACACCCTATATAGGTACAAAGAATTTGGAATATTCTAAATTGTACAAAATATTACAGCATATTGGAAGACAAAAGTAGAAAGCTACCGTGACTATTTCTTGGAAGATGCTCAATATGGCACAGACGAGACGAAACGTATTGGAAAATTCAAACTTAATGAAGAAATGTTCGGAACAGACGGGTCTTTTGTTAAATTAGAAATTGATTAAGAATAAGTACGTAGGCTACAAACCTACTACCTTTTCTATTTTCTATCTTTTATGAAAACACAACACACAAAAGTAGAGTGTGTGATTCTGATCAACTTAATGGGAAACCTTTATGTCTCACAAATTGATGATAATATATGAGATGTTAGAGATGCATATTTAACATTTAGGGCTCTTGTAGGGAAATAATAGTAAGTTTTGTAAAGACAACTTAAAAATTGTCTGAGTAGGCACTAGAATAATAATTAAGTCACTTACATTGGTTGTAATGTGTTGAATCGGAATAGAAACAGCATCAAATAATACCGAGTTGTCCTTTTGTGAAGAAGACATGAAACTCATTCATTTTCCAGGTTCGAGTTTTTTTCACTACACTACACTAAAGTACAATAATTCACGACACTTTTTCACACAAATTTTCCAGTCAAAACTCAAAAACACTAATATCAAATGAAAATTAATTACAATTTTCATTTTACGATCTTATAAATGAACCGAATGGTTTTGTTTAACCTTTTCAAAGTAATAATTCTTATTATTAAAACCAACGCACATCATACACGTAGCACATTCAATGAATAACTGAGATAATAAAAATAATACCTGGTCAAGAAAACGTTCAAATTTCCCCAGATGTTTTTATTGATAAAGCATTTTAAATACTCACTCGTACAAAAGACTGCGAGAAAGTTATCTAACTCGTTATCTATATATACGTAGCGAGGTAAAATTCGAATAAAAAGTTTGTTTTACTGAACTTTTTACTAGATTATAATTTAGAGCCTTTGCTATTATTTTATACAAGCACAACATCCAAATTATTAAGTAGATACCGGATGTATTAAATATTAAACAAATATTTTTTCTGTTGGAATTTTGTAATCAAGGTTTTATTACTTGGATTCAACAATAATGAGATAATGTTTAATTAAAAATTTTTAGGACCATGTACCTAATGATGGCTATTATACTCAAGGTTTAGGTTTGCGAAACGAGCCGTAGACGAACCACGTAAAAATAATTGACAATAACAGGCATCATTGCATGCATCTTTTAATTAAATAAGCCATGGCGACATGTTTTTTGTCCTTACGTGAAATTATTTTTTGTTGTGAAACTTTGTCAAACATTTGATGCTGTGCTAATTATTTATTCCGCGATATTCCACTTTTGCTTGTTTGCTTCGGCTTGGTTTGTTTAAGTATAAAAAAATAATGTTAAGTGCTAAAATATTCCAGTGTATAATGATTATTCACGATAGTGAATTAAAGATATTATTTTTCTATATGAGATGTGATTAAATGTTATATCATTTTAAAGCAGATATTTATTTTGTATATTATTATAATGTTTCATCCTCCACCTTTTTAACATGTTTTATAATAATAAAATAAATATAGAAATTTACAACAAATATTGTATTTTTTTTATTATAGATTAAGGAAGCAATTATTTGTCATCACAAATTTTCTTTGGGCAGCATTCTGGATACTGTTTCGTCAAATCCTTATCAGATTTCCGGCATTTCGAATCATGCGGTAAACGCCAATAAGGGCACCTGAAAGTTAACAGTATTTTATACAGGGTGTTCCGAAAACAAACGGTATCCAGTTAAGGGCATGTTCCTTTCATGAAAATAAAAGGAAAAATTCCTATTAAGATGGATCCGCAAATGCTTCGTTATCG
Organism: Hemicrepidius hirtus; assembly: GCA_963082805.1. Taxonomy (NCBI): domain Eukaryota; kingdom Metazoa; phylum Arthropoda; class Insecta; order Coleoptera; family Elateridae; genus Hemicrepidius; species Hemicrepidius hirtus. The sequence goes on along the minus strand of OY720159.1, from coordinate 54,561,740 downwards.
AGATACAAGGTGTTCATATATTCCGAAATGATTATTATTTTACAAATAATGTTCAAAATGACCGCCATTGGCTTCAAGACAAGCTTCTATTCTTCGAACAAAATTTTGAGGCTAAAGGCGGTCATTATTCAAAAAACGGATTTGCAGAGTTATTTTTTTATTCGCATTTTTCATCTTTGAAGTGTGATTTACACGAAAACGGTTAATGGTAGGAAAAAATCTCAAGAGACTGTTTCAACCGTAAATTAGTTGAGGAATTTTAAAATTGTATTAACAACAAAAAACAGTGGCGTACCATATTTTCCTCCAGAAACATCCACATACGCACCTGTAGGTACGCCACTGAAGAAGGAAAAACTGACTAATATGGTCCACTTATAGATAGCAAATGCACATACATACGTATTGCTTACTTTTTTAAATTTAATTCATAGTCATTTCCAAATAAATAAAAAAAAGATCGATATTTTAAACGACTTTCAACACCCTGTGTATCTCGGTAGCGAAGCCTTTGGGGACCCATGTTAATAGGAACTGTTCCTCTTATTTTCATGAAAGGAATGCCCTTAACTGGATGCCGTTTCTTTTTAAGACACCCCTCGAGACACCCTGTATATTATTTATTATTTAAAAATGATTACGAATGACTTACGTCAAAGCTGAAATAGAATTAGTTGCGGGTTCCTGGCATGTAATCTTCTGACATAATCCTATTGGTGCAGGAACTGTTTCACCTTTTTTAATTTTCAACTCCCCAAAGTTACAATACCCATCATCTCCTTAAAAATACAAAGAATTGCATTCTTGCAGAATTAGAAACAATAATAACTGGATAATAGCTGAAAAATACAAGAAACAAAAAAATTACTTACCCTCAGATGTTGCTAAACCCCACAAAGCAACAATTACCAAAATACAAGTGATTAACTTCAACATATTTGACAAGAGAACACACAATAATATTTGTTCCTCTAGTTTCTCAGTTTATATTTTTAAAAACATATAAGTTAGTCGGTTTGATTACAAAAATCTTAAGTAATTTGACAAAAAAAAATAAAACATGAATGATGCAATATTTAAGAAAACCATATCAACTGATAATACTTTACTGATTCAGGAACAAAACAGCAAAATAAATTTACTTGAATTTTTTTATATAGAAAACCTACACAAACTGATATTACTATACCACATGCCTCTTGTCATCAAAATTAGGAACATACAGCAAGAATTATTCCAAACTTATGTAGCAAAAGTGGTGGACAATGTATTTTACTCGCATGTAATGGTTATTATTCACTAGGGTTACATACGAGGAAACTCATTTCTATTACGAACGGTAGCAATAATTTATTTACAGTTAGGTCAGATAAAATATTCGAAAATATTAAACTCGTATCTAAACTCTTTATTTCAGTATAGGTTTGTAGAATATTGATTATAATTTCCAATAAGTAATTAAATTTCTCAAATTTTATAAATATACACTATGATCAACAAAATTTTCGATAAATGTTGGCTAAATGATTGACTTATTCTTGCTTTTGGAACAGTCAAAGTCAATTTTTCTCGAAACAATTATATTCAATGTCCAACCCTTATCGAAAATTTTGTTGATCATATTGTAGTATGTAATTATTTTTTTTTATTAGTTACTGCTCTCTTTGGCTTTAAAACAAAGTTGTTTTGGGCAACAGTCTGGATACCGCTTAGTCAAATTAATTTCACCAAACCAACATGTTGGTTTAGGGGGATAAATAGGACAACTGAAATGAAAAATAATAATTAATGTAAAGTTTCAATATAAAATATTAGGAATAACATACGGAGAAAGCGAAAGTGCAATAGTTTGATTATCGGAAGTTGCTTTTGTACATTTTACTTGCTCACAACGTCCTATTGGTCCAGGTCGAGTCTGCCCCTCTTTAATAAGCTCATCATAGTAGGTGCAGTATCTATTTTTAGCTGTAAAGTACATAGAAAAAAGTAAGGAAATAAAAGAGATAGCTACATTATCGTTCCTAACAGATCAGTCCTTAATGTGTCCAGAATATCAAGACATCTAGAAAATTTACAAGTGCAGGTTGTGTGCCAGAACATGAAAAAAAATCGACGAAAACAGTAACACATGAATTTATACACATTTCTATTTTTCCTTGGTCTGTACAAATAAATCGGTAGTTTCAATCTTGTTCTGTATTAAATATAAAATAGTAATTTACGTTATAAGTACGGTAAACTCAGTTTTACAGTAACGAGTCGAAATGTTTAAGGACGAGGCGACGAAGGAGCCGAGTCAGGAATTTTGAGACGAGTTACTGTAAGAGTTTACCGGACGTATGTCGTAATGCGTTTTATTTCATACTGCAGGCACTAAATCTTTGTTTAAAATTGAAAAAATTAAAAATAAAAATTTGAATTCATAATATGGACATCTATGAAATGGAAGTGTTTGTTTTTTGACTGTTTGTCTTGTCAAAATGGGAGAAAATTATAACATTTTTGACGAAGTTCTTCGTAAATCTATTGCACAATTAATGTCAATTTTAATATTTAGTTTCTTTTTAATTGTCATATTTATTAATTTTGTAGTTTTTTAGTAATAAATAGTTTGATTATCGATTTATTTCATTTGAGTCCGGTAAAAGTTTTTACCGGACCTAATACCGTAAAGTCTTATTTACCGGACTCAAATCGTTAACTTAAACATGGGTGTTACGATGCAGTATGAAATAAAAAAATTAACAGGTGATAAACAATAATTAAAATCAGTAAGCAGGCGCAAGACCGGATAGCAATGTATAATGGGTTGCCTATATTCCAATGATAAGGTGAGCGGACCATTGGACTTGCAATATAAATGGACAAAATAAAATGGACTTCACTGTATATGAATTGATGAATTACTTACCCTTACTTTTGTTTTCTTTTTCGCCCCATACAATAACAGTTACCAACATTATTAAAGTAAAAATAGTTAACTTCGACATATTGCGTCAGTTCTTCTGTTAAAGCTCGTTGCTCGTGGAATACTTACACATGAATTATAAATCAAAAATTTTCAGTTTATATACTTTTCCCACATAATAAGTTTAATATTATTTTTTAATTGAATTTTAATTTAATTTTATTTAAGATAATTTAATAGCTTATGATATTAATATAAAAATATAATTAGAAAATCCTGAAGATAATGTTTAAACAAATAAAGTAATTAAACGAAAACCAATTAAATAAATGGAATATCTAATTATCAGATTCTTATAATAATATAAATAAAGTGGGAGAAAATAATTATTTTCAATTTTAATTTAATTTCTGGATTTAATTATTTTAGATAATGTTGCAATTACTAATTTCAGACCCACCTAGGTGACGTTGATATGCGAAGAAAAGGTCATAAAAGACATGTATAGGGTGTTCATTTAAAATCATAGAAGAAAAAAGAAAGCGATGGCGGAGAGGGCCAGTTTTTCAGTTCTGATTTTTAAACTTCGGTTCAGCTAAATCAAAACTAATTCCCAATCTTGGTTTAGCTAATAAACCAGAACTGAAAAACTGACCCTACAGTTTGTATTTGCGTTGCACCGTAGTAAAGGGAAAAAGGTTTAAATATATCTTCCACGCTGACCAGACGAGTCGGAATATGGTTTTAGGATGTCGAAAGCATAAGATATAAGGGTTGGGTGGAATTTAGGTTGAGACCTGATTTCCCTCGGTATGAGGATGTAAGGGAAAATCAGGAGCTTGCGTGGGCAGGATCGCTATTCCTGTAGTAGATCTAATCTCCACCGGGATCGTAGAGAAATATCTACCCGCTACCCCAAAAATACACGACTCGCAAATACAGTCAATTAAAAATATTCTAGACACCCTTTTCTGTTGCTAAAGATAAAACTAACAATTTGTTCAAATCAGGTGTTTAATTATTTGTCCCTGAATAAATTTGCTTGACATGTTGACAGGTCATGAGGTACCTCGAACATACAGACAGTATAAATATAGTATACCTAGAAATAAATATTAACAATAATTGGTGTTTCCATAGGTTTGACATTTTCCTGTAAGTATACAGAGAAAATAAATGGGTAAAGACTCCACATTCTGTTAATTCCTGCAATTTAGGTACAAGATCGTGATTTCAATCACGTAGCTCTAATTTTATAGGAATTACTCAAGTCATTATTTCTTGTAGATTTTGATGTGGTTTTTTAGTTCAATTATAATATAATTTATAAAAAAATACTAACCATAATTTTAGCAGAAAAAATTAATGATAAGATAGTCATCTCTAAAGAAGCACGTCGTCGATATTGGAAAAAACACCGAACATGTGGATAGGATGAGCCCAGAACGATTAGCTAAATGGACTGAATCACAAAAATCTAACACCAAACACCCAGTAGGAAGACCACCGTACGCGGGTTCAAACTCTAATTAGTAGAATGTTTTTTTCCTGGAATAGAAGATAAAATAAACAACCCTAGCGACCAATTACGTTTTTGTCCCATGGGCGGTTGAAGCTAAACCCACGATTAAAACCAAACAAATAAAAAACATATTAAGGGCTGGTCTTTCAATTTGGATTTAACTCCCAGTTAAGCTAACTAACGGTCACGGATAGCTACCATTGTTTCAAATTGGCCGTGGGTTAGCTTAACAGGAACTCGAATTAAAAGACCAACCCTTCAGCTTTTATTCTACAACAAAACATTTTCTTATAAAATAATATCTTCTTAATTAAAACTAAAACTAAATTATTTTTTCTTATAATTTTTAAAAAGATCAAACTTCTTCAGGTCCAGAATATCTACCAATAAAGAATACCCCAATTGATTTGTGTTTCAAATAAAATAGGAAAGGATGATTCGCCATAAATCTAAATGCATTTCCTCCACTTATTCTATCAAAGGAAACTGAAAAAATAAAACAGGCCATTATTAATATCAGCTCTAAGGACAACTCGCCACTACCCATCCATTCCCGACCAATTTATAATTTAATATTTAATTTTCATTAAAAAAAAACTAGAGCCAATTTAAAATAATTACAGAGTTCTGGAAGCTCTCTGCCCACCAATGTACTTTTAGTCGGACCGACCTCATTTTTTTAAATTTGTTGATTCTCCTTGTAACTAAAAATCTTTAGAAGAACGTTATTTATAAGATCAGAACAGGGATAGATAGAGAGATGGGTCTATTGTGCTAACCCTATAAAGTACTTTCCCCAATCAAGCTATCCAAGTCCTTGGGTGACCTTAAGAATATTTATATGGAGCGGTGTTGTAGGACACGGCTAAGTTAGCTAGGAAAACTAGACACGACCACTTGTCCTACGTCTAATTATTGTCTCTGCTCCATGCTATCTCGTGCACATTGCACCATTCTGTTAACTGATGGGTTTTTCGGATTCTAACCATACAAGGCCAATGATACAAGTTTTCCAAAAAAATAATATGGGGGTTGCAATGTCTTCGTAAACTTTTAACTTTGTCATAGACCGCGATAGAACATTGCAGGGGGTAGAAAACCTTTAAATGCAATACAATTCGCAATTGCTCTAACGAAACTTACCCTCAGTGGCAGCAGCAGCTGTTGTTCCTTTTTCATCAACTTCTATGAAAGTTTTTTGGATAACACTACTAATCATCACCCGACCATTATTTGAAATTCCACTAAAATCAGCGAGGCTTGTGAAAGCATCATTAATTCCCAACTGAAATTTTTTTAATTATTATCATAAGGTGTCTTAAAATTTTAATTACTTACCGCTTGCAAAATGGGGATAAACGGAATGGTGGATTCGATTTTAAATTTTGGAATAATAGCTTCAACTGGTTCTACTTTATACTTCGGTGCGACAAGTACATCAGCAATATGAGCTTCCAAATCAGGTAATCCATCGTTATGATTGGGTAAGACAAAAGTCATGGTAATTTCATCCCCTTTATAAGGTAACTCCAAAAATTGCGCTTTTAATTCAAGACTTCTATAACAACTAAAATTATCAGCTACAAACATCATATCCGTAAAAGCAGTCTTGTTTTGGTTAATACGAAAAGGAAATCCTCCCATGTCAACAAATTCCTTCACCCAAGTCCCTTGGTAATACAAAGCATTGATCATCACAGCAACTGTGTCACTACTCAAACTATCTGGCGATATCAAATCATGAATTTTATTATGGGTTTTTTTCTCAACCCATTCATTCATTTCTGCAGCAGCTTCTACGGATTTTCCAAAGTCGATGTTATCAGTTTCTGAATGAAATACATATTTAGCTGCGTTTTTAAAATAATCGTGGATTGTGATATCATTTCCAAGGTAAATTTTATTTGCACTGCTTAGGGTGTATTCATTATTTGTTTGGAGATTTTTGCTTAATTCAAGAAAGGTATGGTAGAGTTTTTCTTGGTCCCCAGGAATTTGTAAACTGTCGATGATTTCTTTTGCGGTGGTTCCTTTGGCACCGGTACTAATAAGTGCAAAAATTATTTGGACTGATAAAGGAGATACTAAGAAACTTCCTGAGAAGGATTTCGACAATTCCTGAAAAAAAAGTGATTAGGGTCGAGTTAGCCGGGGGATTTTATTGACGCCGCTTACCATGCGGGATCATCGAAGGCACATGTTATACATTAAAATAGGGATGCCCAAAAGCGTGTTTTAAAAATTACTTACCTTGTATAAATCCCTAATATATTGAACATTTCTATCGGAAAAATCTTTTAAAATTTGAGACTTTTGAGGGCAGGCTATTACAGCTCCCAAAGCAATTAACAAAAATAGTTTCTTCTGCATTCTGGAAACAAAACAAAATATTATTTCAAGAACAAACAAACACTTTATTTCTAACGCAATACATAAAGGAAACCACAGGCTACTACTGAACGATTAATTCAAGTACGCACGCTATTAATATCAAGTTATGTAAGACTTGTGGTTAATATTTTCCATTAATAGAAAAAAATTCTTATTAAGTTTTGTTTATTCCAAAACAGTAGTATTTTCCCAACCAAAACAAACAAAATTAAAACAATTAAAGAATTACTCACCTTACTGTAGTTTATAGAAGTTTTCAATAACAAGTCTCTTCAGAGACTGACTGCATCGTATTTAAATACAAAAGCAAGTTTAACTTCTAAAAAAGAAGGGGCTACTTCTTTTCTTTAAAAGTAGTACGTGACAGAAAAGGACACTCAAAGATACAATATATACACAAAACACGATGGCAGGAAAACCCAGGTTACTCAACAGAAAGGCCCATTCAGATAAAAATGAGATGTTGTCGCCAAGCACTGTTATAAAAAAAATTTCATAAAATCTAATATTTATAGTACTACTATATCAAAAAAATTCTTTAGTCCTGTTAGTATCAGTTGAGTCGTTTAAATTATGACTGACTCAAAGTCCCATGCTATCGGAAGTAGTAAACAAGGAAATATCATGATTCGGTTTATTGTCTTTGAACAAACTAAACATTTCATAAATATTCATAGGAAAGATGATGTCGTATTAACCTGTTTTTGCTATCAATGCTATCGCTATTAATAGTACAAATCATTCTTGAATCTTCGAAAAGAAAACGATCTTGAATTAATTTTTTGGGGTCTTTCCCATAAATCGACTAGAACTTACGATTTAAAATTGTCTATCGACCTACTAACCTTGAAATGATTCAATTTTCTTTTAAATTATAATTTATTATGATGATATTCCATTAAATAGTTTTTTTGCAAGCGGCACGAAAGTACCTAATTACAGATTGTGTAGGGACGAAACGTATACCATTTAGATTTGTTTTTCCAAAGTTTTGGAGTTTTCCCGAATAACTAAATGCTAACGTTTTGGAAATTATTTTTCCAGATAGAGTTACAAAAATAATGTTTCTTCCTGGGGTGATTTTGCTATTGGATATTTCAAGGTCACTTCCGAATAATTTCGGTAAATCCAAAAACGGTCGCAACGGCGCGGCGGCGCTCTTCCAAAAATTTTGAAATTTTTGAAAAATTATTACAAAAAAACTGCTCTAACGATTTTGTTTAAATTTTCTATACTTATGCAGCTTGGTATTAGCTACATTTTTGTTTTTTGATGAACGCCAGAATTCCACTGTGGCGCCCTCTACGAGGTTTTGAAACCCGAAACTTGATGCTCCTATATAGCACCTTTATTAGTCAAAATATGAAAAAAGTTTAAATATAAAAGATATTCAGTATATAATTCTGCATTCTTCTAAATGTATATCACGTATACAGGGCGTTTGCTGTCCATAGTACGATAAGCAACTTTGTTATTTTAAATGAAACACCCTATATATTATTATATAATTGAATGCAGAATTTAATTCTCTATCACATAGTATAAGGTGTTCATATAGCTAAAATTTACGGTTGATGAGAAATTCATGAATTTTGAATATTATGTAGGACTCTGACGGAAACGGATCGTCGCATTCGGTCGGTAGCGATCGTCCGGCTTCGCCAGCTGTAATTTCTAGCCGATACAGATAAATGGGTGTCTTTCTTCTGTTCATATCGAATCCGAATAGTCGCGTTTTTCTCACTAAGCATTAAAACGCTTATCAGGGTCTGCCTCGCGAACTATACTGCTGAATACCAAAAACGAAACGTTTATTTTTAGTATGGAAAAGTCCAGGGGAGGTTTGCACCTCCACTTTTTCCACTATTTCTACTTCTCCCAATCATAAAATAGTTTCCTTTGTAGCCCACAGGATTTTATTATTTCAGACAACCCTAAAATTGTTGGACTAGGAAACTTGCCTAACCTTGAAATATCGGAGAACTTTTACCAGGACATTGTTTTAAAGGGGAAAAAAATTACTTGCATGGGTTTCTAGCAAGTCCTTTGGTTTTCTAACATTTTATTAAAAGGAGGTACCCTGAGAGCAAACTTTCTTAACTTGTAGAACTTTTCAACTGTACGAAAAAGTTTTTAAAGGAATATTACAACAGTGTCGGTAATGTGGTATGGTATTTTCTTAAAATCGTTAAATAATGGCAACATATAACGATAAATATTTCTAATATTACCATATCGTTGATGAACGACCTTCAAGTAACGGTTTTCAAGGTCATGGTAGATAATTTTATATACTGAATCAATTATTTTATGTATTGTTTGGATGTAGCGTATAATTACTCGAAATTTTTCCATAGAAAATTTTTTTGTACTTAGCTAATAATTTGGGAAATTAATAACTTCTCTACACCTGGAACCAATCAAATGACCTTCAAATAGTTTCAAGTTCATTTAAATAGGAAACTATTAAAAAAACAATCTTACTGTAAATATTGTTATACCGTGTGTCCCTGGGAATACGGAACATAGGGAACTTACAATGCTAATTTTTTTAAATGATCCACGAGTGCGTTGAAGCTTATGTTCCGTATTCCCAGGGACACACGGTATAACAAAATCTTAAAGCGAAAAATATATTTTTTATTACATAGGTAACTGATTATTTACAAAACCCAATCAGAGAGTTTTTCTTCTTTAGTTTTCGAGTCAAACCATTACGTGCTAACTTTTTGGGGAACAGAATATCTTCCAACGAAGAAAATTCCATAAACTTTATGTTTCAAATAAAATAAGAAAGGATGATCAGCAACAAAACTAGGTTCGTCGTCACGTCCACTCCTTGACACTGTAACTGAAAATTTTAAAGAAAAACATAAACGACTTGATACTAATTAAAAAAAAAAAAGATAAATATACTTACGGACAGTAGCAGCAGCTGCTGTTGTTCCTTTTTCGTCAACTTCAATAAAAGATTTTTGAACCACAGCACTGATACTCAAAGGTTCATGATTTTCTCCAATTCCACTAAAATCAGCATCACCTGAGAAGGCATCAGTGATTCCCAACTAAAAAAAACAAGAAGTTTGATTGTTTGTAATATAAAATTTTATAAGCTACTTACACTTTCCAAAATGCTTTGTAAATCAGTGGTGGTTTCAATTTTAAATTTTGGAATTAAAACTTCAAGTTCTTCTGAGGTGTAAGGAGGGGGGGCCAATACATCAGAAATACGAGCTTCTAATGCTGGTAAACCTTCAACATCATTGGGTAAAATAATTGTCATGCTGACATCATCCCCTTCGTAGGGTAATTCCAAAAATTTAGATTTTAATTCTTTACTCTCGTAATAATTAAAAGTTTCGGCTATTTTCATTAAATTAGTAAAAATGAGTTTATTCTTGTTAGTATAAAAAGGTAATCTTGTAAGTTCACTAAATTGTTTCACCCATTTTCCTTGGAAAAATAACGCATTAACAAATACAGCAACAGTACTTGCATCAACCAAATCATCGTTTACCAAATCCTTGATTTTATTATGAGTTTTATCTTCAACCCATTCATTAATTTCGCTGATAGCCTGTTGAGTTTTTGCGAAATCAATATTTTCGATTTCAGAATAAAATACTTGTTTAGCATTCGTTTTGTATTGTTCACTTATGTTAAAATTTTTTGCAACGTAAATCTTATTGGCAATACTTGAAGTGTATTTGTTATGGCTTTTGAAATTTTCGCCCAAACGAAGATAAGTTTCTTTGATTTTTTCGTCAGTTCCTGGAAGATGAAATGTGGAAATAATTTGATTACGAGTGTTACCTCGTGCACCACCACTTATAAGAGCAAAAAGGTTTTGTATTGATAATGGACAGATTAGGAAATTTCCAGAATGGACCTTTACCAGTTCCTGAAAATAAAAAAAGATTTCAGTGCGGAAGTTCGCGATTTTCTCATCAATTGTACATTTTAGCTATATGACTACCTTATACAATGTGATAGACAATTAAATTTTGCATTCAATTATATAATAATATACAGGGTATTTCATTTAAAATAACAAAGTTGCTTATTGTACTGTGGAAACCAAACACCCTGTACACATGATATAAATTTAAGAGAATGCAGAGCTATATACTGAATAACTTTTGTATTTAAACTTTTTTCATATTTTGATTAATAATGGAGCTATAGGAGCATCAAATTCCGATTTTCAAAATGTCGTAGAGGGCGCCACAGTGAAATTCTGGCATTCATCAAAAAACAAAAATGTAGCTAATATTAAGCTGCATAAGTGTAGACAATTTAAACAAAATCGTGTTGCCAGTTTTTTTGTAATAATTTTTCAAAAATTTCAAAATTTTGGAAAAACGTCGTTGCGACCGTTTTTGGATTTACTAAATAAATTTTTCTTCATGGTATAGTACCGCCAAAGGACTTTCAAACAAATTGTTGTTGAACCTGATCAGATAACTGGTTTTTGAGTTGTGGGGGGTTAAAGTCAAAATTTTGAAAAATTCATAGCGGCCGCCATTTTGAAGTTAGAGAGTCCGACAAAAAACTGTTTCCCTTGAATTATGGTCTTCTTTTATATCCGCTACTCAGATTTTCAAAATTCTACTTCTGAAAAAAATGCTACCAAAAAAACATGTCTAACTTCCGCTTCCGGTTTCGGATTGTTTTGAAAATCTAATTTTGTCGATGAATTTTCGATATACCCCTTCATTTCAAATTTTATCAAAATCGGTTCACTAGTTTAGAGGCGTTACATACACGGACACACCCACAGACAAACATTTTTTCTAAATCATTTTTTTGGAAACCTGGAGGTCCAAAAGGAGCCCTGAGACCTTCATCTAGCCTTATGGTTATTTTAAAAAATGTTTATTATTCTTACCTTGTATAAATTACCAATATAGTGACGATTGTTTTCTGCAAACTCTTTTAACACAGAGTCCTCTCCCAAAGTTAGAGACACTCCAAATAAAAGTATTAAAGCGAACTTCATTTTAAATCTGCAACAAAAACATGTAACTATGTCAAACATTAGATCACAAAATCATTCTCTATGTGATTTATAAAACAATACAAGCAGTACCTATACAAGAATAAATGAAAACTTTATATTCTGAACACGAAACACGTAATAGTTATATAATTTATTAATAAATACAACTTTTATTAGTTATAAATTCAAATATAAACTGTACAAGGTACCTACTAGCAAAAATTCTCTTCATTTAATACAGATAACATAAAAATATTGTTACTTACTGCTTGATATTTTACGCAATCATTCACTGGTCAAAAACAAACTAATTCCATTTATATTATTTTTGCATTCTATCATAAAATTGTGATTAATAAAAAGAGAAGGGGTATACAAGAAATAACATCCTAAAGGAATTTCCTAAACGCACAGCTCACGTGATTAAATTAAATCGCAACTAGATACGTAAATAAATTACTTTAACCTATGGGTTTATCAAAAGGAGATAGTAATAACTTAAATGGAATAATGGCAAAATAAAGTTAGTAATGAATAATTATTTTATTTTTTTATGGACTAAGATAAATTAATTCCTTTTGGAATTTTTTGAAATGAGATTTATAGTGAAACTTACTTTAAAACTCTGCGTAGTGCACTTTAAGGATTTACTCACAAGAATGGGACTTTTTGGATACGTATTTATTTCATAGAACTTTCTTTGACAATGTCCTCTGGTAATTATGCAAATTTCACAATTGTAATAGTTCAAAGTACCTAAAGATTAATGACCAGCTTTCTCCCAGTCTAATGTATAGATACATTCATAATATTATCAAAATGATATGAAAGAATGCCAATGAGATCATAGAACAAACCTTTGGTAATGTTAGATTTAAAGGAAAACAAATCTGGTAGGTAGTAATAATTATTCGGGTTTGCCCCAAAAATATTCAAAACTGCTACTTCAAGAGTATACAAAATAAGGGATGATGACACCAAAACGAAATTATTTCCCAAAATTCAAAAAAAGTACAGGAAATTGTTTACGAGACCCAGCCCCCCCCCCACTTTGAAACGCCCCAGGTTTAAATAATTTTATTTGGAAACTAATCAGATAGTAACACATGCTAGTACTAAACCGTACGCCAAATTTCGTTACTTTATATTCAAGGGTGTTTGAGATATTAATTAAAATAATTGAAATTTTATTCGCCCCCTTCAGGGGGTAGTAGCTCCCCTCAGAAGCATTTTAGGACACCTGTTCATGGGAACTTTGTTTCTTAGGAGACCTAAGGAATTTTATTACATCCCGAAGTTCGTCGGTGTTGTTTATATACACCCTATATATTTAGATGATTTGCTGATATCTACAAAAAATTTCAAGAAGTTCCTGAATTTTTCAAAAAAGGCACACAATAACAACAATACAAAAAAATATGCAATATTATAGGCATCGCAATAAATTCTGTATCGAGAAGAAAAAAAAAATGGAAATGCATACAAATCCGGCCTCTACCTGACCGCACACTAAAATAAAGAATAGAATTTTAAGATTAGTTTTCAAATACAAAAACGATCCATTATTTAATGCAAATAAAAAAAATACATTAACTTCAGTATCAGTAAACAAATAAAAAGGATGTGGTTGTTATTTCTTGATTCCTTATTTTTAGGTCACTTATCAGGAAAATCCTGACAAACTTAATAAACATTTTCAGGAATGGAATATCTACCAATAAATAAAATTCCATTGATTCTGTGTTTCAAATAAAATATGAAGGGATGGTTTGCAAAAAATGGTATTCCTGAGGTTGCTATTCTGTCTATAAGATCGACTGAAACAGAAAAGAAAAATTAATACAATGTTGGTAGTTAATTAAAAATTTGAAACAAAGGTGGAGCGTCCTGAAATAAAACAAAATGAATTATAAAGAGAAACAGGTACTACTACATAAAACAGGACTGTTGTATAATATTCAACGAACATGTAAATGGTGAGCCGTAGGCAATTTTCATAAAAATATCCCTTGTGAATAATACCTACCCATTACATGCTCGTAATAAAATATTTTGTCCTGTTTTGAGTGCATATTTTAAAAATTAGTTCTGCGATATTAATTTTCCCGTTTAAAACCCACAAGGGAATAATGATTATTCACGTGTTCTACTTACTGACAGTTGCAGCAGCTGCTGACGTCCCTTTTTCATCAACTTCAATAAAAACTTTTTGAACTACATCACTGACTGAAAGTTTGTCCTCATTTTCAATAACTCCACTAAAATCAGCTTCCTTAGAGAACGCGTCCTTAATTCCCAACTACAAAATAAAATTTTAATGGTATCCCTTAAACTCTTTTAAATCATTTTTACTTACAGCTTGTAAGACGGGTATAAACTTAATTGTAGTTTCTATTTTAAATTTCGGAATAGTGGCATTAATATTTAATACTTTATATTTTGGTGCTTTAAGGACATCACCAATTCGAGATTCCAAAGCAGGTAAACCATTAACATCATGTGGTAAAACAAAAGTCATGGTAACATTATCTCCTTCATAAGGAATTTCCAAAAATTGTGCTTTAATTTCAGAACAATTACAATAATTGAATTTTTCTACTATTCTCATCATATCAGTGGTAAGTTCTTTACCATCAACCAAAAACTCCCCCTTTATTGTGTCTTGAAATTGTTTAACCCATTTCCCTTGAAAATACAAAGCATTGATTAACAAAGCAACTGTATCATTATTCAACATTTCTTCACGTAATAAATTTTTTATTTTGTCATGGGTTTTATTTTCTACCCATTTATTAATTTCAGCTACAGCTTCTGTAACGTTTCTTAAATTAATGTTTTGGATTTCTGATTGGAAGACATCAATAATATTGCGTTTGTATTGTTCGTTGATTTTAAAATTATTCGCCAAATAAATTTTATTGGCACTAGTTAAATTATATTTATTGTTAGTTTGAAGATTTTGACTGTAATTCAGGAAAATTTCTTTAATTTTATCTTCCTCGTTTGGAAGATGTAGGCTGGTGGTTATTTGTTGCGAGGTATTTCCTTTTGCTCCACCATTTAAAAGTGCGAAGATGGTTTGGAGTGAGAATGGGCTTACCAGGAAATTGTTTGGATGTCCTTTTACCAACTCCTGAAAAATAATATTGTAACAGCTTTAAGAATGGATTTAATTTCTTTAACTCGTTTAAATATTCAGTACTGAGTGTGGGGGAAGCTTACGTTATACAGGGTAGTCCAAAAAGAAACGGCATCCAGTTAAAGGCATGTTCCTTTCATAAAAATAAGAGGAAAAGTTCCGATTAACATGGGTCCGCAAATGCTTCGTTATCGAGATACAGGGTGTTAAATGTTGTAAAAAATATCGACCTTTTTTTCATTTATTCCAAAATGACTAAGAATTAAATTTTAAAAAGTAAAGCAATACGTATGTATGTATATTTGCTATAAGTGGACCATATTAGGCAGTTTTTTCCTTCTCCAGTGGCGTAACTACAGGTGGGTATGTTGATATTTCAAGTGGAAAAAATGGTACGCCACTGTTTTTTAATTTTTGACACAATTTTCAAAATTTTGTTCGAAAAATAGAAGCTTGTCTTGAAGCTAACGGCGGTCATTTTAAACATTATTTGTAAAATTATAATAATAAACTGGAAGACTTTTTTTGGGGGACACCCTGTATAATTTTTTTTATCATAGTCCCTTATTTTTTACTCACTCTATACATAATTACTTTTAGTTTGATAAGCTTGTCTTATGATTTATAACGTATTAGGTACCTTAAACAATTCTTCAACAAACAGAAGACTTTCATCAGCGAATTTACTGAAAACTGAAGAGTTTTCAGCATCTTCTGCTAAAACAGCCATTACTGCGAATGCAGTAACCAAAAAAAACCTCATTTTGCACCTGAAATAAAACTATTTTAGAACCAGTTAAAAAAAGTAGGTACTCAAAATTTCGTATAATAATTAAAAATTAAAAATTAATAATCACTTACCTACACGGTTTTATTTTCAACGATCTTTGATGTATTCCCAAAAACACTTCACTAGATTTAATTCAATAACACGTTTGTTTAAGCCTTTATAATATACTCCTTACAGGGAAGGGGTAAATTGAATGTTTTTTTTTTATTCAGTTAAGAATAAAAAAGGAACTGTTTGGTTTTTCGTTTTTTGTAGATACTTGGCTGCAGAATTGCGTTTGAAGAAAGAAATAAGTAAAGAATTTATAATGACGTATGAAAACCGGATTTCAGGACGCAAAATTCGCCGTTACATGTTTCTTGGGGTAATTGACTTCTTCAGCAAAGATTTTATGATTCTAAATATATAAGGAATCATAATTATATTCCAAGTCTTGAGGAGGAAATAATTTTTATTTGATGTTTTCAGGAACTTAGTTGTTATCTTAAGTGCACCGAAAACTGAAAACTTTCCGGTAAAGGAGACTCCTTTATAATATGCCTTTTGTGTCTGATATTGAAATTTGTAATTGTTTGACCAACTTATATATACAGGGTGTCCAAGATAAGGAGCGCATACGTGGCGATCTCGTAAACGGTAAGAGATAGAGATTCGGTTAAATGAGAAGAAATGTTCAACAGGCTGAAAAATATTAAATTTTCAGTTTACATTTCCCTGTTTAATGTAATTATTTAGCCAATAGCGCAAAATGGTATGACATTATTTTAAGGCACTTTTTAATGGAGATTTCAAATCTTTAATTAAATTTTTTTTAGTCACCAACTTTTTAAGACATTAACTTTGTTTTTTCAAATACGCGTCTTGGACACCCTTACAATGTGAACAATTTAATTTAGTCTTTAGCAGCAAAAAAGGGTGTATAGAATATTTCGGGTTGTTTTAAAAATTATTTGTGTACTATTTGTTTTATTTATAATTTTTTCTACCACATCGCCTAAATGTGAAACGGATACCTCACGTTGTTTTCTGTTGCAGCGCACCCAAAGATAGTCACTAATAATTCTATTGCAAAACCAAACCCTATTTGACATTAGTTAGTCATATAACGAAAGGTCGAATTGATATCCTAAAAAAATATACAGGAAAGCCATTCACACCTCAGAGAAAGGCAAAATTTCCAAACCCACATTTTTGGGTTCCTTTAGCCACAAAACTTGAATTTCCATTAAAACCTCAATTATAATGCAACTGTGTTACACATGTTGAATATTTATTTTGGTATCAAACATTTAAATCACAATCTTTATAAGTACCTAACCATTTTTTTATTTTTCATTTGGTTTTTATTAAAATTCAGTCTTTGGCATTGTAGAACAAATTAATCTTTTAAAACGAAATCGTTTTTAGAATTTCTATAATTATTATAAATATTAATTATAAACCACTAAACTAATCCTTATAAGGTAAGTAAGTACGAAAAAATACAAAATTTTTCATGACCATCTTGGGCCACAAAAATAATACTTTTATCTCTCTTTTAAGAGCGGATTTAACCATGGTTCGCTCTCACTTTCTCCTGGGGTAGAATATCTACCAATGAAGACAATACCATTTAATCGATGCTTCAAATAAAATATAAAGGGATGATTTGCAACGAAACTATGTTCGTAATCGACTCCACCCATTCGGTTTACAAGAACTGAAAATAAAAAAATTATTAGATTTCAATTAAATAAATTTTTAAAAATAAAATATACAAGGTAGGAATTAATGAGGAGGTCGGCTTTGTATCACACCAAAGAAACAATTCTCGCAAGGATATAAACTATGCCGTCATGGCTTATGTGATGGTGATGGAGTTATATTTACGAAACTCGTCTACGGTTCGTTTCGTTTACTTACCAGCAGTTGCTGCGGCAGCTGTAGTTCCTTTTTCATCAACTTCAATAAAAGCTTTTTGAACAACTTCGGTAATAATTATTTGTTCTTGACTAATTCCACTAAAATCAGCCGCCCTTGTAAAGGCATCAACAATACCCATCTAAAAAAAAATTTTTATTAACTAAACATAAATCTCAAAATTATTCAAAAACTTACGTTTTTCAAAATAGGTATGAAAGGAATTTTGGTATCAATTTTAAATTTGGGTATATAAGTATTAACGCGTGTCTTTACATATTTTGGGGTAACAAGTACTTCAGAAATCCTCTTTTCTAAAAGAGATAAATTTTTAATATCGTTGGGTAAAACTATCGTTAAACTCATTTCATCCCCTTCGTATGGTAATTCCAAAAATTTAGCTTGTAATTTAGGACTTTCATAATAATTAAACACATCTACAATTTTCATCATGTTCATAAGAACAGGAGTTTTTTCAGAATAAAAAGGCATCTTGATTACATGTTCAAAATCCTGCATCCATTTTCCTTGGAAATATAAAGCATTTACAAGCACAGCAGTGGTTTGTGCATTCACCATATCTTCACTTAACAAATTTTTAATTTTATCGTAAGTTTTTTCTTCGACCCATTTATTAATTTCCGCTACAGCTTGATGTGTTTTACTAAAATCGATCCGTTGGATTTTGGAATTGTACAATTTCGTAGCAAGCTCCTGGTAATTATTGTTAATCTTCAAGTCATTTCCTACGTAGATTTTATTAGCACTAGTCAATATGTATTTGTTATTAGTTTGAAGGGTACGGTTTAAATTTAAAAAAGTTGAGGCCCTTTTGAATTCGTTTTCGGGAAGATACAAATTCGTGGTAATCTGCTCAGCGGTTCTTCCTTTGGCACCGTGACTCATAAGAGAAAAAATTGTTTGGACCGATAAGGGACAAACTAGGAAGTTTTCAGGATTTGTCTTCAGCAATTCCTGAAAAAAAAATTTTAATGATCAAAAATATTTTTAAATATTTCTAAATTTTTTTTACTTTCCGAATTGTTTTTCCTAATTCTTACCTTATAGAGTTGTCCAATGAATCGATTATTTCCTACTGCAAATTCTGTTAATGTTTCTCGTTCAGCCATAACTGTCACTACTCCAAAAACTATCAAAATTATGAACTTCATTTTTAAAATTAAACTAAAAACACAATTTCAGAAGTCTTTTCTAAAACTGACTAAAGATTTTCGTTCACTAACTTACACTTATTCAGTTTTCTATAAAACTGACCCATAACATTGAGTTTTCCAGTACTTAAGCCCCATTTATAAACCAAAAGAGAAGGGAGAAATTATTTATCAAAAGGATTACCTTGTTCGAAAAGCGGAAAATCCCAAGATAAATCATCAATCTGGAATAATGACCCGTGTAGGATATCAGTGCTGTGCTATAAAAAGGCCGACGAATAGAGGATGTTTAGGAAGTTCCTACTCGTTTGGTAATTATTCCGGAAATTCGCTTTAGGGCACGATTCATTCATGGAAATAAACTTGTTTTAGTTGTAATTCGGGAATTATTTTCTACACACACGTAAAAATTCTTAAGGGATCATTAATCAAACGAATGTTTATAAAAATATCAAACTTACATTTTAGTTAAAGAAAAAAGTTCAACCACGCTAAACATGAAAGCAGGGAAATTTTTGTACACCCTATATATTAAGAGATAAAAATAAATTTCATATAATTTCCGATTAACAAATCTTGTCTTTGCTCAATAGTCTCTTTGTTTAGATAATAGTTTGTAAATAGTAAGTAATTATAGAATGAATACGCACCAAACGATGTTAATTCATAAATCTGGGCATATCCGTAAACTAGAACAAATTATCAATGAAATACCTTCATGGGTTTTTCTAATTTTTCGAATTAATAATTTTCAGAACACTTCATTATCTTATACAGGTACCATTATTATATTATATGCGGATATTTTCTGCACAATCATTTTATTACTAACTTTTCCTAAGATAAATCTGAATATTGGATTCTCATTAATATATTCTTTGGTTTAGTAATAATATCCTTGACTGGATTGTAATGCCATTGATTGGTTAATTAAGAAACGCCTTCGGTTCGGTTTTAATGACGAGACAACATTTCTGCTTAAACGTAGTAACGGAATTTTTAAACCACATTTGACGTCATTAATGTTATTTCAAAATAAACAACAAGTTCAATGATAACTTTATTACACAATTACATTACACAAAAAAATAATTTCTTTAAAAAAAAATTGGAACATCCCAACCCTGAACTAGATCTTCAAAAAAAATCCTGTTAAATAAACCCGAAATCATCTTCACAAGGTATAAAAATAATTAAATGCTGATTCATTCGGTATTCTATCGTTTTTATTTATTTTTAGGTATTAAACCAGAAACCAAAAAACATGCTTAAAAAAACATACCTTTTGGATCCGTTTGCCAATCACCCTGTATATACTACTCAAAGTGAAAAAATACTTAAGTTACTTACTTGTTTCTCAAGTCATAATGAATTCTAGCTCAACCCAATACTCTATTTATTGGAGAATTACAAGAAGAAAAAAAGGGGTGGTAGCGTAAAAAGTGTTTGATTAAGACTTGGAAATCCCCAGAAAAAAAATCTGAAGCAATAAAGAACAGCAAATAAGATAAATAAATATTATTGTAATAAACCTTATCTGTAAAAAAAACTATCGTAAAATTTGTCAATCTATGATTATCAATACTTTAGGAAAAACCCAAATTTTTGTGGATTTAAATATTAAATTAGGAATTAAACAACAATTTCCGGTGTAAAACATTTTGTTTTTTTTGCAAACACAAAAAAATGTGACGTTGTGATTTCCCTCATTTTCGTGAAAACCATAGGTTTTGGATAGAACCATCATCAGTAGTTCTTGACAATTAAACAAAAATATACAGGGAGTTTCGATCAAAATCCGACTTAAGACACTTGACAATTAAAAATTAAAAAGTTAACCATTTCCAAATTCCCAATTTGCATTACAATCATTACAGTATAGTAATATCTAAACTTCCACAAGGAAAATTCAAACACCACTTTCTGATAAAACCTTTATCAGGAACATCCTGAATAGCATCGGATTATTTTCATTGGTTAATTAAGAAACGCCTTCAGTATTAATCACAACATTAGAGCATATTTGGATTTTTTACCCGCAATTTAACATCCTTATCTATCATTTTTTTTAAATCAACCTGTGCAATGATAGACAAATTATAAAATTGCACAACAACATTATATGGATAACAAAACTGTAAAACTCAACAAAATTTCTAAATCATCATAGAAAAACCCAAACCAAATCGTTGATTAGTTAAAATATTTCAGTAGTAGCTACTCATTTCGTTGTGTCCTAATTTGAATTTTTGCTCTCTTTATTTTGTTTAGAACTCCGGCTATATATTTTTTTCTTCAATAAAACGTCCCTTAAACGCAAAACTTAAGTACCTACCTATACAAAAAAACACGCACGCAAAAATTACTGCAGCCGGTACGGAAATTTGTATGTGATTTTTCAGAAACGGTTAAGTTTGCCAAAAAATCTATAAACCCCTTCTAGTAGAGAATTTAAAGCCCTTTAAAATTTATTTAAAGAATTTTTCTATAACTGCACTTGTTTTTAAGATATTCGATTAAAATGCAGGGATTGCGCATTTTGAATCGTCTACTTGTCCACATTATCGATTGTTTTCTCGGAACGTATTAAATTTACGCGAAAATTCTATCTAAACTTTTTTGTAGAGAATTTGAAGCCCTTTAAAATTTCTTTAAAGAATTTTTCTGTAATTTTCGTCATTTCCAAGTAATACTAAAATGCGCGACATGTATAAGAATTACACTTTTTGAATGCGGTCTACATAATGTCCCCATTACCAACTATTTTCTCGGAAACTGTTGAAGTTCTGTGAAAATTGTTTAAACCTTTCTGGTAGAAAATTTAAAGCCCTTTAAAATTGATTTGAAGACTTTTTCTGTAATTTCAACAATATTCAAAATATTCCATTAAAATGTAAGTAATGTGCGCAAAAATATTTTTGAATGTTCTGCATTACCAATTATTTTCTCGGAAACTGTTACATTTACGTCAAAATTGTATTAAACCTTTTTCATAGAAAATTTAAAACCCTTTAATCTTTATTAAAAAAAGTTTTTTTGTACTTTCAATAATAGTCAAGATATTTCATTAAAATGTAAGGAATGTGCGCAAGAATATTTTTGAATGTTCTTCATTACCAATTGTTTTCTCGGAAACTGTTACATTTACGTCAAAATTGTATTAAACCTTTTTCATAGAAAATTTAAAACCCTTTAACCTTTATTAGAAGAGTTTTTTTATAGTTTCAATAATAGTCACGATATTCCATTAAAATGTAAGGAATGTGTGCAAGAAGATTTTTGAATATTGTTCATTACCAATTGTTTTCTCGGAAACTGTTACATGTCAAAATTGTATTAAACCTATTTCATAGAAAATTTAAAACCCTTTAATCTCTATTAAAAGAGTTTTTTTGTAGTTTCAATAATAGTCAAGATATTCCATTAAAATGTAAGAAATGTGCGCAAGAATATTTTTGAATGTTCTGCATTACCAATTGTTTTCTCGGAAACTGTTAAATTTACTCCAAAATTGTGTAAGACCTTTCTTATAGAAAATGTAAAGCCCTTCAAAATTTACATGAAGAATTTTTTCGTTACTCTACTGGCCTTCAAGATAATCTCGTAAAACCATCACCTGTCAATTGAAATTTTTCACGAATCAAGTCCCTTATTTTAATTTTCAATCCTTCGGTCAGCGTAAACCTATTCGAGATACCGCTTTAAATAAAAAAAATCAAATGAGGAGAAATCGGAAGGTCTTGAAGGCTACTCTATTACTACCCATCTGATTATGATCATCTACTTATCTCTTTGGAAACGCTTCATGAAAAAATCTTCGGACATTCTGCAGCATAATGTGTACAGGAGCACCATCCCGGCTACATTTTTACCATAAGACAAAAAAATAAAATTAAAAGTATTAAAATAGGAAATTAGTAATTATTTGTGATTTAATAATCATGACGCAGTATTAGGACAAAGTTTAACAAATGTGTAATAGCACCACACGTGATAACCTTTGCCCTCTTTAATGCAATAATAAGAATAAAAATACATTGATGTAAACTTATTTGTTATTTCTTTAAAAATTAAATCTTAACTCTCAGAATTACTTAGAAGTACTTCGTTAAAAACTTCAAGCTTTTTCTGCAACGGAATATCTACCAATGAAGAAAATACCATTTACTTTGTGCTTCAAATAAAATATAAATGGATGGTTCGCAAAGAAAACGTATTCATCAAATCGTCGGCCACTTCTTCCCATTATTACTAAAAAAAAAATTAAAATAATTAAACAAAGTCGGGGAGCGCTAAAGGTTTTTTATTTTCTAGAGCCCCCTTTGCAGGGAGATTATTTGGCCCTTCCACGCCACAAACAAGTGTCCGGGTTTAACCCAATGCGGGGAAACTTACAGGAAGTTGCAGCAGCAGCAGTTGTCCCCTTTTCATCTACCTCAATGTAAGCTTTTTGGAAAGCTTCTGAAATACTCAAACGATCTTGATTTTCCCCAATTCCTGTAAAATTTGCGGATCCTGAAAAAGCATCAACAATTCCCAACTGAAAAATAAAAACAATAAATTTAAATTTATTAGAATTTGAATAATTTACGTACGCGATTCAGGACTGGTTTTAAATTAGTGCTTGTTTCAATTTTAAATTTAGGGATGATAACTTCCACGCGTTTTTTACTAAATTCTGGAGGAGCAAGTGCTTCATCAATACGTCCTTCCAAATTTGACAAACCTTCTTCATCATTGGGTAAAATAAACACCATACTAATTTCATCCCCTTGATAAGGGATTTCCAAAAATTTAGCTTCCAGGTCAGGATTTTCGTAATAATTATAAGAAGAAGTTGCTTTCATAAAATAACTTTCAACAGTATCCTTTTTGTTTAAATGGAACTGTCTTTTTGAAGCTTCCCCAAATGTTTTAACCCATTTCCCTTGGAAATACAAAGCGTTAATAAGGACTGCAACAGTATTTGGTCCAACCTGATCTGACCTTAAAAGATTCTTAATTTTATTTTGGGTTTTATCTTCAACCCATTTATTAATATCTGTAACGGCTTGGGATTGTGTAAAATCAATGTTTTGGATTTCAGACTTGAAAACATCCACAGCGGTGCTTTTGTATTGATCGCTGATTTTAAAAGAGTTTGAAACGTAAATTTTATTGGCACTACTTAGGGTGTATTTGTCGTTTGTTTGCAGACTTTGGGATAAGAGTTGGAATGTGTTTCTAACATTTTCTTCTCCTTCTGGAAGGCGTAAAGTGGAGGTGATTTGTCTTGCGGTATTTCCTTTTGCGCCACCGTTAACCAAAGCAAAAACACTTTGAATTGATAAAGGACATATTAAGAAGTTTTCTGGATGTTCTTTTAACACCTCCTAAAAATTAAAGGAAATTAGGGAAAAATTCAAGGTTCAAAAAAGCGTGACTGGTCGTACCTTGTATAAACTACCAACATATTGAACATTTCCTGCAGCAAAATTCTTCAACAGTTGAGATTCTTCAGCTAAGGCTGCTACAATCCCCAAAGTGATTAGCAGTAGAAATTTCATTTTTGAATCTGCAATGAAGATCGTAGAACACAAAAAACTTTCAGGAAATTGTCAAATAAGTATTTCGTATTTCTTAACATTTCCTACTGTCACTTAGTTTTAATTTGTAAGACATAAAAAAAGGTTTCTCTGAGTGTAAACCACCAAAAATTCAAACATATCCCTCTTAAATTTTCAGTTATGGTAGCAGACTTAAATCCCATGCGTGCAGGCGCGATTTTTTGTTGAGAATCGCGATTTTGCGTTATTTCTGTTTTCATAAATTTGAATTTGCCGCCAAATTTGAACAATGAAAACAAAAAGAAAACATCGCAACCAAAAAATCGCATGAGCCTTTACTCTTTGACGTTTTATATCAAAAATCAAACCATAAGATCAGAAATAGCCGACTACATCTAAAAAAATTCATTAATATATACAGGGCGAGTCCGTAAAGTTTGAAAATGTTCAAACATTTCAGTTGCTTTACAAATTAAAATTTAAACTTGAATTAGAAAATAGAATTTATTTTACAAAATGGCTTTTTCTCGGGCGATAATGATACAGTAAAGGAAGTACGTCCTTCCTGTTGGATATGGTAACACCCAAAAAAGCTATCCTTGTCTTACTTTTATCTTATTTGATGAAAAAACCGCAATACTAATGAATTTATTTAATAATTATTACTTAAAGTAGGTATGGCTGTTTCTGCTTCTACTATGGCTTAACACCAATCCAAAACATAAAATCTACTACCATTCACGTTTTATTGGCACGACAGTCTATATTAGTAGTACTAACAAAGTTAGTTCTTAACTTGTTTCTTAAAATAATCTTTTCTCCTACATAAAAATTCTAAACAAAACCGTGTGGCCAGTTTTCTTTGTAATAATTTTTCAGATTTCAAAATTTTTTAAGAGCGCCGTTACGACCGTGTTTGGATTTACTACTAAATAAATTTTTCTTCATGTTACAGTACCGCCAAAGGGGTTTCAAACAAGTTGTTGCTAAACCTGATCAGACAACTGGTTTTTGAGTTGTGGGGCGTTAAAGTCAAAATTTTGAAAAATTCATAGCGGCCGCCATTTTGAAGTTAGAGAGTCCGGTAAAAAAATGTTTCCCTTGAATTCTGGTCTTCTTTCATATCCCCTACTCAGATTTTCAAAATTCCGCTACTGAAAAAAATGCTACCAAAAAAATATGTCTTTTGCTTCCGGTTTCGGATTTTTTTGAAAATCTAATTTTGTCGATGAATTTTTGATATACCCCTTCATTTCAAATTGAATCAAAATCGGTTCACTATAGTTTTTGAGTTAGAGGCGTTACATACACACACACCCACAGACAGACATTTTTTCTAAACCACTTCTTTGGGTTCCTGGAGGTCCAAAACACGAGTTTCCGCGAAAATCTATATTTCGAAAATTTTCATATCTGTACTTCCCATATACCACTGGTGGTATGGGAAAGTAAAAACAATTCAATCATGAGTTGTATGCATATTTTGCAAAGAGCAATTTTCGCATCGTTTCAAAACGTTTCACTATTCTCAAAACCTCCCGATTTCCTTACCATTTTTCCAAAAATACTAAAACCTTAAAACTCCAACATTTAATGGTAATTCCTACAAGTCAGCACATCATCAAAAAATCCAAAGCATTTTTTAAACAATGTTTAATTAAAAAAACTCCTTTTAAAAAACTAAGCCTAATTTGTGGTGGTAATTACACTCAATTAGACAAGAATTTCCATCCAAAAACCAGTAAAAATTTCCCAGTTCTATAAATTTATCAAATGTCCAATTAAAAAGATTAGTAACTTACAGCTTTGCTATAATCCAGAGATCTTACAACCTTCACTTATACAACAAACTGGGTTCTGTGATTTTTATTCTTATCAGAAGTTATGGCCTTTCTGAACTTACAGACGCAGACATAGGGTACGCTATCAAAAATTATTTCATACATTCAAATAAATTGAAAAAAGAAAGAAGTATATTTCACTATAGAAAAAATATAACTAAGATGAAGACCTTTTTAAATGAATTTCTTGGTCAATCTTAAAAATTTAAAAGATCTATGAGGAAAAAAATTAAAAATGGGACACTAATTAGTATAGATTTTTTTTATAAGAAATAAACAAGTTATGAATAAATCATTTATTTTTAATTGAGCAATTAATTTTTTGTACATAATAATATTTTTGGCAGTGATGTGTACTAATCATACGTTTCAGTATGAAGGTTTAAAAAAACAAAAAAAAAAGTTAAAATCATCTTGCAACATAATTTCATGTTACAGTTTAAAAATCTACCCTTTCATGGATAATTACATAACGTCCAACACGTTCACTTGGTGCACTTGTATGAAAAGTCCGGTACACTGGTTTGTATCTGCACAAAAGATTAATAACATATTGTTTATAAGCCGTTCTAATCAATACCTACCTGCTTAAAGAATCTGAAAGAGCCACAACTAAACTCTCAAAAGTTATAATATGTGAAGGTAATACTTGATTTGTGGGATAGTGATTTCTTATCCACATAGTTGGCTTCTCATAAAATAAATCTGCTTCGTCCACATAATCGTCTACTTGTTTTAAATTCGGTTCACAAGTTAAAAATCTTGTACTTACATTAACATGCAAGTGGCTATAATAAAAAAAATGGTAATAGTGTAAAAAAAAATAAAAAGCGTGTAAAAAAGTGACATAGCCCGTCGTTATTTCACGCCTGCACATGCCGGAATCACGTGCAACGTCGAAATCGGTGTACGCGTTTTGAAAATAAAGTTTTTGTAGTCCAGAACACTAAAGGATGCGCTGTAAGAGAAAGCGAGTGGGAGCTAACGTGATTGTCAATGCAATAAATAGAGCGCGCGCATGTGGTTAGTGTTGACGGTACCCAGGCCCAAACTATTAACGTTAGACAAAAACTTTCCCGGAGTTTCTTGTAGGAAATTTTATTTTCAACAACTTTGGTATAGTAATATTTTGCGCTATCTTGCGCGGTTTTCGCTACGTTTCCATTGCAAGCTATCGACGCGGGTATTATACGCGCCTTACATGCTTGGCGTCGCGTCGTCGTCATACGCTCCTACCCTCAATCGCGCGGGAAAATTTGTAATCCATTTATTTCTATAAAACATAACAAAAATACCTCGAATACCCATCACAATTACCTGTATAACGGTGTTGAATGGCATGGCATTAAAAACAAGAAGCTTGTGTTACTCGGATTTTTCTCTGCTATTTCCCTTAAAGGTCTCATGACATCTAATGTACCACGTTGATGGATCGTTGATAAATAAAATATAGGAACAACATTTCCCACAAATATAACTCCAGCTACAAGCCACACTAAAAACCTAATTAAACAATTTAATAAAAAAAATTAAAAAGTATTCCGACTTACATATTTGCTTTATGACTCCATCTTGATAAATACCCTGAAGAAATGTTTAAAGCAATTGGTAATAAGGGTAAAATAAATCGAAATTCTTTATGTGGTAACAAACTAAAAATTACAATCTTAAAATATTTTAAAAAATCCTACCGTTTTTACCTGTAAATTGTAAGGGTAAACACAATGCACCCTAAAAGTGCTAATTCATTCTGATACGAATGTCTGTGTCTTATAATATTAATTGTGGATAAAACAAATGGAAGAAATTGTATTCCAAGAATTGCAGGGAATCCAGCAGATAAATACCAGTGCCAAGGTTGGGACCCGTACCATGTCCCAACATCGTTAAAAACATTAGCTTTTAAAAATTGATAACTGGTTACGATAAAAGATCCATGTGCACAGGAGTCAAGTATTATTGATAAAACAAACCCAATTATTCTTTAAAAAACTTAAGATTAGTACCGTTGGAATCGTTTACAAATCACTAACTCACCCAATGGGTAAATATCTTTTCAACACAAACGTTCCAACTTTTTCTTCTGAAATAAGAAGATGATATACACAAAGTGGTAACCATTGTATTGCAGCAGTTGGTCTGACCAAACAAACAAGAGCAACTATCCAAACGAACTTATTGCTACATTCTGTAAATAATTTTTACCTAATCATCTGAAGTCTGGTAATAAAAAAATTCTCATACCATTTCCTTTTCCTGGCCAAGGGAACTGAGATAATGCTATTGTTGTCAATGCAGTTTCTAAAGTATTAATTAAAGTTCGTGATCCGGTATAAAACCAAAACCAAGAGGAGGAAATACTAAAAATAGCCCATTTCCTCGTTCCTGACCATCTATAGAAACACAAATCAGCATAAGCACTCAAAAGGGCTTGGAATACTCTCGGTGCATAAATCTACAACCTACCGGGTTAATTTTAAACATAAAAAATTCAATTATAACTTACCAAAGCTTCGATATAATCTAAATGAAGTATTTCAAGGGTTTTATAAATTAAAGCTATAACTAAAGGATGTAGATAGCTTCTTATACCCAAAATCCATTCCCATGTTAAGTAACCGTAACCAAAGGCAATGTTATGGGCTACTTCCAGAGACTGCCAATATTCGTCGGGTACGTACCAAGTCTCTACTATAAAAACAGAGACAACTCTTACTGCTATAAATGAAAGGAAAATATCTAATTCCTTCATCGCTGCTTATCTTGAACTGCTTCAGTCAGAAAATGTAAGAAAACGTTACATTTAGTACTGTAACATTTTTTGAGGTTAGAAATTTTCTAAGCTTTAAAAAACGTGGCAGGGCTAGAAATAAATTCGATATAAATAGACGAATGCCTAGAAATGATAAAAATAGATCTTCCTAGTCGCGTAATAATGAAAAAAGTATTATAAGTACATAATCGCGTCAGGGTACAAACTGTTCTTCTACGCATGCGTCAAATTTTCCCGCCAAAATCAAGTTTTTTGAAAATAGATTTGATTTCCCGTCAAAATTAACTTTGTATTTGTGCAAAAATAAAACTTCAATGCAAAGAATATTTAAAATTCAACAAAGGCAAAGAAAAAATTTAAAAAAAAAATCATTAATATAATAATCATTTCTATTTTTTTATTGACTACATAAGACTCTGTAAGATATGTCCACGTTCTTGTGTAATAAATTTAATTACAAGTTGATCTAAAGGTTCATTATTTCGAGCTATTTGTCTCTTTATAGCATGTTTTATTTCCTCTTTTACACCTTTATCTGCGCCTCTAGTACCAATTCTTCTTTGCCTAAATTTAAATCATTAAAAAAAATTATTTAAAAAAATTAGGGACTTACCCTAAATGTGGTAAAATATCTAAAGTTATTTGACCGCCTTGTTCACTCCAAAGATATGTTAATTCTTCCAAAATATCAACATTAATTATGTAAGTCTAGAAATTAAAAACTATAAAATGGAAATAATAAGTAAATAAATTTAATACTTGGAAGAGAAGGTATGAAAATGCACCCCTTTGTTGAATTTGTTCCATCAGACCTGGTAACATGTCTTCTTCTTGTGGCCAATCCAATTGTAGCAAAACTAATACATTACCGATTGCTAATTCGTTGTAATTACTGGTATGCTTTAATAAATTTTCCTGAATGATCAAAAAATTACATAAAATAAGATTAATGTAAATTTTACTCACCCTAATACATCTGATAAGCAATTTTACACAGAACTGAAGCAAAGTCATTTGTGTAACAGGTAAAAAATGTAAATGCCTTTGATTTCCTCCAACAATTAATTGTGTACTTAAATTTCCACGATTTCCCATTGGCAAAGCTTGAATTGTTAAAAGAATATGTTCGAAACATGTCTGAAAATAAGCATTTAAACGGGGAGGGTTTATCAAAAAATTTTCTCAAATCTTACTGTGTAATTTTTTCTTAAATATAAAATACTAGCATGTCTAACATTTTTAGACAACAATAAGTTTGATTCATTTATTTGCTGAAGCCGCCCTAGGGCATCATCATACCGTCCTTTGTAAATTGCATAATCAATTAAGAAATTTGATAACCATGGGTCTAATTTGATATGACTGTTCAATTTTCCAAATTCTATAAAGAATAATAAATTTTAAATTAGAAAAAAAAGGGAGCCAAGTTAAGTGTTTTAATTACTAACTTGATCTCCTTCTTTTGAACACCCTTTACATACCTCGTTGTAAATGATCAGAAGAATGAAATAAATCCCAACAATTTACAGCCATAATGAAATTTGTAATAACATTTTTATTTTCATTCTTATCGACTGTTACATATGGTAAAAGATTGTCATTGTCTCCTTTACGTCTCTTTGATTTTGGTTCTGTTGTAGGGCTTGGAAGATTTGCATCTGAATTTCATTAATTTTTAGGAAAGGATTAAAATAATGTCATTACATACCGGTAAATGCTTCAACCAATAATAAAGAAGTTTGAATTTGTCCTGGACACGGTTCTGGGGCTAGACTTAAATTATAATCGTGCAAACAGTGGAGGAAAAATACTGTAAGACAATAAAGCAACTGTTTGGTGTTTACATGATCTTCTACGGTTAATGCTTTGTGGGTTTGACAAAATGTTAGAATTTTTTGCCAGTAATTCTCCTTGGTCCTAATAAATTTTTGTGTTTTATTAATTTATATTTTTATTTCTAACTTGTCTATTTATTTGTCCTTACCAATTATTACCAAAACTTGTTAAATACGGTTCCCACCCTAAATGTCGGCCTGTTAACTCAAGAACACCAAATAATTTTTTCCACGGATCATCCACACTAATATTACCGTCCTTTAAAAAAATTAATTTACAATGATTTACTTAAAAAATAAGAACCACTACCTGTGTGTTACTTTTAGAAGTATCCAAGGAACACAAATAAAATTCAGTTGATTTATGTAATAATTTGAATAATAATTTTGAGGAAAACTCAACTGGGGCACTTTCAGTTCCCAAAAGTGGTAACAAATCGCAAACTAATAATTTACGATAAGGGTTAACAGGTTGATTACTTGCATGACTGTGTTTTTCTGCACTTAATAACGTATCCACTAATCTTGGCTACAAAAAAACACATAAACCACGAATTACGTTAAAGGATTTAAGTTCCTTACACCGTGAGTGGAAATAGCAGTTGGAAACTTCTGTAATAACAACAAAAGGAGCTTGCAATGTTCTACAGTATCCTCACAATGATCTGCGGTGAATAACAACAGCTGATGCTGCACTTCTAAAGGAAATGTTCGTTCATAAAAAAATTCAAATAAATTCTAATCATTGTTACCCAAGGAGATATGCCTAAACATATCACATAAAAACTGTTTCTCTGAATCAGCTGCATCGCTTTCCATACGTAAAGCTGCTGTAACATTCTCAATTTCTTGCCAAAATTCCGGTTCTTGTTGAAACTTTCCTAACCTAACCCAAACTGTTTTTTTAATCAAACTCAAATATTTAAAGCTAAAAACTTACAAATCGCTGAAGTATTTAGCAGCTTCTTTAAGATGTCCTGCTTCCTTTTCAATTTTATATGCTTCAAACTAAGAAAAGTTTGTATCAAGAGAAATTTTTGCAACCTCACTTTAAAAATTTACCTGTACAGCGAAGTTATTTGGGTATAAAGTCTTTGCTGTTATCATCCATGCTTTAGCCGCTACTGGATCTATTTTTAGGGCTCTTTTAGCCCTTTGCACTACATAATCTTCGTCTGAAAGGTTTTCTAAATCAACTTCCATCATTCATGAGGTTATGTTTACGTCAATGTCTTTAAAACGTCACTTAAAATGTAAACAAACTAGTTTTCTATATACAGGGTAAGTCAAAATGTATTATACAAGGTGTGTTGAATAAATTTGTTAAAATATTCCTGTGTATTCAAAAAAAATGCTGGGATTAGTGTATTTTATCTAAATATTAAATATCTTGTAAGATATTTCAATAAATTTCCAAGTTTTCTAGTAAATTAATTAATTTTTAGGCAATTGTGTTATATTTCTTAAACTATACGCAATAACTGGTAGAAACTTATTATCCCAAAAATCAATTAGTCAAACAATTAACATAAATTTTATCAGAATACATTAAAGTTTGTATATTAGGCTGAACTACTAACCTCTGACACGGTGTTGTTGCACCAAAAATTAGTGCCAATGTCAACATAAGACAATAAAAGCATTAAAATACGTAATTATGAAACAAACCAATTTATAAAGAGGTAAAAATCAGGTGAACAGGTTTAGTAAATCATCAACGATGCAAGTGTTATTGCCTACAGTGTTTATTTGGTACATCTGTGCGTTTCTCGTTTCAAGTAAAGAAATTTCGGTAACCAGAGACCAGACACACCTTACGCAAGCTAATTTAAGTATGTAATTGGTTTTCACATTTTATTTAAAATTCTTGTTGCTATAAAATGCTAAGAACAACAATACTGAGAAAAAATACTCTCGGAATAGTATTTTACGACCTAAACATTAAAACGGTTCTTTAATTTTTCATGCGGGAAAAATCTGGAAATCATGGTGAAGCAAAAATTGTTAAGTAAAAGAGTCTTTAGTGGAGTATAAAGTAATTATAATAAATAACTTTCAATTTATTCCATTTTCACTTGATTCACCTCTCCTTGTTTAACATTAAAGCCAAATAAGTACCAGCAAGACTTTAAATTTTAAATAAATATCTTGATGGTCTTTTTGCAGACATAGTTGTACCCGATTTGTCATTACAAAACCATACCACATTCCATTTAGGCGAAGCTGTAAACCAATTTAAAAAAACAAATGACAACATTACGACTATTTTGGTTACACAACCAAATCTCATCAATTTATGGAAAAGATTTCCTCTTTCTATCACTGCTAATGTGAGTGGGTTAAGTGAAAGATGTCAGAGAAGTACTCGAAACTTTTTGAAAGGAATTCACGACCAGGAACTATGGGCTTTAAAAAGTGAAATTTAATTACATTTGAGAAGTTGTAAAGATCGCTAATTTTTTTAAAATTTAGTGTTGGATGCAACAGCGAAATTACCTTCAGGAATATTAAGTGGTAATGTGAATCAGTTTGGTGATTACGATGAGTGCCTCTCTGTACAAGAAGCTCAATATTGTCTTGCTGAAATTGATTTGGAACCCGTTTGGAAGAAGAATTTTTTTTACTCTTATAAAAATCTGGTTCATTCACATTTTCCTTTTAGAGGGAGTTTCCATGATGTAAGTATTTTTGTTATTTTCATTTCGAATAGATTTTTGGAATGTTAATTAATTTTGCTGGATATTTATTATCTTGTTGTATTTTTTTATGACTACAGAATGTTAAATTTAATTAGGGACATAAATTTAAGAATCCCGCAATGCAAAATCAAATATACAAAGTGTTCCATTTGAAACTAATCAACGCATTATTGACTATGTCTACTTATATTATCTAGCAACATAAAATCTGCTCCTTTCTCGACTATTTTTAATTATTTAATAAAAATTTCATCGTCCTTATGTAATGTCGTCGAGATAGTCCAAACAAGATCAACATTATTTATCAACTGTCTTAACATTAAAATTAAAACCATTACAAAACATTGAAAGTGTGAACTCGATTTTAGTCCAGAACATTACAAAACGGAAAATTTTAATAACATTAGCAGTAATTAATTTTTGCTTAAGTTTGTGAGGGGGAACGCCACTTAACATAAACAAAAAAAAATTATCTTGACCCTTGTGGGGATTTGAACCCCATACCTCGATATTTCAACCTTTGAGATGTCTGCCTAAAGGCGAATCCCCAATTGGCGCGTCACGTGACCAATGAAACCATTAAAATAATCTCTTTTGATCATAGTTCCCTATGTTTCTATACTTTATTTAAAAAAATTGTAAATCCAATTTACAAAAGTTTCCCGAAAATTTTTATTCCAAATTCAAAAATTTTTTGAATACGGTCCTGCAGTAATCACATTTTATAATTAGTTGTCCACAAAAAAACGATACTCCTGAAAAGATGAATGAAGGTCCTAACCCTCCACATTGTAAAAATTTCTATACAAACAAAAATAATAATAATTTTTTTTTATTGCTAACTAGGAAAAATTATTTACAAAATAATTAAATATTTTTATACTAAAAAAACTTAGTGGTAGTATTTAGCGGCAACAGGTGCGGCGTATGCTACTGGGGCGGCAGCATATCCAAGGGGTGCGGCAATCTTAGCTACGGGGGCAACAGCTTTAACAGCAACTCCAAGGGGTTCCTTATGGACGACAGCATTGAATCCATTAACGGGATCAGCAACGTATTCTACGGTTCTCTTGGTACCATCGGGATCAACAACGGAATAACTTCCACGAACAACATCCCCTTCGCGGCTTTCGTGTTGGCTTTTGCTGTCCCCGGTAAGGCCATCTTGAACATCATAGGCATAAGAGTATTGAGGATGGGGATCGTATTGTTCGGCGACAACAGCTTTAGCTACTGGTGCAGCGTATGCGATAGGGGCTGCGACTTTAGCGTAGGCAGGGGCGGCGTAAGCGACAGGGGCGGGGGCATAAGCAACGGGGGCTGCTACTTTGGCATAAGCTGGAGCTGCAGCGTAAGCAACAGGGGCGGGGGCGTAGGCAACAGGAGCGGCTACTCTTGCATAGGCTGGAGCTGCAGCATAAGCAGGGGCTGCAGCGTATCCTATAGGGGCGGCAGCATATGCAGGACCAGCAGCGTAGGCAACTCCTGCAGGAGCAGCACCGTAACCGACGACTCCAGCTTTGGCTACGGCCACGAAGGCTGCGAAGATGATGACCTGGAAAAATAATTAAGAAGTTATTTAAAAGGGTTCGATATAATAAAAATATTAAAATGGTGGGTGGGGTGATGAATTCGAATTTTATTTTCTGTTTCTGGTTTGCTTGTTTATTTTTTCTTGTAATTATTAATATTTGGTACACCAAAAATAATGCTACCCCTTTCAAAAACAACATCCCTTAAGGACCTTTGTTTGTTTATTATTGGGAGCTATCCTAAATTATAACAAAACGAGAATAAATATTGAACATTTGAAATATTTGGAATTCGAGTTTAAAATTATTTTTTTAGTTTCTGAATTAACCCCCTCCCTTCAATATATTTTTCGAAATAAAATTATTTGAATAATTTAAAAAATATTTAAAACATTTTTTTTAATTTTGAAAGGATTTTCTCTCTTTTCTTTTTTCTCACACCCTTAAAAAAATTAACCCGTATACCTCACACTTAATTTTTCCAACTCCTCCCATTTCACAATGAAAATCAAAATTTTATTTAAAAAAAAACTTGTACGTACCTTAAAAGCCATTATTATAAACAAATGAATAACACCTGA
Organism: Hemicrepidius hirtus; assembly: GCA_963082805.1. Classification (NCBI taxonomy): domain Eukaryota; kingdom Metazoa; phylum Arthropoda; class Insecta; order Coleoptera; family Elateridae; genus Hemicrepidius; species Hemicrepidius hirtus. The sequence continues at coordinate 54,526,113 of OY720159.1, read as the reverse complement.
AGATGTTTAAACACTGAATGATACCCCGAGATGGTGGAATTCCGTTTATATACGAACTTGTTCCAGTTATTGTGTAATAATGTTTTGCATCATGAGGTACCCCCGAAATCTTGGGCCCAGAATTCGGTATCGGTCTCGAGACTACGTTGGTTGGGGGCACCGCCTCACTTTCACACACTTTGACGTTATTAGATCATGGGTCACTCGGTTACTTGTGCAGTTCACACACTTACGCCGGGGGCTTGTTTTGTTCTTACCTTGCTCTTGTCAACTCATTAGATTTTTCAAGGTGTTGACCTGTCTATAATTTATCAATTTCGATAAACGTTAGAGAACGATTAATTTTATTAAGTTCTTAAAAGGTTTATTATTAATTATTTTTTTTATAAATAGTAATGTACAACTGGGGGGTCGCAATGGGATCTTGTTAAAAATTTAATAACAGAAATTCTTTTTCGTAATGTCAGGTAAAGGCTAAAAGGTCCCTGATTCTAACTCTAATATCGTCAAAAGGAAAAGAGCAAAACCTTCCACATGTTAAAATGAAAAATTCCCCAAAACCGGGCCTGCCCTTTAATAATTTGTTAAAGGGCCTTATATTAGGTTGGGCCCCACAAAAATTATTTGTAGAACCACATTTATCTACTAACAACCCAATACTTCTTTTTTCGGTGGCAGCGTTTCCGAAAAGAGAGGAGAGTCATCGAGGGTAGGAGCTCCCCCCTTTTTATTGGAAATGTTTAAAAAATCTTACAAACTCTAATGATAATTCAAAAATCACGCATTTTATGCGTTTGCATTGAGTTGGGTCCCACAAAAATTATTTGTAGACTTCTAGCTCATTTATTACCCAACACCCCAATACAACGCTTTTTGGTGGCAGCGTATCGGAAAATGGAGGAACGTGATCGAGCTCTGAAAAATTCCAAAATCATGAAGTCCATGCTTTTCCCCCTCGGGGGAAGGGGGCTTGTATTGAGTTGGATCTCAACAAAAATTTTTATTTCATGAGTGATATTAAACTGAAATTTTGGACCACACAAGTTGGACAAGTTTCCTCAGAATACTTCCTTTGATTGTCAATTACACGCCAACGGAAATTAAAGTTCAAGTATGCGTTTATGGTAACCACAATCAAAAATTTAGAACATTATAAAAATAATTAATCACGCCCTTGTTTTATGACTAAGTAATTTTTGCCAATTATTTTTCACACACAAGTTCAATCGAGTTATTGACCCACTTTGGTCAGAAATGCCGAAACGCGATAGTATTACAACTAAAATGAATTACTTACTGCTAAATTGATGGTATTACCATAAAATTTAATCGAACGGCATCACAATGGTGCATATGTAATTTGGACCTTGACTGGAAGAATAGAAACAACACTCACCTATCGCTATTGTTTTAACATTTTTGCATTTCTATTATCTATTACTCTTACTACAAATGTATGATAGATTAAGTATATGAACTCTCCTATAGGAGACTTGATAGGTTATTGTACTTTAATGAATGTGTTTAAGTACTTTTACTACCATATTACTATGAACAACTTTTGGCAAATTAAATTGTCAGGGCGTTATTAGCTTTAGGAATATTTTGGCATTTTAATTATTTGATTGTTCAAATTTGGGTCTAGGATTGCAGAATATGTAAATTCATTTTATACATATACGCAGGGGCTTGGCTAAAGTAACATTTAAAACGACTAAGATATTCTACACCCTCTTCTATGCTGCTAAATTTTCCGAAACGCGTCGGTCAACGAAAAGCGGCGCTAAAATTTTTTTTCACTAAACCCGACGACGAATCGATTCTACTCTGTGAGACAAATTCAGTCCAGCAAACCACGATTCGATATCTCTTTTCGTTTGTCCGGGAGCGAGGGCCAAACTTTCCGAGGACTTTGAAGAAATTTCCAAGAAAAACTGAAGTTTTCCAAATTTTCCGAAATTTCGACGCCCTATATCTCCGTAATGCCAATAGCTAGAGTCACGTAGTTGGCGGCGTTGGAAAGAACTTGTCGAGTTGTACCATCGCGCCAAAACCGAAGCCCGTAAAATTGCGGCCGCGGCTACTAGAGGGGCCAAACTTTTTTCTCTAGAGCTCAATAACTCCGAAACCAAGGGAGTTGGGCAGATGGGCGACGGCGCATCAGATGCAGCTTTTCAAGTCCTACAACGCTATCTAGATCAGACACGGGCCCTAAAGCGTTTTCTTACCCAAAAGTGGGAAAAACGGTTTTTTCGAGAAGCGGCTTTAGAAAATCGCAGCTCGGTTGCTATGGGAACGGTAGGGCCCCGCGCTCGCAGGGGACTAGGGGAAGGTTCCGAGTACGACGTGCCCAAACCGCGATTCGATCCGGTGACGTGTAAGCGAGCCACGAGAGGCCCAAAAAGGAAAAAATAATTTATTCCGGGGGAAAAAACTGTACGTTGCCCCGAAGGGCAGCCCCTCTTTTTGGAACCAGATCGCACCCATACTACGTTAAGCGCCAACGTCCTGTGATTCTAAATCTGCCGGCCGCAAGTCCCTAACCCCCCCCCCCCCATGAGTCGAGCAACGACGTTACAAAGGAGAAGTTTCGTCTATAACAAAAAAAACATATTTTGGCCGCAGAGATATCCCGACTTTTCGCATCCATCTCTCGTTCTGTATGACCACTGTTTGCGTCGAATGGCGCTGACCGGGTCTCTCTAACTAAATTAGGAGCAGCGTCCGAAGGTTTTGAAGAATTGAAAAAATTGATTTTTTGGAACTTTACCTATAACTCCGAAACCGGGTCAGTTGGGGAGATAGGCGACCGATTTTCGGGGACGCGTCTCGTCGAATGCTACGGCGCCATCTGGGTTCGATCCAAGCCCGAAAACGGGACGCGCCCGTAAAAGGTAAAAACCGCTTTTGCAGAGGTGGCTTTGAAAAACCGTGGCCCCGTTGCTATGGCAACGGTAGGAGTCCGCGTTCGGGAAATCCTTGAGGAAGGTCCCGGGCATGATTTGTTACAATCAGATGTTTATAAATTAAATTGTTCACCCTGTAATTCAGTCTATATAGGTCAAACGTTAGAAGTTTCAATAATTGAGCTCAATTGTAGGTACTATATGCTTTTCAGAATGACATATTGATGTCGAAATACGTATAAAGGCTGTTACCTAAAAACTCCTCCGTTTAGTAGGTAGGTAACAGCCTGTAGTATATTTCACATTACAAGGAATTAAATTTTAATCAATCTTTCCATTTGAATAAATTATTTAACCTTCTCTATCTGCGATAAAACTTTCAATTTAATCAATAGGGAAAGGATTTCTATGCATTTGATTGTTTTTTTTCCTGCATGTATGTAATAAATGCATGGTTAACTTTAAGATCTTTTCATAACTACTTGCATATTTCAGGACTTTTGGATCCGAACGCATCTTTTTGACCCCAAAATTTTATTCTTTTTAAATGCATAATATAAATCCTATCTCTATTTATTATTTAGTATTATGTATTATCCCTATTAATCAAATTAACAAGGAATTAAATTTTTTAAATCCAAGTTCCTTATAACAAAACTAATAAATTTTTTTTGCCAACATAATAATATTTAACACTTGTCAACGTCCCATTAAGCAATTAAACACAATGTTGTAAAGGTGACAAAACATGTACCTACAACATCAAGTGAAAATCGCGTTGCATAATCTTCAAATAGTTTTAAAATGCAAGTCAGTTTTAAACCATTAGGAAAATTTGTAGTCCTCGTTTTGTTTTTTAACTTAATTTACTTTTAGCCTAAAGACATACACGAAATTAGATGTAATTTACAATAATTTAGAGGTAGTAAGTACTACTATAAATTTTATTTAAATCCTCAAGGATAACGAGTTTTTTTTACAAAATATCCGATTGGGAGAGTTTGAATTAAGGTTGCATTTCCTCTTCGGAAAAGTTATTAGATCCGCATCTATCAATTGTTAATATTTATGCTGCAAAGCTCATTAATAAATAATTCAAAGATTTTGCTGACTATTTCGGAAGCAAGTGAAACAGTTGCCTTCTACAACAGGCAGGGGATTCCCGGGCCTATTCTATATCTATTCCTATCCGAGACCCAGACGGATACAACAGAAAAAAGTATCAAGAGCGAAGAAGCGCGGAATGTGGCATCTCACTCTTGCACGAAATAATTCTGGAGAAAACAGGAAAAAGAAAGGACAGTCGCCCCAAATAGTCGCCTTTTACGACAGGCAGGGGATTCCCTGGGGCTATTCTTCATCCGGAACCCAGACGGATACAATAAAAAAGAGTTTCAAGAGCGAGAGGAAGCGAGGAATGTCGCATCTCACTCTTGCACGAAATAATTTTGGGAAAAACAGGAAAAACAAAGGACAGCCGCCCCAAGTTGTCGCCTTTTACGACAGGCAGGGGATTCCCTGGGCCTATTCTTCATCCGGAACCCAGACGGATACAAAAATGCATGGCCCAATTTTTTTTATATTATAATGCCATATCATTAAAATTTTATTCTAAACCTACAACTACCCAAAACACTCCCTATAAAATTAATATCAGCAACAAATAACCTGAAGCTAAATCCGAAAAATTTATTATCTTCATTTTAGCAAATTGCCCCAGTTTTCGACTTGAGTAACGTACGATGCAAAAAAACTACTTTTAGGACACCTGGTGCGTAAATGTATGAGTTCATATGTGTATTATTATTATTATTTATTGGCAATTCAATCGGTAGGTATTACAAAACACGTTGTCTTTACAGACAAATCGGTAGGTAATAAGAGATCACACCCATCGATAGGTAATAGGTCACATCCACAAGGTTTTAACTTCATGAAATTGCAAAACGGTTTAAATCTAGTAGGTATAGGTAGATCCTGGTATATAGATACATTAACATTAGGAATGAGCACGAAAGACTGATTTACAAGTTTCATGTTATGGTCACGATCTCGTTTTGCACATCATAAAGGGCAATACTTGCGAAAACCTGATACCTATCATGAAAGTTAATACTTGATTTAAAATGCATTTAAATAAATCGCTATATATTTTAATATTTTCTTGTAGCCCCAACATAGAGTGCCCGACTTCGCAATAATCAAATGGGGATTATGTATTCCATCCGAATGCAACCCTGAAGATGTACAACGTTCGTTGGAAGAAACCTTAGGGGTGGTTGCACGTGTGCAACCAGCTTTATGTAAAAAATCTGTTCAAACCTCAGCTTTATGGAGCTTTGGTGATTATTTTGCAAGGTATGCGCTAGAATATTTACATATGGTACATAACTAAAATATTTGTTCGTGGTAATGATGAAAAAAGTAAAAAGCGTGAAAAAAAGTGTAGTGCCGTGTCATTACTTCCCATTAGTACTAATTTATTGTGAAATCCTATAATGGTGGTTCTGCAACTCTGCAGCACTTAAGGACGAGTCGCCACTGTCATGTCTCCACTCTATATTATAATATATGAGCTTTCGTTTTTTTATTGTTATGTAACAATCCCAAAAAGGCGATTACCATCAACTTGAAATTAGATTTCTTATGCTTGACAAGTTAATGGTACCATTTATTGCAGGTCTTTTTTTGTACTGCTGCTCCTGGCAGTGACCACATCAAGTCTGGCGATACACTACAAGGTTCCATTCTTAACCAGCAGTGAAAGTAAGTGAAACACGAACTTGCACCTTGTACGCTCATTGATCTCCAATCTGATATGTATATCAATTGCTACTGGCAAGGTTTTGGATTTAGCAATTTCTTTATGCAAATCATTTCAATTCTAAGAGATAACTTTCTTTGCGAAACATTGTTATTATTAATTTTTTGATGGAATTTTTCAGATGTTGATCTAACAATTTGAAGAATATTACAAGAATTTATCAAAAGTTTTTTATTCTTAGAAAGTTTTGTAAGTGCAACTGGGGAAAAGCCTTTTAAGAATATAGGGTGGGTCATTTAGGTGACATTTAGGCACACATTTATATAGAAAATTTATTTAACTCCCCAAGGGGAGTAATCTAAAATTATTTTCACCCCTACAGGGTGTTGCAATACTGCTCAACGTGAATAATTTTTTTTTTGGCGCGAATATTTTTTTAAAAAGTTTTCATATCGGCTTGAACGCCAATATTAATTTTTTTTAATATTTCCCTGAATTTTCCCCTGTCTTCTAAAAAATTTAAAAATGTTTGATGAAATTTTTCAGATGTTGATCTAACAATTTGAAGAGTATTACAAAAAGTCTTTTATTCTTAGAAAATTTGTAAGTGGAACTGGGGAAAAGCCTTTTAAGAATATAGGGTGGGTCATTTAGGCACACATTTATATAGAAAATTTATTCAACTCCCCAAGGGGAGTAATCTAAAATTATTTTCACCCCTACAGGGTGTTGCAATACTGCCTAACATTAATTATTTTTTTTTAGGCGCGAATATTTTTAAAAGGTTTTCATATCGACTTGAACACCAATATTAATTTTTTTTAATATTTCCCTTGTAAAAAATATTTACTAACTACACGCGTTGCTTTATACAGGGGCACTACAATAAATTAAATCACTTTTTAGATAAGTTGATGAGGATCCTTCAAGCATTTTCGCTACAGAACAATTGGAGAGACCTAATAAACATAAATGCAAAAGAGGGTAACAATAACAGCCCCAGAGATGAAAACAATAATTATTGTAAAAGTAACAACGACAAACGTCCCACAAATAACAGCTATGGAGAAATAAGAGCGGTACATGGTATTCGTGCTCTAAGTGCTGTTGGATTACTCATGTGTCATAAATCCATTGCTCTTTTGTACAACCCATACATTAATAGAACTGCAACAATGGAGGTAAACTTCAAAGGTCATGATTTAAAATTTATTTAAATACAGGGTGTCCCAGATAAGATGTCGAACCCGAAATCGGGTTAAATTAGGGGCGTAAATGCATATGGCGGTGTAAGTTCTCCATTGGAGGAACGTTTCGAAGAAATCTCCATCTCCATAGACCTAAATTATTTTATCTCGGACACACTGTACAAATTTTAATTTCTATCCCATTACTTACTTATAAATTGTTTCGACTTTAGAATTTTGGAATGCCTTGGACAGTAATAGCAAGGACTGCAATAGTTTACACGGATTCCTTCATGCTTTTAAGTGGATTATTGACTACTAACTCTTTATTGAACGATATAGATCGTTATGGATCCCTTAAATTTAGAGACAAACTGATCACAAGACTATTTAGGTAAAGTATTTTTCGTGCCTCTTTTACGCACACCGTTTTGCGCCGCGAAAGTAACCGATTTCATATTGTTTTCATACTCAATTTATTTATCTAATCATACAATTTTTTCACTGCCAATCGAAAATATAAATATTGGATTTAAAAATAATTCTGGATCTAATTTACCATCAGATCCTAATCCAAACTGATCGCGTATTTCTCAGATTCCGAAGATGACCTTGATCCGGAAAGTAATCCAGAGATCCTTAGACCTCCTAGATCCAAATTTCCAACAAGATCCTGATGCCAATCTTGATCTGGAAGATGAAGGTGTCCATAACTTTGACCTTGAAGCCGATTCTGACCTTGATTCTTGATATCCGGAACATTTCCTAAAACTTCCATAAAACAAAACAAACAAAAAATTCGAACAAACATTTTTATTTCATCAAACATCTTATATCTATCAAAAATTAAAATACATAATTAATAAACTCAAGTCTCAGATAATTAATCACTATCTGATCGTCCTCCTGATTCAGAACCGGAACCTGATCCAGAACCAGACCCTGATCCTGAACCAGATTTAGATCTAGATCCTGATCGAGAGCCAGATCGAGATCTACTTCTAGATTTACTCTTAGATTTAGACCTAGACTTTGAACGAGATCCAGAACCTGATCTTGATCCAGAAGGTGATCTTGAATGGGACTTTGACCTTGAAGCAGATTTTGATCTTGATACTGATCGAGATCTTGAACCAGATTTAGATCTGGATTTTTCAGATCTATTTGAAGATCTTGAAGAAGCTCTTGAACCTTCACCTCCACTGCTTTCTGGAAAAAGAAAATTGTTAATAAAATGATTGGGGGATTTTGAAGATAAGGAAGCTGACTTTCATTATCGCTTTGATCCCCATCATTGTCTTGTTTTTCTTGATCTGATTCTGCTTGGCTTTCTTCACCTTGTTCTTGTTGTCCTTCTTCAGGTTGGTCTTGTTCCATGTCCATTTCTTCGTCTTCATCCCCTAAATTATCCAAAAATGCGGTTTAAAAGAAAAAAAATATATTACAAATTTGTTACCAGCAGGTTCAAGTTGTTTTTCCCTGTAACGTTGCATACGGAATTCACTAGCATCCATGGGTCTATGTTTAACAATAAGGCGTGTGTTGCTTGTTGTTTGACCTGCCTTCTGCCTCCTTTTACTCAGTCGTACACGCGTTTCCAATTCGTTATAATATACACCGTTAGGTCTTATGACTAGGAAATAATTTTCTTCATATCCTTTACTTGCTTTACTTTTGACATTCCAATTATATTCACGTGCCATTTTATATTCGTAGTCTTCATCATCTTGATACGCGACTTCTTTGACAAAGTCTTCGCGACGCTTTTGAAGGGTTTCATCTGTTGGCAGGAAGTATGCCACGAATTGTTCTCCGCTTTCATCCATTACACCCCTAAACAAATATTTATGAAATTTAAAAGGCTTTTCCCCAATGTGCTTTATTTTTTCACGCCATTGTTAGGGATTCCTCAAGAGTAACTTACCGAATCATAGCTTGAGACATTTCCTCAATTTGAGCAGGAACTTGTTTTCCTACTGGAGCAGGATCCGAATCAAAAATAACTTGAGCACACGGATACTTCCATAAAGTAAAATCTGGAAATATAGGTAAAACTTCGACTGGAACAACATTTGGTTTACTGTAATGTTTCTCAATTGGTATTTTAGTATCATCAAATGTTTTATCAATGGCTTTAATTTGTGAATCACGATCCATGTATAAAGTTTCGTTTTTAAGATTCTTTTTAATACTATAACCAACTTTAGCTTCAACTTTATCCATAGTTTGGGGTTGAAAACGAGTTTGTTCTGTTGAAATATATTCTGTACGTCGCAACCAAGACACAGAACGAGCATGATGTCGTGATCTTTTTGAATCTTGAGGCGTAAGAATATCTTCTTCGAGAAGCTTCTCATCTGCTGGATCTAATAATGCTCCGTGCTCGATTGCATATACATCTTTATTAATTAAGTCTATGCTAACCCCTAAATCATGCTCTGTTAGTACTTCATAACGGTAGTTACGTTCTAACGAAGTGGGATTATACTGTATGAACCTAAAAATTACGTTTTAAAAACTTTAAAGATTTGGGATTAGTTAAAGACTTACCTTGATGATTCAAAGGGGTATGAAATGAATTTTAAATCGAAAGGAATGTCTGGTAAAGTATTGCAATATTTTACTCTACAAATTAATTCGGACCTGTAATGTTCATAGGTTAGAATTGCATAAGATATGGAAAAATGAGGCTTACTTTCTTTCTCCAGGTTTTACTGGACGTTTTTCTTGTTGATTTGTCGAATTTTGTATAGTAGGAGGCATTTTTATTCTTGATTTACTTAAACACACAACACAAGCTGTAAATATAACCTATCGCTATCACATTTAACTTTGACAGTTTGACGTTTTGTGTTTCAACACACAGGTTTGACAAATAGTGTCGCTATACCAGCAAACGGTACGTTAAGTACCTAAGTATAAACCGGCGGGAATATTGCTAAACCCGCTTGATAATCTACAAAACTTTGAAATACCATGTAGAAAAATGGCTAAAAAGAGGAAAACGAAGATAAATAAAAAACATATATCACCTCTCTGTTAAACCCATGTCTCAATATTTCAGAATAACTCCAAATATATTGGCACTCATACTGTTTTGTACTTATATTCTACCAAACATAAGTTCTGGTCCACTTTGGCCAATTGTAGTACAACACCATTCCGATCTGTGCAAACAACACATGTGGCGTAATTTATTATACATTCATAACTACTTTGGATTTGAAAACATGGTACATTGAGTTATATATTAAAAAAATTTCAAATTTTATAATAATTCTGCATTTTAGTGTCTTACACACACCCATCAAGTTGGAATCGACATGCAACTATTTTTATTTACCCCAATTTTAATTTATCTATGGTGGATTAATAAGAAATTAGGGGTTTATACAGCTGGAGGGATAGCAATATTCTCCACTATTTTAAGATACTGGACAACGATTCAACATAATTTAAGTCATATGATTTATTTTGGTATTCCGTAAGTATAGAAGTATCAAGGATTAAGTTGGACCCTTTATATTGTTGTCTGTTTTTAGAGTGAAACAAATGTTTAATACAGCTAATTTTTCGTATATATTACCAACCCATAGAGCAACCATTTATATAACCGGTGTACTTTTGGCTTATGTCCTTAAACGTTACAATTCTGATTTAAGCAAGGTAAAAGAAAAAATGTTATAGAGAAAAACGTTAAGTCGGGTCTGTAATTGGCGAAAACCAATAGAATTGCGAAGTTTTCAAAAATGGTGCAATTCTATTGGTTCTCGCGAGACGTGCCAATTACGAACCCGCCTTTGATGCAGTATTTATTTCATTTTTTGGGGGAACCCCCCTTCATTTTCTAGTTCCAAGCTACAATATGGTGGATTATAGCTTTAAGTTTTGGAGCGTTTTCAATGATTGGTCCATTTCATATGGCGAGATTGGGTTACGTTTACAATAACATAGACGCTGCAATTTTTGGTGCGTTTTCTCCGATTTGGTGGGGTGTTTGTTTATCATGGGTGATTTTTGCATCTAATCGTGGTTATGCTGGTAGGTAATTTTTATTTAAACACTTTTTATTTTAATTCCTTTTCCATTTTTCTTTAAAGGATGGTTTGGAGATTTCCTTTCATGGAATGGTTTTCGATTGTTTACTAAAATTGCCTATGCCTTCTATTTGGTACAATTTCCTGTGATATTCTATAATATTGGAATCCAAAAAAATTCAGACGAGTTCAGGCCGAATGTTTTGGTAAAGTAAATTTTAAATAATTTGACAAATTTTCTTAACTTTTCAATTTTAGCTTCATTATTCTGAAACCTCTGTTATTATATTCTTGTCAATTCTTTTGACTCTTTGTGTTGAAATGCCTTTCCAAAAAATTAAGAGGGTCTTATTCGATGGATCGTGTAAGTTGGAATATAATTTTTTTTATTAAATTAACATGTCTTACCTAATTGTTGTAAATTTTAGTTCAACGTCGTGACGCAAAATTCCAACACAATAACATACAGAAAAATACAAATCTTAGGCATTTAAAAAATAATTAAGAAACCTAATTTCAATTCAAAAGATAGGAAGAAGCCAAAAATTACGAAATAATAGAAATAACACTGAAAGAATATAAAGTTTTATAATTATTAACAACGAATGCACTTTTTCAGCTATAAAACGATGTCAAGGGTATTAAATCAAGAAAATTGGTTAGTTACCCCATACAACGTGGTAGGTTATAGTTTATAGTCACCCTGTATTACACCTACAATAAATAATTCTCCTGCAACTAGCAACTGTAAAAAATAGTTCAAAGTAGAATAGATATAAAAATCCTAGTTTTTAAAGAAAAAAGTTGTTATTTAATGCAAATCTTGTATTTACTACCCTCTATAATATTATAATATAATCAAACCAAGATAACATTATTTTATATGTTTATTTGCAAAAACAAAACCAATGTTTGTGATTACAACATACTGGAGTACCTGTAATTTATTACAAAAAAAATGTAAATATTAATAGAAATATAAATTATGAAATTTTTTTTTAGATTTCGTTTCGAAATTCCTAGAGCCAGACTACAATAATTACTTGCGAAAATTCCCTTCCCCTTCCGATTTGGTTCGAAAATTTTCAGAAGAAATTTAAGTCTTTGATTTTTTTTTCGAAATTTTTCCCACCTTTTCCGATTTGGTTCGATAATAATTTTCAGAAAAAATTCAAGTCTGGTTTTTTTCGAAAAATTTTCTAACCCCTTCCGATTTGGTTCGATAATAATTTTTAGAAAAAATTCAAGTCTGATTTTTTATCGAACATTTTCTAACCCCTTCCGATTAGGTTCGAAAATTATCATATATAATACTACTAGTAACTACGAAATATCCGACAATTTTTGGACAGTATGTAAGAGTACTTGATGCGCGATAATTCGCTATGAGTCCGAAGGACGAATAGCGAATTATCCTGCATCAAGTACGAATACGTACTGTCCAAAAATTGCAGGATTATTTCGTAGTTACGAGTAGTATTCGGAGGACAATTTGACGAACCAAATTTAAATTTTTATAGTTTCAAATCAGATTAATAATAATTTTCTTCGTAACCATGGTTTTATTATACAAACCAGACAAAAGTCAAATTTAATTTTTCTTTCTACCTACGTATTTTGTGCATACTTTGTGATATTTTCGGTAAAATGGAAGCAAAACGGGTTCAACAGAGTACACTTGAAGAGATAGAGGAAGCTTAGAAGGTAAAACGCCCAAGAATCAAGTCTGATTTTTTTTTTCGAAAATTTTCTAACACCTTCCGATTTGGTTTGAACATTTTCAGAAAGAGTTTAAGTCTGATTTTTTTCGAAAAATTTTCTCACCCTTTCTGGTAGAAAATTTTTAGAAATAATTCAAAACCGATAATTACTACTCTCTAAATTTTTTTTTCGAAAACGACAACAGGTATGTGTTCATTGTGTCCAATATTGACATTTCTAATTGTTTGACCTATGTAGACTGAATTACAATGCGAACAATTTAATTTATAAACACCTGATTTGAACAAATCGTTAGTTTTTTCTGTAGTAGCAGAGAAGGGTGCGTATAGAATATTTTTTTGTTTTAAAATTAATTTTATATTTATTCGGTTTATTTATAATTTTTAAAAGAAATAGAAAAAACCTCCCACTGCACAATTATTTCAATGCCAGGAGCGTAAAAATAAAAATTCCCATTCTCTATAAAATAAGAGATAAATATTTGGTATTCTTTATTTTATTATAGTACACAGGCATAGAAAATCTATAAACTGTCAATAATTAAAAGTTAAAAATGTGTCAATTCAATACAAATGCAACCTCAAGAAAAAATTCAGTGTTGAAGAAAATACAACAGTAGATAGTAGAACAAGTCGGTACAATATATTTTTTAAGTTCTTGATTTAATAATTATAAAAATATGTGATCAAGTGCTTTTCTTAATTTAATATTTAATTTTGGTGCAAGTCATACATTAATTACGTGCATTTAATTTATTTGCCTTAATACCTTAAAAACATAATCTTCTCAAAACGAATTGAATAATTTTAATTCGTGCACAATTGGTAATAGGTAGTAGGTATACTAACCAGCAAGTTAAACTTAGACTTCAATCTGATAATTTATTATGATAATAGTTTGACAGTAATTTAAAAGCATTAAGTATGGGAAAAACGTGCATTTTTTTAATTCATTCATAAAATTTAACATATAGACCATCTCTAAATAGCACCGCGATGACATCCTGAGGAAAAAAAATAGGAAAGTTATAGGTAGGTAGGGTCCATTATTATTTTTATTTAAAAAATTCCTACTCAATGCTTTTCAATTCGTCTTTTATTAACATTCCTTTTTGTAATACGAATATGTAACGTAGATTTGGTTTAATCTTATAATTAGACACACTCTTGGACCCTTGGTTTAACTAACTGGACAGGTTTTAAGATTCTGTAAATTGCTCGAGTAGCTTTTTTAAAATGCTTCTTATTATTATTATTATTTATGAATAGGTAGGTGGTTTAGAGTTGTAAATACAGAATAGTCGATAATTTTCTAAAATTGGTAAGGTATACAACATGATTTACTCTATCAGTACTGGTTCAGCAATACACAGGTAAAATTTGGTGTTAAATCGTTTTTTTTTATAATTAGGTTACAGACAACTAAATCTAGGGCTAATATTGTATGTTGTGTCCAATATTTTCTTTTATATTATTATAAGGCCATAACACTTTTGTTGTCCAAATTTATTTTCTAATTAGATAAAACAAATTGCTTCACGACCCGAAGGAGAGTATACGGCAATTCCACGAGTAAAAAGGGACATTTTATGCATGAAAGAATTTTCCTTAATTTCTATATAGGGGGTCCAAGGTAAGGATAGCGCATTCATGGGGATCTCGTCAAAATGGTAAGAGATATAGAGATTCGGTTAAAGAAGAAGAAAAGTTCAGCGTACGATCTCGCAACATTTCTTCTCATTTAACCGAATCTCTATCTCCTACCGTTTACGAGATTCCCATGCATAACCTCCTTATCTCGGACACACTGTATAGAACTAAATAATTTCTGAATTAACTTAAAATAATTAGTTTTACCATTGCCGATTTTGTATTCGCCCGTATCCGCATTCGAAAGAATGAAATAATGACACGCTACGGCACCATTTTTCACGCTTTTTACTTTTTTTTTGTATTATTGAATCGTGTACTACTAGTCGAACAACAAAAGTGTTATTTTTAGCAGCATTTTAACAAACTCTAGTTACAGTTTTTATACACATCAGACTAGTGTAAATTTACAAGTACATCTAAACTCACATTGTAAATCACATTTTGATAAATAGCTAGCTAGTGAAAGATTTAACGAGCGAGATTTTTATCCATCAGAGTGGACTTATAATATCAATAACTTATTGAAAATATTGAGGTAATACATGGAGACCATTCCAAGAAATAAAAGTTGCGCCTTTTTTTAATTTAACCAAAATTTAACCCAACTCCCTTTCTACACCATCACACCCTTCCTTAAACTGTCAGTGCTCTAATATGAATAGACATAATTGACAAGAATGGCACTAACAGTTAAAATATTTTTTTTTATAAACAAAAGTAATTAGAACAATGAATCGTTAAAAAATTATGCTTCCTGATTGAATTTCTGCGTTAAGAATTCAAAATGTTTAACAACGTTTCGTCTTTAATTTTCAATAACATCTTCAGGATCTCCCACATTCTAAAATGTTTTGGAAAAAAATTAACCACGAGTTGAAATAGAACCGAGAAACGTTTCGTCTTTAGTTCTGCAAAACATCTTCAGGATGCTTCAGATATAACACTGATTATGAGCCAACGTTTCGCATTTTATTTTGCCTGCATCCTCGAGATTCAAAATAATTTATAAATCTCTTCACCAACAATTTTTTATTAAGACATGGCCGCTTAATCATTCCTGAAAGAATTGACGTTTCGTCTTTGATGACGGAAGAGATCTTCAGGAATTTGTGAATCAAAAAACACGGTCCTGTAGTTGAAACATCGCGCACGAACCCGTGATCTATCTTTTACTGACGAGACGGTTTCCGATTTTCGGATATAGCGATGGATATTATTAAGGGTGTTCAGGAAAGGCTCTTAAATTTCAGAGAACGTTGATTTTTTAGAAAATTATGTTTATTGGGTTAGATGTAAACATAATCCGCGATTTTTGGCTCATTGGACATTAGGGGAATTACCGAAATTATAATTTATAAAATTTTATTAAAAGACGTATTTACCCTTAAACTTATTCTGTTTATTCAGGGTTGATTTTTTAAAGTTTTTATTTAATTTGATTGTGAATACATATTTCTAGTAAAGGATAATAAAAAAAAATGGTGGTAGGAATTAGGATTTGTATTTATATAAAAATGGTCCTCCACAGTTATTTTTGATCGCAATATTGCGCCATACACGAAAAATAATTGATCCTGGGACGTGGAGGTTCTGCTTTAAAAAATTAACAATTTTTCTAAAGATGTCCGCAAACCTATGCTGAAAATATGTCGTTATCCTGTAAACTAAACAATAATAATTATTACCTTAAGTTATATTTTTACAAAGAATTTGATAAGATTTTGGTATTCAACTCCATCTTCAGGTTCAAAACTAGTCCTGAAGATGTCCTGGAGACGAAACGTTGCTATACCTGAAGAAAATATTGCGCCATCTGGAGAAACTGAAGATGTCCTAGCGACGAAACAATTTCTTCTTTAATTTTTATAAAATAATTGGCAATATTCCTTATTCGGATTAGAGAGGATCTCAGATTCAACATCAATCCTGAAGACGTCCTGGAGACGAAAGTTCGGCGGTTTTTGCTGGTCATTAAACGGCATTGCGGATGATGAAAGAATTTATGTTGTTTTATTCAATATCTGTATAAAATTTAACAAAATTGTACCTAGTACTGTAAATCCATTAATTTTCGCACCACGTATTACCTCATTTTGTACTAACTACGATTACGAACAATAAATATTGAAAAATAAAATTTTATTAGATCTAATTATGTTAATATATTGATAACTTGAATTTATTAAACTCTACTATTTACAAACTACCTATTTATAAAATCTCAAATCCTAGATGCTTGTATGCAGTTTAAAAATTTGAAAATTAATAATTTAAAAAGAGAAATTAATTTTGACATTTTACACCTACTCGCTAAAAGTATTTACAGTAAAATTCGAAACAACTATAGATTGTCTTTTTTGGAAAGTTCGTTGAAAGGCATTATTTACAAGAGTTTAAATTATTATAAAAACAAAATTGTGCCAGTAATTTATCTCGCAATAAATTCCACAACTTGTTTAAAGCCTGGCTTTCTTAAGAAAAGCGATACCGCAATATAGCGGACGTAATATGACGGTGCAAATTAACTGGTTTTCTCGAGAGCGGTAATTAATTCAAGGTGTCAGAAAAGGGGAATTAAATAGAAAAAGTTTGTATTACCTATAGATATACAGTGTGTCCACGCATTGAGTGCATATAAGGTGTAAATGACAATTTTTTTAGAGTTGGATCTTCATGTTCTGAGGATTGCTCCTGCTTAGCCTCAAACTAAGATATTGAAAAAATGAGCCAAATCAATTAATATACAGGGTGTGTTTTGACCGAAATCTAAAAATTAGTCAAGAGTAAACTGTCTTTATTTTAGCAGATATAACAAAAATGTATTAGAAAAAGTTGTTTAGAATTAAAAGTTATTGAATATTTTCAACTTTTATACAAATCAGCCTACTTTGATTTTTTTTCATCAAAATCCAATACTTTTGAACTCATGTTTGTAACAAATAAGGTTTAGTATTTTTTTAATAAATAATTATTTGTTTTTCAAGTACTTTGTTTAATTACTCTTCATGCATGGGTCTGTAACAACACAAATAAAAAATCTCATATTGATGAAAAAAATCGAAGTAGGCTGATTTGTATAAAAATTGAAAATCTTCAATAACTTTTAATTCTAAACAACTTTTTCTAATAAATTTTTGTTATATCTGCTAAAATAAAGACAGTTTACTCTTGACTAATTTTTAGATTTCGGCCAAAAAAACACCCTGTATATTAATTGATTTGGCTCATTTTTTCAATATCTTAGTTTGACACTAAGCAGGAGCGATCCTCAGAACATGAAGATTCAACTCTAAAAAAAATTGTCATTTACACCTTATGTGCACTCAATCCGTGGACACACTGTATATGATCGTCATAATTACGTCCGCTATATTACGGCACCGCTTTGCTAGAAAACCAAAGCTAAGTGAAACAAAATTAAAATAAATACCCTGTTATCGAATTTCATGATTAAAATTTGCAGGGATTTAAAAATTCGATAGGGAGCGATTTAAAAAAAATACTGACACAAAGCCCCAACATTTAACAACCTTGAATATTTTTTTCAATCTTCCAGACTTGATCACAGACTCTTCATTGTTGGCTTTTGTCAAAGAGAAATCACCGTCTTTAACTGTTTCAATGAAATTAAAAACACACTATTTCTAACAATATCTATGCTAAGTCATGGAATGCTTTTTCATGATATGTGTCAACATGTAAAATTGAAATAGTGGAAGTAAAAAGATCGATATAAACAAACATCGATCAAAAATATGATTGTTCTAGTTGGAAGTTTGCAAAAAGATTGATTTAGAACATTTTAGTGATGGAAATCAGTATATGCCTATAATATCATATTTTAAGTACTTCTTTGTCTAACCCATTTCATGCCTGTAAAACATTTAAACCCATAAAATTAAACCCAATTTGCGATATATAGTACATATTCAAATATCACAATATTCGTAGTTATTCTCTACTTCGAAATATATAATAAGGCAATCACCGAGAGAGAAGAGTATTTTTTTATTAGACATGGGAGAATATTATAATTATTGCTGTCTTCATACACAAGTCTCTAAGTCATTGGAAACCATCTGAAGAAAATGTTCTTGACCTAAAATAATCAAAACAGTCAATAATTTCCATTCAGATTATATACAGAGTGATTCAATAACCATCGCTATCGGCTATAACAGGGAAAACATTTGTCCCGGCCGATTTTCCCGGAAAATTTCAAATAAAAAGGTACATCCATTTTATTATAAGCGGAAAGAAATTAGAAAAATGAAGAGAATACAAAAAACCGGAGGTCTCTAGCATCACTAGAAATGAAAATCCGATTCGATTGGAAATTAAAACTCGATTATGTCAGAGTACTTGGTTCGCCTCGCCATAGCAGATTCTTCTTAATTCGTGTAACCGCTTCCCCGCTTGCGCCACATCCCACCCTAGCAGGAATTGGCGGCTGAAAATATTTTTAACGTTCTTCTTATGCGTGATTTACCCTAGAAACACTTTTTCCCGCTAATGTGGGACAAATACTTTCCGAGTTACACCCGGTAGACACATTTAGTTAATCACCCTGTATAACTTACTTTCAAGATACGCCGCAAGATCTTGATCATCAGATTGAAGTGCTAACAGTCTAGGAGTTAAGCCACGGTGGTCAGTAACATCTAAAGTTGCTCCTGCTGCCACCAGCATACAACATATACCTCGCCATTTATACGCTGCTGCTTTATGCAGGGGAGTTTGACCCCTAAATACAACACAATTAAGTTATTCAGTAAATAACTTAAATATTAATTAAAAATAAGCATTAATAAATAATTTAGCGATTAAATGATTTTGTGGGTTTGCGAAGAGGGACGTTGTAGCGTGTTCACACAGGGTTGTCTTCAAGTTTTGCAAGGCGGCACAACCACCAAAAATAAAACACATTATTATATCAAATTATTAAAATAGCGCATTGCGGATTGGGTTTGAAACGATCGCGCGGGACCGCAAAGTCGCTGTCTAACATCGTAGTTCTGTAATTCCGCTTAGGTGATACAAGCCTCGCGGACAGATACCTATTATACAGTAGAGCTGCAAAAAAAATTTCGTAAGAGCGATTTGTTCCAATTTACGCGGCAATTTGGAATTTTATTTGCTGTTAAGGACCAGACCCTCTGTATGAATGCAATAGAAGCAAAAAATGCAATATTTCAAGTTACTTACAAACTGCTATCTTTGAGATCAAGTAGATTAGAAGGGCCACAACTTAAAAGGTACTTAACGATGTCCTTATGGCCATATCTAGCTGCATAATGTAATACTGTTTGACCACCCTGGTCTTTTGTTAATAAAGAATATCCTTGACTGTGTAGCTGTTTTATCTGTGAACAAAAATGTATTTAAACTTACGTCTATGGAAATATCTGTGAATAATAAATCGTTTTGGCCCTCGAAACAATATCCTCGGCACCATGTACCGACGTAGCTTCGGCACCATGTATCGTTTCCGTTCAATTTATTATTCAATTAATTTTGACCTCGCGAAAAAAAATCAAAAAAAAAACATAAGCGCCGGGACGGTCGGCGCCGAAACGTCTTGACGCTAAAACGGTTGCGGCGAAACGCCGCCCCAACCCGAAAAAAGTGGAGGTGCAAACCTCCCCTGGACTTTCCCATACTAAAAATAAACATTTTGTTTTTGCTATTCAACAGTAGTTCGCGAGGCAGCATTGGAAATCATTTGAATGCCTCGCGAGAAAAACGAGACTATACAGGTTCGATATGAACGAAAGAAAGACACCAAGATACGCATCTACCTGTACTCTGTAGTAGGTACCGGCTAGAAATTACAACTGGCGAAGCCGGACGATCGCTATCGACCGACCGACGTGCCGTTCTCGTTCGGATCAGATCGGCTAACATCGGGTTTCGTTCATAACTCCCTTATCCTTGGAGCTACGATGCTGAAACTCGGTAGGTAGACTATTGACGTCTCCGTCTTTTCAACGCCGTCGACCAATTTAAGCTACGACGTGCCGTTCTCGTTCGGATCAGATCGGCTAACATCGGGTTTCGCTCATAACTCCCTTATCCTTGGAGCTACGATGCTGAAACTCGGTAGGTAGACTATTGACGTCTCCGTCTTTTCAACGCCGTCGAGCAATTTAAGCTACGACGTGCCGTTCTCGTTCGGATCAGATCGGCTAACATCGGGTTTCGCTCATAACTCCCTTATCCTTGGAGCTACGATGCTGAAACTCGGTAGGTAGACTATTGACGTCTCCGTCTTTTCAACGCCGTCGAGCAATTTAAGCTACGACGTGCCGTTCTCGTTCGGATAAGATCGGCTAACATCGGGTTTCGCTCATAACTCCCTTATCCTTGGAGCTACGATGCTGAAACTCGGTAGGTAGACTATTGACGTCTCCGTCTTCTCAACGCCATCGACCAATTTAAGCTACGACGTGCCGTTCTCGTTCGGATCAGATCGGCTAACATCGGGTTTCGCTCATAACTCCCTTATCCTTGGAGCTACGATGCTGAAACTCGGTAGGTAGACTATTGACGTCTCCGTCTTTTCAACGCCGTCGAGCAATTTAAGCTACGACGTGCCGTTCTCGTTCGGATCAGATCGGCTAACATCGGGTTTCGCTCATAACTCCCTTATCCTTGGAGCTACGATGCTGAAACTCGGTAGGTAGACTATTGACGTCTCCGTCTTTTCAACGCCGTCGAGCAATTTAAGCTACGACGTGCCGTTCTCGTTCGGATAAGATCGGCTAACATCGGGTTTCGCTCATAACTCCCTTATCCTTGGAGCTACGATGCTGAAACTCGGTAGGTAGACTATTGACGTCTCCGTCTTTTCAACGCCATCGACCAATTTAAGCTACGACGTGCCGTTCTCGTTCGGATCAGATCGGCTAACATCGGGTTTCGCTCATAACTCCCTTATCCTTGGAGCTACGATGCTGAAACTCGGTAGGTAGACTATTGACGTCTCCGTCTTTTCAACGCCGTCGAGCAATTTAAGCTACGACGTGCCGTTCTCGTTCGGATCAGATCGGCTAACATCGGGTTTCGCTCATAACTCGCTTATCCTTGGAGCTACGATGCTGAAACTCGGTAGGTAGACTATTGACGTCTCCGTCTTTTCAACGCCGTCGAGCAATTTAAGCTACGACGTGCCGTTCTCGTTCGGATCAGATCGGCTAACATCGGGTTTCGCTCACTACTCCCTTATCCTTTGAGCTACGATGCTGAAACTCGGTAGGTAGACTATTGACGTCTCCGTCTTTCCAACGCCGTCGAGCAATTTAAGCTACGACGTGCCGTTCTCGTTCGGATAAGATCGGCTAACATCGGGTTTCGCTCATAACTCCCTTATCCTTGGAGCTACGATGCTGAAACTCGGTAGGTAGACTATTGACGTCTCCGTTTTTTCAACGCCATCGACCAATTTAAGCTACGACGTGCCGTTCTCGTTCGGATCAGATCGGCTAACATCGGGTTTCGCTCATAACTCCCTTATCCTTGGAGCTACGATGCTGAAACTCGGTAGGTAGACTATTGACGTCTCCGTCTTTTCAACGCCGTCGAGCAATTTAAGCTACGACGTGCCGTTCTCGTTCGGATCAGATCGGCTAACATCGGGTTTCGCTCATAACTCCCTTATCCTTGGAGCTACGATGCTGAAACTCGGTAGGTAGACTATTGACGTCTCCGTCTTTTCAACGCCGTCGAGCAATTTAAGCTACGACGTGCCGTTCTCGTTCGGATAAGATCGGCTAACATCGGGTTTCGCTCATAACTCCCTTATCCTTGGAGCTACGATGCTGAAACTCGGTAGGTAGACTATTGACGTCTCCGTCTTTTCAACGCCATCGACCAATTTAAGCTACGACGTGCCGTTATCGTTCGGATCAGATCGGCTAACATCGGGTTTCGCTCATAACTCCCTTATCCTTGGAGCTACGATGCTGAAACTCGGTAGGTAGACTATTGACGTCTCCGTCTTTTCAACGCCGTCGAGCAATTTAAGCTACGACGTGCCGTTCTCGTTCGGATCAGATCGGCTAACATCGGGTTTCGCTCATAACTCGCTTATCCTTGGAGCTACGATGCTGAAACTCGGTAGGTAGACTATTGACGTCTCCGTCTTTTCAACGCCGTCGAGCAATTTAAGCTACGACGTGCCGTTCTCGTTCGGATCAGATCGTCGCCGTTGCGACAGTTCTTGGATTTAGTAAATAATTTTTCTTGGTGTAGTACAGCCAAAGGGCTTTCAAACAAGTTTTTGCGGAACCTGATCAGATAACAGGTTTTTGAGTTATGGGGCGTTAAAGTCGAAATTTTGAAAAATTCATAGCGACCGCCATTTTGAAGTTAGAGAGTCCGGTAAAAAACTGTTTCCCTTGAATTATGCCCTTCTTTCATATTCCCTACTCAGAATTTCAAAATCCCGCTTCTGAAAAAAATGATACCAAAAAAACATGTCTAACTTCCGCTTCCGGTTTCGGATTTTTTTGAAAAGCTTATTTTGTCGATGAATTTTCGATATACCCCTTCATTTAAAATTTCATCAAAATCGGTTCACTAGTTTTTGTGTTACAGGCGTTACATACACACACACACACACACACACAAGAGTTAAGGAAAGTAATAATATTTTGAAAGTGTTGTATACAGGGTGTGATATTCTATAGGACCACTATTACAACGTATAAAAAAAATTCTTACTGATTGTAAATCGCCAATTTTTGCTGCTTTCAGCAAACCTTCGTTAGTCTTCTCCTCCAAATTACTAAAAATATAAAACAGCAAGATTAGAAAAAAATATTAGATAAACAATCACAGTTTTTAAAATCTAACAGAGAATGAGAATGAGTGCAACGCAAGAGAATGTACTAGTATGGTGTGAGTTAGATTTTAAATCCTGTAAATATAGAAAGTGCAGATAGTATTGCTCATATTATTTTTACCCTTACCTATAGGGCCTGTAACACTCTTGATTCAAACCAAACAATCTGTCAGCAATGCTGCATGCACAAAATTGGGAAGCGTAAGAAAACTTGCGAGAGTGCGATTTTTATATTTTATACACAACCAAGGTTTTATTTTAAAATTACTTTAGATTAGAGAAAAATGTGACTAAAAAGTTTTAAAGTAGTATTAGGCGTGGATTTGAAATTTAAATAGGAAACAGAAAGGTGCAAAATTATTTTGCAAAGACTTTTATTGCAGTAATAAACACTATAAAGTATAAGGAAACAGTAAATTTAAGACAAACATGCTCGATAAATATTTTATATAAATAAGTAACATTTTTTTTAATTATAATATTCGAAGGTAAGTAGATAATATCGATTTTTTTTAAATTCAAGGAGTATAATATTTTTTTAAAAAAGACTCGTCTGAAAACCATAAACCTTTTCTTAATTGGTCCAAATTTTTATTACCTAATCCCAAAATCCCTTCAAAAACACAGTTCTGAGTCGAAAAATATAAAAACTTGGCTTCTACAGGGTGACCATTTGAAAACGATCCACCCTTAAAATCCCGCGAACCATACCCCAATATCAAAAAAATGTAACAAGACAAGATGTTATACACGATGGGGGGCACTCGATAGCGTAATCCGCATCGCGCTAATACTTACCCCCCCCCACCTAACAAACCTTGAAAAGTTTAAATAGGCCTATACCCTTTGCGATACCTCAAATTAAAGGTCTTTTAAAATGCTGTCTTTTTACGCAAAAAAAATTAAAACCGATATGTTCGTTTTGGAGAAATAAAAAAAAACATGAAAAAAGTGTGTGTGCCCAAGAGACCCGCACGTCAAAACTGAAAATTAAATGACAGCTGTCAGATTATTATTCGCCGATAAAGGTGTCATCTGCAGGGTCCAAACGGCCGAAACGTGGGAGATACCGACGAGTCTTGCTTGCGAGTGGCCGGCCGGCGCGAGTCCAACGCACACACGCAGACACACTTTTTTTTATTTCCCCAAAACGAATATATCGATTTTAATTTTCTTTGCATTCTTAGCATTTTAAAAGACCTTTAATTTGAGGTATCACAAAGGGCATAGTGCCATTTAAAATTTTCAAGGTTTGATAGGTGGGGGTGGCAGGGTATTCGCGGGACGCGGATCACGCTAGCGGATAACCCCCATCCTCTATTTAATTTTTTTTATATTTGGTATAGTTCGCGAGATATTAAGGGGGAATCGTTTTAAAATGACCACACTGTATATTAAGTTAAGCAAAAAATGCTATAATATTTGGTCAGCGCGTTAAGTTATACCTCTATAAGTGGCTTAGTATAAAAGTAAGTTACTGCCAAAATAAACTTAAGGTACCTTCTAAATTTAACATTTGTGTCAGATGATATATGTGGTAGTACAGGTTTTTCACCATTTTGTTTATCTATGGGTACATTTTGAGTGGTTTGCGGTGTTATTTCATCTGGAGAGAGCGCAACTCTTGGAGACATAGGAGGATGATCACTTGGAGAATCTAAACTTCCTTCATCACTGTAAGATAACGCGCAACACATGAAGAAATATCTTTCAAACATTTTATTAGAAAAAAATACAAAAATTTAATAATTTAGTTCCCAAAAAGTTCCATACCTAACTTTCATCTCTGGTATGACATATGGTGTTTGATGATTGGAGCTAGGTGAAGGTACAGCTGTTTCATCTTCAGGAGTTTGCGGCATTGTCCCCCCTCCACAATCTAAAATATACAAGGCTTCATATGCTATATCAGATATATAATGTAGATGCTCTTGAGCCCGGTCAATTCGAAAGAATCTCTCTGCAGTACATGCTGAAACAAAATTTTAAATAAACAATAAAAATAAAAATTTAATTTTTATACAATCGAGGAAGCACCAATCTCCTAATTTTGGATGATCCTTGAAATCCTCAGCAAATTTATTGACTTGTCCTCGAACTTGTTCCAAATCTGATGTTGGATTAACTTCTATTGCTCCAATACTTATTGCTAAAATTTAGCTCATAATTTTTGTTCCCAATACTAGAAGAAGAAAAATCATCTTACCAGCTTGAGCTAAAAGATCCTTATCATAATGATGTTGCTCATAATCATTCATGCTAATCCTATTAATATTAATTTTAAGATTGTCCAAAGCAGTCTGAGGTACATTAGGCTTTCCGCCTTTTCGTTTTGAAAGCATTGTGGCTTTATTCAATAAAGTGAGATTTATAATTGAAGGTGTGAGTTTACAAGCTTCCCCATCTACTTGCATCGGGATTGTTTTAGACGTTACAATACGAGCTGATCTGCATTGTGTTATGCAAGTACCATGACCACCTGCTTGAAGTAAAGGCTAAAAGAAATGTTTATTTTAAATCTATAATTATTCAAAATAAAATGTCTTATCATATTGCAAAAGAAGAGAATGTATGGCGGGGGGCGGAAGTTATGGGAAAAGCCAAAAAGCATTTAATGACAAATAAAACAAAAAAAATCATTGCATGTTTATTAAAGAAAAATATCAAAAAATCATGTCTGCAGAAAGCAATGAGAAGTATGTGCTAGCCCTAAACTTACTCACAAGCTGATATGTTGTAAGACCAACAACTTCTATAAGTCCATCTTCAGTGCTGGGTTCCGTGGTACCCATCGCCCTGTTCCATGGACGCGTGCCACCTCCATAACTACAACCAAAAAATTGAAAAAAATTCTTTTCTCCATTATTTGAACGAACTGGAGAATGCACTTCCTTCAAATTGTAAGCAGTAAACGCGGCCACGAAATTTAGCGAACAGGAAACGCTTAAGGAACCAAAGTATTGCAATTATTGACTCCCCTTTTTATTTTAGGGCAAAATACTACAGGAATTATTTGTACAGAATTGTATTTTGTTCTAAAAAAATTGAAGAGCCAATATTTTTTTAAAGCAACAAGCACGTAGGTACAAGTACCGAATTAAACACCGCGCTTTGTGTCTCTCTTCGAGACTTCTCGCTTACTGAGACCTACATTCGAAGGAGGGATAATTTAATTCTCCTTCAGTTTCCTTGAAGGGAACTAACCTTGGAATGTTAAGGAAAACTATAGCGTGCACTTTCAGTTCTTTTAATTTAGGAGTTAAATCACGACCATCACATTCTAAGGTAACAAATTCTGCTAGGCCTTTCCATTTTCTTTTGAGCAAATCTTTACCTCCCATTTGACCATAAAACATTTTATTTCTTAACCTAGAGTTAAACTTTTCAGGATGTGCCTCTGAAAATTCATCAATTGGATATATAAGGAAAATGTTTCGTAGGTATTTTTTCCACTTACCACGGGCTTCATGAAATTCCAATGCAATATGAGCATCAACCCCAAGAGAATAATAATTATTAACAACATTTAAAGGCAAATTTTCCTTGCCATCTTCATTTGGTTCAGCATTAGGATTTTTTTCCACCTCCAAAGACCACCTATCTAATAAAATAGTCTCACTGCTGTTAACGTTAGATAATATTTTAGAAATAGGTTCGTCGGTGTATCCCTAGAAGGATCAAAGCTTGTAGAATATTTTTTTTCGCGAAATGATTACTTACCCCACCCCATCCGAGGGCCCTAGCAAGGTCATTTCCAGTTCCCAAAGGTAAAACCCCAACAGCAGGGGCAGGTAAGACACCGATTTGATCGATAACACTTAGAACCCAACCAACTGTCCCGTCGCCACCACAAGCAAGAACACGTAAGTTTGGAACTTTTTTAAACATTTCTAGTCCCATTCTTGGCCCACCTTGTGTTAGGTCGAATACTTGTCTGGGGTTTAGTAACCACTGAAATTTCTGCAATAATTTTGCACCTTGATTCCCCCCTGATTTTGGATTTATAAAGACTATAACGGGGGTAACGATTGTAGTTGGTATTGGTTTAATAATGAAAGCTCTGTGGTCCTTATCCTATAAAAGTTTTAAAAGAGAAAAGTTATAGGTATAGCAAACCAAGAAGGTCTATTTATATACGTTAAAAGCTCGAAAGCTCTTCACCATACTGCGGATATAATTATCAAGATTAATTAAAAATATGGTTACACAGCGAGACTTTATTAATCAAAATGAAAATGAATTATTACGCTGCAAAAACTCGCTTCAAAAGCAAGGTTGCTGATATAAATCAAGAGCTGAAAAAGTCGTTTTCAAAGAGTTGATATTTAATGATCCTTTTATACACTTTTTAAACCGTAAAACGACACGACGATAAAGACGCAATTTTTTTTCTAAGAATGGAGATTATAACTTTGAATTCACGAACTTCACTTTCTGATTAAGATTTTCAAGAGAAGCCAGTGGGTAAATATAATTCTAAAGAGCGTGTCAACGGTTCAAACGACTTGCTTTACACTTAAATTAAGCTCGTCTTACACGCTTACTTACATAAAACTCGAACGTTGTAAATTCAATAAAACTCACCTTTTCTTTGCCCCTTTTCTTGCTGGAAGCCCTCTTCTTATTGGATTTACGAAGACTAGACTTAAAGCTGCCTTTCTTAGGCAACTTCACGATCCACGACGGAGGAACTATAATACTACTATGTACACCTGAAATTTTTTAAAAACTCTCATGCATTAGAATTTTCAAGAATTTTCACCTCCTCACCTAATTTACATTCTTCCCCTATTCGTTGAATATTGAAACACGTCTCCTTATTGTGGTACGCTGCTTTACACCACGAACAACTCAAAGCCACTATTTCCTTTGAACTAAACGATAGTTTTGACTGGAATGACTAGAATAAAAGGAAACGCTCAAAAACAATCCAAAACTTACAATCGTTTTAATTTGATTTGAGCCCCTACCGTCAAACACGTCACAAAAATTAACATGTTTATAAAATTATAGTCCAAATCGGCAAACAAATGTATATGATCGCAGTTAATGACAGAAAACATAACAGGAAAATGATAATCTTTCTGGTAATACAATGAATAATACGCAGAAATGAAAGAGATTCCAGTCAACCATCACGAAGATTAATTTTGACTACAAGGACATCAAGAACTTATTATTATTAGTATATTAGTATTACAGTTTATGGCATCAATCATGCCACAAAAATGGACAGAAATGCAGATATTGCGAAGTAAGAAAATAATTTGTGACTACACTCAATGCCACTAAACTAACTATCACAAAAATCAATTATGACTACAGTATGAATGACTCTAAACGCCAGCGAAATAAATTGTGACAACAGTCAATGTCTCCAAATATCAGAGAAATAAATTGTGACTACAATGAAAGGACCCAGGCATCGCAGATATAAACTCTGACTACAGTGCGTGAATGTAAACGTCGCACAAAGATATTTTGACGACAGTAACTGACATCAAATATCACAGAAATAAACTGTGACTACAAACACAGGCATCATATATCACAAAAATCAATTATGACTACAGTGAATGACCTTAAACGCCAGCAAAATAAATTGTGACTACAGTCAATGACTCCAAATATGAGAGAAATAAATTGTGACTACAATGAAAGGTCCCAGGCATCGCAGATATAAACTCTGACTACAGTGAGTGAATGTAAACGTCGCACAAAGATATTTTTACGACAGTAACTGACATCAAACATCACAGAAATAAACTTTGACTACAAACACAGGCATCGTATATCACAAAAATCAATTCTGACTACAGTGAATGACCCTAAACGCCAGAGAATTAAATTGTGACTACAGTCAATGACTCCAAATATCAGAGAAATAAATTGTGACTACAATGAAAGGTCCCAGGCATCGCAGATATAAACTCTGACTACAGTGAGTGAATGTAACCGTCGCACAAAGATATTTTTACGACAGTAACTGACATCAAACATCACAGAAATAAACTTTGACTACAAACACAGGCATCGTATATCACAAAAATCAATTCTGACTACAGTGAATGACCCTAAACGCCAGAGAATTAAATTGTGACTACAGTCAATGACTCCAAATATCAGAGAAATAAATTGTGACTACAATGAAAGGTCCCAGGCATCGCAGATATCAACTCTGACTACAGTGAGTGAATGTAAACGTCGCACAAAGATATTTTTACGACAGTAACTGACATCAAACATCACAGAAATAAACTGTGACTACAAACACAGGCATCATATATCACAAAAATCAATTCTGACTACAGTGAATGACCCTAAACGCCAGAGAATTAAATTGTGACTACAGTCAATGACTCCAAATATCAGAGAAATAAATTGTGACTACAATTAAATGTCCCAGGCATCCCAGATATAAACTCTGACTACAGTGAGTGAATGTAAACGTCGCACAAAGATATTTTGACGGCAGTAACAGACAGCAAACATCACAGAAATAAACTGTGACTACAAACACAGGCGTCATATATCACAAAAATCAATTATGACTACAGTAAATGACCCTAAACGCCAGCGAAATAAATTGTGACTACAGTCAATGACTCCAAATATGAGAGAAATAAATTGTGACTACAATGAAAGGTTCCAGACATCGCAGATATAAACTCCGACTACAGTGAGTGAATGTAAAGGTCGCACAAAGATATTTTGATGGCAGTAAGTGACATCAAACATCACAGAAATAAACTGTGACTACAAACACAGGCGTCATATAGCACAAAAATCAATTATGACTACAGTGAATGACCCTAAACGCCAGCAAAATAAATTGTGACTACAGCCAATGACTCCAAATATCAGAGAAATAAATTGTGACTACAATTAAATGTCCCAGGCATCCCAGATATAAACCCTGACTACAGTGAGTGAATGTAAACGTCGCACAAAGATATTTTGACGGCAGGAACCGACATCAAATATCACAGATATAAACTGTGACTACAAACACAGGCGTCATATATTACAAAAATCAATTATGACTACAGTGAATGACCCTAAACCCCAGAGAATTAAATTGTGACTACAGTCAATTACTCCAAATATCAGAGAAATAAATTGTGACTACAATCAGTGACTCCAAATATGATAAAACTAAATTGTGTCTACAATGAAAGGTCTCAGACATCGCAGATATAAACTGTGACTACAGTGAGTGAATGTAAACGTCGCACAAAGATATTTTGACGACTGTAACTGACATCAAACATCACAGAAATAAATTTTGACTATAGACATAAGTTTTGACTGCTTTCAGAAGCAAAATATATAACAAGCAATTATGACTACAGTCAATGGCACTAAACGCCAGAAAAATAAATTATGACTACAGTCAACGACTCCAAACGTCTCAGATAGACGTTTTGACCGCAGTAACGGGCTTTAAACATATCCGAAATAAACTGTGACTACAGACATAAATTTTGACTACAAACGTAGGCGTCAAACATTTTAAAAATCGATTATGGCTACAGTCAATGACATCAAAGTAAATTAGAAGCAAAATATGGCAAAAAATCAACATTACCTTTCCACATTGCATGCATTTTCCCTTTTCTGATCGCCTATGGACCCAATGATGATGGATACTAGTTTGTTCGCGATATTGGCGGACTCCAACATCTCTGAAGGTGGGCTTACAGGTGAAACGTACCCGTTCTGCCAGGAGAGGAATGCAACTTTGGTGTGCTATTACATTACAAGCCGAACATTTCATGCGAGGTCCATGTTTCTATAAAAGAAAAAAAATATCAATACTTGATGCTATATAATACAGGGTGTATCAAAAATAAGTACAAATATAAACACCTAATCGTTAATTTCTCTTTAGGGAAGGGTGTATAGCTTTCTCAAATAATTTTTACATTAATATAGCTTCTTCATGCCGTTCCCTATTCTTTTCAAATAAATATCTATCATTGCAACAATGGAATCATGAAAGATAATCCCGTCAAATGAAAATTTCGTTCCCTTTGTCAAGGATAATATAATCGCCTATCTCTGTTCCGGTTTTGAAATTTCCACATGATGAGAAATCCCCGTTTGTGTAAGTAGGATAACCGATAAGAGTTCATTCTACTATCAACATATCGAATCCTGTCTATCAATATCAAACGACAGGAGCTTGCGGCGAAACAATTCAGTCTGACACCTGCCAGTTGCAAACGTTTATACCTTGACCGCAATTACCTCCTGTAACATATCGAATGAAAACTCTGATGAACGATACTTTACGGTTGTAACACGAATAATATTATGTTGAGTTTACGAATAATGGAATCATCAGACTGTTGATACAATTCGCGATGCTCTAATTTTATGTATCTATATCACCCACTTACGTAAAACAATGGGAATAGATTTGAAGCGTGGAGCCGATATCAATTATAAATTTAGGTCGCCTATCTCATGTAAATGTTTCATCCGAGTAAACTTAAGGGTTGTTGTTAAATCAAATAGTGGAGGAAAATAATCACAACCTACAAGCATGGAGAGAAGTTTCTGGTTAATAATTAGACACCGGATTTATATGCATTTGGGTATGTTTTTGGTTACGTATTTCGACATCAATGTGTCATTCTCAAAAGCATACATAATTGAATAATTATTTATGTAGCAACCGCTTGATTACCTACATTTAAGTTTTTATTCCAAAATTTCCAATAACGTGAACCTAAGAGCTCAATTTGTTCTTTCATTCGGGGTATACCCAAAAGCTTCCAAAATATTTAATTCTGTTTGTGTATTTTTTAAAGTAATTTTAATTTTTGTTTGGTGGTTGGTTTAGATTGACTTTCTTTGCAGACATTACTCATACGTCAGACTTGTATTGATTCCTGAGTGTTTTGACTTTACCAACGACCATAAACACTTAACACTGAAAATCAGAATTATTTTTGGAACTTCTATTCACGCAATATTTTCCGGGTATATTTATAATAGCAAGTATTTTTATATTTATATTCAGCAAGTGGTTCTGAAAAACCTTTTAAACAGTTCCTGCAGTGCTATAACGTTTTCAATACGTTAAAAAAAATTACCATCTTCAGGGTTAAAACATTTTGACGATATTAGTTTACAATACATTTCTGTTGTAATATTTTGTATAAAATGTTATCATTACAAAGAAAATATAAACGTTTTATTAAATTACGTTATGAAAAGAATTGTTATATTTTACAAAGTAGTAACATTCCTTGAATTCTTCTCGATAAAAATATTCTTTGAAGTTTTATACACGAGCTCATATTTTGTTAAATTAATAAAAAATAGCGCATTCTTGACTCGTCGTGAAAAATACATGAAAGTGGTCGTGCTATTATCGGGTTTTTCTCACGTGCGTTCTTAAGAACCGTTCTCATATTGATACGCTCGATTTAATAACATAAAACATGAACATAAACGATTCCCAAAATAATTTAGCGACCTCTTACCGTACAGTCCGGGTCGCCCACATAACAGAAGTCTCCGGAAGCTGACGTGGGTACCCACAGGTGGTCGCCATTGACAGCCATTTCGCCCCAATCCGGGGTGCTCCGAAGGACTCGCTCTCCAACATCGCCCACTTGTTTTCTGTAAATAATAACACATTTAGATACACATCGAAGGTTTATTTATTGGTTTTTCTAATGATTGCTATATGTTTTGCCTTCTCACTGTATTGATTTAAGGTGAAAACCTGGAGCGCAAGTTATTGCTATATGGAAGTAGACTAGACAGGGTGAGCCATCAAAGTTGAACTCAGTAAACAACGGATATTGTTTTCATACAATACACAATCGCGTATTGAAAAGAAAGTTTTTGCGGCCCAAAACTCTAAAGGGAGTTTCAGGTGGATACAGTAAGAGAAATGAGAGATGCTTGTTAATACACTAAACAGAGCGCGCGTATATGGTTAGTTTCTCGGTTCCCAGGCCCAAACTATTAACATTACACAAATGTTTTCCGAAAGCATTTTGTAGAAAATTTTAGCTTCTACAACTTTGGTCTTGTATTATTTTGTGCTATCTTGCACGGTTTTCGGTAAATTTCCGTTTAAAACGATTGGCGCTGGTATTTTACGAGGCGCTGAATAGAGAGCGTTTAGTCTGACGGTTCCCAGGCCCAAACTATTAACTTTAGACAAATGTTTACCTGGAGTTTCTTGTATAAAATTCAATTATCTACAACTTTGGTCTCACATCATTTTGCGCTATCTTGCACGGTTTTGGCTACGTTTCCGTTTAAAGCGACTGAGGAGGAACTAAATAGACCGCGCGCATGTGCTTAGTCTGACGGTTCCCAGGTCCAAACTATTAACTTTAGACAAATGTTTTCCTGGAGTTTCTTGTAGAAAATTCAATTTTCTACAACTTTGGTCTTATATCATTTTGCGCTATCTTGCGCGGTTTTGGCTACGTTTTCGTTTAAAGCGACTGATCCTGGTATTTTACGAGGAACTAAATACAGCGCGTGCATGTATTTAGTCTGACGGTTCCCAGGCCCAAATTATTAAATTTAGACAAATGTTTTCCTGGAGTTTCTTGTAGCAATTTCAATTTTCTACAACTTTGGTCTTATATCATTTTGCGCTATCTTGCGCGGTTTTGGCTACGTTTCCGTTTAAAGCGACTGACCTTGGTATTTTACAAAAAACTAAATAGAGCGCGCGCATGTGTTTAGTCTGACGGTTCCCAGGCCCAAATTATTAACATTACACAAATGTTTTCCCAAAGTTTTTTAGTAGAAAACTTTATCAACTACAACTTTGATCTTATATTATTTTCAGCTATCTTGGACGGTTTTCCCTACATTTCCATTTAAAAACTGGTATTTTACTTGTCTTGCATGGTTGATGACGTCACGCACCACTAATCCCAGACTAGGTACATTTTTCTAGCATTTTTCTTAAGGCAAAGCGTTTATTTCTTAAAAAAATAAATAAAGCCGGGGTTTTCAAGAAAAATAAATTCAATGGAAAAATAAATTAATGAGGATGTAAAAATTTCAGCTTTCAGTTCTGAAAAGATTTTGGTTCATTGTTCTTCCTTAAATCCCAACGCATTTTGAACAAACAAATAAAGCTCTGCCGCGGTTTATAGTCGAAGGAATGTTCTAAATGCTGATTTATACACTCAGATGAAACTCAGAGGCAAATATTTTGTCGACACAAATTTGCCCAGTCGCAACAGCGTTAATAATGGGGTAGTTTCGAACATGTACCATAAATATTTGTTTATGTGGCTTGTGTACCAGATAAATACGGCAAAAGCAAGGCTGAATCGTTTGGATTTTGCTGACGGATATGAATTCACAAAAATGGAGTATTTCGTGGGCTTATGTTAATGTTGCCGGAGGGATTTTAACTTTATATAAGCTATGGCTTATTTTGGTCTACCTAATATTACTATTTTATGTGGTCACGTCACGTTATCATCAAATTAAATTGAGTACGTATCTTTTGAATATCTGTTCATTGAAGTATGTCCGATAGATAGAATTTTGCTTACAAAGAAATAATTATTTCGAAAGCTTTTCAATGTTAATACACAAACACGTATTAATGCGAAAATTCCTTTGGAAGTTTCAACATTTCCATATGTTTTGGATCATATGAAAATAATAGGGAGAGAAATCAGACGAATTCGGCGACTGTGGTAAGGGTATGGTTGAAGTAATCACTTCATTTTCATGACATTCTAAACAAAAACACGCTTTTACACTTAATGCAAACTATTTTTGGAAGTATATTTGACGAAATAATAACAAAATAAATAGAGTACAATCAGAAGTTGACGTTTAAGATCCTTCAAAAAATTAAATCAGGCAAGCCATGATCCACTCCTCTAACCCAACAACATGTTTTTGTGCATAACTCCGTTTCTAGTGATGCTAGAAATTTCAGGTTTTTTGCAGTCTCTTCGTTTTTTAATCCCCTTCACGATGATAATAAAATATATGTGCCTTTCCATTTGAAAGTTTCGAGAAAATTGGGGAAAACTGATAATGTAATTTCAAAGAATTGCCTTTGGCGTTTGGACATCCATGAATTAAATGTTGTTTACTCTATGGCAAATGAAGTTGAAATAAAAACTAAACCCCTTCTTTAGTAATTTATCCTCAACAAACATTTCACATTTCAATTTTCCAAAGTAACAAATCAAGTACCCCAGAATAAGTCAACAAAGTTTAATATTTAGTTGGCAGCAACTCGACCATGTATGATTCTTGTCATCGAGATAAAGCTTTATCATCTTTCATCACACCTCCATTCTGAAACGAACTCGAAGTTTTCTCTAGCAATATATTTCCCAGTTGACACTTTTCTATAATATTTTATTTTGCAATTTTCAGTTTCTTTGTTTCATTTTTTTATCTCTCCAAACGTTGTTGTGGAACTCTGATTTGAAACTTTGATAAATGGTTTTATTGAACCAAACTATAAAAAACGAGAAGTTTCCAGACTAATAAATTTTTTCCAGTTGGAAAACTTTTAAAATTAATTATCTTTAGGGGAAATTTCCGGATTCTTCAAGTTTTTGTGTAGGGATAGTTTGGTTAGGTCAAATTTAATTAACGCCTTTATCGGCTCTGTTGACCATCTCGTGTAAAGGTTATCGAAAGCAATTTGTTAGTGAAAACACTCATCGGGTTTCTGAAAGAGGCCATGCAGTTTATGTCCTCGTATGTCAAAGCTATTTCAAACAGATCCTACATCAACGTTATTGGATTAAGCCTGGATGAGCGAAGAGGGTTGAAGAGACGGTTTTGGACCTTTTGATCATTGATTGTGACATCACCGGCGAGAACGTTGAAATACAAGTTTTAACGTAATTAATAATTCGATGTGAAAAAAAAAGTAATTCATGACGGAAAACAAATTTCCTGAGAACGGAACGGGATACGGGAATCCTCCACTTCTGGTAGTAAGAGGGAAAAAATTTTTCTGGAATTCCTTAACGAAGGAAAATAATCGTTCTCGGCAGAATCTAGTTAGAAAAATTGCGATGGACACGTAATATGTTGGTAGAGTGTAAACAGCTGGGCTAATTAAGCACACGCTGTATACACACTGCAAATTAGTGCGCGGCTGAAAATGAAATACGGGTTGTGTTTACGTTATTTTTATCAATGAATGACGTAGAAAGGGTGTGAGCCGTATACTAATTAAAAAGGGAACGTCGGCATGTCAAATGAAGACCATTTTATTAAACAGATAGGGAAGATTCCTTTTAAATACGCGGAATAGTTTCGTTAATTTTTATTATCTACTAAATTAAGTGATAATGGAATTTTTTCATAATAAAACAACGCACACGTTTAATCTTTAGTGGAATTAAAATTCGGAGTACAATAAAGCTATAATTTAGGTTTTACGTGTCCTTCGTGATATTGTAATAAATTTACTTTTAAAAAACTGTCTCGTGACAATACCTCCCCATCCTATTAATCTTTATTCCATGCTACTAAACTTGGTCCCAATAAATGTATTTATTCTCATGACAATACCTGGAAAAAATCAATCACTTATTTTTTTGAATTTCCAAATTTTCTTTTATATTTATAAAAAAATCAATTTTTTTTCCAGTATAAAACCATAAAAACTAAAGATTCAAAGCAAGTAAATTTTGTAGTTTCCGAGGCGCTAAATAGAGCGCGTACATGGGTTTAGTCTGACGGTTCCCAGGCCCAAACTATTCGCTTTAGACAAATGTTTTCCTGAAGTTTCTTGTAGAAAATTAAATTTTCTACAACTTTAGTGTTACACTATTTTACGCTATCTTGCGCGGTTTTCGCTGCGTTTCCGTTTAAAGCGACCGAGGAACTAAAGAGCGCGCGCATGTGTTTACTCTGACGGTTCCCAGGCCCAAATTATTAACATTACACAAATGTTTTCCCAAAGTCTTTTGTAGAAAATTTTATCTTCTACAACTTTGATCTTATATTATTTTCACCTATCTTCTAGGGTATTCCCTACATTTCTATTTAAATGCTACTAAACTTGGTCCCAATAAATGTATTTATTCTCATGACAATCCATCACTTATTTTTTTGAATTTCCAATTTTTTTTCCAGTATAAAACCATAAAACTAAAGATTCAAAGCAAGTCCAATTTTGTTTAATTCATATCTGTGACATTCATAAGTCACAGCGTTTTAAACTTCAAGTTTCTCAGAAAGGAAAAGCCTTTGTTGAATTTTTTCGAATTCCTACAAGAGCTCTCGTTAAAGGTTATGCAGAGGTTCTTCCATACAGACACGTCTGTTATCGACAGGCATCTACCGTACAAGAACATGCTTTCAAGAGGACGTTAAGAGCAGTTCTTTTTACTTTATTAAAAAGAAACTCCCTCGAGTATCTTCTTGGGGAAACGTCTACCTGCAGGACAAACTTCACTCGCAAAGGATTTGGTGCAGAAAAAATCATCTTTAGGTTTATTCAAACAGCGGGAGAAATTTTCAAGAATTTAAGATTTAAAAAATAATAGCCCGATGAGTTACACCGGCGAGATTGACCACAGCACGCTTTTTGTTTGAATCGGGGATCAAACCTAGATTGCAACAAACTTTTTTTAATTTTTCCAAACCTTTAGATTTAAACAAGGGGTGATTTCGAAAATTTAAGACGCTTTTTTGATAAAAAAATTGTCATTTTTAAAACGGGTTCTGTAAAAAAATATTTTATACAGAGTTGGATTTAGGATCTTTTATTGGGGAAGTCCTAAAACAAAACCCAAAAAATATTAGTTTTGGGTAAAAACAAATGTTACCTATATATTTTCATACAGGACCGTATTTAAAAAAAATATTAGGCAAGGCATTGAGATTTTTTAAGGACGACGTTGGAGTTAGAGAGCGAATAACGAATATGAGTAATTTTTTTTGTTTTTCTTTCTAAGTTAAACTTGGCACGTGTTTTGAAAAAAGAAAAACAATTAAAAATATTCACCTGTACTTCAAATAGTTGTTATAGGTGTAGAAACTTCTACGTCGCACTAATTGACGTCTTCTTGCAACTGCAGTCATGGGGTCCAGGAAAATTACCATAGATGTAAAGAGGATTTACTCGAGGGGCAACACCTAGTCCACATTTAACAAAATTTTTAAAATAATCTCCAGAGTTTCCATATTATATCACTTCCGCATAAATTTAGTTTTCACATAAGCACTAGCCGCCGGCCGCAGCACAATGAACTACGATTTTTTTGTATTTGTTAAAAAAAGAAAGGAAAGGTAAAATTGACTTGCAGCTCGTACAAAAACCTTCTAGTTATTAAGTGTTCGCTGTGTGAAAAGCTGTTATTGATCTGAGTCATTGCGGTTACGCAGATTTCTTATCAGTTGGAAATATTTATTATATAAATTAAGGAGACCACGCTAAATGGGAACTCGAAACGTCAGAGGAAACGCGATGGAGTTCTTTTTTTATTCTTCAATTTTAATCCTACAAAAATTTTATTTATAATCTACAAGAAGAAAATTTAAGTTTTCTTTTACATAAAAGATATTTTTAAACCATTCTTGGGGTAATAAAAAATGTACTACAGGGAAGTTTGATATTCGCAGGAAGAAACATAAAAAATTAATTGATTTATCTAACTTGTTTTGAACTGTGCCAGTTATTTTTGATTTAGTGATTCTATTTTTAGTATTAATGCTTGATTCTGTTGCGAATTTTTGCTACAAGCATAAATCATTTTTTAATTTCTACTTCAGGAACTTGGAAACAATTTTTGGTAAAACGTTCTTGATCAATTTTTTTTTAAATTAAGCGACGTATTACGTTTTAGACATTTAATTTGCATAACTATCCGTGTTGGTATCTGCTTCCCATACACAATATACCCCTGAATATTAAACGTAAGTACGGGTTGGAATAAAATATTTAACATTTATTTAAAAATATTATTGTTCTAGAAATAGAACGAAATAATCAAGATCTAATCAATCTGTGGTTTCAACAGGAAGGAGCTCCACTTAGTATTTAAATATTTTTCACAAATAACTAGATTAGATAAAGAAGTGCTTTCCCTTCCTGAAATATCACCAAACTATGGAATCCATTATTAATTATTATATTACCAAAGATCTGGATGAAAATTCGTTTTATAAATTTTTCTTCACTAATATTACCCAAATAGAAAATTTTCTTAAACACAACCATTCACTAAAACGTCTCTAAACTGACTCGTTCTTTTGTTGACAGCATAACGAACAGGTACCACAGTCTATACGAAACTTCCTCAGTACTCCAAATATTAGTTTAACCTGATAAACATTTACAACACGTTCGCTAGGCTGTCATGATCATTTCCGTGTATTTTTTCCACGCTATTTTCCCGTGAATGATGATACTAAAAGTTCGCACTAAAACCAAGACGCGCGCGCGCGCGTTCTCAAATTACAAATCCTGAAGAGTATTTGCTTCTGACTGGATGATATTCGCTAAACTAAAAGGAAAGAACACGAGATTTCGCTCTATTATTAGAGCCATGTATGTTTTACAAATCGTTATTAAACAAACTTGTGCACGTATTTAGTTCATGAAACAGGAAAACTTATTCTAAATTGGTACTTAAAACGAATATTGAAACTTATAATAAACGAGGCAGTAAACTTTATATGCTTCATAAATACGAAGGAAAATTAAAGTGGTTTAATTTGAAGGTAAATCGTCTAAAATATAATAAATTTCTTGGGGTTAAGAACGTTTAATGTTTTACTAGGATTTCTGAATTTATGTAAGAGTTGTGCCAACATATTGTAACTTGGATATTATAATTTTATCGTTAAACCTTGTTTTTCATTGCCAAAATGGCGTCAGAACCGGGGGAAAATCCGCTTCGACTGGATCCTGTTTATATTTTTGTGGTTCCCCAGGTATAAATTCGTAAGAAAGTTTCTAATTATACAAATGACCTTTAAAATATTTACTTTTAAGTTACCTAAATTAGATTTCCTTTTATTCAGAAAAAAACAAAAAACCTACATTTTTGGGAAACAGGATTAAGACGAGTACTTCTCGACCGTTTGATTTTCAAAAGCATTTTATTATTGCCTCAACCCTAAGTCTGCGACTTTTTTGTTTTCCTCCAAACCAAAAAGGGCTTCAAACATTGCTCTATGAAGAGTGGAAAAAGCGTAGAGCATCCCAAGGGAATTACATCGAGACTCGTCATGTGCCAGATTAAAAATTGAAATAAATGTTCATATCCAATCAGTCTAATTACTTAATTATCCGACCTCGTATATATAGGAGAAATATCGATCGTTTGGACCTGAAACCGTAACTATAGAACGCAGGAACAATATTGAATGAATACTTCATAAAACAAATAAAAAATGAGGACTGAATGTCACTATACCAATTAAAGTATCTTTGAAAAATAATTAATAAGCATCAGCGGTATAAAAAGTATCTTTGAATGTCAAGGTTTAAAGATTTTCACTTTAAGTAGAATATTTGAAACTTCCCTGTTGAATTATTAATGCAATTCTGTTTATATTTTTTGGATATCAAGTATACCTAAATTTCTCTTGAGGGATGAATCTGACAGCTTTTCAGAAAAGATTTGAACAATGCGGTGTCGCGACCTAACATGCAATGGAAATTAAATAAAACCGACATTCTTTCAATTTTGACTTGGCGTGCTTAAATTTTTGGGCATCTTTGGCAATTTCCAAAATTTTTATAATGTTAGGACATCCCTTCATCCAAAAACACTCTGTATAATAAACTTTCTTGCTCTAATATACCGGCGTCGCGACCTAACATGCAATGGAAATTAAATAAATCCTTAATTTTGTCAATTTTGACATGGTGTACTTAAATTTTTGGGCGTCCTTGGCAATTTCCAAAATTTTTATAATGATATGACATCCCTTCATCCAAAAACACGCGGTATCATAAACTTTCTTGCTCTAATATGCCGGCGTCGTAACCTAACGTGCAATGGAAATTAAATAAATCTCTCTTTGTAAATATCCAAAATTTTTATAATGTTAGGACATCCCTTCATCCAAAAACACTCGGTATAATAAACTTTCTTGCTCTAATATGCCGGCGGCGTCGCGACCTAACGTGCAATGGAAATTAAATAATCCTTAATTTTGTCAATTTTGACATGGTGTACTTAAATTTTTGGGCGTCTTTGTAAATATCCAAAATTTTTATAATGTTAGGACATCCCTTCATCCAAAAACATTCAGTATAACGCATTTTATTGCTCTAATATACCGGCGTCGCGACCTAACATGCAATGGAAATTAAATAAATCCATAATTTTGTCAATTTTGATATGGTGTGCTTAAATTTTTGGGCGTCTTTGGCAATTACCAAAATTTTTATAATCGTAGGACATCCCTTCATCCAAAAACACTCTGTATAATAAACTTCCTTGCTCTAATATGCCGGCGGCGTCGCGACCTAACGTGCAATGGAAATTAAATAAATCCTTAATTTTGTCAATTTTGACATGGTGTGCTTAAATTTTTGGGCGTCTTTGGCAATTACCAAAATTTTTATAATCGTAGGACATCCCTTCATCCAAAAACACTCTGTATAATAAACTTTCTTGCTCTAATATGCCGGCGGCGTCGCGACCTAACGTGCAATGGAAATTAAATAAATCCTTAATTTTGTCAATTTTGATATGGTGTGCTTAAATTTTTGGGCGTCTTTGGCAATTACCAAAATTTTTATAATGTTAGGACATCCCTTCATCTAAAAAACATTCAGTATAACGCATTTTATTGCTCTAATATACCGGCGGCGTCGCGACCTAACGTGCAACGGAAATTAAATAAAACCGACATTCTATCAATTTTGACTTGGTGTGCTTAAATTTTTAGGCGTCTTTGGCGATTTGCAAAATTTTTATAATGTTAGAAGTTAGAACATCCCTTCATCCAAAAACACTCTGTATAATAAACTTTCTTGCTCTAATATACCGGCGCGCGTCGCGACCTAACATGCAATGGAAATTAAATAAATCCTTAATTTTGTCAATTTTGACATGGTGTGCTTAAATTTTTGGGCGTCTTTGGCAATTTCCAAAATTTTTATAATGTTAGGACATCCCTTCATCCAAAAACACTCTGTATAATAAACTTTCTTGCTCTAATATACCGGCGTCGCGACCTAACATGCAATGGAAATTAAATAAATCCTTAATTTTGTCAATTTTGACATGGTGTGCTTAAATTTTTGGGCGTCTTTGGCAATTACCAAAATTTTGATAATGTTAGGACATCCCTTCATCCAAAAATATTCAGTATAACTCATTTTATAGCTCTAACATACCGGAGTCGCGACCTAACGTGTAATGGAAATCAAATAAAACCGATATTCTTTTAATTTTGACTTGCCCTGCTTAAACTTTTGGGCGTCTTTGGCAATTTCCAAAATTTTTTTAATGTTAGGACATCCCTTCATCCAAAAACATTCAGTATAACGCATTTTATTGCTCTAATATACCGGCGCCATACCAGGAAATAGAGAGAACAAACCGAAATTGAAAAAATCACTTCAAGAAAAACAAATCTAAAAGCGTCTCTTAAAAAACAAAAAGTTAAAATTAAAATTCTCACAAATTTAAAACTGTTATCCAGAAAACTTCTTCAAACTCTAAACTTTGTTATTAAAAATATCATCACCTATATTCGTTTTATATAAATATTAAACCAATAAATCAATTATTACTACTACTCAATAAAAGAAATCTTTAAAAAGACAAGTTCAAACAAACTAGAGTTTTTTAAAAGTCAAGACCGCAGTAGCGCAGCTTCCTTATTTCTTTAAAAAAGTTAGAAAAAAGTAATTTCAGGAACGCTGCAGGATTGAACTTTACCGGCGCATTCGCAAACAGTAAAAGGTTAAAGGTTGGGAACATATTGTTCGTATTATTCCTGGCACTTCAAATTATCCAGATCTTTGTTTTCTTTACTAATTTTAGATGAGATCGACCATTTATCCTGTCAGTTACACACTGTAGAAAAGAAAAGTTTATGAGCGGTCTCCAAGATGATGTTTAGATAAAAATGGGCAATGTTAAATATTTTTAGAGCTTTTGTGTTGGTTTTACAAACATAAAGGATGTATCCATCAGTAAAAAAGAGATAATTAATTTATCTGTTTGTAGCTTTAAGAAATCAATCGAGATCACATAAAATAGAAGAGTGCAAGGAATATGAAAATCGGAAAGACAAAGAAACTCGAAACGAATTAAAAAAGAGCAAAGGGAAAAATGAGAAGGAACGAGAAAGAGGAATATGAAGAAAGGATTGGGAGGATCGCGAGGCAGCATTGGAAATCATTTGAATGCGTAGTGAGAAACACCAGACTATACGGGTTCGATACGTACAGAAGAGAGACAGGCATCTAATTTACTAACGCAGCGGCAGTTCGCGATTTTCTCATCAACCGTACATTTTAGGTATATGCCTACCTTATACTATGTGATAGACAATTCAATTTTGCATTCAATTATATAATAATATACAGGGTGTTTCATTTAAAATAACAAAGTTGCTTATTGTACTGTGGAAAGCAAACACCCTGTATACGTGATATAAGTTTAGGAGAATACAAATTTATGTACTGAACAACTTTTATATTTAAACTTCTTTCATATTTTGACTAATAAAGGGGCTATAGGAG
The DNA here is from genome assembly GCA_963082805.1 of Hemicrepidius hirtus. Lineage (NCBI taxonomy): Eukaryota > Metazoa > Arthropoda > Insecta > Coleoptera > Elateridae > Hemicrepidius > Hemicrepidius hirtus. The sequence goes on along the minus strand of OY720159.1, from coordinate 54,482,305 downwards.
CATCAATTTCCGATTTTCAAAACCTCGTAGAGGGCGCCACAGTGAAATTCTAGCATTCCTCAAAAAAAGAAAATGTATCTAATACCAAGCTGCATAAGTGTAGAAAAGTTAAACAAAATCGCGTGGCCAGTTCTTTTGTAATAATTTTTCAAAACAAATTTCAAACCCAAACCTACATCTCTTGATCAACAAGTGGTCAAATTTTATACCCAATGTCGTTCGAACCCTTAAAAACAAGAGCTAATCCAATAAAATCCGAACAGCCAACATCCTTATCGCAATTTCACTAACCCTCACTGTCACCAACTTTCCACATTCACCCGCCAACGTGGCTTTAACTCCACGTAATTACCCGCTCTCTTGATCTTTATTTCATTTCGCGAACTTTTGGAACACACGCAACAGTTTCCAAAGTCATTCCCTTTTTTTCCCGCAAATTTTAGGCTAAAGTTTAGGTACCATCAAGAGTTTTATTTCACCCCGTACGTGAAACTTTAAAAAGTTTCCTGCCTGTTGAATATTTTAATAAAAGAAAAAAAAGAATCGAGCTCGAATAGATATAACGCGACCGCAAAAAAAACGTCCACACGAGCCGATATCTAGCGAAACAGTGGTGTGTGCTGCTATGGTGGTTGGTACATTTTGAATCGGCCATTCTATACTTATCAGCAGATCAATGTTCGCTTTCCTGACACTTCTATAACGCAGGACTGTAGCAGGAAATTTCGGGGAGCTTTGTCGTATTCGAACGTGTTGGCGTTTAGTGACGTCAAGCGTGAACCAGAAAAGAGATATAAGGGTAGCAAAAATAGATATTCCTCTGCTTTGCCAGTCAAACGAGGTTTGCTATATAATGCATGACAACAAAAGGACAACATGGGTTGCTTTCATATTCTGTCTGAATTCGGTCAGACCTTTTGTGAGATTTTATATTCAATAAAATGTTTCAGTCTGGTCTGCACTAAAATTTTGTTGACTGTTATTCAATACATGCCATTCAATTGTCAAGCTATAGATTGATGGTTAATTTAAAAGGACAGATCGACATGAAAATAAGGGTGGTATTTAACGAAGGTTAAGAAATACACATTGGTTGCTCAAAAAATAACTCATAACATAATTAGATTATTAAATGACGGTTAGTCAAATCAATTCTGATAAAAAAAATAGCTAGACCCGCGAAGTCACTGTCTAACATTGTAGTTTCTGGAGATAGTTCAAGGAGATAAGTTTGCTGCAAATAAGGGCCGATATATTTTTGTTGCTAAAATTAAAATATTTTGAAATGTTAATTATATCTAAACAATGTGCAACTCGAAAACTGAAAATAAATAACAAGCGCCTGAAAATAATTCTTTTAAACTTAATTATTTCTTCCATCCCTTAATTATTACAAGAGAAAATATTTACCAAATTATTTTGTAAAAAGATACATGAAGGTTGTTATTGTATTGTCCCGAGGAGTAGACAGAATACAAATCCTTGGCAGCTCTTTTACACACAAAAAGAAAATTTTCAGTGACTGAAATAATTCCACCCCACAGATATCAAACATCATATTCACGCGTCCCTTTACGATTTTATCTGAAATCAAGGGAATATTCGATTCATTCCCCATTAATAAAAATTTCAGCCGCTGGGTTTGAACCCTGAATCCAAACGAAGAGACAATTTGAAAAATTTACACTCACTTTCCAAGAATTCAGGAAAAGTCTTTTTATTTCAAGTGAATTCTAATTATGTTCTTTATAAAATTTCAGCTATATTGAAGAATTTTCATGGAACGTTGGATTTCATTTAATGGAAATATTTTCAATTTCAATTCACTTGAGATTAATTCAGCCAGAGGACGCTAGGTACATCAAAAATTGATTTACTGCTTTTCAGGATGTTCTCAAACCAATTAATTTAACTTCAGGTGGTTTCAAGTGACTACGAATGATTTCTTGTAAGAAATTTTATTTTTTTACAATTTTGGTCTTGTATTATTTTACGTTATCTTACGCGGTTTTCAGTACCTTTCCGTTTACAGTTATTAACCCCGGGTTTTTACGTGACTTGCATGGTTGATGACGTTCGCGCCTCTAGCCTCACACAAGGGTACGTTTCTTTAATCTCATTCGCTGTATACATCCTATACACAAAAATGATATCGTTCATTGCAGGCAATGTAATAGTTACGACTATAACTTAAGGAAATACAATTTATTGTATTATTTATAGATTTTTAGACACCTATTATTACCATCAATCAATTTGACGTGCAACCTGTAACAGCTAAAATTATTTTGTTGCTGTACCTGTTGAATGAACAGAAATCACAACTCCTAATATTACAAATTTTTTTGGTAGAAATATTAATAGAGAGCTCCTTAACGAATTTATTTACAAATTCCTTTGAGTTATTAACGGACCAACCTCATTTCGCAGTTTGATGTCCCTTTTACTTCTAATTTTTCTACTTGAATTATTAATTTTAAAATTGTAATTTCGTCTTAAAAATCTCATAATCCATAAGTTAACCGTTCCCCTTTTCTGCATCACTTTGACTAATTAATTACAACCCCACGCTTACAAAAGCCACCTGTCTCGCAATCACTAATTACTCGCTGCGTATCATTTTGCCCTGAACGATTTCAGTTCAACTCTGTGCAATTTGCGTCACATACACGCACACGCACATAAATACGGAAATTGAGGTGCCCAATCAATATCGATTGCATGTCTTCGTTCGCAAAGGCCACATCAGATGACAAACTGTCCTATTATAAAAGCCAGACAGCCGCAATTACACGGGGATTACTGCGTTATCTATGTTGACTGAAAATACTTCAAACAGAATTGGAAAAAAGGGCATAAAAACATTAAGTGGTGCAGTTTTTAACAAGGTTATAATATTATGGTATGATAAGATAAATAAATAAATTGAGTGGATTACCTTTTTGGTTCTTTTTATAATTTAAAAAAACAATTTGTGTTTGAGCAAGGACAATGCACCGAATTATTATTATTCACTTGTGAATAATGGACTAGGTACGCTCGAAAAGGAAATGATATTATTTTCATTATGTGATCAAATTATTTTAAAATTCAACTGAACGATTGAGTTTTCTGCAGTCATGTCAGCAAAATAGACTCTAGGATAAAAACCAACTTCCAACTTTTTACAGGCAAAAAGCAAATGTCAGTAGAGCAAGATAAAGTGACTAGGGAAAAAATTCAATTTTACCAGATTCCAAGGAAAAATAACAGCCTCCCAGACTGAATAAAATCATGTTACAGTTAAGTACTGTCTGCATAAAATAGCAAAACAGAAGAAAAAGATTTAGGAAACTGTTTCTTTCCTTCTCAAGAGCTACGAAGCTACTTCAAATTAATAAGTAGATAATCTCTAGATTACTAACCAATGCTTTTAGATTTAAAACGAATAGCTTGTAATAAAGTTCGTCGATTTATCGGAGTGACTATTTTTCCTGGATATCTCGAGGTTGGAAAATATTACCGGGTATTATAATTAGCGTGCAAAAAATTAAATGAGGGAAAAGATACACATAATGGAACCAATCAGTGTGCTCCAACCATTACAGCAACACTCTCTGCCATAGACTATATTGTATTAAAAAACGAGTGAGCCGCCCAGCGGCGAACGTTCTAAACGACAAAAATGCATAAAGTTGTGTTTTTTACATAATTTCCTATTTTGTATTTTCTATACTAATTTTAAGCCGTTTATGCCCGTTATTATACCAAGTGATAACGCGAGACTGTCTGGTAAGGTTCCGAAAAATTACGAAATTTTCGTTTTTATTTTTTACTAACTTTATTATTGCAGCTATCGAGTTTTCAGATGCCACTTGTTATCATACGACGTTTTGCATCATTTTACAACAAGGGCTTAAATTTTATTTTTATTATTATATTACATTTTTTTACACCTACTGCAAGATCTATTTTTTGAGGATTTATCAACGTTTCTTTCATTAGCATGATATACAATGCACCAACCATCATCATTCCCTTGCCTTTTATTTTAATTTTTAAAAAACAAATTGTTAAAGCAAGTCTCATATGCATAACATTATTTTTGCTTTTCCTACATTCACGCCATATTAACGTGTCTTGGATTCCGGTTGCAGTAATATAATATGAGAAAATATGCGAGGTTTATTGAGGAGATAAGCAGAGTTTATGGGGCTTTAAACTGAAAATTCTTAACCGGAAAATTGGAACAAATAAAACCCTAAACTATTTTCAACAAAATATTTTTTCCTCTTACCATCGATATCGGTTACATAACAAAACAATTACGTTTTTAAAAGTTTTGACCCAGTTTCTGGTACTTCCACTTTAAAAGCTGCGATCCCCATCCTCATATTTCCCATATTATATTGAATGAGCACAAAGACGAGGAGTCCTACATTTCATATTTCGCAAACGGTCTGGTTGCTTTCAAAGAGGGGTCCATTCCTCTTTCGATGTGCAGCGCTAATCCCCTGCAAGCCTCGATAAACTCGGTTCTTTTTAGTTTGTCCGATAAGCTGTTAACACCTACGCCCTAAATTGTAATGGGCTCTCTCTGTTAGGTACAATATTACGCCCACGTTATTTATCGCATGTGTTTCTGTCTACGTTTGACCTAAAAACGAGTTGATTAAGTGGAATTAATTAAAATTCTTTGCATTTCAAATGTGGAGACAACTCGAAATTATAATTTTGCTTTTGTAGTATTTTCCTTCCCCATCTTATCGGTTAATTAACGAATTTATTAATGCGGCAAACAATTTTGTTTAAAAAAAAACTACCCCTAACCCGTGTACTTGTGTTCCTCGCAAAGGGTAGCTTCGATCACGCCGTGGTGGTATCACAGCATTCTTACCCATTTTTTGGGATGAAGCATTTCCATGAGACGTCACAATATTTAACATCTACTCCCCTTTGCTTCTCATCCCTTCCCATTGAAAGTTGAATTTGAATATTAGCACAGTATTTATTGCAATGATTAAAGTTTCTAATTATAATGAGAACTCGATTTTGTGAATACATCCTCTATATTCTTGATATATTTTACCAGGAAGTTAGAATTCACGTTGTTACGTTTAATAGTGATTTAATAGCACAATTCCGAATTATTGGATTGGGTAATAAATTCTATTTAAAATTTTTCATCGCATTATTACTTTGCTGAAATAATCGTAGCAATAAATTAAACCCTTAAAGCAATTTACGGGGTTACACCTGGCTAGAACGTAAAATATTTATGGGTTATTGATAGGGACTATTGGTGTAATCTGATTGCACCACGTTGTAAATCTCAAACGGCCTGATTTATTTCTATATCCAGCATTTGTGGCTCTTTTACTTAATTTATTAGCAATTCCGACTATAATTTGGCTACGAACTACCGGCGTTTGACCGATTTCAACCGTTTGTCTATGGGTTATTGATGGAGAAACTCCGAGAAACTAACTTCGTTGATTACGATCTGGAGTAAAAGCCTTCCTTTATAAAATATCGCGGATTTGGGGAGTTTATTTCAAATAGAATTGTTATTTTAACACTTAATAATTATTATCAATGACTTACTTACCAATCCGGCGCAACCCTTACCGCATAGATAGAAGAAAAGTAGTTTTCGATAACTTACCTGAAAAGAAAAACGAACATTATTAAACGTAACAAAAAATTTAAAAACAAAAGAAACATGCTTTTCGTTCCTTTATTTTCATTACAAAACATGCTTCTATTCTAATTATCACACCACTGACTACCTTAAAGAAAATAAGGGATGTTCCAAGTTAAGTCTGCACTATTGCTAATTTCCTTATTATAGGAGTTACGATGCCGGTTAAATGGACAAACTAGTAGGATTTTTAATGTTGATTATGATAATGCAATCAAAAATAACAATTGAGCATCGCGTTTCCGAGATATTTATCAAAACACCTTTTTTTTTAAATGAAACACCCTGTATGTTTTTACATAAATGGATAGAAAATTAAATTCTGAACAAAAATGCTCTTATAACTTTTTTTGATAAAATTCAAACTAACCCAGTTATTTGGTTAAAACCTTAAAATCAAGTAGCCATGAAACAAAAAACATTCATTGTTGTCAATGTTGTCAATATTACAATCGGATAATTGACAACAACGAATGTTTTTTGTTTCATGGCTACTTGATTTTAAGGCTTAAAACAGTTATATCCAAATAACTCGCTTATTTTGAATGTTATCAGAAAAAGTTGTATGGACATTCTTGTTCAGAATTTAATTTTCTATCCATTTATGTAACAATATACAGGGTGTTCCATTAAAAAAAATATGTTTTGGTGAATATCTCGAAAATGCGATGCTCAATTGTTTTGTTGATTTTACTATCATAAAGAGCATAAAAAATTATACTAGTTTGCCTATTTAACCAACACCGTATCTCCTATAATAAAGAAGTTAGCAATAGTACAGACTTAACTTGGAACAGCTTGATACAAGAAAAAAATTCTAAATTAAATATTTTTTTGAAAAAGATCAAAAACATTTAACATTTAATTGTTTCCAGAGAACCAGGTACACTGTTCCATTTCATTCCTTGTCAACTCATTCTCTTTGCGTGACCTCCCTGTCACGTTACAATTCTCTAACTTCATTATATCCTGGTTCGAGCTCGTGAAGTAAATTGTATGTACATTTTTTAATTGTTTCATTGCCAACTGCTGGTTGATAATGCGGTTCTTTTCATACATTTTTAAATTGAAATTAATTTTTAAACGCAAAGGTAGAATGGATAACGAAAGCAAGAGGAATTATTTAAATCCTTGGCTTCGTCCTGACATGTCAGTGTGTGGAGAAATGTAAATTTTTAATAACTGGAGGGAAGATTTTCAAGTTTGGTGATGGATGCTGTTTTAAACATAAGATTCTAATTTGTTTAGGGAGTTTTTTTTAATTCGTAAAGTGAGTGCAATAAAATTGTATTGGTGGGACAGAATTAGAACATAATTACTAAACCAAGGGATAAGTTTGATTTAAAGCAACAAAATTTAATATAACAAGAAGTTTCTGTAGTTTAAGGCGGATTAACACCTAAGTAATAACCTTTTCCAAGTAATGAAAGCGATTTGTATGGTTTTGTGGGTTAATTATAACTCTTACTCATAACCTGCTTATTTTTGTTCTTAAAACACATTTTACTTTCCCATTAAAAACACTTCAATTTATTTAACACTTTTTACTTTGTGAAGAATGTATTTTTTAACTCACCTCTTCAAACAACAAGAAACAGCGTAAAGTAAACAATTTTCCATAAAAACAAAACTAAACAACAAACACCTTAACCGATAAAAACTGACACATGTCTGCAGAATAATAAAGCAGCTTGGTCACAGGTAACTGGATTACTGTTGGATTACACAACAGACACAACCTGTGAGTAAATTCGCATTGGAGGATGACGAGTTACCTAATTTATACTAGAATGAAAATTTTATTTCATTTTACCAAGAGTGTAGGTATAATAAACAGAATTGCTTTTAGTTTAAATTTAATTGTTAGTTTAAACTGTGCAGCAGTTGCACCACTTTACTAGCATAGTAAATGTCTGTGAATTTGATTTTAATTTGATCGACAATTAACCTATGGAAATAATGATCTCAATGTTGGCTAATTCATGATTTACGTCACCACGACCAGCCTACGTTGTTTATGCTATTGTGTTCCAAACTTACTAAAGGTTCTTGTTAATAATAAAGTTATTACACGTGTGGGTGTTAAAATATGACATTATAGATTAATCGTTTCCGAAAATTGGTACAGGTTTTTTTAATTGTAATTTATTTTCTGAAATATTAAAATTTCTATACTAAAAAAAGACAAAAAATTTCTAATAATTTATACCGATGAAAAATAAAAAAAATAAAAAATAAAAAATGAGAAAAAATAATTCCTGAAAAAAATACCAGAAAAATTACAGTTTTCAGTATCTAAACACAAGAAATAAAAAATACAAAAGAATGTTTACACACATGCTCTAAAAATGTCTTGGTAATTTTTAACAAACTACCGTATGTATCGTGACTTTCAACCCTTAAGGTACACGTTATACATATTTCGATTTCCTCCCACATAACTGAAATTCTGATAACCAAAAATATCCCCGGAGTTTGAAACACAGTCAAATAACGTTCGGAGGCAAATTATTTCCGCAAACTTTTTGTTTGACGTCAATCAAATCGATGTCATTTAAATATACGAGTAGGTAAATGGATTCAAATTATTCATACCAATTTCCATGTAGTATTTCCATAATTCTGAAGCGGAAGAAATTGAAACAGAGCCAGAAAATTCTATTGGCAACGAGATAATGTCATAAGTTATCATTGCAGGTATGTGAAATATGCAAATTGTTTTATTATTGTCTAACTGACCCATTTCAAACGATACACAGTTGCAATTCTTTTTTTGGTTGTATTTATTTCATGAGAAAAATTGAGAATACTCCATTGTTCAATTTGTTCAAATAGAAATTACATAAATCTCACTTGAATACAACCCTGTACTAAAAAAATTGTTACCCTCACCTGACGAAAAATAAACCATTTCTAATTAACACATAAAGCATTTTCTTTACAAGAAAAAATTAATCAAGTCATGCGACTCCTACAAAGTCAATTGTATCGAAATAATATACATGCAACATGGGACAACATCAAACATACCCTCGAGTTTCTTGTGGAGCGGTTTCAGGAGGTGCAGCCATTGCCAAGGCCTTATACCGGGCCTGCTCATCTGTAGGCAGAACAATGTCGACAGATCTCGACCTTAAAGCCACATTAGGTCCCACAGGAACTTCCAGACTAACACCGGAATGTTGCAACTCTTCCGTCTTCCCCTGGGACACTTTCGAGAAACAAGAATCCACAGAAGCAGCGCGGTCCCGTTTTAAGTCCGGCACTTGAAGATAAATATCGCGAACTACTAACCCACCGGGGATGGTAACGGGATCGCCTTCGGACAAAGCACCTTCCGACGTCCCATCCGATACGGGTTCGGAAGGAACATCGGACATATTTTCCAAAGAATTTCCTGTTGGTTCGCCGAAGAAAGCTTCTTGACGTTGGATGGATTTTCTGCGTACAGGAGTTGGAGGGGTAGGTTCGTCTTCGGCCAGGAAACATTCTATTACAGGTGATGTAGGAACAGGTGGTGGGGATTGGATAGGAGGAGAAAGAAGAGTTGGAGATAAAGTAACTTTGATGGGACATACCGGCATTACTGGATCATCATCGGGTTCGCTGGAGGACGTATCGCTGATACTGAAGGAACGGAAGTCTGGAGGATCAGGGAGGGGTTCTTCTGCTGCTTTAATTTTGGCATATTCTTCGAGGCAAACGCAATGAACGCAGTTGACCCCACGAGTGCTGGAGGAACGTCGGCGTTGGAAACGTCTAATAGGTACCTCGAGGTAGTTCCCCGATTCTTCGCTGCCACCAGAATCCACGCTCTTGGATCGAGTTCCTGGAAATGGGGCTGGAACTCGCAGGAGTGAGCTGGCGTCCGGTGGTTGACCACCGGCCTGCAACCTCTTGGCCTGGATCTCATCGAAGGAGGCCGATCGAATCTGTTTTGGAACTTCGAGGCTGCTTTGGGTCTTCATTTCATTGCCGGTTGGTGTGCGAGACCGCTTGAATGTGGTCCGCAACCGCTGCATACTTCAGCGCGGTCGCAGGCCGCCCGCAAACCGTGCCTCATTCATTCTGCAAACTATACAGGTTGTTGGTGTCATGGTTACAAATCTCAAAATTCGTGCAAACCTGAATGTATATCACATTAAACCACCTTAACATAAAGATTAAACACAAACTGCTTTGGGGAATTTGTTGTTGAATGGCATTTAATTACCGGAAGCTTTATCTTGATTATCTGCTTGATGTGTCAACGATTTTCAGACAATTTACACCCATAATGTACCAGGTACGCATGAACAATAATAAACTGGTATAAGTTATTTCGTTTCGCGGCCGGATTTGAACCATAAGCGGTTGTAATCGTAATTTAAGAATTTTTCGGCCGTACCTCTGCGCTACGCTCGCTGATTCTAAGATATTTGCGATATAAATTCCTAATATTATGTATAGATTACATAAAACTTCCTCATTACTAGACTTAAGGGAAAGAACCATCGAAAGTACTACAAACAAAAAGGCAAACAAAAAGAGAGATCACCCACAAGATGGATATAGGAAACACAGAGGAGAAAAAAGGATACAAAAAGTGCAAAATAGAAAGCCATGGAAAGAAATGGAAGAGGCTGTCGTTCAGGGACGAATAGTAAGAGGCCTAAAGGAAAAGGAGGAGCTGAGAAGAAAGGTCATGTTTAGTCTGACGGTTCCCAGCCCCAAACTATTAATTTTAGAGAAAAACCTTTCCAGAGTTTCTTGTAGGAAATTTTATTTTCTACAACTTTGGTCTTACAGTATTTTGTACTATCTTGCGCGGTTTTTGCTACGTTTCCATTTAAATCTATTAAGGCTGAAATTTTACGTGTTTTGCATGGTTGATGACGTCACACCCCTAGCATCATACCAGGACATTTTTCTAGCTTCACTCGCGCGAGATGTTTGCAGGGCAATTATTTCTAATAAAAAAATTGGAAAACGTCTTCAAAAGGTGAAGAGAGAGAGAGAAAATAGCGTTAAATATGTAATAAAAGAGGCTTGAAGAGAGACATGGGTCCGATGTAAGCTATAGTTGTACAAAAAAAGACGAGAAAATATTCGATAGAGATATTAAACTTAAAAAACAGACAGAGGTAGGTTAGATAACTGAAATGGGCTGAAAAAGGGCTGAATAGAGAAAGAGGATAAAGACTGTAAATCAATTCCGAATTCCCATTTTTTTTTAATCACCATTTAGATTAAAACAGGAAAAGTATTATTAGATCCTTAAATTCGGAAAGAATAAAATATAGATCTATATCCTGATGTTAAATAAAAATTCAAGTTTCCTACTCAAAAGTCAAATTTAATCGAAACATAAAAGCTTTGAAAACGTTTCAACAGAGTTTTCTTTATCTAAACGATAATATTTTTAAATGCACTTCAGACGGATCCTAAAAGTAGTACCCAGAGGGAATCTATTTCAGCACCTATCCAGACAGAAAATTTATTGTGCGAAACGGTGCACGAAAGTAAAAGCCGAACATTTATTTAATAAAATTAGAAAGTTTTCATACCCAATTTATTTATTTATCTTATTATACTCTCTTCACTGTCGGTCAAAATTATGAATATTAATGACATAATTATATTTTTGTGTTCCACAAATATAATATACGGAACACGTGAACAAGAAAGTTTCTTTAGATATTCTGTAAACTAACACTTTCCTGACTTGTTATGTAAACAACTATCTATTATTTCTGAAAATGAGAAAAATTGCGCTTGTAGTTTGGGCTACAAAACTAAAAGTTTATGAATTTCCCAACAATAGAAAATTAAAATAAAATCTGCATATAATTGTTTGCATTTGTGAAAATAAATGCATCCTGCTTGTTTTTTTTTCTGTCTGTCGTATAAATACGAAATATTTTTCCAATGAAAATAAAAATGAATATTTACGAATGTGTAACTCCTGACAGATGATTACTATTAGAAAGCTCCCTATTATAAATGCTTAATTCGTTCCATCCTGCAGGCTATATTTAGCGGTCCCAAGAGCAAACCCTTTCATAATCAATTCAGAAACTCCCTACGCAACTCGAGATTGCTTTAATGAGCCTTTTACTTATGCGATCCCCATTTTGAATCAATATCCATGCATTTAAGAGTACCTGTCGAACGAAACTTTTTGTCGACATTATTTAAAAATCCTGAAATTTGACTATCCAAAATATTTTGGGGGAAAAACAGGAAGATTGGTTTAATTTAACTTCAGTCGTAGTACCTACACCTGACGGATCCTCATCTAATGTTTGCTTTGTTTGATGATAGTTTATGAAACACAGCGAAGGATTAACAAGTAATCCCGAATTCCATCCTCTCACAAATTTGGGATTAAAGATAATCAAGGCGTCTATTATTAAACAGAAGCTCATTATTTTAGGTGGTATATGAATCGGTAACACCACTATTAATAGATACGTTTCCATTATCAACGCTAGAGAGAAATTTGAATTGTTAATAATGCATTTCATTACATTTAGCTTTCAATATAAATGCAGGAGCTGAAGCCAACTAGGATTGTATAGAATGCATTTGTTGCATCTTTAATACAATTGTGACATTCGGGAACTGCAAAACTAAATGATATTCATGTATGGGAGAATAGACGTCCGCCGAGTTTACTGCATAATATAGTTTTCAATTGAAATGATGCAGTAACTCCGCTGAAATACAATATTATGTACTGGAGTTGCATTTTCCTTGAAAAACTGACAGAAGCCATTTGACATCCATTTTCTAAAGAGCCAAAACAAGGGCTAGAAAGTTTGATATTTTTTTTTACAAACTATTATAAATCAATTTTGTTAAAACAAAAATTGAAAGCAACCCTAAAAACAATTTCGAATGAAAAACGTAAAATTTCTCAATTTTCTGAAACAATTCAATTATTGTAAAATCCAGGGATTTACTTGTTTGAACATTTCTGCTCGAATTAATTTCAGTACAAATGTTAACGCCTACTAAGTGACTGTTTATATATCCCATTGTCGATAATGAGCCCTTTAAAGAGCTTCTCTTTAAATGAGACAAAACTCTGATTGCCGCTCTGAGACTCAAGCACGAACAAGCCAACGTCGGGGATTGACGATAATGATTTTAAATTTAGCTGACAAACTTCCAGTAATTTAAAGTATGAGACATGAGGGAAAGTATAATTTAACCTTGGTTTTAATGTAACTGTATCTGCAAAGAAAAAAAATTAAGGACAAGTTGAAACACTGAGAGAAAACCAGGAAATTTTTTTATGGAAAGTAGTGTATTACTTAATCATTTGATTATGGTAACGATGAAAAAAAGTAGAACGCGTGAAAAAAAGTGCTCTAGTGCGTCTACATTCCCGGAGCTAACCTAGCCATAAGATATCACATGCAACGCCAAAACCGACATAAGAATACACTGCCGAAAGATGAGTGCCAGTAAAGTCCAACAGTCCAAAATCCCCCCCCCCTATACGATAGTATAGTAGATAATAAAACGAAATTTATTAAGGGAAACCCCCACAAATGGCCTACTTTCTAGGCTTGCATGTAAACTTCTATCTACTATCTTAGCTATCTTAAGGCTATAACCAAGAATTTTCTTAAATGTTTGGGTATTGTCTGTTCAGGTTTCCATCCGAAACCAACTCATCAAACTTTATATTTACATATTGTTACCTTGTAATTAATTTAATGGAAGCTGAGTGTTTAACGTAGTTGTTGATCCAAAATTAATTTGATAAAAGCTGTAGTACTCTCAATTTATCTATTTGAGGGAATTTTGTAAACGAACTGATTATATTCAATACAAGTATCAAAATTTACTTCTCTATCCTGAACACATCAATATGAATTTTTTAGTAACAGTAAATATGTTTCACTCCAAGAAACAAATTATTACAAGAGTAAGCGAGTGCGAGCTAACGTGTTTGTCAATGCGGTAATTAGAGTGCACGCATGTGTTTAGTCTGACAGTTCCCAGGCCCGAAATATTAACTTTAGACAAATATTTTTAGGGAGTTTCTTGTAGGAAATTTAATTTTCTACAACTTTGGTCTTATAATATTTTGCGCTATCTTGCACGGTTCTTGGTACGTTTCCGTTTAAAGCGATTGGCGCTGGGATGTTACGAGGCGCTAAATAGAGCGCGTGCATGGGTTTAGTCTGACGGTTCCCAGGCCCGAAATATTAACTTTAGACAAATATTTTTAGGGAGTTTCTTGTAGGAAATTTAATTTTCTACAACTTTGGTCTTATAATATTTTGCGCTATCTTGCGCGGTTTTTGGTACGTTTCCGTTTAAAACGATTGGCGCTGGGATGTTACGAGGCGCTAAACAAAGCGCGTGCATGGGTTTAGTCTGACGGTTCCCAGGCCCGAAATATTAACTTTAGACAAATATTTTTAGGGAGTTTCTTGTAGGAAATTTAATTTTCTACAACTTTGGTCTTATAATATTTTGCGCTATCTTGCACGGTTTTTGGTACGTTTCCGTTTAAAACGATTGGCGCTGGGATGTTACGAGGCGCTAAACAAAGCGCGTGCATGGGTTTAGTATGACGGTTCCCAGGCCCGAAATATTAACTTTAGACAAATATTTTTAGGGAGTTTCTTGTAGGAAATTTAATTTTCTACAACTTTGGTCTTATAATATTTTGCGCTATCTTGCACGGTTTTTGGTACGTTTCCGTTTAAAACGATTGACGCTGGGATGTTACGAGGCGCTAAACAAAACGCGTGCATGGGTTTAGTCTGACGGTTCCCAGGCCCGAAATATTAACTTTAGACAAATATTTTTCGGGAGTTTCTTGTAGGAAATTTAATTTTCTACAACTTTGGTCGTATAATATTTTGCGCTATCTTGCGCGGTTTTTGGTACGTTTCCGTTTAAAACGATTGGCGCTGGGATGTTACGAGGCGCTAAACAAAACGCGTGCATGGGTTTAGTCTGACGGTTCCCAGGCCCGAAATATTAACTTTAGACAAATATTTTCCGGGAGTTTCTTGTAGGAAATTTAATTTTCTACAACTTTGGTCTTATAATATTTTGCGCTATCTTGCGCGGTTCTTGGTACGTTTCCGTTTAAAGCGATTGGCGCTGGGATGTTACGAGGCGCTAAATAGAGCGCGTGCATGGGTTTAGTCTGACGGTTCCCAAGCCCGAAATATTAACTTTAGACAAATATATTCCTGGAGTTTGTTATAGTAAATTTAATTTTCCACAACTTTGGTCTTATATTATTTTGTGCTATCTTGCCCAGTTTTTGCTACATTTCCATTTAAATCTATTCACACACCCCTAGCCTCCCAGCGGATACCTTTTCCTAGCTTCATTCGCGCGAAAAAGTTTACAAGGCGTTTATTTCTAATTAAAAAAAATTAGAAAACGTATTTTACAGTTGAATATCTTTGTACAGTAAATTTAATATAAATCCCTTATTTAAGGCTGATGAATGCGAATGATTTATTTGCTTAGCATTATATTTTAATCCTTGTTGAGCTCGCGAGATTTCATTTGTTAGCTATGTACTTGAAAATAGCATTAGCATAGCGTAGGTGTACTACCCAAGGAATTAGAGTAAATTTTGGACAATTCAAACGTTACGCTTGGCATTTGTATGCACAGTGTGATCAATAACAAGTAAACTGAATGTTAATTAAACAGAACCTGCATGAGGGTTGATTATAGAACCCCTACACCGAATAAATAAATTTTCCCCAGCGTTAAAAATCCCTTTAATAAAATTAAGTTATTTTTCCCTATTTCAAGTTTCCTTAAAAATTTATGTAAGAAAAATAACAAAAAAAAAATAAAATTAAACGTGTCCAATTTTCAAGGGAATAAACGTTTAGAATGGTAACAAAATTTTTATTAAAATAATAAGTCCATTTAACACTTAAAACACAGAAATAATAATTCAACCACTAGATTAACTTTTATTATCCCCTATTCGGCACGTTGCCACGAAAAGCTGTTCAATAAAAGTTAAGTACACACACCAAACTAAACTAACCTAAATTTTATGACTTCTCTGTCATGAAATCGAGGTATAAAACCTTACGGTCGCGAATAAGAACCGAAAATTAAGTTGCTACAATTGGAATGTAAATAGGAGGGTTGAAGACGCACACACAAAAATTTATATTATATGCATTGTAATTGAAAAATAAGCCCTGTCAGAGGGTTAAAAAACAAATTCGGTTTCTTTCGGTATTTTAATAAAAACTCGTTCGGTGAAGGTGAGAGAAATATCCGCAGATACTGAATTTCATTTCAAGCGGCGTTATTCTTCAATATTATCTTCTTATTATTAGACTTCTTCATAGCAGGGGTAAAATGAAGGGATATTAACAAATAAATTAAACATTTCCGTATTTTTGAGACGATTCTACGAAATAGTTACTATATTGAAGAGCTTTTGAAAATTAAAAAAAACGTTTCTAAAAATACTTTAAAAGGATAGCAGTGCAAATTCTGTCACTCTCTGGTGTCTGAAGCCTTCAGTAGCAACTATTTCTTTTAAAACGTTTTCAAAAGCTTACAATTCCGGAATAACTTCTAATTTAAAGGGCTCGATCAAATTATTTCAAGCTTTTGCAAAGGTTTAAAATAATTCAGCAGGTATGAAAGCCAATAATTTATCTGCTGGCTTATGGAAGGTCCATTCCAACTCTGGGGTGCTTCCCTGCGCAGCTCGTGAAGGGTTTTCTCCCGATTAATTGACTACAACAACTTGAAGCTTCTAGGAGCTCTATAAAAATTTCAAATCTCTTCAGAAACCTTAGTAGGCTCCTAGAAGCTTCTGTAAAGCTACCACTGTCTTCAAATACTTTACTAAACTTCTAGATGCTTCTGTTAAATATTAATTGCTTTAGCAATAGGATCGGAAGCTTTTCTTGTCTTCAAACATTTTAGTTTGATCTTAAAAGCTTTTAGGAATATCTACAAACCTCAAAAGCTCGCTAGAGGTCCTAACGGTTTGTATCGAGTTTTATCTGCCTTTAGAAGTTCTCTGTTTATAAACGCCTTGTAGAGAGGCTTTTATGAATCTTTTTCTGCCATCCTAGCGGCCTTTTGCGAGCTTTCCCTGCCTTCAAACGCTTCAGTGCGAGTAACTGCTACTGGCTTAGAGATGCTAACGGCTTCTTGTAATGCTACTGGCTAAAACGTCTTATAGGCCCTAGTGGAACTTTCTACTGTCTTCAAATACGTCTACAAGCTTCTGTTGAACTATTACCGGATTCAGTCCGAAAGAGACAGCAACAGAGAGCTTCTGCTGCCTTGAAATGCCCTGAAATATTTTTGTTAAATTTCTACTGGCTTCAGCAGCCTACTGGATATTCCAAAAGGGTTTTGAGAAGCTTCCGGCAGCTAAACTATGTTATATAAGCTCTTGGGAATAAATAAAGAAAAAATAAGGTAACGTCTAGGAGGATTCTGTAACCCTTCTACTGATACAACTTAGGTTTGATGTAAAAATTATGTTCAATTTTAAGTTCCTATTTTAGATTTCAGCAACATGAAGATTTTAACTTTAAATTTAGCGAGCAGAAAATTTTATGTGATTCACACAATGGGAATAAAAATTGTTTGATCTTTTAAAGATTGCTACCTGTTCAGATAATCGACTTAAAATCAACCCTATATTATTTCAATCTAACTTTAAATAATTTCTCTGTAAACCGTGCTAAGGCATTTCTTTGATATGTTCACCGACGTCTATGTTGATTCTTGTTTCCCACTAGTTTACATTACAGTCAACCTTCCCTTGTTGATTCTGGCCACGAAATCGTTTGTCAGTCGAAGCTTTAGGACAGGAACGCGACTCTCTCAAATATTTACATTGACTAAAACCGTATTGCATTTTTCAAAGACTTGACCGTTGGTATTTTGGCGGAGAAGCAAAATTTGCACAAAGTATTATACCCTGGTTTACATGGGGTTATTACAGGAAATGTTTGAAGTGGAAATGCACCGCATCCCTACGTGATGTTTTGCACATTAAAATTGAAATACGGCTTTGCATTTCTAATACCCCGGTTGGAAGCAGCCACACTACCATCTCTTATAAACCCGCTCGTACCTACATCAAAGAAAGGAAATTTGATAATGAAAGTGGGTTAAGATAAGGTTGCGGAAAAAGGTATAATTTGAAATGGTAATGCTACACCTGGGTTATAACTTTTGTCTTATAGGTACCAATTTCTAGTACCTACTTAAATTTAAAAAAAATGTAAAGAAGCTGGCTGTTAATTGAAGACCTTAAGAAGTGCAAAGCGCCACATAATCTTAGATGTTGAGTCACATATTATAAACCCAAATATATTTTTTAATTATTTGACTTATTGGTGTTGCTGTGACTAAATACAAACGGTAAACAATACTAATGTTGCATTAAACAATAATCCCTATCGAGATAGTACGTCCCTGACTATCCAAAGCAAACTTGACTTTATTGTCTTCATTTATCTCGCTTTAGGGGTGAAGGATTTGTTTGCGCGTTTCAGCAGCATTTCGTATTACATTGATATTTCGTGTCTAAATTGGAACATGATATTTGAACATACAAAAGATGCGGTTATAAATATTCATAGCATGATTTTCTGTAACAATGAAACTATTTACACTTGAAAATGAACAAATTCCATTGTGCTAGTAACAGAATATCGATTTATTTAAGTTCTTATCTAAATATTGCAGCTTTTAAATCAGAATAAAAATTTTTATATAACTTGGGGAATAAAAAATTAATTATTATGACAAAAAAATAATTATAAAACCTTCATAAAAGATAAAGAGTAATAATTCAAAATTAATTTTTTCTCAAGCTGTTTCTACGAAGATTAATTAGAAAGTTTAGTAATTTTATTAAAGTACAAGCAATTATTTTCCGTTAGAAAATTAATATTTTTCACCAACATCATTTTCTTGTACATAACAGAAAAAATGCCGTCGTGAAGAATTACCCCATAAATTAATCCAACAAGAAACCGTTACGTTCTCCAAACTTGCGTGAACGCTATTTCGCCCAACTAATTTTAATTGCTCGTGACGAGCAATTACTTAGGGTGAAAGAATTAATCCGCAAACTTCTGAAGACGCCAATTTTTCCCGCACGTGCTCCCGTTGAAATCATACGCAGATTTATTTAACACGTCATTTTAATTTGGACGCACCATTAAAATATTTTTTGGCTTTCGATTGGTAGCAACGAACTCGATGAATTTTCTGGAGCGGAAGTCGCGGAGAAAATTCAGGCTTGACTTGAATCCCCACGGTCGATTTTATATTCCTGGTGGCTTCTAATTTTCCTGTCATTATTTGTAATAGTTCCGTGAAGAGATAATAGATAAGGGAATGGGAGGTTTCGCTTTGGTTACTAATTCCTTCTGAATATTTCGTGACCCGGAAATTCTATCATTCCAGTTTGGTAGAATGAACCTCAACAAAATGTCATGTTCGGTCTAATTCGCTTTGATTCCTGTTCGATATCTTACTTATTTCCTAATTCATTGATGAATAGTTTACTAGAACTCGAAATTTATTGGAAAACCATAATTCTTATAACTAATTCAGAATATCCATTAGGTATCTTATATTTCCATCAATAATTCTATAAAAATATAGTCAAACACATTATTTTATTCATTACGACAATACTTCCCCGAATATATCATTTGAGGTCCCTAAATTCGTTAGCAATAACGTAAACCTCCAGGAACATTAAAATCTAGTGATCTCAAGGGCCAGAAAGGCACAGCAATATAAAATAAGACACCATAACAAAATATTTAAGCTTCAAGCAGTTACGCCAAAATTATCAGATGTGTCCTGAAATTACTGAAAAAATGGTCTTAATTTAAATTTTTAATCGGAGGAGGTGACAAAATTGTCCTTTGGAACAACGATTTATTAATTTCAACTTGTAATTAATTAATTTTTCGTCAAGTTATTGCTTAGAAATTGCGAAACTACTGAAAAAATTTCTTGAATTTTGGAAGAATTAGAAAATCACCTCAACATGAGTGAAGTTTTTATGATTCAAGTCAGTAAGCTGACAAAATCGTTTATTGAATGGCGATGAATTAATGTCAACTTGTAATTAATTAATTTTTTTTATTGATTGGGTTTTGAAAAGCCGGTTACTCTTAACGTGTTAATTAATACAGGAAGGGTTAGGTTTAAATTTTTGGGAAAATGAAATTTTCTGCAGCTTCTTCTAAAAAGGGTCAGGTCAGTGTGGCGTTTGAGGAATAAATGGGACATTTCCGATTAAATCCTTTTGATAAAGGGCCGTACTGAATACTTGTCATTGTCATATACGTAACCTTACTCCTCTATTTTATACAGAGTGATGCCGTTTTCTTGTCGAATATTGACATTTTCATTTGATTACATTTTGTTAAATATCTCCGTTATTTATCAACATATTTTGAGAACCTTTTTTTGGTTATATTAAGAATAAAAAGACCTATCAAAAGAGGTATCACAAAGGGTATCTTTCTATTTAAATTTTTAAAGTTGGGGTTGCTAGCACTTAGGGGTGAGGGGTGGGGGGTTAAAAAATATATGTCTAAATGTCAATTTAAAAACAAAAATCGACGGGTCTCAGGATTTTCCGCAAAAACATTAAATAACCAGAATATAATTTTTGTGCGATACTTTATCATCACTCTGTATATCCAGTTGTGTAGGTAGCAGAAATATTACAATTTTTTTCCAATGACGCTCTCAAGTATAATACACGATATTGAATTTTTTCTATTATTGCAGAAAGTATGAATTAAAATTATTTATCACAACTACAAAATGGGAGTCACGTAAAATACTCATTACAAACGTTTAAGCCTCGTCCCTATGGTAACATCTAAAACAATCTGTAATCAACTACTTTCCTCCTGCAAAAATTAATTAAAAAATTTTATTACTACGTCTTTGATGTCAATAAAGGCTAATTTTGCTTGAAATATTTGCATAAACAAGCGGAATAGGTAAGTGAAGTGTAAATAATTCGAAACAGTGTACACCCAATATAAAATCAAAAATACAACTTGTAAACTGTTAAAAAGCTTCGCATACATAAAGCTCGAAAGTTAGGATTTCCCCAGTGAAATTTCACGTGCAACAAAATAAAAGTAACACTTTATTTTACAGCTTCGTCCTAGATTTTACAGAGGATAAACCGTTTTATACTATGCAGGAAATGGGTTAAAACTAAAGGTCGAATAGCCTTTTATCTTTAGTTAGTTTAGTTTAAAGAAATTTATTTTAGAGTGCTGTTCCTGCTAAAGCTTTCCGGATTCAAGGTCAAACAACAGCTTCATTCCTATCTCGTTTATAAAGGAACATTCCGGGAATTTTTTCTCAATTGAGGAAACGGAAATGTAAGGAAGTTTTCTGTTCTCGCCTTTTTTACCTCGGCCCTAGAATTTTCTTCCGATTTATATCAATTTGAGAAAGCAACTCGAAACTTGATTATTTTTAATTACAGAAAAGTCAGGCCTACATCCTATCCATTTCTCCCTTTTGTGCTACTACTCGTTCGCTCATCCATTATCCGTCTGTGCATTAGCTCATGCTTTCATGGAGTGCACAATGAGTACGAAAAATCCTCTTGCAAAATTAAACGATACAAATGGAAAACGGGGTATAATGAAAAATAATTTTAAAGCAATCCTGTTTGAATATCCTGTTTGTTGGTTTTTTCCCATTACAGTAATGCTTCATTGCTAATTGCTTTAATGTGTTTTGTTTTACAGTGAGTGATTCAAACAAACCGTAATAAAATAATAATTTAACTGAATGTTAAATGCGAAATTTATATTAAATTTGAAGGAATTAATTTCCATACCGATTTACCTGAAGGAGTTTACTTTATTTCCCCAAAACTACCAAGATCTATCTTTTGACGATTTATCAACGTTTCTTTCATATTAAGTTTTAAATTAATAAATTTAGCAACCGAAATGTATTTATCAAATTATAATGTCAATCAAACAAAGAACCGCAAGAAAACAAATTATCAAACTGACCTGAGGAAAGGTATAGTACGTACACCTTTAACGCTGCACGAACTGATACACGTCTTATCTTCTGATTATGTGACGAAGAACAACAGATGTGAGCGACATTGAACATATCCAAATATCTGCTGATGACTAAACCTTTGCAATAGAATTCGACAAAGGAACCAAATGACGTGAACATTTCCAAGAGAAAAATGCTAAAATATTGTAAATTTTCAGTAATAAGAAATAAATTTGGGAAACTCGTACTTACTCGTCATTGTTTTTAATTTTTAAGAATTGTCGATAGAAAAATTACAATCCCGAAAAATATTAAAAACGCACCAACACTCAGTCACATGCTCACCGACTGTTTAGAATAAAGAATTTTCGGCACTAAATGGGTATTCTGAGCATCCCCACTTTGATATTGCATTGTGATGCAACTAGATTTTATAAATAATTTGATACAGTATTCAGGAAGACCCTTATCTTTTATTTTTAAATATATCTTCCATATGAATCTCAAAATTAATTACAAATCATATCTGCCAACGTTTCGTCCACGGTTTTAATAGACATCTTCATGTCTGCGACTGCAATAATATTGCCTCCAAGTGTATACAAAATTCATTTGGGTATTTCTTACGATTCCATACGAAATTTCCACATGTTATCAACAACGGAAATTTAACTTAGATTACATTTTATTTTATAATATTTTAAAACCACACCATAAAGCAAATATTCGAAGCATATCTAAGGCAGAAAGCAGGGTTACGACAATGACAAGCTTTTAGTGTACCCTTTGTAAGTGAATGGGGTTTAATCGGATATACCCCATTTATACATTAAACGCCACATTGACCCCTTTTTAGAGGAAGCTGGAGCAAATACATTTTCGCAAAAATTTAAGCAAGACCTTGTTTTTCTCCATTACCCCATTAGTCATTCTCATTACATTACATTATCCTTGTTAAGGTTTGTACTATGTAGGAAAGATGATAATATGTTGAACTTAAAAAAAACATTTTACTGTAAAATTACTTAGAAGTACTTCTTTTATTGTTATTATTTATTTTATTTTATTCTTTTTATGAATTATACTGAAATATGTTTTATTCAAAGACCGCAGCACAAAAATTTCCACTACTGTTCCTAATAAAACTGTATGATTATTTCTAATACGTAACTAATTATATAGCACTCTAAATATTTCTAAACTTTTTTATAAAAATGTTGGTTCAATACTTTTTCATTAAAAGGGTCTACTATGCGTTTATGTAATCAGAAAAAAACATTCTTTTTTGCAGAAAACTAATACTTTATCCAACGATGTCTGGCTTGTAAAAAAGTTAAACGTAATAAGAATTTTTTCCTTTTACAAGGACAATTACTTTGACAAAAAATGTAAGTAATATAGGAGGACGAGGTTTGTGATAAATAATGTGGGTAAAAAGTTCTTTTGGTTATGAGAAAATTAATCAAGAACAGAATGTCTTCGTTATTTTGTGCAAAATCGCACATACTTCATTATTCACTAGTGAATAATGATTATTCACGGTAGTGTATAATGGACAACAAAATATACTTTTCCAAAATCTTTAACAAATAAATCGATCCTGGAAATAAAATAAAATGTCTTATAATTGAATTTCAAAATTCTCGTTACACCGAATCAATAAAACAAATAAATGGTACGCCCGAGGAAAACAGGAGGTAGGAGAGAAGAGAAGGTATTTTCCTGTTAGTCACAGCTGACATCTACCCGTGTCCGTGTTTTCCCTTTGGGAATTTCCATCCATGCAGGTCTGTGAAAATGTCGGGTGTTCCTGCGATGCCCTTTCACTAACCCTAAACGGCCTGAGGTGAAATTATCTTACAACGGTAGCGAACATTGGTTTGTTGTTTTTATTCTTATTGTCTAGACGGGATAACGATGTAGATAATCTCCTAGGTACTTTAGAAAATGTACGAATTTAATTTATCTTTCATTTACTTTCCTTTGCTAATGGTTCGAAAATACTTTACAAGCATTAATCCCAGGAAAAAAAAACCTTTTGGGAGTACTTTAATGACTTCGAACTCAAGGGAAAAGGTTTTGTATGACCTCCAATTGATATTTCCAAAGTCAAAAAACTTTTGACAAAGTTTAAAATATTTTTCTAGTAGGTATGTTATTATTTTCCATAAAAAAAGTATTATTATAGAAATTGGAGAAAGATACTTTCATGCCGCATAAACGTTTGTTGGAAAACCTATTTTTTTTTTCTTGTACCTTTTCGACGTCATTAATTCTGCAAGGAAAAGTTTGTGCTCTTTTGCTCTCAAACTATTTGTTAGCAAACCATCATAAAAGAATAAAACCAATTTTACGCATCCAAGAAAGCGTAAAGAAGAAACTCAATTTACGTTGTTGAAAGTTTACTCCCAAGCAATCAATGATTATGACAGTAACTGGGTCAAATTTACTTCGTATTTAATTTTTAATCCCCTAAAACTTGAAAAGAAAGTTTATAAATACACCCTCAAGCTTTATCTCCCTTTCTCTTTCCCTTTTCCCCCCTCTTTGCTTTGTTTACTCTCCGTTTATCTATGTCTCTTTCCGTATCCTGCACCCTAACCGCGCTTTCAAACCTACGCTTGTAGAGATTACGATTTGTTAAAACTTCGTTTACATGTAAATAAGCCATAACAGAAGGGAGATTTTTCTAAAAGAACTTTATTCCATGCAATCAGATTTTCCCGGTTTGATTGCGATTAGATATTAACAATTCAGTATCAAAATTTAAAATAATATTTTTTTAGGAATAAAAGAAATCAAAAAGTTTAAGGATATTCTTTGCACCCACTTGGCTATAAATTCAAACATTCTGAAATCGTTTACTGGTTCGAATTTTTTTCGCAACAGCTTTTAACTTTATTCCAGTTTTAGTGCGCTTCTTACACAATGCTCCCCACTAGAGACTAATGAGTCTTTTGAAGAAAAAAGAACAAAAGCTTAAGCTTCTTGCTTTTGACAAACTGGTTTTTCAAACTATAAAGGAAAATTCCATACGAGGAGATCTCGGAAAGTTATTTTCTTCAGCATAAATTTTAATGCACGAAAGTAACACTTTTTTATTTCCCGTGGTATTATTGCCGTTGCAGAAGGCTCACTATAACAGAGTGTTCAAGAAAAATCTGCAATATAAAGCGAGTCCTTTATATTCTTTCAAAAAATTGCTGTAAGCGATTTGATCACCGTTTTATCTTTATAGGGGATAAACTCGGAGTGATTATTTTTAGTCGCTTGTAGCAATGAAGAATACACGTACCCCTTTTATTGTTTACTTTCTCTTTATAGTATAACCTCCAACATGTACAATACAAACGTATGTCTAGATTTTTTCTTTACGTCACGGCGACACCGGTTAAGTTGGTCCTGTACGGTGGCGAACGAAGCAGGTAGATGTGATTGACAGAAAGTTGCTGTTGGGATAGCGATTCGGGTTCCCAACAGCAGCGGTTCCCAACATGTTCTGATTTTATGACCAATATTTTTATTAATATTCAAATAGATAGCTTAAAACTGTTTTGGTATCGCTGGTGCAAAACAGTAGAAGGTCTCGAATTACAGTGAGCCGAGTTAACTTACTTCATACCACAGTCTGGACTTTGGACCCGACAAATAATAGTCACTTCTACTTTATAAAACGGAATGTACTTTTTAGTCGAACTATTGTAGATCGTTTGATGTGCATTTCATTGCAAAATCTTTTTAACCTAATACCCGAGAAATAAACAGTATCCTATTAAATAAAACAATTTTAATCGATTCAAGTTTTCTAGAAACTGTTTATTTTCAGAAAAGAAAATAATTATTATCCAAATATTTCTTTACTCATTTATCATAAGAAATTTGAATGTCTGTCTAAAAATACACATGCCTGGGTATGAAGTTTAGTAACGCTTCAGGCAAAAGAGAAAATCCTATATTTTAGACATTGAATTTACACAGGCTTGAAAATTTTCAACAAATTAACTGTTACAAAGGTATTGTTTAATTTTAAATAGCTTTCGGATTCAACGAGCTGAATTCAAACCCAAAACGTTCATTGATTTGTCTAACAAAGCATTAAGATCATAAAATCACTTTTTCTAAAATTTTTATTAAAGAAAATTAATTTTTAATTCACGTAATAATCAATCAAGCTTAATTGGATCAGTAGATTTAATAAAATATTTAGGGGTGGAAGAATTATTAAAATTATTGTATAAAGAATACCAATATACATGTTTCTTTTTTGGAATTTTCAGATTACATTTGTTCGCAATCTCTTAAAAGATTGATTTAATAACCCCTTGGGGTTAAATGGACACACTAAAAATAATAATGCAGTTATCTAACCCTAAGGAGATTTATTGCTATAAGGTCAGACTCGCCTCTTGGATTTAACCTTTAAATCGTTATGATAACCTGTAGCAGTCTGGAAATTACCATCTAACAGATTTTGTCTGAAAATTTTCTCATTTCTCTTTACACCAATAAGAATAACAAACCTAGGGGGTAAAATAAATTAAAAAAAGTGACAATGGAAGTCACATCACCATTTATTGCCACATATTTTTTCTTCTAGAGTGAGACAGATAGGAATCAGAAAAAGTTATCATAAAAAGTTTTATCTTAAGGTCCTTAAAATAATTTAAAGGACATGAAAGTGGTATCGCCTTTTTTCTAAGACACTCCTGCTAGAGCTTGAAGGTACTTTCAAACAACTAACCAGTGGCGGCTGGGGACTAGGGGCACAGTCATTTTTGCTCACTTCGCTCAGCCCTTACTGTGCCCCCCAAATATTTTGATCACGGGCCACCACTGCAGTTAACAATATACCGAAACTAAATTAGACACTATATTTGCCAAAATTATACTTCAGGGGTTTATAAACAAACTTAATATTCTATTACCAAATATAAATACAACCCTAACATGTATATTTCTTATATAAACTTAGGGAAGATGTAACAATCAACCTAAATTTGCATAAGATAACTAAAGATTAATTTACACAATCCTTTGCGTAATTTAGATAATATAAAATCCAACACAATTATTTTTGGGGAAAATATGAAGACTTGGAATTTTTCTTCCTATACCCCTAAATTCCATAGAAGTTTCCTTTTATTATTAAAATCTATAAAATGTTAAACGAAAGCAACAGAAATGTTATTTCCGTAAGTCTACAAATCAATTTTTCCCCTAATAATTGTTTTGTAGAACTTCATATAAAGAGACAGCGAATAAAAGTAAAGGAAACGACTAACTTAGCAGTCGCAGGTGGATTTACGAAGCGTAATATTAAGATGGGTGCTTATCGAAACCGTAAGCGAATATTTGAACTGAAGATGTGCTCCCTCACCTACGTCATTCTGACAGCACCAATCTGCCTGGATTCTCTATCGATCTTACCTCAGGTATTTCTGTCGAGAACAAATACTGCGGAGTAGAGACGAATTTACCTTGATGCATTTTTTTTTTGTTTTTCGGGGGATAAAAAAACGTGAGATTATCTCTGCAGCAGCTGCGACCGCCTGAATTTTTATTAGGTCGTTTTCTGTTTTGTTTTAAGGATGGAAACTTATAACGGAATATAAAAGGCAAGAAAAGAAACACGTCTAGACAGGATTAACGAAGAAAAATTGCAACCTAAATAAATATTTTTTGACTAGAAGTTTGAATCTTGTTGGAAGAAATCGTCTTTAAGTCAAAAATTAATTAACGTTTTAATTTTTCTTTACTGTAGGAAGTTTTGATAGTTCTTTTTGATATTAAAAAAAAACAGGGAATAATAAATTATTATTACTGGATTCAAACAGACGTTTGTTTTAGTAGGTTTTCTTTATTCATTGGACCCATGTCCAAAGACATGAATACCGACAGG
This sequence comes from Hemicrepidius hirtus, assembly GCA_963082805.1. Classification (NCBI taxonomy): domain Eukaryota; kingdom Metazoa; phylum Arthropoda; class Insecta; order Coleoptera; family Elateridae; genus Hemicrepidius; species Hemicrepidius hirtus. The sequence continues at coordinate 54,454,685 of OY720159.1, read as the reverse complement.
TTAGGTTGTTCCAATACTCTAACACAATACCTTTTCCGCATAAATAAAAGCAAATGAAAAACATGTCACAGAATATGGACAAACGTGAAAATCCAATATTAACCGTTTGGAATTTTCTTGGAAGGTGATTTTAATTACAGGCTACACGAATTATTTCTATAATCGGGCTCCTTTGCTATGACAAGAATTTGGAGAACAAAGAAACTTTTCAAAGCCTTCTGTATTTGTGTAGTCGCATTATTTGTATAGGAAAAATATGGAGAAATAAAGAAAATCTTCGAGGCTTTACCCATTACAGCAGTTCTGCATAAGGCACTGATCGACACCACTCAAAGTCCCCAAGACTTTCGCTATCGGCCTTGGGATTTGGATTTCTCCCCCCCCCTTCCATTATTCATGCCGACGACATTTATTCAGGATTCCTCAAAGCTCCCCCGCTCCACTCAATTCTTTGCAAAAGGCAGCGATCCTTCTACAACTAAATTTTGAAAAAGAAACAGAAAACTCTCTTTAAGTTTTCCCCATTTCTATCGAAGTCATGCTGCTGCCTTTTATTGAAAATGAAACGATTGGAAAAGTTGCGCTTTTTCTGCAGCAAAAGAGTGAAAAATCAAGAGCTAGAAAAATGGGGTTATTCTCTCATTCTCCTCTACTTATACTAAGTTTCTGTAACAGTCGGAATTTTTGTATTAGAAGGTTTGTAATAATGCAGGGTGTCCCACAAAGAAACAGCATCCAGTTAAGGATCACATGCTACTTTCATGGAAATAAGAGGAAATGTTTCTATGGGTCCGCAAATGCTTCGTTACCGAGATACAGGGTGTTGAAAGTTGTAAAAAATATCGATCTTTTTTTCATTTATTCGGAAATAACAAGGAATAAAATTTTAAAAAGTAAGCAATACGTATGTATGTAGATTTGCTATAGGTGGACCATATTAGTCAGTTTTTTCCTTCTCCAGTGGCGTAACTACAGGTACGTATGTGGATATTTCTGGAGGAAAAAATGGTACGCCACTGTTTTTTGTTTTTGACACAATTTTCAAATTTCTCAACTAATTTACGATTGAACCAGTCTCTTCAGATTTTTTCCTACCATAAACCGTTTTCGTGTAAATCACACTTCAAAGATGAAAAATGCGAATAAAAAAATAACTCTGCAAATCCGTGTTTTGAATAATGACCGCCTTTAGCCTCAAAATTTTGTTCGAAGAATTGAAGCTTGTCTTGAAGCTAATGGCGGTCATTTTGAACATTATTTATAAAATAATAATAATCTTTTCGGAATATACGAAAAAACACCCTGTATCTCGATAACGAAGCATTTCTTATTTTTATGAAGATGCTCCTAACTGGATGTCGCTTCTTTTTGGGACACCCTGTATAAAAAACTCCTTTAAACCCCCCATTTTTGTAAACCCCTTCTTCTTCTTGTTCGTTCCAAGGATTCTGGGGAGGTAGTTTCCTTTTAAAATTTAAATTCTAATTTTATGAAATGATTAATTAGTTTGCAATGCAAACGATTTAATTCTAGCAATTTATACAGTCTAAAGCGTGGCATTTGAAATTACCTGAAAACTATTATAATTCGTCTATTTCCTCAATGTATAACAAATGCGCATTCATAAAATCGTAACTACTCAAAGTTGGGAAATTAGTTTCCGAATCCATTGTAGAAATTTATTTCCAGGACATGATATACTTTATACACGTGCCTTCTTTACTGCAATATGTTGAAAGTTCCAGGTCATGCATTAAACATATGAATTATAAATATTTACCTAGTGGTAGTTCTATATTTTCCTGAAATTTAATCAGGTAACTGAATATTATGCAACGGTACAATAATTATAAATTTCAGCGCTTGTAATGAAATGCGGAAAAATGCACAACAATATTTTCGCAGGAAAATATCTGGAAGGTACAACCGCATAGAGTTTTAGTTTATATTCAACATTGTATGCTTGAAGCTTTGAACCTGTACTATAATTAAAAGTTCTGACTGAAATACCGCCTGAAACCATGTACTTAGCTAGAAAATAAATTATTTATTATTCAACGAGGATGTAATGAGACTTAAACAAAAAAACTTTTCTTTTACCAGATATTTGATTTCTATCCAAACAAAAAAAAACTATTATGAGGTAGGATACGGAAACGGCGAAGATGTGCCCGCGGACGTGATAAAGTGAATAAAATGAAAGTGTTTGCTTCGGGGGATTTGTAAATGGACCAGAAAAAACTCGAATGAAAGACGATTGCAGACACAAAAAGAAGTTGGCCATACAGATTTGCCACAAATATTGCATTTCGCGTTCCTGCTATCAAGTTTTCCTTTTTCAAAGGTAATGCGATTTTTATGAGAGGAATTAAGCTTCTAAAGTCATTTCTAACATCGTTCTGATAATGCTTTGTTGATGAATGTAAGATTGTTATGAGAAATTAAAGCAGTTAGAAATTTTTAGACTCTTCCCCTAGGGATCTAGGTCAGAAGAATTTCTTTAATCATGCAACATAAAATGTTCTACTTTTATTAATATCAATGGAAATTTCAACCTTGTATAAAAATTAAATATCTTAGTTCCAATACGGGTTCAAATACACAAAAGTATCCATTCTTCCCAATTTCATGTAAATTCCGTGAACATTACGGAATAAATTTGGGGAATTGCGCCACCATTTCATGAAGTTCATCACCATCTAAATGCATGGACGCATAAAGAATCCCATTTGAGTGGTTCGAGCTCCCTGAGGAGTTAAGTGATGACATGAAATGCCTTCAAAGAGCTTTTAGTGCGTGTTACTTTCGTTCAATGTAATCTTTACCACTGATGTGGTTTTCCCCTTTTATTTTTTCGATTCCCATCAGTAATTGAATTAAAAACGAAGTTATTTGATTTTATCACCTTGACTTTAATTCTAAATTACCGAAAGGTTAATCTGGATCGGTTTTCTATTCACTCCGACTAACCTAATCTGGAAACTTTTACAGGGAAAACTATTTTCCAAGTTTTAGGATGTTGGAAATCTATTCCACTAATTACCTAAGCGAAGCACTTTAGAAAGAGTTCGGGTAGTTCCTAAATATTAAGGAAAACTTCATGAGATCTTTTAAAATGTACTTCAAGTTTTAAAGCATTTTTTTTTAAACCGGAATCCGAAATAATCTCCGGTTCAAGCAATCAATCGTTAATTACTCCCCAAAATGACGTTCTTATGTGAAGTTCCGATCCCACCAACCTTTTCTAAACGCATTAACCTTTGAACCCTTAACGCCCTACACACGTCGGATCTGAGATTGGCGAAACACAATAAGAAGACAAGGGAAAAGTTGATAAGACTCTTCATTTTGAAAGAATCCCGATCAGGTATCACGTTTACAGACAGGAAAAATCGAAAAAAAAACTCTCTTTCATTTTGTTACTGCGTTGGAATTCCGCGAACGAAAATTTTTTGGGTAGTTTCTGCGTAAGTAAACACGATACGACTTCCAGGATATCCGGAAGGTTAAGGTCGAACAAGTATCACGTTACACAGGATTCTCTCAAGGATTTCGATTTTAAATTAAGATTGAAGTTTACAGAAGCCATATACGATTTGTAAGCTTTCAATTCGATTAGGTGTAATATAATTACGAATTACCAGAGGAAAAGGGAAAGGTGTTAGATTTTAAAAAGAAATTCTTAATATAGAGTACCTATAGAATGTATGATTGGGTTTTCCAAAGGTTTTCCTATAAAAAAAGGTTGTGGCCGTAATAAAGAAATTAAAAAATATATTTAAATTAATTATTGAGAGATTATTATTTACTCGAAAAAACTTTTGAAAAGCTGAAAGAAAAAGAAGCTTTCAGAAAAAAAAAAAAATAATAAATAATAAAAAAAAAAATAAAAAAAAAAAATAAGAAAATACAGACTGGAGCAAATTTGAACAGAAACTTTCATAAATCCTGTTATCTTCTCTCTTTTTCTCCATCTCTCTCCCTCTATCTCTCTCTCTCTCTTTCTCTTTCTCTCTCTTTCTTGTTATCATGCTACTTTATCTTCCCCACCCTTCTTCTGCCTAGGCTCTTCCTTATTTTCAGGCTCTGTTCTCTTGGAACTCTTTAGATCGAAAACTGCTCCATCTTGCTACTCTCTCGTATTCTCTCCTAACTCTCACTTTACTTTGCCCCTCTCTCTCTACTGCTTTGGTCACTCACTACTCTCTCTTTCTGGTTTTCTTGCCTCTCTCGCAACAATTTCTGGTTACCTAATGCCTTCTCTCCTTGTCTCACTGGTCCATTTCTTGTTCGCATGGTACTATATCTTTCTCTTTTACTTCCTCTTTCTTCTTTGTGCTCTCTAAACTACCCCTCCTTTCCCCAGAGCCGTATCTGCTTCTCCCACATCTAGCTCTTCTTTTCTATACCCTTTGGTTAATGTATCCTTTGGCTACTCCCCCTTCCTTCCTTCCTGTTTTTCTGTTAGCTACTCCCCTCTATTATCGCGTTCGTTCGCTGTATTCAATACTTTTTTAATTTTTTTCTAGAGCAAAATTCATTAAAATAAGAAATTCTAATCTTCTTTTTAAAACTTCTAAAACTTTTCAATTAAATCTACTTCAAGTAAATTTAAAATCACTTGTCAACAACATCCTCTAGTTTTAAACCAAAATAAACCCACGAAGTATCAAAGAGAAAATCTTTTCAAATTCTCTTGCAAATTTAATGAATTCGTTCCGTTTAAAACGTACAAATCTTAATTACATAATTAATGTGACTAGATTTATCAAAAGGTTAAAAAATTTACACTTGAAAATAATTATCTCTTTTATTTATTTGAGATTTTGAAGATTGGATTCTGATTGATTTTCAGGAAAATTGTGTGGGTTTTTATTCCTTAACCTTTAATGAATTTTTACGATTGACTAGAGCTCTATTTTTAGGTTTCGGGAGGAGTAAAACAGAAGAAGCGGGCGGCGTAAAAAATATATGCGATCAAAGAAGTAACTTCTGGAAGCGGAAATAGTAAACGCTGCAAAGGAAATACAAAAGAAAACCATAATGAACTTCGATTGGAATTCCCGAGAGGTTCACTTAAAAGCAAAGTTATAGCATTGCGAGGATATTTTGACAGCGATGATGACGTAGTCCGGATCCTCACTTTCCCGTTTGAGTAACGTTCAACTTTCTGTTGACTTTATACGATTCCGGACCGCTAGAGTTACTAAGTAACTATAAGTGCTACTTCAATTGTTAAAAGCTACTTCGGGGGGATATTTCCCGATATTGAAGAGGAAGTTTCCGCTTTTCGTCGTCCAAGACTTAGACACGAAATTTCACGACGTTCTGCATCTGATTTGAATTTCTAATGAGGGTTAAGGAGATACTAAACAACAGTCTGGGTGAGGGATAAAGTTCCTTACAAGAGAAACTTACACGAAAGCTATTGGAAAATAAACACGTTCAGATTACACCCTTTTTAATCTAATCGTCGAGCAAAGAGAACCTTCTACGTCTAGGAAAAGGTTTTCTAAAAAGGGGAAGGTTAGCTACAAATACTCTGGATAAGGCGCAGAATTTTAAAAATGACCCTACTGCATGGTTGATGACGTCATACGCAACTAGCCTCAGACCAGGTATGTTTTTCTAGCCTCATACGCCCTTTTAGTGGTTCCCACCCACAAATAAACCTTTAATCTGTGTTATACCCATTAATTACAACATTAATTTAATAAGCAACAGCACATTAAGATTTTAATGCAGGCTTTTCCCCATTTAAAGCAACAACGACGTCCTTAATTACCGAGAGATATAAAATAGCCATGTTTAAGTATTCCCAATTAAATTTTAACACCTACTAAATATTTTTAATGAGTAGTAGGTACTGATATTCTGTTGCCGCCAGATTAGGCTCATAATTTTATTTACGGATTTTCACGTTCACTTCACTTTTTGAAAACATTCTGCGATAATTTCTGCTGCTAACGGAAGTCCAATTACGAAAATGCACAATCAAATCGATTAATTTAGCCATTGTGTGGGAGATTATCGACGCAGATTTAAAACGTGCGCGGAAACAGTGGTCGAGGCAATGAAGTCTGCAACAGAAGGCCAATAAAATCCTTTTCGCTCTTCCTATCCCCTTGCGGACAATCAGGATTAACCCGCAATTACAGTTGGGCTTATCCTCATTAACTTGTTTAGAAGTTGCTGACTAGCAGAATTAATATTTTTGTTTTAATTAATTTATAGGAAAAATAGGAAACTTATTTTTTTTTTAACAGGAAATTAAAGATCTGCCAAACATGTTTTTAGTACTTCCTTTAAATATAAAAGTTTTAAAATTATAAAACACGATAAATTGGAAAAGTTTTAGAAAATTTGTCAAAATTCCTGAAATATTCATAAGAAGTTTGAATATTCTGTGTACACTTTTCTTCAGGAGCCGCAAAGTGCTTCAATATTTAATAAACCGAAGACTTTCAAATTTATTTAGAAGTTTCTCGCCAGTTTGGTTTAAAACTTGAGGACAACACTTGTTTTCGAAGTTTCAGTCTCGTAAAAAATTTAAAATGGAAGAATTTTTATAAGCTTCAGGAAATTATTATTATTATCATCGTACATACAGTTGCGAGTTGGTAATATCGCACCCACATTCCCTTTCCCAAATTTATTCACAATCTACAAGGAACAATTTGGGAATAGCTGGAAGTGATTGAGAAACCACTGAAACCGATCTGACATCAACTTAAACACCTACGTGAAGAAGTTTGTAAATTAGTTTCTGATCTGATTCAAACTGTGTTTACCTACATCAATTAACCGTAGATATAAATAAAGGTTGCCATGAGATCATCTGAATCCGCACACGCGATTGGTCAAACCGGCGAGAAGTTTGGGTTGACCAATCGTGTTAGCGAGTTAATCTTATCTCACCGCAATCTTTGTTTATTTTTACTCAATGGACTAGATAAAATAAATTGAGTAGTGATTAATATACAGGGTGCTAAAAAAATGTCTCAAACTTTAAGGAGTGATAGTATGACCCAAAATATGATCCATTTGCGGATCCACGTTCATAAAAACTTGTCGTCATATTTTGGGTCATACTTTCAGTCCTCAAAGTTTGTGACATTTTTTTAGCACCCTGTATAAAATGTGCCTCCTGTATTCCTGTTTTAATACACGTTAATTATAATCTTCCCTTAATTATTAAAATAAACCCACTTTCCTGCTACTGCCAAGAGCAATTATAATTCACTCAGTCCATTCGGTTTTAAAAATTCAATATTACGACAATTATTAACGATCGCTCGCTTTTATCTGTCACTAAGCACATTGCAGATTAATTTACATTTTACACGCAATTGCCTGGTTGGAAATTGAATTATTACTTAAAACAATTGTACTTCAGCGAAATAAAACATCAAACAAATAAACTGATATTTTAATTTCTGATCAGAACCGTTCGTAAATTACTTTACATTTCCAAATTGTGTTACATGATTAGTTACCACCCCTTTCTACGAGACCTCGGTAAATTTCAAAGGGATGTTAATAGACGGTAGCCTTTACTTGAGAGTTATTAGATCTAGGGCGTTAATAGCCCAATTTCCACAGTGAAGATCACAACACGTTACTCCATTTGCTTTGTTTTCCATAATTATAGGACATTAAGCACTAAAGTTAAACTTTTAGAATTAATTGCTCACCCGGTCACCCCCAAACGTCGGACTTACATTCAAATAGGCGTCTTTCAAATGATTAACCGTTGGAAGGCGACCTATCGGTCTATCAGTTCATTGCTATTAGCCTTTTGGGACACTCATTAAGAGAACTGTCAGAAGTCGACAGCATTTGAAAATGTGAACTCGTTAAAAGCGCCATTAACCCTCAAACGTCACGCATCAGTTATTTTTTAGACCCATTTCTAGCTTGGGTAATGTTTAGACGTTTTACGCTTTAGTTAGTTTTTGACTTAACTGCAATTAGTGGTTTTAGAAGTAATTTGGCTTAAACCAACGGTTTGGAACTAAAAACAAAGTAGAAACTCCATGAAAAATTAAGTCAAAGGACGAAAGTCTAATTTTCACACAAAAACGATTCAATTTAGTGGTTTAATAAGATTTTTCCGATAATCACTGAAATTAAACGAGCAGGAACAAATTTTAGTAGAGCATGTTCCATATAATCCCACGCCCTAGGTGGGTTCGTGCTGTGAAAGGATCCCGAGGGCGAGGTCAATCAGGAGTGATGATCGGTCATTATCAGGGCCGATTATTGCGAACTCGTGCACAAAGACGCGTCTCGAGCTTGTAGACTGGAAAAAAGCTAGAGATTTCAGGGTCAATCTTTTGTTGAAAATTATTTTCACATACGGTAGATTTGTATCCACATTTAATGAAACTTTTGGGGGAAAATTAGAAAACGTACGGCTTGGATGAAATTAGTGTTAATTTTTTTAAAATAAGTTTGTTTAGAAATCGCTTTTCTTTGAAGTTAGTTAAAAAAAATTACAATACCATCCCTTCTACAAATAAAATATAAGAATGCCAGACTGGGTTAGGCACCTCCACCTTAATGTCGCTTTAATATTGAAGACTTTCTAATGATTCCATGCTAGTTCTTTAAAAGGAAATTCAGTAGCAGGCGATGTAACCAAAATATATCAGAGAGGTAAAGCAAAAAAAAGTATATCGGTGACGTTGTACCTATCCCACGCGGAATTTTGCTTACACGGCCTTAACAACGCCTTCTTTGATGGATTATGACAGCCGAATGTTTGAGTTACCCACGTTAAAAGGGTCAAAATAAGAACATTTCTTATCGTTTTTTTTAATTCGCCAGTTTTAAATTTTTTTACCTAAGATACATAATAATGCAATATTTTCAGTTTCCAAACAATATAGGATACCAACTCATACTAAACAAATAAAAAAAGAGATAATTAAAATATATTAAAACCCTCCTCGGCTGGAATATACTTTACATGTCATCCAGGTAATATTTCAAAAATTGTTTGACTACATCAAGGGAATTATTTTTTAAAATAAACTTTATTAAGCGCAATGTTCCGTGTCAAAATTAAATTAACGTGTTACGGAAAAAATGTAACTAAATTAAGAGTTTCTAAAAAAAAGTTGTCAAAGACAAACTTTGCAAATTTTATTTGATACTCATTTTAACGAACTTAAGGGACTTTGATTGGAACGTGGATTAAAAATTATTAAATTACGAAAAAGTTTTGTATGCTTTTCTCAAATACCTTACCCGAAACTTTTATTTCAATTTATGGGAAAACTTTCAGGAATTTTACTTTTTATTATGTTACAACCTACGCTTCATTTTGGTGGACGTATCGTATTTTAATTCAAATTATGTGAAACATTTACATCCAATAACAAGGAAATGAAGTTCAGTTTATTATAACATAGTAACATTTTGGTGGAGGCGCCAGTTTTAACGTTCATAAAATTAATTCTACCTACTTCAACGATTTCTGAAACTTTTTAAACTGCAATTTGTTATCTAGAATCCAGAATACCAACATCTCTACTTTCTGGATTATTTCATTAGAAATAACTGCTAAGGGTTATGCAGACCGAGAAGGAAAGGTCGTGGAAAGGGTAAATAACTGACCTCCCGATTTTTCAAGGACTCCATCACATTGATTTGTTAACAGGGATGAGCATTAGCGCTCTTCCAAAACATTTCCTAATAATAGAAGCAGATTAAGAGAAATGGTGACAGCATGGTGGAGGTGCCTAAAACGATTTGGCATTTCGGACAATTTTAAAGCTGGTTTGGAAAGTTTAAATGAAGACAACTTTCTTTATTTTGGTACACCATGCTAATTACGAAAGTATAAAAAATAAACGTGAAATGCTATTCTGTACCGGAAGTTTTCCTAAACCAACAATACTGCGCTCCAATTAAAACTTTCCTAGATAACTGCAAGCTAATAAGCTAGTACTGTACATATATTTAACAGAGTTACAAGAATCGTATTTTAACATGAGTTAGGATACACCATCCCTGCATGTTTAATTAAAACCCGCAAGTTTACTTTAGTTATTGCAAGTAGTTTCCTCATGGGCATGCGTATGTTCCAGTTAATCAATTAAATGGATGTTAGTAGTCAGTTTTCCTTGGTCTTGCGACGCTTAAATTAATTGAATACGTAACACACAAACAGTAACATAAACTCGGAGTTTGTTTGGGTTGAACTTTGTCTGAATAGGCCGGCCAAAGGCGACTACCAGCTTTGTGGTTTTGGTTTGTGGTGGAATCACTGAAATCAAGTCCGATCATTACTTTGTTTGAACGATTTATTACGGCTTTGTCAAAAATTCAGTTAAGTATGGACTAAACATGCAGTCACGATCGAGGTGCGTTTGTTTCTGAATTCAACCACCGATTTACGTTGCGAATTGCTTTGTTCTCCTCGTTTATAAACTTTCCTCTTTGCTTCTAACGTAAGTTTGCTTTATATTCCAGATTTTCAATTAGCAAACCAGAACAATTCCTACGTAGGCATTCAACGGGTTTTGGTTTGTTCTTTGAAAACAATTTTATTTGTTTAAAGAGAAAGATGGAAATGTTTTACATATTTTGGAAACTCTTTTAGTAATTATTTATCAAATAATAAATTGTTCTGGTTTTGATACCTATTTTCCCAAAGTCTTAATTTTCTAAATATTTGTTTTATTGAGTCCTTTTATATTGTTTCAGCAACGAATTTATTTTTTATAATATTTCTCTTCTTGATTAGCATTTTGCATAAAGTCCGCAGGACAGATACTTCTATGCTGCGCCATCTCTCGAGGATTTGACCCACTTGCCTATAATACTATAGCGCCACCTGTGGGGCCTTTGCCTATAACCCTAGCGCCATCTGTGGGGCCTAAGTTGTAGTACGGTTTGATCTCTAGGTGCTTTCAGAAAGAAGATGTAGTTAGAATGATTACAAAGCCCGTACCTATAGGTATTGGATTTTAACCCAAAGCTAATACATCCTTAATTAATTATTGTTTAGAATAAAATAAAAGGTAAGTTACATTATTGTATGGATATTTTCCTTTAGCACCTTCTCTGACATTTAAACCTTAATTTTGCACCTTTTCCTTTTTGCTTACAACCTTTATACTTCCTTTGTGGGCTTTGACCTTTCCAACAGCTTTAGCTTCATTTTTTGTGATTAACATCAAAGATCTCTTTTAATTTATTTCATAATTATTTAACAAACATGAGTGAGTTTGTCATTGGCTTCCGGCATTTTAAGTTAAACATTTGTTTTCGAGTAATCCTGAACAAAAGTTAAATAAAATAAAACTCATTAAGCAACGCAAAGTGGGGTATAATTTGGTTATCACTTATAAAGTAAAACTGCGTAGCCAATTTGAGTCTTTTGTTAGAACAAGATGACAAATACACAAAACAACCCTTATCGTGTTCTAAAATCATCGCTCTGTATAATTAAATAACATAACCCAAATAAACTTCCAAATTTCCTTGCTTTTGCCCAAGCAAAACAAAACCATCCACTGAAACTACTAAAACATTACACTTATGCAAATGAAAAGACACTTCAAAGCATGAAAATTGCAAATTTGAGAACTCTGTCCGTCTCTACGTCAGACGACCCGGTTATAATTAACCAAAAGCAACTGCCATGTTAATTCAAAACCAAGTTAGATTGGAGCTAACTTTCTGCATAACGACATAACTCCGTGAGTGGTGGATGGTGATACATTAGAAATTTATGCTCGTTCGTCAGGCCACGAACGAGGGCGACTTATTAAATTATCTTGAATTTGAAACAATGTTGAACTTTGGCTTGGACTGACGTTTGATACCTTTATTTTTCATTTCCAACAAAAAAAGGTTGGTTCTAAACTAAATCTGTAGGTGGATAGGAAATAAATAACGCGATTTGTATCGCTGTAACTTTTGAACTTTTCCTACCAACTTTAATAATAATTTTCCTTTTGATACAGAAGCTTAACATTCAGGTATAGATAGTCATCTCCGACGCCTCCACCATAGTGTCAACTTAAAATAATTTAAAAGTGACAAAAGCAGAAAATAATTTGTAACTCAAGCGCCTCCACCAAATGTCGCACTAGACAAAAGTCAAACTTTGAACGTCTTTTGAACTAATATTCAATTAACATTGTAATTTTACGTTTAAAGAACAATTAGAGACACCTCCTCGCTTTTCGTAAAGGTTACAGATGTTCTAAGGTTACTTACATTTCTTAAATGTCAAATGTCGTCTGGTTTTATTAAATTCTCTATAGTATTCTATCCGCGTAGACAAACAAATACGAGCAGTTCTCAGCATTAAAATGAAGTAAGAAATGGTGAAGGAGAATATTAAGTTCATTTATTACTTCGAATAACCCCTTAAATTCGGTAAAATACATTTCGCGTATTCGGTTATTCAAAAAAAATATTTTCAATGTACGAAAACGCATAGAAATGGAAATATGGAAAATAAAACAATATAAATTTTGTTCTTTCGTTTCGCTTCGTCTGATTTCGTCGAAATTTATTTAAAAGAAATTGAATAAACTCGTGCTTAAGTTCAACTTTAAATTAGGTTTGTAGGTTCAACTTCCTCTGAGCATAAAGGTTGGAATAAAATGTTAGATTATATTTTCTTGACTCTTTCCTCCACATATAAATGTAGAATTTATTTTCATACTACCAAGACCTTTCCTTATTTTCTTACTTTCTTCCCTGCATAATCATGACTATAGACTTTTTAATACAAAATTGTAATTCCAACAGTTTTTGGTTTGTGGTTACCTTCAGGTCTGCAAGATATTTCAACATGAGACACGTCGACTTTAATTAATCGATACATCAGCACCAAAGCGGCTGTCAATACTACACCTCTAATGCACCGCTTGCTAAGACGTTCCTTTAACAAAAAATTATTACTTTAGGGTTAAAAACTTGCTTTATAAAAAAATAAAAAGAGGAATAATATCCAGTTGGCTGAAAATGGTAAATTTGTGAACTCAAGCAATTTCTGTTTATCAGTTATCCAATTTAAAACGAAACTCTTTTGGGTATAATATTTTAAAACTTTTTCTCAACTCTGCATTTATAATTTTATCCAATATTTCAAATTTTCCTCTCGTTAATCATTGATGTATTGACAGTTTCTGATCACATTAAGTAATTAACTATATTTTGATACATTAGTCCTTGGAGGATTTGTTCCCCCAGTATCAGTAAAAAATAATAAAAACACAGAGTTTGCATTTACACGAGCATGAAAGAGGCTTGTAAAAAGTTTTATCTTCCCCTTTCCATAACGCACTCTATAAATCTTACTCTCGTTACCAAGTGACTTGAGATACTTTATCTATCGTTCTCGTTGAATTATTCATTCGATCACTTGGGGATGTGATTGTAAGCACACGATACAAATCACTACATGGGTAAACGAACTGTTGGAACCCGTTTATCAATTTGTGAATTTGGATGCCAATCAACAGAATCAACATGATCGGGAATTAATCATCACTAACCCCTTTTTGATGAATTTAGGGTTGTGGTGTTCTTGGATTAGTAGCAAAATTTTTGTCAGATAAATACCCAAATAATATAGACGTATATTACAAATGTCTATTCAATTAGACAATATGAGTTGAAATATGGGGGCTCATTCATAATTTTGTGATAAAGATAAATAAATAAATTGAGTATGAAAAATTTGTAAAATAATTAAATAAATTTTGATCTGTTTTAAAGTTAAAACAGACAAGACTGTCACAGAATAAAGGCGTTTTACATTTTTCGGTAAAATCGTTTAGAAAGGGATTTTGCAACAAGACATGTATGAGAAAAAAAATTATTTCGCAGACGTGTTTTCAATTTCCATGTCTTTTATTGTTTATTTTATTTTAGATGTTTACAGGAGTTCCCGAACACATTATCTCCTTATTTTTTTTTTCATTTATACAGTGTGTCCACGGATTGAGTGCATATAAGGTGTAAATGACAATTTTTTTAGAGTTGGATCTTCATGTTCTGAGGATCGCTCCTGCTTAGTCTCAAACTAAGATATTGAAAAAATGAACCAAATCAATTAATATACAGGGTGTTTTTTTGGCCGAAATGTAAAAATTAGTCAAGAGTAAACTGTCTTTATTTTAGCAGATATAACAAAAATGTATTAGAAACAGTTGTTTAGAATTAAAAGTTATTGAAGATTTTCAACTTTTATACAAATCAGCCTACTTTAATTTTTTTCATCAAAATACAATACTTTTGAACTCATGTTTGTAACAAATAAGGTTTAGTATTTTTTTAATAAATAATTATTTGTTTTTCAAGTACTTTGTTTAATTACTCTTCATGCATGGGTCATTAAAACCACAAATAAAAAATCTCATGTTGATGAAAAAAATCAAAGTAGGCTGATTTGTATAAAAATTGAAAATCTTCAATAACTTTTAATTCTAAACAACTTTTTCTAATACATTTTTGTTATATCTGCTAAAATAAAGACAGTTTACTCTTGACTAATTTTCAGATTTCGGCCAAGAAAACACCCTGTATATTAATTGATTTGGCTCATTTTTTCAATATCTTAGTTTCAGACAAAGCAGGAGCGATTCTCAGAACATGAAGATCCAACTCTAAAAAAATTGTCATTTACACCTTATTTGCACTCAATCCGTGGACACACTGTATATGGGCTTAATATAGAATTATTTTAAAAATACTACTCCCTCAAACTTTCTTTATTCTTAACATTTTTGTAGCTACATGGACATCATCTGCATGGTTTATTGTTGTCAAGACCAAAATCCTACAATTGTTTTGATTGTCTGACTAGTTAATTAGTTATCTGTTACAGAAATGCGTCCCTTAAGGGATTGTATCAACCTACCAAGCAAGGATAACAAAGATCTATTTTAAGCTCAAGGGACGAATGTTTTAAATTATGAACTAGTGTGTTATTTCTGGATATACGTTTAATAGTACACCTATAATTTTCCATGCCCTTTACCTTTGTTTAATGTAAATAATTAATTGAATGACATAACCAGGTTACACCATTGTTATTTCTAGAAATATTTAGCAAGCTGTACCCTATGATATACCCCTTAGGATTAAAATCCTTTGTATCCTCCTACACCCGCCCCATGTACTCCGATCTCTCTCCAGAAACTTAATTTTTCTAAGAAAATAAAATTGCTTGACCGATTTATTTTTTTTAACATCACAGTGTCCTGCTATTGATTTCCCCCCCCCCTCCTCGTAATTATAAAATCAATCCTTTATTTTAAATTTCCCGTTAATAGTTTTGCATTAAAATACTCATTACCACTTCAACGAGTTGTACTTAAACCTCGACTCAAATTCAATTTTCCCAGTAATTAATTTTTATGACAAAATTCGCATCATCGATTCAAATCCCCAAGCTATCCCTTCATTTATTCCGAAATCCAATAGAAAAAAACATTTTCAGTTTTAGTATACTAGCAATCCGCAATCCCCAATGTCCCATCTGCTGTCGTTTGCGAGAGTTTAATTTTAAATTGTAATTAAGTTTTTATAATAGAATTCAAAATTCTTTGATTTAAAATCGGAATATTTTGTGTATATGTGATTGAAGCTTAAAGTTTGGGAAATGTCAATAAAATGTTGTTAAACGAAGTTAAATTTTCTTGTAGTTCGTACGATATCGTCTTGGGACTAGTTTGTATTTATAACTTTGTGTACTGAAAGTTGGAAAATATATACGCGGAAAACATTGCACATGAATAATACTTACATTTTGTTGTGTTTATTTAGATTTATGAAAGATAGTTTGAATAAACATTTGGAACAAAATTGAATTTATTGTGTAGACTGTATCTGTTTATATGCAGCAGAAAACTAGTTTTAGAGCTTTAAACTACCTAGAGCATCCATCAATATTTTTCAATCGAAAAAAAATCACAATTAATTAAAAAAAACCTTAAAGCATAAAGACCATATCTATAGGCGCGTAGCGCTCCACCATAATGTCATTACTTCTTCCGTACTACTTATAGCATTTATAAACCCTTTTTGATCCAACTAGAAATTATTTAAGCGAATTCAATGTAAGAATAGACATCTTATGAGTAACATTCGAATGCTATAACAAAACTAAAGAAAGTTCTTTTACAAGGGACAAGAAAACTAGTTCTAGATAAGGAAGATGCAATTAAATTTGCTCGTTGTGCCATTAAATAAGTAATCTCTTAAGAGTCCAGAGAAGTGCTTTTATCCATCTTGAAAATAGAATTGAGACTACATTGTCATACTATAAGAACTGTCTGGGATTACTCAGAAGTAATTCTAGTAAAATTCTTTATTCTAGAAAGGTAGAAAAAGGAAATTTATTTTTTATAAAGGACAAAAAGGAGCTTTGAGCTTTTTCATACCTTTCCTCATATATTTCTAAACAGTCTAATTTTATTTAAATTAATGTAGTTTTCGTGGTAACAAAAACAATAACAATAACCCACACGTGCTTGTACACTTTCTTTTATGAAATCGACTTTTCTGTAAAGGTTGTGAAAGAGAACACACCACCATCGTATAGGTACTTCCCACACAATGCATTTACAATTTCCCATGTTGTATGCGCATTTTTAATAAGTAAAGACCGGATAGTTAGGCAAAATGCCTTTTTTTAAAATTGAAGATATTTCAGGGAGTCCCGATTTAAAATCCGTTTCAGAGCGTGCGCTTTCCAAAAATGCTAATTTTATTTTGCCTTTTTTGCCTTTTTTGGGGGTTTTTGTCTGTTTTTGCCTTTTTCACCTGTTTTTCTGTTGTTTTTGCCTATTTAGCACCTTTTCTGCCAAATTTTTTTTTTTTTTAGTTTTTGGTAATTTAATTTTTAATTTTGAACTTAAAAATTTTTTTTTCTAAGAAATTTTTAAGAACATTAGTTGAAACTCTAAAAGTATAAAGTTACTACTTGAAAGGAATTTGGTGTACAAACCACTGAAGGTAAACTTTCTCTTCAATATTATCTCTTATCTGCTTTTAACAGTTACTCTAAGGTAATAACAACCCCATTAGTCATTTAATGAGGCGGGGGTAAATTTACCTCATGGTATTGTTTTTACGTCCACCTTCATTCTTTGCTGATACTGTGTCAGATAAACATTGTGCGGTTTTAAAAGTGAAAAGTGTATTCGAAGAAAATGCCAGCCGACAGGCAATCAAAAAGTGCCAAGCATAAGGAGTGGTTAAAGTTGGATTCACATCTATCAAGTGACGGGGAAGTTCTTAGTTGCCAAGTTTGTGAAAAAACTGTAAGTGTTTTAATTATACCTTTTTGATTTGTTAGAGTAGTAATTATTGAGATTAATCATATTGTTTTTGTTATTTTGCAGATTACTGCAGGAAAAAAGTTTCATGTGACGCAACATTTGCAGACCGCGTTACATATAGCTAATGTGAAACGGAAATCTTCAAAACAACTTTTATTAAGGAACTCTTTTGCAAACATTTTTTCAAAAAGGGGGCCTGCCAAGTCTGGTTTTTCATTTGAGTTGTGTGAAGCTCTTATTGCAGCTAATATTCCGTTTTATAAATTACAAAATAAGACACTCAAAGGTTTTTTAGAAAAATTTACAAATCAAACAATCCCGGACGAATCAACACTGAGGAAGAATTATTTGAATTCATGTTACGAATCGGTTAGTGCAGATACTCTATCTTAATTTAGCGAATTGTATATTGACAAATTTTTGTTACTTTTTTAGTGTATCGAAAATATCCGAACCGAAATTGGCAACAATTTTATATGGGCTTGTGTTGATGAAACCACGGACTGCCGGGGTCGCTATATAGCCAACATTATCATTGGAAAATTAACGGCATATGAAGCGGGTACGCCCTATCTGTTGGCTGCAAAACAGTTGGAAAAAACAAATTATCAAACTATAGCAAGGTTTTTCAACGATAGCATGCGTACGTATAAATAAAAATTGTTGAATAAGTAACTACATAACCGTTACTACAATTGATGTTGTTTTAGGTATACTGTACCCCAACGAAGCGCCCGAAGAAAGAGCTTTGCTTTTAGTAAGTGACGCCGTACCATACATGGTTAAATCAGCGAAATCTCTGCAAATATTTTACCCCAAATTACTGCATCTAACTTGTCTCGCCCACGCACTAAATAGAGTTAGTGAATGCATTCGTGGAGAATTTGAAACTGTCAATACATTAATTTCCTCAACGAAAAAGGTGAGTTATTTGAATTTTATTAACAATAAAATTATATTTAGTTTGTTACTTTTGTTTGGATTTTTAGGTGTTCTGTAAGGCGCCATTACGTGTAGCCGTATATAAAGAAAAACTTCAAGGAATTCCACTACCTCCTGAACCAGTCATCACCAGATGGGGAACGTGGATCGCCGCTTGCGATTTTTATGCGACTAACTTTACTGCGATTAAAGAGGTACGAATATGCAGATTTAATATTGTATTCATAAACTATAATACCTGTTCAGACGTGCATACAACTAGACAATAATTGTTAATTAAATTTAATATTTGTTACTTAATAAATTCTTTTATTTGTAGGTGGTGTGCTCGTTTGATGCATCAACTGCACTAGCCATTGAAAAATCTCAGGAAGCCTTTAACAATAAGAAAGTAGAACAAGGATTGGTTTATATAAAGGCAAATTTTTCTTGGCTGCCCGAAAAAATAACGAAATTGGAAGAAATTGGGCTGACTCTTGTCCAATCTTTAAACATTGTTGAAGAGGTAGTCGAACTCACATCCAAAGCTGCAGGTCCAATAGGGAAAAAAATTAAAGAGAAGCTAAATTATGTTTTACAAAAAAATCCTTCTTTCGAAATTTTACAAACAATTTCGAAAATGCACGAAGGAGTTTCAAACCTCGATGATCTACATGACTTAGAGATGACTCCAGGGCAGATAAGCTCTTTCAAATTTGCACCCATCACATCTTGTGACGTGGAAAGATCGTTTTCCGCTTATAAACAAATTTTGAGTGACAGAAGAAGTAACTTAACCGTTGATAATTTAGAGAAACTTCTGGTAACGAGTTGGTACCAAAATAAAGATAATGGAGGCAATTAATTAGATAAAGTACCTAATTATAATAAATGTATCTTTTATACCTTTGTAAATAAAGTTTTTCTAAGTTACTTTTTTAGTGCCTTTTTTGCCTTTTTTGGTGCCTATTTTGCTTGTTTTTTTTGCCTTTTTGCCTGCCTTTTTTGACCTTTTATTTTGCCTAACTATCCGGTCTTTATTAATAAGACTTGTTTAAAATGCGCATATAATACAAGCGACAAAATGTTTCAGCAACAATTGGACTGAATTAATTTTTCAGTCATTGAATCCATAAAAAGTTCGTGGAAAAATCAAGATTTTTCTTTATAAGTAATGTACGAGAACTGGCAGAAAAATTTAATTATGCATGCAAAGAATATAATTAAAGTCGTTGAGCGTGTTATTAAAACAGGTGACGGAAACGAGCGCTCGTATTGCCTTTTTGCACCATAGGGCGTGCAGTGTACCTCAAGATTACATGCACATACCGATCTAGGTAATGTTATAATCTAGATTAGACTCTGTAATATGAATAAGACATACAGGGTGGTTCGAAATTCACGCACACGGACTGTGGGATGATGTTACGTGACAAAAACTGAACAAAAAGTTCCTCTAAATCAAAAATGGTGACAAATAACCATGAGGATATAAATACAAAAAATGTTCGCTATTTAATTCTACGTAACATCGTTAAAAAATATACAGGGTGTTTCATTTAAAAAAATTGAGAAAAATAACTTTGAAGTTTTGAAAATGTGAAAATTAATTTTGAACACCCTGTACATGGTGCCTCTACAATATTTAAACAAGAGCACCCCACAACCTCTTACAATAAGGTCCTTACTTAATTTCGTCTTCAAAGCTGCGGCCGCGGAAGTGGTGAAATGTTAAGTGGAGTAATGTAACAATCAATTTTTTTGAAAAAAATATTATTACTTCTAAACCGGACATTGGATGGCGCTAATATTTTAGAAATGAACAAACATCCCAAGAGAAGTGTTAAATATGCAAAAATATTCAGGGCATTCCATTTAAAAAAATTACCTTAAGCGTGCCACACTTTTTTGTAACACCCTGTATATTTGAAAATAATTTCTATGGGTTCGCATTTACCCATAGTTTACATCTACATTAGAATTTTTTTTTGTATCTGTTACGGTGTAGAAGTTATCGAACTTCCACGCACTATTGCCCCACCCTATATACAGTAAGGAATAAAAAAAGGTAATTCCCGGATGTAAGAAAGAAATGCATTGAAGACTGAAAGTTATTTTAGTTCATTTGAGCCTGAAATTTCAGTTAACTAGATTTGCAAGTCATCCATGTGCATCTCTTTCCTACACATGAAAATTTTGTACTCCTTTATATTTAAAGTGATTCAAAACTTTTTAAGACCGCTGTAATATTATAACACGTTGATAAAAAGAATGTTTGTAAAGTTTGAGAACGTGGAAAGCATTTCCGTCGTATCACTTTAATAAACGCTCAAAATTTGAATAGAACTTTGAGAAGTGATTGTCTTCAAAAAGTAAACCAATTCTGCAAGATTCCCGGAAACTTACCCCAAAACAACAAAACCCCTTCAACTTGCTGAGAAATCTAAACCAAACTAACTAGCTTTTTGTTTTGAAATTCACGCGTAGCAGGGGATGAATGCGGAAGTTTACAACTTCAGCAAATCATACGAAAACTGTTCAGTAAATATAAACTTCACTTCATTTGTGCAATAGAGAAGTAAATTTATTTTATTCATTGCAACTTGGGAAATCACCACCTGCTCCATAAATTTATTCCAAAGAAAGAAACACACTCCTATTGTACAATATCAAAGAGCATTCGAGGGTAATAGATTTGTTCTCAAGAAAATATTACCTCTTAGCGCCATCAATTTTTATCAGGAATAGGGTGCAATCGCTTCAGAGCAAAGAATAAAATGAAAAAGCGTTAAAATAAAACAAACCGTTATAAGTTGGATGAACCCTTTTTTCCTGATTGTTTCCTTATTTAGATTTCCCATACAACTATTTTTCCTTAAAAACCGTATTTCTGGAAAATCTGATTCGCATGAAATATTTTGTTTCAATTTCCTGAGCAGGATGGGATGTCGAAGATATATATTTTTTTTATTGGAATTTTCTTCCGGTTAGAAAACGAGTTCGAAGACTGAAATCATAGCGCCCTACAAAACGATAACTGTTTATCGAAACTGAAATTAAATAAAGATCTATAACAGGGAATAGGAAATATCGTGTTTACAAAGGCCCCGGGGCAATGTCCTAGCGGATCCTGATCGAGACGGCGCCGCCGTTTGCACCCTGACGTCACGCAACCACGCCACCCCCTGCCCTATCTATCGTGTTTACCTCCTTATCACTTTATTGCTCCGCTTCATTGCTTGACACAACTTCAATAGATACAAGTATAGAGGAATTTTATGGGTCATTATATGTTCGCATAAGAGACCGGAGGTTATTCCCCTAAAACTAGAAGTATACTACACTGCAGGCAATTTTCCAACCCCTTTAACACACTAACTCTTTTATTTTTTAACATATTCGTCGACTCACCTCCTACATTATTTTTTTACTTTATTCTCTCCCTCCTTTCCCCTCAAAGTTATTTCACTCGGAAAAATATTAAATGCTGTTACGACAGCTTAATTTTTTTTCTCCAATCTTTACAACTCTTTAGAAACCCCTAGCACACTTCATTATAAGAGGCGTGTTTGCTTTACATTTATTCCCTTTTATATCTTTTCAAATCCTGAGCTTCACCTTCTACTTTTAGTTTTTATCCAGGGTGGATTTAGTTAGAAAAATAAAACAGACGAAATTCAGAACGCTTTGCTTCATCTTCTTGCATTCAGGTGTGTATAAATTCATGTTTGAAAGCCTCGGCAATACGATTCAAGCTTATATTTTATCTGGGGGTGGCTTTTACAATGAAAACTGGAGCGCGGAAAACTTCGACATAATAGCGTAGCAAAACACTAAAATCAGACCGTATACTAGTGTATCTCCGTTTCAAAATGCAAAAATTGACTTTTATATCCACTAAGGGTCTCTTCGGTTGATATCCAGGTACAATTTTTTAATGATTTTTCATGATGGAGAATGTATTGAAAAGGATATTTGTTTGGTTTACTAAGAAATTTTTTATTTTCATGAATAAACATGTTTTATTGAATCGTAACAAAAATTCAATTAACTTTCCTACATACCTACCAAAATTTTTTACTGAAATCAAAAATACTTTATACTACACACTTGCATTTTTTGTTAAACTACCCTCCTGCAAAGCTGTTTCTAATACGTACACAACACTCAAGAAATGTAAATAATGCACACTAGTGAAAAGCCTCCTACAATAATATTCAATTATCACCCGACAAGGGAAAAGCCCTTATACACTCTCATGCAGAGACTCTAATAGACAAGAAAATAACATTTCTATGACATACAAACACCAAACCTCTGTAGTGGTAAATAATTATTCTATCAATCGCACACTGGTAAGAAGCCTTTTAAATACAACGTAAAACTACGTTTCGTGTGTTTCAGCTATAAACCCATTCATCTTGTTCTACCCTAAACTTATTGATTTCCTTAAAAATTTTCTTAAAGAATGAAAAGGGTTGCTGTACATTCAACTCAGGGAAAGAAAGAGTAATTTAAAAAATTCAAAAAACAGGCGGTTGCTGCCATTAAATGCCTTCATTAAGGCGAACAACGCCGCCTAAATAACATGAACTGAAAAATGTTTTATGATGATAATAAATAATGCTAAATGGTCGCATACTTTACTTCTAACATTTCAGAACGAATTTTCACGGTGGTGTGATTAACTGTACAAATTGGAAGCAAGATAAACTGTAAATTTTAATAAAAAAATTCTGTATTTAATAAAAAGTAAAGTACTACAACTATTATTTCTTATTAGTTTTTATGTTTGGGAAAATTGGATTCGGGGAATTAGAAAATACAAAGTGCAATTCTGGGTTTTAATTTTCTCAGAAATTACAGGAACGTAATATAATTTTCTAACAATTAAGAGGGAGAGAAATAATTATTTATCACCTAACGAACATCGAAATTAAAGAAAACTTTTGCAATACACTTTTGGTGAAAAGTTTTCGTAGCACTTACTGGTGAAAAGCCTTGCAAATAGTGATCAAAAACTTTCCTGCACTAAATAAAACGATCACGAATTGTACAACAACTAAAAATTAGAGGAAAATATACTGGCGAGAAACCAAAGCCTGCTATCTTCAAAAATTGCACATACCTACTGGTGAAAAGCTTTCCTGTATGTTCCTCCCCCTATAAATAATTAGAAGAGCACGTCCTACTGGGAAAAGCCTTTTAATTCCCAAAAGTAAAAAGATTTCCTTCATTAGACAGAAAGTTAAAATTCCTCCCACCAATCATAAGTTCCAGTTAAAAATTAATAATTTTAATTTAGTTAAGGCACAGTGGTGAGAAGCCTTCTTCAATGGGGGATATAGATATTTTTCATTAAAACAGATCATTTGTCTGTTTCGTACTTAAAAGAACATTATTCTAACATAACTTCTTCTGTAATATTAAAAAAATGCTATGGACGCTGGGCAAAAAAATTAATACTTTCTAGTTACTGCGAACTAGTGAAAAGCCTTGTGCAGTGGTGAAAAAATTTCGAATCTCTGAATCTTTGAAAATAAATGAATTTTATTTATTTTTCTGTCTTATGTCTAAACCTGCAGAAGCTTTTATAAAAAAAAGAGCTCTCCTCTTCCTAAATGTGACTAAAATATGAAAGATATATTTTTATTCTAACTAGAGCTCGTTTAAATTAAATTCCAAAGTTTTTCCAAGCATTTAATTGTATAGTTATTGAAGCACACTCCTAATTGTAACAGAAAACTTTCAGATACTTTTTTTTTGTTAAAAAACCAGAAGTAGAAATTTTAGTTTTTCCAATTGTCTTTTCTACGTTTCCTTGGAAGTAAATTAAGGTGAACCAAAAAAGGTTGCAATTTTCCTTGAAATAGTTAGGTTTTCTTTACTTTCAGAAAAGCCCTAATTGTACGTTCCTTTGTTCGCGTAACGTAATTGTTTCAATTTGTTTCGTGTTTTGTTGTAGTTTCGTAAAGGTTGAAGAAAAAAATCCATTACACGGCAAGTTTTTACTTTATACACCACGCAAAAAACTACTTTTCTAACAAACTTTAATATTATGTTTCATAATTATTACGCAATTAATAAATTTAACATATGAATCGTTGCCGGTAAATCTCAAGCTGTGATAATATCTGGAAAGAAAATGGACGTAAGTGACGAGAGGAAAAAAATATTTTTCCTAATAGTTTGCATAATTTTCAAGTAACCTAATTCTTATTTTGAGGATTATAAAAATTGTACCCTGTTTCAAAGGATTACTTTGACAGTACACGTCTTGTAGTAAAAATCCCTTGGGCTTATCTTCGAATTGCATACTAAAGCTGACAAATCTCTGCACAAAAATAATCCATGCAAATCTATGTAAAATTCAAAGAAATGTGCTTTAGGTTCATTTATTCCAAGAAATAAAACGTTGGTTCAAATTCTGAAACCTCATTCAATAATCCAATGTACAATAGAGTCATTAGCACGAGAACTTGTAACTTCTAATGAAACCGCGTTTACATGCCACCGGAAAATCTCTTGGAAGTTTTTCCACGACTTATTTTGTCGACTTACGTTTTCCATCTGCAATTTATCTCGTGGAACACGAACCGCTTTTTACCAGTTTTTGCTTGCGTCGGTGGTGTAATTGTGCCGATATCTGCTAAGGATTCGTGGATCCTTGAGAAATTTTCCACATCGTTATAAGGAAAATTCTACCCCGTTCAATGCCATTCCCATTCATGACGTCAAATACTTTCTAATCAAACCAGGTGAGTTTATATGTTATTCATTGAGAGAAATGGGTTATTTTTCGTAAGGATTTGTCTTATTCTTTATTTTTTTTTTTAGGTCAAGTCATTGAAGCACAAGTAACATGAAGTGATCGATTGTTTTCACCCCTGAGGCCTAATATTTCAGATTCTAGATTTTTCTTTTACGTAAAAAAGATATGGTGGGGCTTCTCCTAGTTATTTTTTTTTTCTTTAGCTAGAAGTTATTAAAATTTGTTTTAAAAAAATTCTTAATTATCATCCAGAACGTAACGAGCTCGTTGAAACTTTCATGATTCCGAATTTAATTTACCAGTTTTAATAAAACTTTTAAAAATTGTCAAGGGAATAAAACTAAACTTTTATTTAGTTTTCTCGTTTTCCTGTTTGAACCACACAATTAAATGTGTAAATCGATTTATAATCGAATCCTCTAGGGTAAGAAAGCTTTCTCTCTTGAAAATTCGAAGCGTAAAATTTTAAGTACAATTGTGAGTGACTTTTATCCTCCTACTCTAGCCAAGAAATTCTCTTGTGTATAAAGAACAAAGAAAGCTTCTTAGAGAAATCCTAATGGAAATTAAATATTCAGCTGGTTAATAAAAAATTTTCACTTTAGTAATTCGTTTTGGCATTATTTATGATTCCACCTGACATTAACCAATAGAGTCTGAAAATTTTCAACGTAGGTAGCCGCCATTGGGTTACCTCTTGATCCTCAAAACATATTTTTATTTGAGATTATAACCATTTTATAGAATTTAGTTGCCCCCAAACTGTTTGAAAGGATTTTCTAAGTGCTGCAAAGCTGCAGAACCACCAAGGAAGCAGTTGCCAACGTATAATTCAGCATAAGCTCACCTAACACTCAACTAAAAAAATTTAAGTATGCACGAATCAGTTTGTTAAGTAAAGATTTAATTTAAAAAAATATTTTCTACATCATATTTCTTATTCTATTCTGTTACCCTACTACAAAACCAATACAAGCGCGATTTAATTATAAAAACGTCAGATCTAAAAAAAATTAAACGTCAGGTTATCGATTTTAGTTACATTTCCTCGTCCTGTCTGCAATGCAACATTTATATTTTATATTTTTCCCCAAACTTATAATTGACACACTGACGCATAAATCAATAGAATTCAAGTAGATATTCCTTAAGAAGAAGCGCCTTTAACAAAACACGAAGATGTAACTGGAATCTTTCTAAGAATTACTGTTGGAAAAATATCGCACCTGGAGTGCTACAAATAACCCCAGCCTATATCTTTTCGGCACCACAGAGACCGGAAACAACGGCATTGGGGGGGCATTTAGGATTTGGAGTAATTGATCGACGTGGTTCTAGTCTCTTTAAGGAATTTCTTCGAATTCGTGTGAGTAATTCGTGTCCTCTTTCATTACGTCGATTTTTTTTCATTAAAAGATCAAATGGATCAGACCCTCTAAGTGAAAACCAATAAGGGATGGTAGAACGGAGATTTTGGAATTTCTAACGACTTCCGATATCCGGTTTCTTTGAGTACTCGAAAGAAGTAATAAAGATCCTGTGGAATAATTTTGTCTCAAAACTTAATTAAGAAAAAAAAGGTTTTCAAATTTGTTAATGTTTTTCTTTGATTTTGATGTTGGGTGACAGAACAAGCCTCGTTGGGGAAGTTTCGTAGTTATAGGAACTTTATTAATTAATCAAGGGGGTTTCAAAATTCAACGTATTAGGTTTCAGGGCATAATACTGTTAACGGATTAAACTGCATACACGATTTCCATAATGCAACAATCTAGTTTCTAAGTTGTTAACTAATATAGACATCCTGGGGTTTTACGTGGGGTGTATGTACTGCATGTTCTCGTTATAATTATCTAGTCCTAACACGTACGCTCACTATTTAATCTCTGTTACTTCAAAGTAGAGTAATAAAGTAATTTAGATTTAATGTAGTGCCGTTGTTTATTTCATACCTCTAGGATTATTAAAACTAAAGGTTTGTATAACTCGGCTAACACCTCGGCATAATACAAAATGCAGTTTTTGGCTCATTATAAATAAATTTTCTTCCCTACACAGAGTTAAGAGTTAAAAATCTTCAGGTTTAATTAAAAAAATCTCTTGGGGCTCATAAGAGATACTGATGACGAAACTTAATATTCCAAAATAAACAAAACCTACACTTAAGGCTATCATTAATTTATAATTTATTACTTCCTTTATAAAGTTAATGACTTTACTAATTTAATTTTCAAAATAGCTTCCAATTATGTCAAAATTAATATTATTAAAGAAAATTTATTGAAGTAAACACCGTTAGACAAATATTAAAATATAAATTTATTTAGTAAATCCAAAAACGGTGGCAACGACGCTCTTCCAAAAAATTTGAAATTTTTGAAAAATTATTACAAAAAAACTGGTCACGTGATTTTGTTTAAATTTTCTACACTTATGCAGCTTGGTATTAGATACATTTTCGTTTTTTGATGAATGCTAGAATTTCACTGTGGCGCCCTCTACGAGGTTTTAAAGATCGGAAATTGATGCTCCTATAGCTCCTTTATTAGTCAAAGTATGAAAAAAGTTTAAATATAAAAGTTGTTCAGTATATAGATTTGCATTCTTTTAAATTTATATCACGTATACAGGGTGTTTGTTTTCCACAGTACAATAAGCAACTTTGTTATTTTAAATGAAACACCCTGTATATTATTATATAATTGAATGCAAAATTGAATTGTCTATCACATAGTATAAGGTAGTCATATAGCTAAAATGTACGGTTGATGAGAATTTCGCGAAGTTCAGCTGCGATTTGTAAATTTTGAAGATTTAGTATTACTACGGATGCGCGTCTCTCTTGTGTACGTACCGAACCCGTATAGTCTCGTTTGTCGCGCTACGCATTCAAATGATTTCCTGAGCGTACCACTCTGTTGAATACCAAAAACGAAATGTGTATTATTTTCGGCCTTCTTCCCCCTTTCAGTTATCCTTCTTTACAACTCTTCCTTTTCCCTATATTTCTCTCTAAAGGTGCTTCCAAACCAAACGCGCTGCTCTGCGCCGCGCTGCGCCGCGCCGAGAAACACCGCGCGGAACTACGCAACTCAGCGCAGAACAGCGCTAAATATTTAAAGACAAATCTGAATCCTGGCGTTGTTCCAACTGGCGCGCGCGTGTTAAAATACGGAATACGAAAAAGTTAAGATTGCTGCCGCTATCATTGTAATTAATAATCACAAACAAGCGTTTTTCTTTGATGTACCGACATTCAGCGGATCGTGTTCGCTCTTGCGCGGAGTGGCGCAATTTGGCGCGGTTGTCGTCCAAATTCAAGGCGCCGCGCCGCGCCGCGCGGCGCAGAGCAGCGCGTTTGGTCTGGAAGCACCTTTAGGATTCTTTCTCGCTCGTTTATTTTACAATGCAATATATCAACTCAAAGAATATATAACGGCTATAAAATAAAAATGTCATACTTAACACTAATCATTTTATTCTCCTTATATTATTTTATAACGTGTTAGAGTTACCATAAATTTTATACCACCCTCATAATTCTTCTCATGGCGTGTCGCACCTACCCTATTTTTCTATTAGGTACACAGTTATCTTATCTCAATTAACCTTTAGATCTTCTAAAATCGACCAAAGCTTAAAGATTCAATTTCAAAATTTTTTATACATGGAAGCAAACACGAGGCAATTTTTTTTTTATTAAACTAACATTATTATTAAATTATATTATGTATGTTGAGATATAAAATGGTCGAAGGACTATAAAAGCCTTCTAGCAGTAGGCTCTTTAAATATAATGGAACACGTACCCAGTTAACTAGGAAAGTTTACATTAATTTCACAAGAACAAGCAAAATTCAAGCTTGTAGCATCTATCTATGGCGTGTATAATTCATGATTGTTATCCATGAACATGAAATATCATGTCAACCTTATCCGTTAATTACATTAATACAATCTTCATTAAAACTCCTAAAATTTAGCGTAATCTATAACACAAACATTAATGAAGTCTGTGTGCGTAAATTCGGATTTATTACATACACAAATTTTATTTTTAAGTGCAGAGATCTAAATAAACATGAAAATGTTACAAAATAAACAGCTTAGCTACTAAAATAAACTTGAAGATTTTTTTTGCGAAATGGAAACAATTTCTTTGAAAAAAAAAGTTTTTTTCCCTAAGCGTGTTATACTCGCATGAAAGCATTCGTTTATAAGAAAATCTGTCGCGACATAAAAACAAATCCATTGTTGTATACAAAAGATTGTGATTGATTTTGTAAGCTTGAAAGAAAATGGTTAGAATTTTTTGTCCTTGTTACAAAATCTAGTAAAAGAACGAAACTTCAAAAACAAAATTAACAAACGTAATAATAAGAAAACGCAAATGAGATCTTTTGAAGAAAATACGATATTCTGAAGACAACAAAATTCATAACAAAGAACTTTCAGTAATAGACTAATTAGCACAGGGAAACTTGCAAGAAATTAGTACAATGAGGAGAAAAGCTGGCGTAGGTTCAAATATAGGAACAGGGTGGCGAAAGCATAACGAACACTACACAAAGCTAAAACAACTCGAACAAAAACTGGAAAGAAACGAAAAATCTACTCCAACACCATTCAGTCTTATTCGAGGATCCAAATCTTAGTAAGGACCATTCTTTTGAAACCAGGAATCAAAGGTACACGTTGTAAGAAGACATTTACCTACAGTGTGTGCACGGGTTGAGTGCATGTACCTTAAGGTGTAAATGACAATTTTTTTTAGAGTTGGATCTTCATGTTCTGAGGATCGCTCCTGCTTGGTCTCAAACTAAGATATTGAAAAAATGAGCCAAATCAATTAATATACAGGGTGTTTTCTTGGCCGAAATCGAAAAATTAGTCAAGAGTAAACTGCCTTTATTTTAGCAGATATAACAAAAATGTATTAGAAAAAGTTGTTTAGAATTAAAAGTTATTGAAGATTTTCAACTTTTATACAAATCAGCCTACTTTGATTTTTTTCATCAAATCCAATACTTTTGAACTCATGTTTGTAACAAATAAGGTTTAGTATTTTTTTAATAAATAATTATTTGTTTTTCAAGTACTATGTTTAATTACTCTTCAGGCATGGATCACTAAAACCACAAATAAAAAATCTCATGTTGATAAAAATATCAAAGTAGGCTGATTTGTATAAAAATTGAAAATCTTCAATAACTTTTAATTCTAAACAACTTTTTCTAATACATTTTTGTTATATCTGCTAAAATAAAGACAGTTTACTCTTGACTGATTTTTAGATTTCGGTCAAAACAACACCCTGTATATTAATTGATTTGGCTCATTTTTTCAATATCTTAGTTTGACAATAAGCAAGAGCGATCCTCAGAACATGAAGATTCAACTCTAAATACTTTGTCATTTACACCTTATATGCACTCAATTCGTGAACACACTGTATATACAGGGCTTAACAATAAAAAAAAGATTTTCATCAAATCCTTAGCAAAAAAAAACTCTATAGAAAGTGATTAAACTGATTCCTCCGCATTCAGACGCTTTATAATAATCCCTAAAGGAGGGGGAAATGTAAATCAATCAAACCAAAGATATCGTTTCTGTGTCTTTCTCGGTTTTCCTTGTAGGTAAGCATATTCTCGTCTACGCTAGTATTCTTTCCTTGTCCCCATCACCAAACCAAAGTTTCCACCCATTAACAACATTCCTTCCTCTTCCACTCCTCATACTCCCCATCAGTAATTTTTTACCACCCCTCTGGTAAGGTTGTCAGCAAATCCTCACGCCGTTTCTACGATTTTCTTCTCAATCACTATCATTTCAGCTATCTTCCTCTTCCTGTCCTTTTCCTGCCCCCTTCCCACAATACTCTCCCGAACGTCAGACATTTCTAACCCATTCTTTCCGCAAACTATCTTCACCTACCCTTCCTCCTCCCTTCCTTCCCTTCTGATTCTTCTTCCGTAAAATACTCTCCCCATTCCCCATATTTTGGCACACGACTCCCTAACACTTATATCTATTCGTACTCCCTCCTTCTATTTTCTTTCCTTGGGTGTGGTCGTTAAGCCCACTGCACCGCAGCCAAAATTGACCTATTGTGCCCCATGTGAAATTATTCCCTGTATTTTGTAACAACTGATTCTTTTCTAGTATTTCCCAAAAGTATTGGCAATAATGTTAAAACTTTTACCACTTTCTAAATATTTAGGTAAAAGCATAATAAAGTTTCCCAATTTTCTCCCTTGTAATAAAAATCGACCCAATCGAACTAAATAATAAATTCCAAACAGGAAGATTTAGTAGCGTTCAGGTATTTTCATCAAGAAAACCTAAATTGAAGTCGACACGCTTTTTTTACGCATTCTCTTACTACGCCATCATTGCACAGTTCAAATAAAATAACTCCACCCCAACTGACATTTACGACGCAGCATTTTAGAGCTATTTTGGACCACAGTTACACCTCAATGGTATTAGAACTGCAATTAAATTACCAAAAAGTCACGATAAGCACCAATTTTCGTAACAAATTGGAATATAAACGAAAACCTCCCATTAAGCAATAACAATCGATTTTATTTAACGCCACAATAATATTTTTTGTAATCCTACGTCAGTGCGTGCTAAATCGGTTAAGCCCCCTTTTATCTAGCATTTAATTTCCTTAGCTTTCAGCAGTTTCCTTATACTGGTAGATCCTCCCACCCCATTTGCTTTTCCCAGAAGCAAAAATCAAACAAAAGGAAAATCAGAAAGAGTTACTTCCTTAATAATGGGGCTTTGTCTCGGTTAAATACTCATTATTTGTTTTATTATCTTAAGGAAAGAACTTTTTGCTGATTTTCTTGTTTACAAAGAAAAGCAATTTTTTTTTTAATAAGAACGTAATTATTAAGAATGTTCACTCCTTAATTACTCATTCTTTCATGGCCTTCTCGAGATAATTAAAAATTTCACACTTCTTTAATTCTTTGTTTTGATTTTTTAAACGGGGCGATAAAAAATTAAAGTTAATTTGTTTATTTTTTAATAGAAAGAGGAAAATCCGAGAATAAATCATTTTAGGTGAAAACTTCTTCCTTTAAAAAATAATGTCAGTTTTACACCTTATTTTTTAAACCCTCCAACTTCGCACTTTCTTAACTTTGAAAAGCGACATGAGAATATCAAATAGACCATGAAATAGTCCGGTGATACATTGCTAAGTGCCCGTGATGGATGCTCTTTCACGGAGGTCGTTGAGTACATGCCACGTGCGCTGTTTTCCCACAGGAACTACATCCTCCTACCAGGAACGTATATATTAGACGACATGTTCTTTAATGTAAATAAAAAAATAAAATAAATAATAGGATCTTTCCTTTCCGGCTTGTTTATGTGTTGTTCCCTTGAGATATTATATCCGAAGGCATATTAAATTTTAAAGAAGGAAGGTATATGACTTAAAGATATTTCGATGAAGGAATTGTTTATTTTTCCCTTAACAGAAAATTATACAATTCTTCAAGAAAACTAATTAAGATGGAAACTTCTACGTCTCATTAAAACTTAGCTAAGGGAATGAGAATGTCATGTAATTCATAAAGTTCGATATTCAAGAAGCGATGTGAGTTATTTGTTAAGAAAATCCCTTTCAGCAACGCGTGATATTTCAC
Organism: Hemicrepidius hirtus; assembly: GCA_963082805.1. NCBI lineage: Eukaryota > Metazoa > Arthropoda > Insecta > Coleoptera > Elateridae > Hemicrepidius > Hemicrepidius hirtus. Next base: position 54,422,007 of record OY720159.1, on the reverse strand, counting down.
AAACTACGTGGAAAGACTAAAAGTTCACACAATTCTCCAAGATTCCTGTAAAGTATGTGTAACACGCCTAAAGTTGTCTATTACATGATATATTATATTATGTCACAAGTCACAACTAAGTTTTGAAAGTTTAGATTAAATTCACATTCCAGTGCAATAATCTTACAAGGGATGAAAAAGAACTTTGAACTCCCTGACACATAATACAAGATCGAAAAGGTTCACTAAAGATATCCAGAGATGTTGAATTACAAGACATTTGTGGCAATAGCGCCACGATATCCCATTATAATCCTTTTAGAAAATGGAATTCCAACGACCAACAATTTCAGTAACTTAAGTAAATTTTTTACTAGATATATCCATTTCGAAATCAATGTCACATTTGTCTGCCAACTCAAACAAAACTCACCAAAAAATCAAACTAAACAAACCTGAGTTGTTTACTTCGCTCATCCCCCAAATATTTTGGACAAGGGCCACCACTGAACATAATAAAAGGAACATATTTAGAACTGAAAGGTATTTCGCTGAATCGGTATAAGCTGCATTGAGACTCGCTGCTTTTGTACCCACCCAGGAATTAATCGAAGATCGTAAAATAAAAATTTCTATCAGTCTATAAAATTATAATCCCCTAATCCTTTTTTTTTTTATTGAATCATTCCTTGGTTATAGCATTACATTAATCATGGACATTAAATAAATTTCTCTAACGCATAAATTCTCAACATGCAATCAAGATTCAATCTGAATTTTGCAAAACATTGAATATTGTAAGACTCAATTTAGAACAAGGGATAACAAAGATTTTACGTTTTCCGTTAACAAGCATACCTCACATTTCGATTTGCATATTAATAGGGTCATGAATACATATCCAACGTATGGACCAACCAAAAAAAACTCATTCGATGTTTTTGAAAATTGACAACAGAATCTGAACCGGCGTGGTTGATATGAAATTCTAAAAGGTATTAGTTCCCACGGATGAAAAGTAGCAGGGTATAAAAATATTCCTTGGATATGGAATGGAAAATTACCCTAAATACATTTCAGAATACCCCAGGCTTATTTTTTCATGCTTTTGTTACAAAATATAATTTAAAAGAACGGAGAACTGAATAAATTACTAACCCTTTCAAAATCACACGCTTTTATAAAATAACTGGAAAAAGTTAGGAATTTTTCATTCAAACCCTAAAATTGATTCTACATTAGGGTATTTAAAAAAATTTGAAAGCATAGAAAAACCAAACAAAATTAAACTTTGATCTAAAATTCAAACGATCAGAGAATAAAGAAAAACAAAACTTTACTTTTCCTATTACATAACAAAGCCAGTACTCAAAATCCAAACATTAATAATAAATTCAACCTTAAGCCAAACATTCTTCCAACAAACACATAAAAAGAATAATACCAGCTGTACACATAAAGTTTTGCTGGAGGGCAGTTTTACGCGTAAGGGAGGTAATTGTGTATAAACGAGACAACATATCACGCACCAAAATTAATAATTCATAACTAGCTGCGACCCTTGTTCTTCCATAAAAACCTTCCAGAGATACTGCGGCGGACAAAAGATTAACGTGTCATAAAAAAAGATCGACCTTTAGTTAATTGCAGGATAGTCCACGGAATTACGAGACCAACGAGATTGAATTTTTTGTTACTTCTTAAAACTTTAATCAAGACCAAGAAAAACATTTAGTAAAATTTTTTTTTTATTAAAAACTACAGGGGAGATTTTTCAAGTCAAACAGGATTAGAAGAATTAGAAAAAAAGCTCGCCCTCTTTAATATGAAAAAACGAAAGGAGCGCACTGGCAAAAAGTAGCGGAGACGAGAACCTAGCGCAGTGAATTTTCACAAACAGTGATAAACATGAAAAATATCCTATCCTATCGTATTCTAAACTTTTCGTTTATTTTTCTATTAACCCCCCCCCTCCCTAGACTTAATGCTATTGTGTTCCCTTTAAGCACTCTATTTAATTCCCAAAGTATTGATCACATTTCAATTTTACAATTAGTATTTCCCAAACAAATAATGTCCTTGTCAATATCTGAGCTACATAAGCTAAAACATGTGTCTATATAATTTATGTAATAGATCCAGGTACATTTGTAGGTATTTCGGATACATACTTTGCCTAAAAATAAATAATATTGTCGATTTATTCGCACAAGCAAGCGTGAAATAAAGACACACCACAGCACTTTTTTCACGCTTTTTACATTTTTTCATTATTAACCAGAAACAGACGACACTAAAAATATCTTATTTTTCTGAATCCTTTTCCCTATTTTACAATATCTCCTTTGAGAGAAAAAAACAATTATTCGGAAACTGGTATTCGAACCAGGAATCCCTTGGTGGCTAGATGAATATATCACCCACTAAACCTATTAAATTTTTAATTAACCCTGAAAAGCTTTTAAGAATAAAATAGGTGGCAAATAATAAAGCAATTTATTAAATGTCGATTTTCAAAGGATTTCTCAATTAAATTTAATGCACATTGCATACAAATTGCTGCCATGTTCAGCGTGACATGAAAATAACTCCATTTCACATATCAAATATCAACCGGATTGGATTTTGTGTCCAACACATGGGTTCTAGTTTGTACACGTAAATGCTTTGAAATGCGGACATTCTGAATTATAAATTTTGTAATTCCCATGTTAACAATTGCGTGCTTTATAATGCAACTATTTTATAAATGATAGTGAATTGATTTTCATAAGAATGAAGTTAGTTTTAGATAAGATTTAATCAATCTGATTGTAGTACGTAAAAGTAATGATATTTTTCCCCTAAGATTAGATCAGAATAGCGTGACGATAAATCGTTTGGGGTAGTTGAATTTCCTGAAATGTTATTTAATAAAATATCATTTGCCTGTCTTTTATTGTTTTGTCTTTTTTTCTTTCAGAAAATTAAACTTCATAAAGGGATTTAAAATATTCATGAATTGTTTGTGTTTTTTCCCTTTGAAGTATTAGGTACAGCTTTGGCGGTATTTTGCTACAACTCCTAATAATACATTTGGTTAGGTCTAGACAATTTTCGTGTTATTTGTGTGTTACAGTATTCCCTCTTTTTTTTCTTTTCATGCCCTTGCATTTGCATCCATCTATAATTATTGATGCCTGCTTAGTGACAGGATTGAGCCCTACACGCATTTTAGTCTGCGGATCGAAACCAGAATGATAACTATAAGTTTTCATACTCAATTTATCTTATCATACTTTCTTCACTGTTAGTCGAAATTGCGTATATACAGGGTGATTTACACCACGAGGCGAAAAATGAAGATTCGTGTTCAAAATTTGATTCTAAGCAAAAAATGTGAAATAATAACTTTTTTCCGATCGGCATGGCCTACTGTTAGTTTTTTGAAATTATAAAAGTTTGAAGCTCGATATCTCCAAAACAAAGGCCGATCGGAAAAAAAGTTATTTCGCATTTTTTGCTTAGAATTAAATTTTGAACACGAATCTGAATTTTTCGGGTCATTTTTGGTCAAAAATGAGATAAGTCTAGAAACCTTCAACTCTCGATATCTCCAAAACAAAGGCCGATCGGAAATAAAGTTATTTCACATTTTTTGCTTAGAATTAAATTTTGAACACGAATCTGAATTTTTCGGGTCATTTTTGGTCAAAAATGAGATAAGTCTAGAAACCTTCAACTCTCGATATCTCCAAAACAAAGGCCGATGGGAAAAACAGTTATTTCGCATTTTTTGCTTAGAATCAAATTTTGAACACGAATCTTCATTTTTCGCCTCGTGGTGTAAATCACCCTGTATACTGATAACTTAATTTTTTCATTGATTAAAGCGCTTGCAGACAAAATAAAATACGGAAAACATCACGAAAGTATGTTTACAGGACTCGGAGGCGACATTACTATTGTTTGTTCGAAACTGCTACATTTTCCTGTACCTACTTTTTATCACATTACATTTGAACATCTGATAAGAAAATAACGATCCTGTTTTCAGGTGAAATATGAATGAAGTCGCGCCAGGTCGCAAGATACTTGTATTATTATTCTCAGAGTAACGAAGACGTGAAGTGCATCTATTTTTAGAGCACTGCAGTTGACGCAGTGCCCGTTGTAGACGCATATAAACCGTCGCGACGGCGAAGTGTTATTTTATAGCTCCCTGTTCTATTTTTAAACCTGCAGATAACATCTGATTGATTGGGAAGACGTTTTTAAAATGTTTATGGGTTTAATCTTCTTCAGATTATTTTATTACTGTTTACTACTTTAAAAAAGTAACAAAAATTGTGCATATTTTCCAAAAATATTATTAAATATTTACGAGTTCGTAATACTAAAATTATCATTTCACAACCCTTTTAACGAGCGTCCTATCCGATGTACAGTATTAAAGTATTAACGTGTACATATTTCCCCACAAAATGACGTTTTAATATCCGGTTGCAGGAATGTTTCATAAAAATTGCACAATGCTTTAGTTCGACAAGCAGCAAAGTACAGTAAAAAATTTTATAACGTACTTTGAAAATAGCGTAACATTACGAGTTTTACGGTCATCGGAGATTGGAAACTGCATGGCCTGCACGCTACACTTAGAACGATAAAAGGCCCTTTAATTGTCCTGTAATGCTAAGTGGCTTTTCATGTCCAACTCACTGCAGTTAACTAACGTTACGGTTGGCAAAACCATGAAAAGAATTAAGAATTTTTGCAAATATTCGATAAGAAAGTTTGACCGATATATTAAACATTACAGTAGAGCTGCAGAAAGTGCAGCCGTGTGATTAGTTTCTAAAAACTAATGCTACTGTTTTGCTGCTTTATTTAAATAATGGCAAGGACTAGACTAAAAATCCGCTCCCTAACTTCGTTATCGTTACTAAATTTAAAATACCTACATCTCAATTCGAATCCTTGGGTGTATTTACCTCAAACCTTATAAATTCATCGTAGGTGGTGGTAGATTTTCATTCATCAACAACTTGTGTACATAAAGTAAAATTAATTACTACATTCAACATAATATTTACTTTACCATGTTTAGACAAATGGATTTATTCGGAAAATTCAGAAACGTGTTATTGCATATTATTTTTTTCCTATCAAACAACAAACAAAAATTTTGTTTTCATCCAAAACCACTCAAGAAAATTGTAAAATTTTGCGATATTACCTTGAACTTCCTTCTCAATTTTTGTTTCTACCTGATAATATATTAAATCAGATTTTCCTTTGAATGCTTTGAATGCATTTCCTTGTTTTACGACCGGAACCTCCACGTGCTTGCACGGGTAATAAAAGTCGTAGGATGATGGTTAATGCTTTAAGGGCGGTCGTTCTCTCTGAGAGCAAAATCCATTATCGAAAGGAAGTGATGTGGCAGGCGTGAAGCTGTTCTATCTCGAGTAATGTATCAAGTTTGATAGCTGCATTTATATAATACTTTTTTTTTGCTAGAAAGAAAATCTCATTTTTTTCATAAGTCTGGATTAGACAGGTCCAATCAGAACATTAATGGGATCTTTGTGTTTAGAATTAATGAACCTTTTGAACGATTTACAACAATGAGTTCTAGATTAAGTAAAAGAAAAAATTATTTTATATCCAACATTTCTGTCCATGCTCAGGGCTGCACTTGCCGCAGCTCTTAACGTATAATATGTGTCCGCCTATCGAAGCACCCCTGCAGAACAACGATGTTAGACAACAAGTCCAACAAGTTCAAAATATGATTAAAATACGCAATCGATTTCATGCACGCATAGTAATAGCAGTCAATAACGCCCTGTATGCAAATGGTAGCTAAAAATAGCTTATATTTTACAGCTCATTATAATGGAAACCAAATTGCGTGCAGCACATACTTTTAATATTCATTATAATATGTAATAGGCACTACACGTGCCGTAAGCTTCTCTGAAAACGTTTTTGCTATCAGAAACAGCACGAAAACTGCACCATACTGAAAATCGTTATTCGCTTATTCAGCAAATAATAATCTCGTAAGTAGGTATAATCAAACAGGCTTCCGTTTCCTGGTTACAATTTCCGAAATTAAAAAATTTAGAATGCAACACGGCATAAAAATAACTAAAGAGATGAGAACTATCACCATTAAAAAGATTACCGCAATCTATTTGCGCGCACTTTCTGTAATGTAGAGAATTTTAACTGAGTAGAACGTTTGCTCTACTTTCGTATAAATGAAATTTAATTCCATCCATCTAGTTTATTGCGGGATATTAAAATAATTAAAGTGGATGAAGATATCTTAAAGATTGTACAAAAAAATCCCATTTACAAGATTAAAAATTTCTGAATTAGCATTTAAAGTAGTGGTTTGGAATAATTAGATTTGTTCTAATTTACATAAACTGTATTTAGTGTAAAATGCCAGCAATAATATTTGACATTAACTGAAACTACTTACCTGAAATTATTACTAACTTAACTAAAATTTTTCCACATAATACCAGCATGTCTCTAAACAAATTATAATTTTACATAATCCCCAGTAAATGCCGAGGGCCACATAATACTAATACTTGACTGACCGTAAACAGCAAAAATTAATATACAGGGTGGGGAATTAGCGCGTGAAAGCACTCTTGTATTAATTTACAGAATTGCATTTTTATAGAGTATCATTTAGGAAAAAGCATTCTGCATGTCTAAGCAAAAAAAGGCGCTTTGTCTTTCCCACAAAATAAAACCGAGCGCAACCAAGCAATAAGAATAGGGATTTACTGAATACTAGAAGGCCCGATGGTCTAGATTTCCTCAGGGACTCAACAGTCCTGCTCATTTTTCAGCAGGTTATTATTTACAAAGTCCCGGAACACAAATTACCAAAACGATATTGCTCTGTGTGAACAGTGCAGCAAAGGATACCTACCTTTGTAATTAGATAAACTAATTTTTTAACGTTTGTTGTCCGTATTTTGACCGTGAAAATTTCGATTTCATGGAAATATATGCTTTACACCTTTAGGAAACTAAAATAGTTGGTTGGTGTACTGAGAATTATGTTTGAAAAGAATATTGGAACATTATGGTGGAGGCGCCAATTATAAACGAGGCCAGGATTATTACATACTCGTTGAATAATACAAGTATTATTGTCATGATAGAATTATTTGCGTTAAGAAAGCCTTTATCAACGAATGATGAGGAAGTATAACCAATATTCGTCAAGCGCCGTCTTGTTACCTAAGCTGTATAATTTATTCAAATTAAGGTTGAGATTACAGGGTTTCTGTACTACTGGCTCAGTATAACACTCTGTTTGTTACTTACTTATGTACAAAACCGCGACCCATGTTTTCCTTGCGTAAATAATAATTAATATTCTTCTTGTCCCTCAGGAAGGAACACAATCAAAAATGTAAATCAGCAATTTTAGAAAAAAAAAATATATTTACGACATCGTTCATTTCCGTAAGCACATAAACCATATTTCCCATTAATTGCCTCACGATAAGGAAACACACATTAAGTATTAAAATTTCAATTTAAGTCCTTGCTCGCGAATAAAATATTTAAGCACGTTTCTGCCGTCGTGTTGCCGCCACCTTTGATTTACGTATTTTTATTTTTGCAATAACTTCAGAAAATTTACTTATTAAAGCAAAAAGGGGAACGAAATTAACTCGGAATTTTTACGCCTGGTTTAATTTATTTTTTTTATTAATTAAACGTTCAAGACAAATAAACTTCGTTTGGATTTGCAACGTCATGGACTACTTGATTAAACAGAAAATGGAAAAATCAGGAAATTTTACTTTAGCAATATTACCTAATTCTACTAAAGTTCTGGTAGATTTTTCTGGAACTACATTAAATTATTTTCTTATTTTCAGAAATGTAATAACTCTTAATTAACCGAACTTCGAGCTGGTACACCATCGCGAATTGCTTCCGGTGATACAGTAATGCAAGGATGACTCGTACATGTTCGTCCCCCTTAGAGATCTTGTCTTGATGGGCATTAAATTAATTTGAAATTCGAAACTTCAAAGTTGGGCCTATAAATTTGCCGCGAGTACGTGCACCGCGTTGGGCTTTTGTTTCAGGCTATGTAATCGCGCTTTATTTTGTCGTGTATAACTTCTGTTGCCATGCAAATGTAATATGGGGTATTTAGTTTAGTAACTGTGTGGTTGCAATTTGCTTATTGTGGGATTGAATATATGAGAAGCTTTGTTGGAATGTAGTAGAGGATGGGGTTTACAGATGATAGCTTCAAAAGTTTGATTCTGATTAGTATTTGGCGAAAGCCACAGGTTACTACCTTAAGGTGCGTCCACATCTGACGAACGGACAAGAATGAACACGAACAAACAGTAATGAATAAAAACAAATGAGGAAAACACAAACGAACGGGAACGAACGCGAACTTACTCGAACGAACACGAACACACGAGAATAATCACGAACAGACATTGAGTTCGTTCGCGTGCGTTCGTGTTCGCACGGCGGGTTCATTCGCTACGTATGTTCATGTTTGTTCGCGTTCGTCAGATGTGGACACGCGCCTTTAGGTACTGATAGAAAAAATTAAAATTTTAAAAATATTTGCTTTAAATTACGACGAAAATTTTATTTCCTTTTTTAAGACTAATTGGAAGTGATGTAGGAGATTTACAAAAATTTTAAAGTAAACAACTTAATTAGCGTGTCTACATTTACTAAATAGAAAGTTAATAATTTTTTTCTCAAAGGACTTCAAAGAAGAAAGCTTTTATGTCTTAAATATTAAATGTTCATCGATTTCTACCCTGTACATTATTGAGTTATGTTATAAAAAACTGTCTCTGTTTTAAGGAAATTAGGAATGAAAATTAATAAAAGCGGTTTTTCAAAAGGAATAATAGATTGGCGCCTCCACCATATGTCGCACTTGCAGTTTAGACATATTTGGAGCAATAAAAACAGAAGAAAATGTGTTGGCTCCTCCACCATTTCAGACATAATTAGTTGATGGTTTATATGTTTGTCCATGACTATTAAATAATCTATCATACAAGAATAATGTTATCTATAACACATTGCTGTGAATAATAAACTAGTTCTGCTTTAAATGTCCTAAAACAGTACAAAATAATTTTCCTTTAACGTTAATCCACGTATTACAAGATTTATAACGAAATAACTCTCATTCAGTAAAAAAAACACGCTAATATGAAAATTAATATTTATTTTTGTAACGAGAGCTTTTTAATATTTGTAAAGCTTTCAGTAACAAAATCGGAATTTCTTTTTGAAGAAAAACAAAAATTACATACACAGAGATTACAACACAAAGCGCTTATTCGTTGAAGTGCGAGAAACCAACCGTGTAAAGTGATATGAAAAATTTGTTTACGAGCTTAATATTTTTTTTTTCGTACAGCTATACAAAAAAACACAGCAACAACGACTAATGGAGTTAATAAAACTTTCATTTTATTAAAACATTATGGAATTTTTTGTTTAAAACGTCTTTTTATTTTTTTTAAACCCTAAAGCTTTTTCACATATTATATGGAAACCTTCAGGAGATTATTAAACATTCAAGAACATTCTACATTTTAGTATTAAAACTTTATTGTATGTTATCCCAAGGGAATTTTGTTAAGGTAAAGTTATAGAACGCATCAAAGTTTAAAGGTGTAAGAAAAAGCTTTCCTTTCCATTTTATGTTTAGCCGCATCTCCAAAGTGGTATTCGATCGTAGTTTATTATATATTCGGTTATCCAGGAGTTAATTTTAGAACAAATCGATAAAATTAGATTCAGAGCATCGGCCTGTTTACCCTTGGCCATCCTACATGATGCGTATAAAAATATTTTTCTACGAGATGTTTATTTATCAGGCTTGTTATATTTCCTAAGTGAAAAACATAATAAAAAAAACTACATCCTCCTTGCCTAAAAATTGAAAAACATTTCCTCATTATTTTATATGGAAGAATAATTCATAAAAAATCTTGGGTTTAATTATTTGGATCTAATTACTTACAGTTTCTGCGGTTTACTTTTAAATCAACTAAGTCCAAGTTGCAAAACATTAAGCCAAAATATGTAAATGGCAACAAGTTGCTTTATACATATACAATCTTGATTAGAAGTTTTGGCAAAGTGAAAGTTGTGATCAGGGGATATCAAAGGGACAAAGTTCTCAAGTTTTAGCAAGCGGAATTCGCAAGGGACATTATAGACTTAGAGGGTCCACATCAGATCCTTACACATAATATACATGTACTAGGTACTTAGAAAATAAAATTTTCAGGAAAAATATTAAAAAAACAACAGCTTCCTTTTTTAAGCATTAATCGCATTGGATTGCATTAATATTTAGAATCCGTGGGATTATCTAAACCCACTCCTTGATTACTTATAGTGTCGACCAAGCACGGATCTAGAGAAATTTTCTGGAGGGGAGGGGGTAAATAATCCGAGAGGTACAGAGAACCCCCAGGCGATGATGTTAACGGCGAAAAAAATTTGTATGTCAATGTTAATTAATTCCCGGCCTATATTACCTGAAATTTCCCCTTGACGATTAAAATTACCTAAAATCGCTCTTTTATTGCCTAATATTGCCTTTTGTTATGGTTGTACATCGCGGATCAAGATTATCCTTTCAGCGATGCAAACTGCCGACGGCCGCGGTTGCTGATGAGGAAGAGGTTTAATTAAGACCTTACGTAAATTTATTAGCAGGGGATTGGATACGAAATGAATACACAACCCCCTCCAACAAATATGTTTCTAGGATCACTTGGATACTAGCATCCTGTGGCTTTCGGCAATTTGAAGATATAATAATAATATATTAATAAATTGTCATTATGGGCTGTATCTGTCTCTTGGGATTAACCACGTCATTCTTTCTTTAATATTTCATAATAATAAATAACTTTTAAGTTATATTTACAGTGATAAAAAATATCAAAACGTTCATAGGTGATATTAATGTTTGACAAACATAGAAATGCTTTTTAGCTGGTTATACGTTTACAGCAAACATACAGCAATAAATTCTATAAAAGAGGAAAGCAAAATCATGAATTGAACCTTTTAAAAGAACATTTATATAAATTAATAAAACTTCAGAATTAAACGCAATTTAGTACTCGTTATTTTCATATTATCCACGTTTTTAAAGATGCTAACCTTTTTAACGATTCGCATATTTAATGTTGTATTTTTTAGTGGTAGTAATAAATCATATCATTCTGTCAAGGTACCTTAATCCATTTTAATGAAAGAATGAAGTAAGGAATTTACTATTTTCGGTTACGAAAAAATAATGAAGTGAACTTATTAACCCTTGTACTTACAAGCTAAAGCTTTTAACAGTAAATGGGGACTATAACAAAGTTTTATAAGAAAACTACATTGTATTGTTATAAAATACTAAAATTGAGAACATTAAGTTCCCATTAATGTGATATACATTCAGGTACTTGATATAATGAAACTCTTAAAATAATATTAAGTTTCTCAACGACGCCAACTTGTCTTTCTCTTTCATGTACGATAATGAAATTAAGAAATCGATAACGTTTCCATTAATTGCAAGCATTATTTAAAAGGGTTTTAATTTTATAAACAAATTTTTTATTTTGCTTTTGTGTACCAAACAATTTCATTCGTCTAATAAAATAAATACTCATATCCTAATTTTTAATTTATTAGGACTTCCAATTAAACTGAGTGAAAATAAAAAAAAGTTTACAAAAACAACTTCTAACGTTAAAAGAATACAGAAAAGGAAATAGTCATTTTATTGCTAGACTACATAATATTCCGCTCACCTACAGATGTTCGTGACGTGTCTGTTTCCTTTTAACGTGCCCGAGTGTAATATTAAATTCCTTAAAGAAAGGTAGCAAACTCTACCTTTCGGTATGAAAAATATAAACTTGGAAAAAAACAACCATATCAAATGAATAATGTACAAAACGTGAGGAGGATTTTATGTTCGTGTAAAAAGGAGAATTCCTTTGATTTCTTTTTACTTCTTTCGCACAGAACTCATAAAGTCTGAAAATTTTATCATTTACAATTTTATGCTTGAAGGGTGTCGCTTAGTACATACACATTTCTTTAAAAAATTGATGTTTGAAACATGACTTTCGAAAAAATAGAAAATATTCCTTACTGGAATCTTAAAGTTAACCCTAACCCTAAAAGTTTTTTTCGAGTCAATTACAAGAGTAAGATTAGATCGCAGGTTATCACTAATATTATTCAAGATTTGATTACTTTACTTCGGAATAAACCCAATTGCTCTACGAACCGCTTAAAAATTCCATAAATTACCCGTAATGACTTCAAAGTGTCACTCGATTACCTAATATTACCCCTCAGTAATTTAAGTTCTCGCTCGATCACACCACATTTTTATTCAAATAAATGAACTATCGCCTATCGATTGCCTAAAGGGGGCAATAAATTACTTGACAGTGCTCTTCAAATTACCCCTTTATATAATTTCAGATTTTTCCTTGTTTAAAAAATTCTCCCCTACTGCTTTAGGATTACCCAAAATTGCTCAATTTTTCTCGATTTTACCAAATTATCTGAAATGTTCCTTGATTTCCTTATAGTCTACAAAATATCCCTCGTATATTACATAATGTTTTTTGATATTTCCTAAGAATAATATTCGTGAACGAAAAAGATTTTCATTCATCACTCGTGAAATATAAAAATAGTCCCTTCGAAAGTCAGAAAAATTTTCTTGTCCTATTAAACGAAATAACAAACTAGACAGTGAAGAATAATAACCAGTAGATTTTATTATTGTCAGTCGAAAATAAGAAAAAGAGAGAACAGTTTTCATTCTGACAAAATTTTGACACAGTTCCATTTATAACCGTCTGGTTGTTTTTATTGGGACACGTGCTTATATACACAGTTTTAAAATAACGTAAAAAAACAAAAGATTTATAGCTTACTACATTCATCATCGTCAAACTTTGGTAATTTTATGGGGGCACACACAACCCAGGGAATAAATATACAAAATAAAATAACATTTCCTTTCTCCCTAGATAATATCGAATTTCCACAAAAAGGTTTTCGAGAATAAATTGTTCGTACTTCCGAGAGAGACAATGCTGACTGTCGTTTGCACCGATTAAAGCTCAAGTAGAGATCGGAAATATTAAAAGTCGATTATTTGGAAAAATTCTTGAAGTCAATTTAAATGCAAAACAGTTTTGGTTATCTATTTTAAGCTGCAGCTTTAGATTGCGGGTATGAAAATGTAATCCTTGCTAGTTAACAAAATAATAGCGACGTTAATTATTTTGTTCTAAATTTAATATGCCTTGAAAGCACGGAACCTCTAATTAAAGATTCTTACTTTAATAAAGTTTTAGTTATAAAGAAAGTTAGAATTTTAATAAATTTTCTATTAAACTTTCTACAATCATGTAATAATTTCAAGAATATCGATCAATACTACCTTGTCAACTTACTTTTTAAATTTCCACCCATAATAAGGATCTCGGAAAACCGTTAAATGGGACAGGAGACAACTATGCGAGTTTAATCCGGCTGATTCTTTTTCGAAAAGTTACCTGGTTTTATTTTCACAATTTTGGGGGTTTCAAAGTGAGTCCCTTTTTTTCATAGTTAGCAACTAGTAGGTACCTATATACCGCAATACAGATTCGTGGGTTCTTTTCCGCTTGTCTGGTAAAATACCATAAACAACAGGTATACAGGGGATCTGAAAATAACGCTTAACGGGCATGTAGTACAGTCGAAAACAAGCTAAAACGTCTCAATAAACATACAGTGTGTCCACGGATTGAGTGCACATAAGGTGTAAATGACAATTTTTTTTAGAGTTGGATCTTCATGTTCTGAGGATCGCTCCTGCTTAGTCTCAAACTAAGATATTGAAAAAATGAGCCAAATCAATTAATATACAGGGTGTTGTTTTGACCGAAATCTAAAAATTAGTCAAGAGTAAACTGTCTTTATTTTAGCAGATATAACAAAAATGTATTAGAAAAAGTTGTTTAGAATTAAAAGTTATTGAAGATTTTCAATTTTTATACAAATCAGCCTACCTTGATATTTTTCATCAACATGAAATTTTTTATGGTTTTTATGGTTTTAATGACCCATGCATGAAGAGTAATTAAACAAAGTACTTGAAAAACAAATAATTATTTATTAAAAAATACTAAACCTTATTTGTTACAAACATGAGTTCAAAAGTATTGGATTAGATGAAAAAAACAAAGTAGGCTGATTTGTATAAAAGTTGAAAATCTTCAATAACTTTTAATTCTAAACAACTTTTTCTAATACATTTTTGTTATATCTACTAAAATAAAGACAGTTTACTCTTGACTAATTTTTAGATTTCGGCCAAGAAAACACCCTGTATATTAATTGATTTGGCTCATTTTTTCAATATCTTAGTTTGAGACTAAGCAGGAGCGATCCTCAGAACATGAAGATCCAACTCTAAAAAAAATTGTCATTTACACCTTATGTACACTCAATCCGTGGACACACTGTAGGTCCCAAAATCAACCGTTTCCGATATAAGAGCGATTTTCTGTGCTTGTTGGGAAATTTAATGAGTTTGTTTGCTTTGAATCACATTAAAGAGTCTGATGCCTGGTCAGGCCTGGCTTGAAGATGTAGCTGGAGGTACATTGACTTCTTGGCTGGAGCACACTGACTAGCATGAAAATGCGTTGTGCTTTTATATTAGATTGGTTATTTTAGGTTAGGTTGATTTTGGGACCTATGTTTGTTAAGATTTTTTAATTTGTTTTCTATCGTACTGACTTCCCTATAAATCTTTAAACATTACTTTAAGACACCCTATGTAATGTCCATTCAAATATCAGTGAACCGTGATCCAATTTACTGACCTTTTATCTCTAACGATTTCCGAGATCCCTATAGCGAGCTACGAATTCGTAACAACCGTCTAATAAATTAAATCATACGGTAATAAATTTGTTCACGTACAGGGTGTATCAGTAATAAGTACAAATTATAGAGCAAATGTTATAAACTTAGTTCCATATTTTAGTGAAACAATTTTTAAAATACACCCTGTATTGTCGACTTATAATGAAACATCCGATCATCTGTATTACTTCCACACACTCTACTTAAGCCTTAATGTAAGGAAAATTAATGTGACTCACCCTTAAACCCAATTTTCCGTAATGGACGAAGCACTTGACGTCCTGATGACGTGTAGGCGAAGATGTCGCCCTTAGAGCAATTTTAGGAAACTTCATTGTAACACCGTCGAACACTACACAAAGTTTAAAGGGTTTTTGTGGTCATATCAAGCAGCCCATTAATCCACTACATTTTCTTTTTGATAAACACTTCTTATATTGTTAATCGCTAAACGTTATATTATAGACCTGTTTTGTTGTTGTGATCAATATTGCAAAAAATTCAGAATAGTAGTAGTAGTAAAATTACCAACACAATATAATATTAAGTAAAGGTAATTATAGTAATGGGTGTTATTAAATAGGAAGTAATAATGAAAAGTGAGTTTGAGTTTATGATTTTATTAATTAACCAAATTAACTATAAATTATAAAGTTAGGGATGATTTAATCGTTACTGATTATAAATGGTACCAGGCACACATTTCAAGGTGAAAAGCCAGGAAATTTAAAATCAATTTTTAGTTTTGATACTTTTAATCATTCATCAAACTTTCCGGTATCTACATAATTGTTGTGTCTACAATCCTTAATCGTGAAGATAGCCAATTGATACTGATTTTCTTTCAGCTAAACACCGACGCCACGCCCAGCATAACATAAAATAAATTAATTTATAAAGAAATTACTAAATATTTACATACTAACCGTTTAAAAATGTAATCTTACCTAAAGGGTTAAATTTAAGCGTTTCCTTCAAACCTATACATACGAAATCGCTTCAAACCCTGCCACCTTGACCACTCCCCCACCACAGAAACCAAAAGTTTCCTGCGTATTTTTTTATATATTTTATATTGTTTTAGCCTTTTCCAGGACGAGATAATTATCCTATCGTCGTCAAAACAGTTCACTTTTGCCCTTTGTTGTGCCACATAACTTTTGCCCTTTGCCGGTTCCAATAATAAAATTAGTACCCTTTTTTGAGGCCGATAATTACATTTATACCCTTTCTTTTCTTTATCAAAATAATTAGTTTATACCCTTTTGCAGAGCAAGGTAGTTACCTCCCCTTCAATCATATGAGAATTATTTTTACCCTTTCCTGAACAAGATTATGTATTTAGCCCCCAGAATAGTTTAAATAATAAATTATTAACCTATTTTGGTAGAAATAAATAATTTTTATCCTCTGTGTTAGTTAAATAAATTTTCTTTCACCTTGGGTTAGTAGTCTCCCCATAAAAATAATTAATGTTACCCCGGACAGGATATTTTTGTCCTTTTTCAAACGTAAGAATTAATTAACAGTTTTTTTTGGGTCAGATAATAAATTTTTGATCTTCGTATGCAATTAATTCTTTTGGGCTTTTTCTGGACAAGATATTTAATGCCTCCTCCAATTAGATAAGGGATAATTTTGCCCTTTCCTGAATCAGATCGTTTATTTTAGCCCTTGTATAGCGCAAATAATTAATTATTAACCGTTTTATGATCTTTCTTGAACAAAAGAGCAGATAATTGTCCCCCCGCTGAAAACAATTAAATTTTACTCTTTCCGGTATTACCAAATAGTTATTTTTTGCTTTCCCCTATGTTAGATAACTTTTATTTAACCCGTTATTGATCCACAAAATTAATTATAAACATTGATTTGTCCAGATTACTTTATCATTTTTTCATTAAAATAATTTATTTGGGACCTCTCCTAAACCAATAATTATTTTCTTCCCCTATAATTTAGCTCTTTTTGGCACTTGTTTGCTTTTTCTTTAATAATTATATTTTAGCCCTTCCACATGTCAGCAGATATAGAAGAAAAGTAAAATGTATAAAAAAATACAAAGACCAAGAAACAATTAAACCAAAGTTTAGGTGTTTAAAGGGTAAAAAGTACTAATTTGAGAAAATATTTGTTTTTTTACAGCCCCTAACAAGCTACTTATAAGAGGCAGAAAATTGGGTAATTTTACGTGAAAAACTTACCAAAATTGGCTCTTAAGAATAAGTGGAAAAAGTTCATCCATTTCCGTGCTAATCTTAGTTTCAAACTTCCCAGATCATTACATATTAACCTCCGCACATTAGGGAGCTAACTTTAAGGTCCGAAATCCTGTAGTAAAAGACTGACTCCGATTTGATTTTTTCAGGAAATTTATCCGAATATTTTATGAAAATAGGAAGAGACTATTGGACGAGTTTTAAAGCTCCATTTTCCACATATGGCGTGACATGAAGCGATTTCCTCGTCATATTGAAATGTCACGTTACTAAACTGATTTTTCATACCGTCCAAAATAAAATTTTAAATTCTTTTATTTTCACCGCCTATTGTTTTTTCTCCCCCAAAAGAAAAACTCGGGCCATAATAAGCAACTAATAAATCAAATGAAAAATTCCTTTAACTCTCAATTCTTTTATTTGATGTTTCGCTGCTGTAAAATATAGCCCTAATGCGAAACAGCGTCCTGTCATTCGCCACGTAAATGAATGCAAAAATTGATTTAAATTCGAAAAAATATTTACTGAGGAAATGGAAAGACTTATGATGATAATAGATCTTCTTTATCAGATTATTTTTGTCAATAAAGCTTCTTTAGAGGAACATCGAGCTTTGTAAAGAGGAAAAATATTAACGGAACGACTCACTTAAGCTCCGAATAAAAAGATCTCAATTATAAAAACTGGGTCATGAAAGGAGACTTGATTTAAATCTTCAAAGACACATTTCGTCTTAATTAATATCTTATAGAAATTCCACATACTCAAAGGTGGTTCTAAATGCCTAAATGGTCGACTAATTACCCTAATAGTAGTTCAGGGTTACTATCTCTCATCCACTATCTGTACAAATAAATATCACGTCTACCTTTAGTTCTAATAGAGACCAGGGAAGGCTTAAACAAAATATTTACTATAGAATATTTTCACTAGCTTCCAATGGTCCGTGGAAATAGATTGTGGCTATATACCCTACCCTCTTAAGACTTGGGAATTTAAAAGCTGGCTCAAAGGATTTATTTTTAGTAATCGTAAAAAATGTTAGTAGGTAATGAAAAAGATAAATCTTATAGCAATTGTAAATTTACATTTTAACCTGGACCAAAAGTCTTTAACAAGCGACATAATTTAAATTCATTTAAAATTTAAATCGCGTTCAAGGGTTGCTTGTAATACAAGCAGGAACGAGAGAGTTAAACTGTGGTCTTCAAGCTTGCTTTACAAATTCCTTTGATATCGATACAATTAGCTTTTCTTTCATTAAATATTTATACTGAAAAGTTTAGGTTTTAATATTCAAGTTCTTATTTGAATTCAAAATGTAAGTAGGTCTCTAGAAGATCAGAGACAGACGTAAAAAAAATCAGGAGTGGGAAGCTTTAACCTACCCTCCGAAGCACATCAAGTTTCCTACATACCCATAATGCGATAATTATTCTTCAAGCGTTAAGGGAGTTAAATAAAAAAACTTACTCGACCTAAGACAACTTAAAACCGAAAGGATTTCTAAGTCGGCCTGAAAGAAAATTTTTCATTCTGATTTTTTAAACGCAGACCAAATCTCTTTACATGAAGAAAATTCTAAAGCTCGACGTCTTAATGATAAAAGATTAAGAATAAATCTCAACATTGTTTTAAAAAAACATGAAACAGAATGTTTTTTGCGCTTTTGATCGTTAAAAATAAATTTGTTCGTAAACACTTTTTGAAGATTGTTTAACGAAGTGTTAAAACATTTTGAAACTTGGTAAGAACTCATAAAAATTTAATTCTCTTGCCTTTGTTCCATCCATAATATTATCTTAAAATATTCATCTCAATATGACAAGGCTATCCTTGTATAAATTTTTTTATTCCAGAAAATTCATAAACCCATACGTAAACGTTACCAAAACAGTCAAACAACACAAACCCAGCTGATGATGTCGCCTTAAATTGAAAAAAAAATGCAGAGTCTTGGATTCTCTCTATTAAATTGTTTTTTATAGCAATTACAGTCTTTTTCATATTTAATTCTGGTTTGCGACTACTTTGCTCTTTTACCACCAATTGTTCTTGATAACACAGTTTGGGAAGACCTCCTAAAGGAATCGCGAAAAGTAACACAGTCAAACGTACAAAAATTATTAATAACCGAAGTGGTCTAAAAAAGTAACCGCTGCACTTTTTGCAGCTCTGTAATGTATAAAACGTGTCCTAAGGCTACTTGATGGCCTGCAGCACCTTTTTTCAAATGTTTTATTTTTGTTGATTCTGTAGTACTTATAAAAGAGCACTGGAGACTTCGAATTGAATTTCCTAACACAACACCAAGCTACCAAAAAAAACAAACGGAGTTGAAATTTTTTTAAGGTATTAAACAAGATCGTGAACAAATGTTTTTTTCCTGAAACCCCCGTCGCGTTATAAATACACAAATCGCACGCGATCAAAATTTATCGAGGGTCCGGATTTAAACAGAAGCAGGAGCAGCACGCTGATAATCCTTTCGTTGAAAAAACATAAAATGGCGTTTAAGTGGTACCCGAGTACTATCATTAATAACTGCAAATTGTAGCAGAGGTGTAGTCTATAATTTAAGACCCGTTATCCTCGTGAATTATGAAGCATTGTTCACTTCGCCCTATGAAGAGATAAATCAAAGGGAAGAAATTTCCGGCACGCGTTCTACACGCAACTGCATTTTCTCTCCCCCTATCTGATTCGATATAATCTGACAATTATAAAGCAATGAAGAGTTTATTATGACGAGCTATATTTTTAGAGTTCAGAAACCTTTATTTTCCTTATTAGCTTTTTTTAGATTTCAAGGGTTAAAACAGGTCAGACTTGACGTCAACGAATCTGTTGGGGAAAAAACTTCATTTCTATATAAAGTTTCCTTTAACTTCTAAATCCAGATTCTATTAACTTAACATTTAATCTAAGCTGAATGATGGAGAATAAAAACAACTTCTGGGAATTCAGACTTGTTGGTTCTGCTAAGCTAAAGTTAAGGGAAAAAATGTCACATGTACCTACCACATATTAAAGAAAAAAACAAGGCTGGCTGCCGAATTACTCAAGCGAAAAATATCTGTCACTATCTTGTAACGTTCCTTGGATGATTCCGAAATTCCATCAAGTCCAAAAAAAATCATTATACGATAAAATAAATACTTTACAATTTTTAGTTTAAAGAAAATTATAAAAAATGTTTATTCATATCCCATTAGCAAAAATAATACTTATTTCAGTTTCGTCATCACAATCAAAACTTCCCCACAAGAGAAAATTAATTATAGTAGGTAAGTTTGAAAGCTTTCAAACAACTCTCGGGTTTGCAGAACGAATGTTCCCAGTGAGAATACCCAATTTCGTTTTAAATAAAGCAAGAGAAATTTTTTAAATTATGTATAATAATCAGATTTTGTAAAATGCACGGCACGTGCGTGAAGTTAACAAGAGATAACCCTCCAAACACGATTTAAAACAAAATACGTGCCGCAAATTAAATCAGATGTTGATTAAAAGCTAACTAACTCAATTCTATGGCCAGAAATTTACTGGCCAAGCTGATAAAATTGTTTTACAGAAGTGAGACAAGTCATTATGCAAAATATATTAACAGCAAAGGTCACAATACTAATTGCAAGGATAATGATTGACTATTGACCTATGGGGGTTGATTATGCGTTTGACCTAAAAGCAATTCCTCGAACGAACTCCCAAAAGACTATTAGCGTAAAGTGCTTTACAAATCAAGGTATAAGGGAGAATAGTTAACTCAAACTACATAAATATTAAAAAGGTTTTGTAAGAGGTCAGCATAGGTCAGAGATACAGTCGCCAGACCGGACCATACTTTTATTTTAATTTTTTTTAACTCGTAGCACAAGCAGAATTAATTTTGAATTAAATTACGTGGTTTTCATACTCAATTTATTTATTTATCTTGTCATGCTTTCTTCACTATCGGTGGACTTAATTTTGTTGTAAATTAACGCCCTTGCAGAAGGATATGAAAACGTTTTTTTTTTGTACGAAAAACCTTACGAAGATGGCTTAACACCGACGCCTGGGAATAATTTTCTGTCACAGCTATAAAACTTTCAGTCTGATTTTTTAGGTGTCAGATGGGAGTGCGTAACCTGTCGGAAAACGAAAGAAAAACTTACCCCTTTGTTACAAACATTACCTACCCAGTAGGATTACCACGTGCTTTAGAAAGCTATAACAGTAATTCCGGTCTATTCCAGCGCGTTAGTATTACACTGAGGGATTTTGAGTTAACGTCAAGATTTCCATTAGGAATATCTAGGGACTGAGACTTTCGAACGTTGTTGGAATAATACATTAACAGAATTGCAAGCTCAGAAATTGCTTTCTGTAAATTTTAAGCTGGATTGTTGTATAAATCTAAGTTGGTGCATGATATGAATTTATTTTATCAGAAATCTACGGAAAATGAGAAAGTTTATCTGGTTAATTGTTGAAAATCTTGATTGGTCACGAGAGGTTAGAAAAACGTACCCGGTGTGAGACTAGTGGCGCGTGACGTCATCAACCAGACACGTAATAGCTTGAAATGGAAATGTAGCGAAAACCGTGTAAGATAGCGTAAAATAATATTAGACCAAAGTTGTAGAAAATAAAATTTCCTACAAAAAAGTATAGGAAGGCTTTTGTATAACATTAATAGTTTGGGCCTGGGAACCGTCAGACTAAGGACATGCCGGCGTTCTATTTATACTGCCTCGGAAAATACCAGCGCCACTCGCTTTAAACGGAAATGTACCGAAAACCGCGCAAGATAGGAGAAAATACGATATGAGCAGAGTTGTAGAAAATAAAATTTCCTACAAGAAAGTCCGGGAAAACATTTGTCTAAAGTTAATAGTTTGGGCCTGGGAACCGTCAGGCTAAACACATACGCGCGTTCTATTTAATGGCTCGTAAAATAGCAGCGCCAGTCGCTTTAAACAGAAACGTACCGAAAACCGCGCAAGATAAGAGAAAATATTATAGGAGCAAAGTTGTAGAAAATAAAATTTCCTACAAGAAAGTCCGGGAAAACATTTGTCTAATGTTAATAGTTTGAGCCTGGGAACAGTCAGACTAAACACATGCGCGCTCTCTATTTATCGCACTGACAAATACTTCGTACACCCTTACTGCGTCGACTTGAAACTCTGCACAGATCAATGTTTTGGATTATCAAAACTTTATTTTCAAACGATTCGATTCCTAGTTGGTACACCAACAATAATTAATTTTTTTGTGACTTACATTTTACATCAAAGGTTATTCTACCCTCAAAGTAAATTTGATTAATGACATAATGTCATATAAAAATACTTGAACGAAATAAATTAAAATTACTTTAATCAAAAACTTTGCGAATATAAATTTATTACAAATTCAAAAGGACCTTTGAATGTATTTTACTCAATGTAGCGTTGAAAGAAAACTTGTAGGAGTTCGTGATTAAAAAATTCATTATAAAATCTCTTTATTAAATAATCTCCTCGCAGAACTTTATCTGACTAAAAGTTTTCGTTTATTTGCGTTTCACGTTATTCTTTAATTCCAGTTTATTTCGCCTTCAAGTACAGCAAAACTATCTGCACGTACCTAACGTTTAAATTGCATTTCGATGTCACCATCTACTTTTATCGGTCCTGCAATTATATTAAATGTTTCCTCGGAACAGAACCAAAAAAGATCAATAAAAGTTCCAATTAGTAGGTCCTCTTTTTCTAGATTTATGTTAGTAAACTACCGAGACACAAAAAAATATGTAGTGTAGGTTATTCGAATATAGACTCTAAAGATGTATTACAAATGACTTATTGCTGCACATGAACGTGTAGGTCCCCTTTATTTAGTTTGTTCAACCGAAGGGAAAACTTTAAACAATTGTTACGAACCAATAACAATCCATATCAAACAAACGAAATAGAAAAGTGTTTCCCAATCTATTGCAATCCTTTTGTGAAGTTTCAAAGTAACAAAAGGACCTTCACCTGTCTAGACGACTGAAAAGTCATACCCAAATTGTGTTGGTAATAAAAAGCATCTTTTTAAAAGTAATTACCTGAAAAAGAGGGATCTAAAAGTGTTTTAATTAAAAACTTACGACGTCATCTTGCTGACGTCATGACTGTCCGTTTAAGGGTTTGAATTGGAAACCTTTCAGGAATTTCAGGAAAAACTTAGGTGTACAAACGTGGGATGCTTTAAATTACTAAAAATTTAAAGATCTTGTAATATGAATCTCTGTCGAGTTTTCGATCGGGGTGTTTTTTTTGCTGAATTAGAATTTATTGATGCTGACGTCAGCACGTAAATAAGGATAAATTTTTCCTTGAGCTTGAGAATGTAACGAAACACGTTCGGATTATATTTTTATGATAGAAGGTTAGTACTGAAGACATGGTTGTAGAAAAAAAAATTTTTTTTGATTAAGTCTTGATAACTACGATCAATGATTCATACAATACTAAGTATGTAGACAAGAATAGATATCTAAAAATAGCACATCAATGAATTTCAAGGCTTATTAATAATTGACTATTTCAATTGAGATTTGGAACAATAAAATCAGATTTGTTTCCCTTTTACGTCAACGTAATTAATAAATACTAAGGAACAAAGATGGAACTCTACAGAAACATAAAAGAAGGTTTTTAATTAAAGAGAAATTCTGATAGGTTTATGGATCTGAGCCTTTGATATCCAAGCTAAACCGTAATGAGAGTGGGTTCGAGTCCCATATGAGGGAGAAATTTTTTTAAAAAATTTAATCCGGGTGTTTCATTGGAAAAATTGCCCAATTCCGTTTTTAGATCAGTAAGAATCCCAAAAACGGTTTCAACTCTGAAAACTGAAAATATCACATCAACTGAAAGTTCAATTAACTTCCAAAACGAATATACCTGGGGTCAAATATTTAATTATAGAAACATTTCGCATCTTTGAATTTGTAAATCCTCTTTGAACCCTGAACCTTCAAAAACTAAATTGTGCAACTCGTTAAATCACGCTTACAACCCCTACTTTGTTTTTAAAATGAAATAAATGGCTGTGACTGTATTTACCCATTCCAAACCGTCTGAAGTTTTATTAGATTACCTACTTCGTAGTGAATTGTATTCAAGGGAAATAAATAGGACCTAATTTTAGTTTAGCCATAAAACACCAACCCTACACATTGTTGTAGTTGGTAAAACCAAACATTAGAAGGGTTGGGTCGATGATGTTGCAGAAAATTATACATGAGCCTAACAATATACTTTATAGGGGTCGTCGTGCTCAACCAAGAGTTGTAATATTTATATTATATCCTTTTATTAAGGGATGGTAAGGTCCTACTTTAATATTGTTTATGTCCATTAGAAAGCCAATAACGCGATTTCAAAGCTTTTCGAATCTAGGGATTTCAAATATGCAGAGAGCTTTCTTTTAACAAAATGACATTAGGGTGGAGTCGAGGGATGAAATATGGTAAGACTCGCTGCGGAAGGAACTAAAAGCCAGAGTTATGACTTATAATAACGTAACGGCCGGAGGAAACATACAAAATAAAATACTGGGGGCGTTTCGTTGCCAACTCAAGTGCGAATTTCTGGAAAGCTATTTGATATACGTAGACGAATGGGCAGGGTAATTTATTTCATAAGATCGTTTCTGAAAGGAATCTCTGGTTTACTAATGTCAGACTCGAGCTTTTGAATACGAACATGGAATAAATTGCGACACCGTTAGCAATACTGAATGTTAAATGCTTGTCGACTAACAGAACGAAAATCTATTTGTAAAATTAAAAATAAAAATTTAAATCTACAGTAAACATAATTTCTTCCAAATAAACTACTTTACTACCCTCTATTACATAAATAGAAGGGCTAAATTAAAAAAAACAGTCACCGTTACATAAACTACTTTTCCAGGCCTAGACCGACAGTAAAAGAAAGTAATCCGGGCGGTGCGAGACTGAGTTGGCATTGCAATATACCAAACTACTACAGCCTTTCGTGTTGATAGACCTTGAAGTCGTCGAAAGTGTCCAGGGTTTATAAAATGTAACGAAGGGTGAGAAAATAGAAAGGTTTTATGAGTACAACACGAGGCCTTGAAATATGAAAAAGTAGACCATCCTTGATAGGAATTTCTTGCAAATAAAAGCATTTTGTGTTTTATTAAACACATACCAAGCATTTATCTAATAAACAACAAAACAATTCCTGTCTTTCATTGAAATATTTTACATTTCCAATTCGTTCTTATCTCGTCAAAGTTCGCTTTTCATTTTATCTTAACTGTCACTCATTTAAATTCCTCAAATTTTCTGCAAAATATTCACTTCTAATTTAATTTTATATTAACACTTCCTTGACTTATCTTGTTAACTTTAATAAACGTACAAAATCGGATGAGCAATCGAAAATGTAACAAGAAGACATGATTAAGGATTAATCCGGTATATTATGGCACAGCGAAACCGATCCCTTACTACTACCATTACAAGTTTGCATTCCAGAAATGTTTGCTTATTGTGTCCCTTAACACCCTCATCTAAAGTGTTATTTAATGGTGTTGTTACAGGACTCCATACATTATCCCGTCTACTGGTGGTCACTTGACCAATATTAACTTTCATTCAATCCTTAACAGGACAGCTATTAGACACTACAGAATGTTTACGAGATTGTATCATGTCTTGAAAAAATTAACGAATTACTAGTAAAAGTTTGAATCTCATAATAATAATGACACGCCACAGCACTTTTTTTCACGATCCCTACTTTTTTTCATCATCACCATAAACAGTATTTAGTAC
Source organism: Hemicrepidius hirtus (assembly GCA_963082805.1). Classification (NCBI taxonomy): domain Eukaryota; kingdom Metazoa; phylum Arthropoda; class Insecta; order Coleoptera; family Elateridae; genus Hemicrepidius; species Hemicrepidius hirtus. The sequence goes on along the minus strand of OY720159.1, from coordinate 54,396,012 downwards.
TTATGGAAGTACTGTTAGCTTTTCAGGACTGCCTATGCTGCGAGCGTTTGTTCAAACTGATTGGGTTTAGGTCAGGGTTAAGAGCGGGCCAGGGAAAGACTGGAATTCTCTGTTTTTGATGAAGTTTCTGTTTCCTGAGTATTTGAACAGTTAGGAGAAGAAAATATAAATGGTTCAAGGGTACTTTACGTCTTGTTGTGTACGGGATGAAAAAATTGTGTAACTGTTTACGCGGAACTTTCTACCCGAAAATATTTTGGATTAATTAATTAAACCCATTCGTAAAATACAATCAAATAATAACTGGATTAAATTTCTATAGAATTGTGTCAAACAAAATCCCAAACTATAATAAACACAAGCATGCATCCAATTTCCTCATCCTATTCATTAATTGGGAATTCAGTTTATCATAAACAAACACACACAGGGATATACTAATCAATTTTGCATACAAAACTGCAGGTGGGTTGCAAAATTTAATTCTAAACGTTAACCCTTGTGGTGTACGATTTAAACTTTTATTTTCCATTTCTGATGCAAAACTGGAAAAGTTTGAATATATACTCAACCCTGAATTAGATTTTCTTCAAGTTCTGAACTCACACAAGCGTTAAATTGGTTGTTTTATACGTGTTGTTAAAATTTAATGCCATGGGGTTACTTTATAGCGATAAATTCAATCAAACGAGAAGAGTTATGAGGACATAAATGTTTCCGTTAGAATATTGGAAATATCATCTCAAGTTGCATATGCTATATGCACTTATACATTCGGTGGAGTAGTGGCTCATGACTAAAATAATTTCTTTACAGGGTCGGCTTTAAAATATTTCTGTTTACTTCTTATAGAAAACACATAAGTCTACCTTTCCAGAAAGCTTCCCTTTATTTCCCTAAATAATAAGAATTCTAATAGAGGTTTAATTTATGTACAAGAAAAGTACACAAAAGCATAAAATAATAATTTCTTCCACTTTAATACAGTTCTTATATTATTATTCAAGCTAATTTTCATTTCATCCCCCAGTCTGAATAGAAATAATTTAATTTCGCACCATTGAAGCAATTTAAATTTGCTTTTCTAAAACAAAAAGCTTTCGTTATTTCCCCGAGGCGGCAATTAATTGCAACTCTAAACCAGCTAAAACAAAACAAGAATCTTTAGCGTCATCCCCAATAAATCTCTAGACGTATTAATTTTCCAAATGTGGTTGAATTGAAAACGAAACGTCGCATAAAGAATTTCAAGATACTAAATTCATTTTAATGGATTTCGACGCGTAGGTGTCGTAGTCGTGAATCTACATTTTAATTTGTAACGTGTTCCATTTAAATTCGAGATTGGTTAATCTTAGGGAAACTTAGTGGAAAACGACCCTGCTAATGGTAACCTGAATCCCCTGCGACGGGGTGCTTGAAATTCTAATGAGGTGATGCAAACTGCATTTCCCTACTTATCCTAAACCTGATAATTAATGCAAAGAGGGTTAAAAGTCTACTATAGCACAAAATTAATAGCCGAAGTAAGTTTTGTAAGCATCATACATTTTTAACAAGATTTAATCCGAAGATTAGATTCCGAAAACAACCCCAGGGCCGTAACAAAAATATTTCTAATTTTTTTTATTAAATCTCTCGAACCTCTTAAACCTAACCCATGACCTTGAGAACAAGACTTGAAGGCCAAGAAGTTTAAAGTACGGTCCTGCTAAACAATATTTTTTTTCCTTAGCAACCCGTGGCTTACGGCTGTTTACTGTTTAGAATCCATCAAAAACCCTGAACAGAAAAGCAATAAAAAAATGGATTAGCAAACATGTGTTTAAAAAAATTCACATAACAAACCGACTCGATTAAATTTGTTTGCACAATCAACGTAACTAATTAAATTATTCATAGGATTAAACATTTAGTTTATAACTATAGAGAGAAGAGCAAACACACTGGCTCAGATATATGAAAATTTATTAATTATTAATATAGCATCCTGTTTATTTTAGGAGAGTAAATGTTTAATATAAAATTTTGTATTCTCTATACAATAGTTAATGGATTTGATATGTTTTAGTAATAACAGTCTTGACAAGAAGTTGAATAGAATAACAAAATATTTATAAGCACTACTCGACTTTTGAAACTATAAATAATCCCACCTCTGAATTATTAAAGCAAAGAAAAGTAAAATCAGGACTCAGGTTTGCTTGTCGGTGCAAACCCTAGTTGGCATCGCAGTACCAAGTCCTAACATATTTTAGCAACTATCCTAAACCATGTCCTGGCTACCTATGTTTATTTATTTTTTAATCAATTTTGAACATGAGATTAAAAAGAAATCTTGAACGCCGAAGGTAACAGGTTGCTATAATTTACTCCTGATACGTAATTCCCATCAAAATAACTTCCAAAACAAGCTTTTCACTGGATTAGAGTTTAAACTAAAGGACAAAACTTACTCTCTCCCTTAATTATCCTACGACTCTGACATGAATCCCATTAGCATCAATAAACCCTCAGCAAGAAACTTTTCCACGTACGAAGACGAAATTACGCACCTTGTGTGAATCGATTAAAACTCTGTAGAGGTAGGTATATGCGATCAGTACTAAATAAACCCGAATAAATTTAAAATCTATCTCGGGATGAGGAAAATTCAATTAATGTGGATAAAGTTAGCAAGTTTTCGATGTGCACAATTTATTTAAGGGTGTTAGGTAATTTGCTAAAATTTTTATGAAGTACCAGCAATTTATAAAGGTGAAAGACGGCTTTGCTGCTTAATTTATCAAACACGTCATATTGGTGAGACCGCGAAAACGCGAAGAGGTACTCTTCCTCTGCTTCCAATCTAAACATGAAATTGATTTTGAAGATAATCCAGCTTTCAACTAAAGGAAATTGAACAAGCATTACATGAAATTTCTTCGAGATATTTTACGTCATCGCTGAAGTATTCACAATAAAAAATTTGAATATACCAGAAAACTTTTATCGATTCAAAAATGTAAATAAAATGATTCAGTATAAGTATACAAGAACGTAAATGTAAATTCTGTATGTTAGAGTATATAATTGGATGTGGTTTATTAACAATTGATTACCTAATGAAAATGCATTTGTGTAATGAAACTCTACCGCTAACGAGTAGGTGTTCTAAAATTTAATTGTTTTATACCACAATAATCAATTCTGGTGAGACCACCACTACATGTGTTGTTGATTACTCGCTATGAAACATTTAGAACTAATTAGCGGAAGCTTGAATTTCTCCTGCAAAATTTAGTGTAATTACGTAGGTACTCGAAAGATGTAGGATTATTCATGCATTGACCAAAATTAAGCCAGAAAATCAGCCAACATAATCCAGGCATCTAACTGCGGCTACGAAGGTTCAGAGTTCAAATCTGACCGAAAATAGAATTTGAGTTTCCCAAAAACAAACGGCATCCAGTTAAAGGCATGTTCCTTTCACGAAAATAAGAGGAAAAGTTCTTATTAACATGGGTCCGCAAATGCTTCGTTATCGAGATACAGGGTGTTGAAATTTTTTTTCATATATTCCGAAATGATTATTATTATTATTATTTTACAAATAATGTTCAAACTGACCGCCACTAGCTTCAAGACAAGCTTCTATTCTTCGAACAAAATTTTGAGGCTAAAGGCGGTCGTTATTCAAAAAACGGATTTGCAGAGTTATTTTTTTATTCGCATTTTTCATCTTTGAAGTGTGATTTACACGAAAACGGTTAATGGTAGGAAAAAATCTCAAGAGACTGTTTCAATCGTAAATTAGTTGAGAAATTTGAAAATTGTGTCAAAAACAAAAAAACAGTGGCGTACAATTTTTTCCTCCAGAAATATCCACATACGCACCTGTAGCTACGCCACTGGAGAAGGAAAAAACTGACTAATATGGTCCACTTATAGCAAATGTACATACATATATATTGTTTACTTTTTAAAATTTAATTCCTAGTCATTTCCGAATAAATGAAAACAAATCGATTTTTTTTCAACTTTCAACACCCTGTATCTCGGTAAGGAAGCATTTGCGGACCCATGTTGTTTTCATGAAAGGAACATGGCCTTAACTGGATGCCGTTTCTTTTTGGGACACCCTGTATAATTTTAAGGCCATTGTTTAAACGCGATTGTCATATTTCTAAAGTACCGTGTATTACTTACTTTGTGACTTCCAAAAGTACAGAATGTAATAACCCAGTAGGCTCAGCGCTTTCCACAAAATGGAATATTTTTCCTCATACCGAGTACGATTTTCCTATTTTATTAATATTTCTTGTCTCGCATTTAAAGTGGCTTGTAATTTGAATGCAGAATGAAAAGTGTCAACGTTTGTTTACGAAAAGTACACAGCTTAAGAATTCCAGGCGACCGATTTCCGCACCTTCCTGCTTCGAAGGAAGCTCTAAAAGTACTCTAAGCCTGTGAGTGCATTTCCAATTTATTTTTGTTACAGAATCTGCAATATTTGAACATTTAGCAAGATTTTATTTAAACGTATTTTTCCTAAAATATTTTATCCAAAAATTAGGACAAATAAAAACCCTGAAAAATATTGAAAATACTGAATGAAATATAGAAGTGACTACAATAAATAAAATTTGTTTAACAAACCATTTTTTTAACTTTGCGTAATTCTTAGTGGTTGTAAGTATTCTAGTCCAATTTGCATCTAAACAGAGCACTAACATACGTTTATCGTTTCCTCCCGACAAGAATAAATATGATTTATGTATGATTTGAATAAGCCAGGGAGGAGAGCCACGACAAACGTGACTTGAAAGTCTAAAAGGGCCGTAAAAATATTGTGTCGTAAAGAATATCAATGTTTCAAAAAATTCCTCGGTTTTACGAAACCGTACATCATCTTTGTTAGTGGACATGATCGTAAATTTAAAACCTGCATGACTGATGTTTCGTTCTTTATTATGTGTTCACTTTTTGCATATTTATTGACATGTGTGTGTGTATGCATATCCATCTAAATCATGAATAACTTGAAGAGACTTAGATAAATAGGGGATGGTTATAAAACTGCGGCTACAATGTGAACTTTAGGGATAAAGGCATATGCAAAGAACTATCATTTTTTGTGGCTCCTTTAGGAAAAGTAACCCTCGTCTAAGATACCATAAAAGTGACTTTGAGGGATTAAGAATCGAATCTGTTTGAATTTCAGAAAATGGCTTAAATCAGTTGGCGAAATATGATTATCTCATTAGGGAGACCAAATTACTATAACCGAATATAAAATATTTTTGAAATGTTTACTACATAAAAATCCGTCCTCGCAACATTAATCCATATTACCAAAACAAATATGAATTTCAGATTTATCCCTTTACATTAAAAAATGTAACAAGCCAGTATCTGGTGTGTACAAAATATTGATGCTAGCTATACAAGCACAACAGCCATTTTACGTGTCTACAAAACGTCCACTAATGGACATTTAATGATCGCGCACTGTAAATATATATACATAAACAAACTTTATTTTACAAGCAGCTCCAAGCTTCTGAATAAATTTGCTTTCGTTAGAACTCCCAAGCTTCAGTTTTTATAGTTATCCATAAATATTTAAAAAAAAGTTCTAAACATTAAATAAATAAAACAATCGGCCTTGTACCTTGAAACATTGTTCGATGCTTAATATTTAATATCTGATTGAAGGGGTAGAAGAACTAATCAACGCATCTTTAAAGGTCGGAGTTGCGTCCGAAAGGCCAAAAGGCATTAATTAAATTTAATATGAAGCTTGAATTTTTTACTTACAGTCTCTATTTTGCACATAATTAAATGGTAGGATCGAAAATGCTTATAAAAATTGTAAACTGTTAAATAAAATAAATTTGTAATCCCAAATATTTTTGAGGAAACAAAAGTAAATGGAGTAATGGAAATTAAGGAAGTTTCTGTGTAATGTACGTTTTGGGAACTGAGAACAAAAGCAAACTGGTTTGTAATTAAAATCTCATATTCCATCAATCAGCTCGCGAAATGTGGTAGGGCCATTAGGGAGACCAAATGGCATCTAATTAAAATTACATGAACCTTAGATTTTTCTAACCACGCAAGAAAAACGTTAATTACTCAACACTTACAAGCTTGCAAATATCCTAGACCCTAAATTCGTTAATATTTTGACTCATATTTTCTTTTATTAGAAAAATCCTTAAATAACTTCCTTATTATTGATTAAAAAAAATTATATTGTGCTGCTTAATTTTTAATCGCACAACTGCTTATAGTAAATTAAATGTATCACGTAAAATGTTACGAAATTACTTATCGATTTTAATTAAAAAAAATCATTATTTTTGGTTTAAATAAATTACGTCACGCAATCCCAATTTCCGAAAATATTCGAGGGAAAATTTTTTGGTAGGTAACTTAAACTTGTAAAGGTGGCTACCTTCAATGTTGTTTGTTACTATAGTAAATGTTTGACAAGATATAAATATTTGTATTTTGAATTAATATCTGTTAATATTAATATTTAATTACTTATTGTTTATTAACGTGTAATTTAATTCTCTTATAAAGAATAAAATCACGTAAGTTGAAGAAACTAATTTACAAATTAAATTACAATAAACAAGTAAGTAAGATGGTCCAGTTTTTCGTGCAAGTGGTGAAGAAAACTGAGAAGGAATGTGTGATTCAATGTATTTCTACAGATAAAACAACATGGTACTTTATTCCCGAAGAGTCCAATAATATATCATTTCACAAACATTTAGTAAGTAGAAAACCAATTTACAATGCTACATTAGCAATTAAGAACATAAATGGTTATCGAACTGTAGCAATTAAATTAGATGATGATATTCGGAAGGAATATTTTGATGAGGATGGAAATGTTTGTTTTCAAGAATACCCGTTAGAAGAGTGTGTTCCTACATCGAATTTTAAAACTATTGAACCTATAAAAATAGAGCTAGAAGAGAGAATTAAACAGCTAGAGCAACAATTAAAGTTAAATTCAAATCAAGATGTCAATAAACTACACCATATTGAAAAAAATTTTGTTTTAAACAAATTTGAAAAAAAACATGACCCTACAGATTGGTTAAAAATTTTTGAAAGTGAGTGTGCACGGTTTCAGATTCAATCCGATAATTTGAAAATTCAGGGGTTACGTTTCTTTGTTTCGGGTTCAACAAAAGACTGGTATGAGGCTAATCTTAAAAAAATTGGACTAACAGGTTCATGGGATAGTTGGAAATATTCTTTTCTGAATGTTTTTGTTGATAAAGGTTGGTCTAATGTTAGAAAAGCTTTTAGTTACAAATACTTGAGTGGATCCTTAATTGATTACGCACTTGCTAAAGAAAAATTATGTTTAGAGGTGGAATCAGAAAGTACCGAGGTTTCTCGGATTAATCAAATAGTTTTTGGATTGCCAAGTGAGGCTCAACAAGAACTTGACAGAGAAGAACTAACTACTCTTGATAAATTGTATACAGCAATACGTAAATTGGAAGATACATTTTTAAAAAAGAAAACGGAGAGGCCTTCAATTACAAACTTCAATAATCAGAGTAGTTTTAATTTAAATAAAAAAATTGAAACTCAAAATAATGAAATAAAACGAAAACCATGTCCAAACTGTGTCGCCCTTGGTTATCCAAATCGATTTCATAAAGAAATAGATTGTCGCAATCATAATAAGACTGTGCAGGAAAAAATGAAACCAAATATAAAAAAACAAGAATCAAACTTTACTGAATTAGAAATAATGAATATTAACCTTGACACTGAAGATTTAAACTAAAAACCCGGGCGAAAGATGATCCACTGATAAAATTAAATGTATTAATAAATGACAAGATAAATGTAAATGCTCTTTATGATTGTGGTTCAAATGTAACCCTTATTAATAAACGAATTGCTGAATTGCTGAAGTTGAAATTAATAAAAGATAAGAGTATTTTAAAAACAATCAGCGGATCAAATTTCACGTCAGCCCGGGCCTTGATTAAACTTAGAATTGGACAGATTACTGACTTTATAACGACCTATGTGGTTAAAAATGATAATTTCTCCTATGATCTTTTAATTGGTGTTGATGCTATTAAGACTTTTAAGTTGATACAAGATGAAAACTTGAAAATTTATCAACGTATTAATAATCACAGCATATTAGATCTAAAGGAAGATCGATCTATTTGTGATCAGATGATTTTAACTTCAGATGATGATACTGAAGTAAATTTAAATGAAAATTTAAATATAAATGAATTCAAAGCTAAATTAGATCACATTGAGAATGATGATAAAAAAAGAATTATTTTACAATTAATTGACAAGTACAAACACATGTTTGCTAAAGACAAATTTGATATAGGTAAAGTTCGATCAAAAGAAGCAGAGATTAAATTAATAAGAAATGAATATGTTACTTCTCGCCCGTATAAATGTACAATTCCAGATGATACTGAAATAAGAAATCAAATAAAGAATTTATTACAAGTGGGTATAATTGAAGAATCTGATTCACCTTTTGCTTCTCCTGTGACATTAGCCTACAAGAAAGATGATGGAAAGAAGTCTAGACTGTGTATAGATTTCAGAAAATTAAACAAATTAGTTGTCCCAGAATGTTTTCCTTTTCCTACAATTCAAGATGTGATTGAGAAAGTTTCTAACTGTGAGTATTTCACAGTTTTAGATATTAACTCGGCTTTCTGGTGCATTTCATTAAAGTTAGAGGATAGAGAAAAAACATCTTTTGTTACAAAATATGGGAAATTCATGTTCAGGGTGCTACCATTTGGACTAAAGAATGCTCCAGCAACTTTTCAAAGAATACTATCAAATATAATTAGAAGAAATAATATAGATGACTTTTGTATAAATTATATAGATGATATTTTAATTTTTTCTAAATCCTGGGACGAACATGTTGAACATATTAAGAAATTTTTGGAAGTGACAAATTCCGAAGGTTTAAAATTGAAACTATCTAAATGTATGTTTGCTGCAAAATCTGTAAAGTATCTGGGACATACAATTTCTAAAAATAAAGTTTCACCAGCTCAAGAGAATTTAGTCTCTATTCAGCATCTTCAGAGTCCTTCCGATAAGTCTGGTGTACGCAGTATTTTGGGTTCCATTAACTTTTACTTAAAATATATAGAAAATAGTTCCCAGAAACTCGAACCACTTCACCAATTACTAAGGAAGGATGTTAAATTTCAATGGACTGATGAATGTGAACAAGCTTTCACAATGGTCAAAGATTATTTATGTTCTAAACCTATTCTAGCTATATATGATTTTAATAAGCCAGTTTTTATAGAAACCGATGCTAGTTATAAAGGTCTTGGTGCCACACTCAAACAACCACAAGAAGACGGAATACTACACCCTGTTGCATATTTTTCAAGAAAACTTTCAAATCCGGAGAAACGTTATGATATCATACATTTAGAATGTAAAGCAATTAAAGAGGCAATAAAGTTTTGGCAATATTACCTTATTGGACGTCAGTTTACAGTTTGTAGTGATCACAAACCGTTAGAGAATCTAAAAACAAAGGCTAGAACAGATGAAATACTCGGAGATTTAATTCTTTACTTATCTCAGTTTAATTTTAATATAATATACAAAAAGGGAAAGGACAACATACTTGCAGATCTATTATCTAGAAATCCGGTCCTTGAATATTTTGAAAATGAAGATGTAATCACAGTAATTAATTTAATCGAGTTACCAGCGATATTGGATGATCAATCCAAACATATGTCTGAAATGAAAGCAGAAAAAAATATTGAATTTAAACAGGGACTAATATTGAAGAGATTAAAAGAAAAATCAAGAATTTTTGTTTCTCCGACATTTGGGAAAGATATTATCGAGCTTGTTCATCAACATTATGGACATATAGGTCCAGCACAAATGCTCGCAACAATAAGACCACACTATTATTTTAAAGGACTTGATAAAGCTGTAGAAACCTTCTGTAAAAATTGTAAGGTATGTATAGAAAACAAAACTCGACGTATTCGTGCTATAGGGCTGCTCTCACAATTTGGTCCGGCCGAACGCCCGTTTCAGATCATGTCACTTGATAGTGTTGGTGGTTTCGGAGGAAATCGATCCTCCAAACGATACATGCATATTCTAGTTGATCATTTTACTAGATATGTTTGGATATCAACAACAAAGGGTCAGAATGCCCAAGATTTTATAAACCTAATAAATCCAATTTCAAAGAAACATAATATTTCGATTTTATTAGCAGACCAATATACAGGAATTAATTCTACTTGTTTTAAAAATTATTTAGATAAAAATGGAATTCAGATTGTTTTTACATGCATCGATCATCCAGAATCAAATGGTCTTAACGAACGACTGAATCAAACACTTGTAAATCGCCTTAGATGCAAAATAAACAGTGATAACAATACTAGAGCCTGGTCAATGTTAGCACAAGAATGTGTAAATGAGTATAACGATACCATTCATAGTTCAACACAATTTGAACCATCATATTTATTATTTGGGAAAAAACCTACAATTTCACCTCTTCAGGAAAATTATCAGCAAATTCTTGAAGTAGACAGAAAAAAAGCATTTCAAAATTCGATAAAATCTTTTAAAATAAATAAAAAACGATTGGATAAGAATCGACAACAGTACAACTTCAATGTTGATGATATGGTCTATATTGAAAATGGCAGTAAACTAAATAGAAATAAGTTAGATCCAGTTCGAGTGGGACCATTTCCTATCGTTCGACAAATTTCTCCATCATTTTATGAAGTTGCAAGCGGAAAGAAAAAGAAAATTTCAAATTTTTTCCACTCAAGCAAACTTGTTCCTTTTCCCCACGCATAAAGCGTCCTCAAAGGGGGAGGTGTAAAGGTGGCTACCTTCAATGTTGTTTGTTACTATAGTAAATGTTTGACAAGATATAAATATTTGTATTTTGAATTAATATCTGTTAATATTAATATTTAATTACTTATTGTTTATTAACGTGTAATTTAATTCTCTTATAAAGAATAAAATCACGTAAGTTGAAGAAACTAATTTACAAACTTATAGCAAGTTAGGCTAAATTTCCCAACTATTACAAATTTGTGCCAAAATGATCATCAATTAATTCGGCCAACTAGTTACTAAAGCGCTCGTAAGGCTCATATCCAAACAATTAAGTTCTAACCTAATTACTAAGATCGAAGCCTCAAACTTTGATTACACAATTTTGGAAAATCCCGGAAAATCAATTTTCCTTATTTTTATTTTTTATAGTATATCCACTCAGGACTTAAAACAAGATCAAAAAATGTTATCCTTAAAAATAATTCTCATCCTGAATTTTTAAAATAAAAACAACCATGGCTGGAAAAATAATTACATTACAAAATATTTTTATATTTATTGATCACAACCCAAAACTTAAAATATTTACAAATTTCACGTACCGTAGTTAAAAACGGATGTCCACTAACACACGCAGCTACAAGTTTTTGCGTAACACACGTCCTGTTTGAATAATCCCAAGTTGGACAAATGCGCGCTCCTGCTACCGTTCGGGGCCACTGACTGCAGGCGCTTATCCAGCATGCCGCGAATTGTCCTGCTGCTGATCCTGCGCGTACGCCGCAGGAAACACCTAGCAGGAATGCGAACAGGTATACCTGGAGAGGATCGACGTAAAGGATAGCAGTCTACATATATGCCCTTTGTCCATTATTATTCATATGACACGAAAAACATCCTTGTAACCCATGACTTATTTGTGAGCCAGGACAAATCCTTGATAAATGAGAACGCAGGTTCAAACCCGATTCACGTTGATACGATTAACCACATCCTCTTCTTGGTTGGGGGGAGGCAGTGATCTACAGAGACTTCGACCATTTGCCAATAAATTCCTTCATTTATTTCTAACATACGTCAATGTAATAATGAAGGGTCTGTATACGAATTAGCTTTAAATTAATCTGAGTTAAGGAATTTTATAACTGCACAATTATGACGAGTTCTAAAACAATTGTATTTTACTGGCACGTTTCCAGAAATGCACGCAGTTTAAACGAACTTGGACACTCATAACGACGAATTAAAATTTCCATTTGAATTATTCAAGAAGGAGGAAAATCTGCACGAGTCGGCAATTCTTAATTCTCTACGGTACTTCTATTCATGATTATTTAATTAAAAATTATTATACAAATTTAGGTTGCATAAGTTTATAAAGACAAATTGTTGTCTTAAAGTGAAGGAAATGAAGCGAATTTGCTTATGGGGTTGGCTGCGTCTTTATTCTCAACTATGATGGACAAGCCGTAATAGCCAACACTTGCTATGAACTAATGAGGATGATTTCAGTTCTATAAAAAACTATGAAACAATTAAGGGATGATTTAACTCCTGTCCTTACGGTTCTCCGAACAAATCAAGAAGATCCGGAAGAATACTTTATGGTAGGTATCCACAGGATGGCGCACCTACACACTTTTCATTTTATTACCCTAAACTAAAATTTTCCCCAACAATAAATTCTTTGCTAAGGTATTGGAGGTGTTTCATTTTGCATATCCATACACAAACTCAATCTCTAAAAACGAATTATTTCCAACAATTTAAAAATGTCCCAATAATATCAATGTTGTGAAACTGAAATGGTTTCAAATTTCCACAAACACTCTAATCAATCAAATAATCCTGTTGGTAATCATATTAACGTCCATATTGTACCGCTTCCAGGCAGTAGCCGTCCATTACAATACTCCCCAAGCGATATTGGAAATTTTTAATTTATAAATTCGTGTGACTGCTACGTATTTAAATTTTTATCCGCAGCATCTGCATTTACAGAATGTTATCCTATACGTGAGATATTGATCTTAATAATCAGGCAGGGCCAGTGCTGCTGGATACGACCTAACCATATCCGGATGAAACGGTTCAAACCTTACGCAAGGGTATAGTAAGTGGTGCGAGAAAAATATTTTTTTATAATATACAGAATGCTTGGTTCATATTTGAATTGAACTGAACAAATCAAAAAAGTAGTAGTGATATATTGTCTTGCTAGGAGCAGAAGTGGAATGTCTTGTGCTGCGTCTGTAAGGAATAGTCGCGTTTAACAAACGAGCGAACTAAACCGAATAATTATTTGTAAATTACTTTCTTCAATCAAAAAGCGCTTAATTATATTATCTGACTCCTGTAGTGGCACCAAAGGTAAATAATTTATCAATATGTGATTGCAGAAAAATTAAGTTTTCCTGTCGCTAACTGCTAAAAATTCAAACTAAAGTTCTATAATAAAACAAATATTATTTCTTAACAGAAAATATTTTAGTAACCCCTGTTTTAAAATTTGTCGCAAAAATTCCAAGCCGGTTCTGACTCTTGAATGTAGGTTATATGCAAACAAGTTAAATAAATAAAGAATGAACTTCTTTAAGTATAAAAATTTTATTCCGCTGTTTTTCTTCATTGCCGTAGCTTGTCTTTTTGCATTCATGAAAAAATTAAACAGTCCCTCATTTTCTAGTCTTGGCGAAGAAAACCACCGCAATAAAAATAAAAATAAAGCACGCACGTGTGCTCTAGGCTGTTTTGAAATTTTAATTTTGGGTTTCACGGCTGATTGCATGACTTGGTATACGATGTTTTTTTTGTGTACGTTCTTAACAGTCAGGAAACTGGCTACGTTCCAACAAGAATCGACAGGGAAGCCGCTATGCGACTGACTAGTACTTTAAGCTTTGGAATCTCGTAAAGACACTTTCGTGATGTGTTTGGTATTCTATTTGTTTTCCAAGAGCATGAATTAATAAAAAAATTAAGTCATTCATATTCATAAATTTTGACTGGCAATGAAGGAAGTATGATAAGATAAATAAATAAATTGAATATAAAAACTCGCTTTTAAGTAGCTAAAGATTAAAAAAACTAATACCAAACCGTATTTGACCCTCTACCAGTACCGTAACAAGAACTGATATTTTAGGGGATGTATCATCCCATTGCCCAGAAGGAAGGATTAAAAGTTTTTCTAAAATATTTTCCACTGCTGGAAATGTAACTGTAGGTACCTAACTTAACTTTCTTCTCGTTCTACTCGAATAATTTAAGGGTGGCTTTTAAGACTAAGAAATTAATTGCCTAATAACAGATAATTCTTTCATATTTTAATTTTCTTAGTTGAAAATACACCAGAGGGTGATTCAAAGCTAATATTTTTGTAAAAGTGATGATATTAACATTTTTCTTACATTTCCGGTAGAATATGCGTGTGACAGTTGCTTTTAGAGATCCACGCCCACAAAAACATATAAAACGTCATAAATTTGAAATTGGCATAAAATATTTAGTATATGTGTATGCAAAAAGGGTCGGAATCCCTCCAACTTCGTGTAATAAAGTAGAAAAGTGACGTATCACATGATACGTGAAAATATTTACTCCAATGTGTTGGGGTTAGTATGGTAAACCTCTTTTGGGGTTTTATTAAAACTACTTAGAATTTACACCAAAAAAAAAAAGAAGATTTATTTCCGGTATTGTCCTTTCTCATTCATCAAATCGAATATTCATTGTTTTTCGCAATTTCTAAACACAGTCGACACAGTCCATACAATTATTTTTTTAAATTAAATTTGAATTTGTAATTGGTTTAATTTAAAATCTGATAAGGGATGCTAAAACTTATTACTAAAAAAATGTTTTATAGACTTCATAGAAGCTATTAGAGAAGACACTCTACTGTAATTACTTTCAGGTATCGCAGCATACTTTCTTTCAGTTTCTTACACACCTGAAAGCTCAACTACCCTAAAATAAAGTAATATTAAATGTAGAGCGCTTAACTTTATCACGATGCCTCTTCATATCACTTTAATGGCACTTAAGAGTAAGTGCTATTTCTATCAACGTTATTACGTAAGCCCGCAGGGATTTCTCCTAACATTTTCAACTCTATTATCAGTATAAAAAATTAAATTTCACGAAGCAGGTGATCTTAAGAAGAAATTTATAAAAATATAAGAGAAACCTAGTAAAAACTTTGAGAATAAATTTTTCTATGTAATTTAGTAACAATTTTCAGGTTTGAAAAATGAAACGAAAAGAAAGGCAGGGTTAGTCTTAATAAAACAGAGGATTATAAATGGATCTGTGGCTGAGAATGAATTTTTCAGTTGAATGAACGTTACAGAGCATTTAGCACTACGTCTCCCTCAACCTCAGCCATGAAATCATTTTTGCTCGCTTTTATAAAGAATTTGATTTTATAAAATATACATTAGCTCAGAGAGTTGGTTGGTTTAAAATTTCCAAACCTTGATATTACAGAGAAACGCAAATGACGTAAAAAAAATGTGCTGTTCCAACTTTTAAAAGAGATGTATCATTATTTGTTATGTCTCATTTTCACTGACAGAACAGGAAAATGTATGCAAGCAAACACGTGGGGTGGATGAATATGTAACAAAAAAAAAATACAAAATACAACGAAGAGGTGGTTACACAAAACAAGCAATAATTAAAATCTTCATGTGCTTTTCCGGATATGATTTAATTAGCTGACAGGAACATTATTAAAATATTTTATATAATAAAAGTTATATTAGTACCAGCTAACCCAGCCTTATAATAATTAGTGAAACATAATTAAAATTAACAAAATGGTCGTGATGATACAGTTACAAAAATGCAGTTTTGTAATTTTAACGTAAACAAACAATCCCATTTTCTCCTGTATTCTAAATTTAAATTTAAAGTTCCCTCAGGTAAATTTTTAGTAAAATTCAGCCAATCGAATTTTGCAGACCTTGTTAGAACTTCTAAATAAATTAGGTAACTTGAAACAAAGTTATTACAGCTTCCGTACCCTTTCATGACAAAGGCTTTTACAACTGAGCAAGCAAGTAATATAAGGGAAAACAGATTAAAACCTTTTCTTCTGAAAGGGTTAAAACAATGAAAGACAAAATATTTTACACATAGTAAACTATAATATTTAATAAAAACCGTGTAAAAGGTTAAGTCACAAATTGAAAATTGAGAGCTTTCTTTTAGAAAAATATTTCAGGAATAAGCATTAAGCCAATAGACCTACTGTAAAGTCAACATGAGTTCTTCAGAAAGATGCTGAACAGTACGCGCAACGAAAGAAAAGCCAAGGGTGTGAGGGGGCATGGCGAAAACCATAGGCGCCGTGAATTTATTTTTTATATAGCAGATGTTAAAGTGTGCTTTGTTCGACTAAAAATAGTTGATCAAGTATTACTTTAACCGCAAGGGTAGGTAAAGTAACACTTTAACCGCAAGGATAGATAAAGTAGTTTAATTTTCTGGAAACTCCATGGAAACCGAATGGAAACCTTTGCTACTGAGATTTTCGGGTTTAATATAATCTAATTTTAAATTGTTTTTATTACAAATTTTTCTTATTTTTTTAACATCTGCTATAGAAAAAAAATAGAATTTTATACACGACGATAAAATTTAATTATCGACTCGCGAAAATTAATTCACTCGCGATTTCATGGCTCGTTTATAAAAAATAACTATTATTTCGGGTGGTTAATAATAATTTTATTAAACAATAGCAGTTTTAAACCATCCTCTTTGTAACCCAAACCAACTTTTTGAGCTTTTTATTGTAAACTCTTGTTTAGAACGAATCATTGCCCACAGGATGGTTTATACAGGTAGACCCTTGTACGTACAAAAGCTTTAATGCTTGTTATTTTGAAACATGAGCTTCTAGTAGTAGTTATCAGCACACACAACAAACTAATGATTCGTTAGCATCTCGTTAATTACTAAGTAATTAACATTACACAAACAAAAACACCGTGTACGTAGCCTATCATTTAGATAAACCATTAATAAGTGACACTAATTACCGCTTTTTGTTGTATCCCACTGGAAAAGTACCTACACACTAGCCAAGTTCCAATTATATAAATTTTATTGCTTTAATTTATCGAGAATAGTGAAACTATTAGATAGATTTATAAAGGTTTATTAAGGTTATGGGGCCGAGGCGCCGCCGAGGACAGCAAATACGAGTAGTACCGACAAAGCCATTTTTTGGAAGTGTATTACAAAACATTTTTTGTGCTGAATTTTCTTTAAATAAATAAACAATGTACAGTGATTTATCGCCACGACAACCCTCAAAGCGATATTGGAAGAAGCTCCAATAATGCCTGCATACACTTTTCGCACAACTGTGTCCTTAAACCTCAAAAATAAATATTTCTCTGTGTACAGATTGAATTATAAAAAAATAATAGATAAATAGACAATTCGCAACGGATAACAATAAAAGTGAAACAGGAAACCATTGCGTAAAAATTATTACCCCACAAAAAAAGGATCAACGTATCCGAAAGGTTATTATTGTTATCTGATTGTGTAAAGGCATCTTATAAAATTGGATTTCAGGTTGGTCGATAGTTTGATACGATTTTCTGCAGTTGAGAGCGAATTTTCTCCTTCGAAATAAGCGAGTATCGATATTAACACGATTACAACGGTGTTGGTAAAATCAAGAAGGGATAATCTGGGAGATCTCGAAAATCTGATTTTGCAGACCATTTTATCTCGATAGTAAAACCTTAGTCAGGGAATTAGGGCATATAATACCCCATTAAACTAATAATTCTAATTTCTGCTAACAATAACGAGCGGACAGGAGTGGAGGATATAATATAAGGTAACTAGCATTAAATCTGTTATACCCTTCGACCCACGACCATCTCTCTCGTTGCTTGTTCGAAATGTTCACAACCTTCATTAGGATTTAATACTGCCAGTTAATTGGCTGAATCCTGCGGTATAAACAATTCCTTAATGGCTTTTACTATTCTGATAGCTGTTGCTACTTCGTATTCACAACTTTACTCTTGTTACAGTTCTCATTTTCGAGATAATTTACCCCAATACGCCTACAATTTCGAGGAAACAAGGAAACTTTCAATAAATTTCTAA
This sequence comes from Hemicrepidius hirtus, assembly GCA_963082805.1. NCBI lineage: Eukaryota > Metazoa > Arthropoda > Insecta > Coleoptera > Elateridae > Hemicrepidius > Hemicrepidius hirtus. The sequence goes on along the minus strand of OY720159.1, from coordinate 54,378,015 downwards.
TTTGTTCCAAAACAATTTAGAACATGACAGATTGAACGAAATGAAATCTAAAAAGTGTACAAACGTACGTAGTTAATTTCGTATCAAATAAATGTATTTTGTAAAAACCCTCCCAACTCCCCTAACAACTTAGTTGCAGAGGAAAACAAAAAAAATCGTAAGAAAACATTGACAGGGCTATTTAAATTTTAATTCGGCACGGTTCGGCTTCAGACTATTTTCACATCAGCACGGCTCGGTTCAATTCAATTCTCGTATTCCGGACCTATCTATACAATAATTCTATTTTGCGTCAGTTACCACCGAACTAGCCTATGTTCTAAAAACTTAAACAATCTTAAATTAGCAGTTAAGAATTTATTCGGCACGGTTTGGTCTCATACAGTTTGTCAGTTAATACTGCAGGCCGCGAGTGAATTATATTTTCAGTTTCAGCTGACTTGTTTGCGATAAACATTGTTCCTTTCCGTTATAACCCAACGCACACCCTTTAATGACTGTAACAAAATTTTTATTCGGCACGGCTCGACCTCAGACTAAGTTTATTCGACGTGGTTTCGTCTGAAACGATTTCCATAGGACTAGACTCAATGTTATGTTCACGTTACTGTCTTTCACTCCAATTAAATTGATCTAACACCGAAATATTTATTCGGCACGGCCAGGATGGACACTACATACACATCAGCCTAATCTTATTCTAAACTTATAGATACAAATCGTTTTTTCTTAAATATCTATTGAGCTCCCTTAAGTTGGTATAGAGAAATAATTTTAAATTAGCAACTAAATAACATTAATCCGGCACGGATTGGCCTTAGACGATTCTAGTATTCATCAGGGCTTAACTGAAATCTGTTTAACCGACACGGTTAGGTGTGTCATGACTCCATACTCAGAACGGTTAGGTTCAAATTAATTTCGCTCGTCTGTAATCTGGCACGTTTCGTGCACAATTTCAGCTTACCAGTTAAATTATAATTTTTACCCCAAAATATTGATATACCTAATTTTTATTAACTTTTCTATTGGAAACAGACAGAGATACTTTTGTGATCAGATTTAGCACAAGCACAAATCTAAAACGATTTTCGCATCGGTCTCATTGGAATTTGAATGAGAATTTCGGGATTTCCTTTAAGAGCAAGATTTTTTCATGTATCGACATGAAAAGAGGGAAAACTAGTTTCACATACAAATTGGAATTCGTGTTCGCGTGACTAGGATCATTGGCATGCTTGCAGAAGACTTTCTGAATGGACAATAAGGTTCCAACAAAAGGCTCCAACAATTATTTATTGTTTATACAGCCTTGGGGGTGTATAATTTACTTGTTTTCATGTTTACGTAATTCTTTTCATTAATATTTTATAGTGTTGTCTTTTGTTTGGGGCCAATCGATTCTCGTTATTGATACCTACTACAAATTCTGATTCTGATCTAAATCCAAACTAATGTTGGATTAAGAACAAGTAACAAACGTGTAATTAATTACAGGCTGCAATTTTCTTTTAAACCCTAATTAGAATATTTTCATAAAGGGGTTTAGATTATATAAACTCCCTAGTTATAATTAAACAGTTTCTTAGTACTGATATACCTAAAACAACCCCATAGTATTATGTTTACGACCGTTACCTATGCGTTGGTGTTTCAGGTGAAATTATTTAATTAATAAAGTTCGCGAGATGACCTACAACACGTGCTGAACTTGACGGCTACTTTTTGATCTCCACGTAATTTCACAACCTGACAGATAATGGAGGAGTCACATTCATTATGATAATATTCTTTTATCCCTTTTTAGGATCATTAATCAAAGGTGATATTATGAGCAATGTACAAAATGACTTCGCAGAAAATCCTGAAAGGGAAGTTTAACAAAAGTACGCAGCCCAATTATGTTATAAGAGACGAGCGTGTTCATTATTGTTCCCTACAAAAGATCGAAAGTCAAAAAGTTATCTCGCTATTGTGTCTAGTGAAAATATTAAGTCAGGGGACGTAGATGCCCAAAACCGGAACGTTTTGATTTGGAGTTTAAGAAAAAAAAGCTCAAAGTTTTCGCAGAAAAAAAATACACAATTCGGGTAGCGTTTAGATAACCATAAAATAATAATCTAATTGAGTACAGTCAGGGGACCTAGACGGCGAAACCGCTTGATGTTTTAGGCGTTTGAGTAATAGCTACCCAAAAAGGAGAATTAACTTATGGCCATGGTAGACCTTTATAATTGAATTTCAGGTTATCTTGTAGAAAAAATAAGGACAGTATTAACTTATGATGCGAAAATACATATTTTGGTATATTACATATTACATTAACAGACCATTTTAGTAGATATCAAACAACCCTAACAACCCCTCAAGCCTTAATATCTACAGAACCGTAAAACTATAAGTCTGGTTTAATAACGAGGTAGTTTTTTGTACTGTATGATTTAAAACAGAACAAGGAATCGCTAATGAAAATGTTTTAAAGGCTAAGCTTTACAGTAGGTTCAGCCGCACTAATGAAAACCGCAGGATTATAGAGTTGCGCTCTTGTTCAGTGGCGGCTTTAGTTCTCTCCCTGCATCCGGTAATAATTTTCAGAAATGATATAATTATTAGGAGCCCACAAGGACGCAACGCGGGGGTCAGTAAGTGCACTGTGGCCTAGACGGAAAATGCTGTCTTAGAAGATTAGTAAACGATGGGATTATCGAGTTTGTCTGAAGTTTCCTAATAGAGTTTAAGTAGCATTTGCTCTGACTTGAAGTTCAAACTTTGTTAACTATCTAGTTATGAAGACTAGTCTATTTCCATTACGTTCGCTTCTTAACTAGTTTATTGGATTTTCTAATTTTATTAAAAATTTAAAAACTTTCAAATATAATCTAGATATTGACGCTTTACTTCCTTGAAATTCTTAAATAATTAATTTTAAGTATAAACAATTAGATTTGTTTATTTTTGACATCAATAAATCATTCTTAAAAGCATATACAAGGGTATATATTGTATGGGTAACTTTGCTATCGTTAGACTTACAGAATCGGTTAAATTAGCAAAATGAGATAAAATTCCAAGGCACAATTTGGTAAAATAAATAAAATTACTATGTATCCACCTACTTGAAAATTTCTTTCAGGTAAATCACGCGGCTAGACTCCACACACACCACATCACACACGAAACACAATTATTAAACTACAACTGATACGAAAAAATTACCTGACCAACAATGAATGGAAACTTTGCCAGATGTTCATAAAACACAATAAAGTAAAATCATCTAATCACAATGACTATGTAGGTACGGAATGTGTTAAGTGCACATATGGTGATAGCTCGAATTTTAAAACGACTTTCAGTTTGGGAGAAATACAGGGTGGGCCAATAGTGCGTGGAAATTCGATAGCTCCTACACCGGAACAGATACAAAAAAAATTCTAATGCAGATGTAAACTATGGGTAATTAATGTGCATACATAAAAATTATTTTCAAATATACAGGGTGTTACAAGAAAGTGTGGGCACTCTTAAGGTATTTTTTTTTAATGGAACGCCCATTTTTGATTTATTGGCTACAAATACTTATGAGGATGTACATACAAAAAATGTTCTCTATTTAATTCTACATAACATCATTAAAAAATATACAGGGTGTTCCATTTGAAAAATTTGAGAAAAATAACTTTGAAAATGTGAAAATTAATTTTGAACACCCTGTACATGGTGGCTCTACGATATTTAAACAAGAGCACCCTACAACCTTCTACAATAAGGTCCTTACGTAATTTCGTCTTCAAAGCTGCGGCCGCGGAAGTGGTGAAATGTTAAGTGGAGTAACGTAACAATCAATTTTTTTGAAAAAAATATTATTACTTCTAAACCAAACATTAGATGACGCTAATATTTTAGATATGAATAAACATCCCAAGAGAAGTGTTAAATATGCAAAAATATTCTAGGCATTCCATTTAAAAAAATTACCTTAACAGTGCCACACTTTTTTGTAACACCCTGTATATTTGAAAATAATTTCTATGTATGCGCATTTACCCACAGTTTACATCTGCATTAGAAATTTTTTTTGTATCTGTCACGGTGTAGGAGCTATCGAATTTCCACGCACTATTGCCCCACCCTGTATTTATCAAACAGGATTTAACATGCAAACAATTATTCATTCCAAAATTAATTTTAGAAGTTTGTAGTAAAGACTTTATGGTCATGTTGTTTTTATCAGGTGTTTGTAAATTAAATTGTTCACATTGTAATTATTCTCTCTATATAGGGCAAACAATTAAAAATTTATTCTATTAACTTCTACTTTTATATTTTTTTTTGTACAAGATGAAAGTTTGTAGTAGTTCGTTAAATGAACAAACAGCGCTTAATTAGTTAGTATATTCACATAGAAATTATGTTTCCCTTCATGAAACGTACTACCCAATTCCAACTTTAAATGAAGCTGTGAGAATGCACTTCAAATGCAGATCATTTCAAATTGAAAACTTAAACTTAGCAACGCTTGAGAATTCGATAACTCATTTACGTAAAATACTAGAACAACATAGAATAAGACGGCAAAATTACAAATAAGACAAATAAATGTGTCGAGAACATAATTCAATTCAGGGTGCAACAATCTGAAAGTTCGCTTTAAAATTACCACAGTCTATGTAGAAAAGCGTAGGTTGACTAATCTCTTGTGTAATGCAGTTTTGCATACGTTTGCTTCCAGACGTTATAATGCATTCGGGTGGAAAATTGACGCTCTAGAGGAAAATCGCTTTCCCAGAGCGCACCCGACAAAACCTAAGACGAGAAATTTACAGTAGATAAGCCTTGATTTATCAGGAGTCCGGAAAATCCGCAATTTTTCGCTACAATACCATTGATAAAAAAATAATATTAGAAAATTATTTGAAAAGATAACACACAAAAAATTAATTATTACAAAAATACTTTCGTTCAGATAACTAATCCCAAAATACCAAAATCCCAAAAAAACAAAGTAGGCTGATTTGTATAAAAGTTGAAAATCTTCAATAACTTTTAATTCTAAACAACTTTTTCTAATACATTTTTGTTATATCTGCTAAAATAAAGACAGTTTACTCTTGACTAATTTTTAGATTTCGGCCAAGAAAACACCCTGTATATTAATTGATTTGGCTCATTTTTTCAATATCTTAGTTTGAGACTAAGCAGGAGCGATCCTCAGAACATGAAGATCCAACTCTAAAAAAATTTGTCATTTACACCTTATATGCACTCAATCCGTGGACACACTGTATATACAGGGTGATACAAACATAATATTATGTGCATAAATATTGCAGACAAATTTGTGAGACAGTTTGTATTACAAAGACAACAATTTCTAAGCTCAAAACGTCTCCAACCATTACTGGAATATTATTATAAGCGCATTCAGTAGATAAAATTTAAGTCTGGAAGTGTAGGTGGCGACGCGATATAGTGTATAGACTTAATATTCGGTTTTTATTATGAAACACGTATTTTTCGGAACAAATAAAAAAAACTTGATAGTTAAACAGTCTGTAAAGAAAATCATCCCTCGAGATCATTAACCAATACTAAAAAAAAAACTTCTCTTTAAATCTTATACAAAGAAAGAGATTTTGCCAAAGGTATTCATGCTGCAATATAAAATCCAGGCTATAAAATTTATTCAGCAAAAGCGAGAAAGATAAAAAGCTCTAAAATACGTTTTGTATAAAACCTTCATCCGGATTCTATCGACGCATCTATCTTTTATGAAGCTTACACGAAACATCATCCATAATTCGCAGGCAATGCTAACTTATACAAGTACCTACTACTTTTATTTGGTGCGTGTGTGAAAATTGTACCTGAATAAAAAGAAGAATTATTTACAACTTCATCGAAAAGCTTCACGCGCCCACGTTACTAAAAGTTTTCCTATGTCGACGGTTCAATGATTTCAATTCCAAACATCCACCTACGTCTATTAGTACACCTTGTTAGAAGAAAAACAAAGAGAAATTTTATCTCAGTATCCGAACAAGAATAGCAAACTCCCTAGAAATCTTTCCTAATTATTAATATAGTAGCATATTTCAAATTAAAAAACGAATAACAAGGAATAATAAAATCAAAAAAAAAACACAAAATGCAAAAGGCAAGATTATAAAGTAAAACGTACAAATAAAATTCCTTTATTGCATAAAGTTAAAGCATAACTTAAAGTCGTTCGTTGTGAAATTCAATTAAACTTGTAAAGACGAGCTTTTTCTGGAAATAAAATATTACCGAATTTATTCGAGCAAACTAAAAAAAGAAGTTCAGAATAATCCAATAATTGATTAGAATGTTCTAAACTTACTGTAGTTACTTAATCAAGTCCTAAATCAGGATGGAGTACGAAATTGAACTTTAAATTAAACAAGTCCAATGGAATTAGATTTTTAAGCACTTTATCAGATGAAATTCATTTTCTGTACTTGCTCCGAAGGAGTAATGTAGAAAAAAAACGCGTTCATTTCGTAAATGGACGAAAAGTAGACATCCCAAAAGATAACATCTTTTACGAAAAGAAAATTCAATAGATCTACGAGTTATTAAAAGACGCAGTAAAAGGAAAAATAATTAAATTTACTTACCCAACATAGTAAAAAAAATTCGACGTCATCAAGATAAAATCAAAATAACTTACCTGAAACAAAAAATAAATATTAATGTTGATTAATTACACTGAATAGATGTGGCTCTTATTAATTTGAGTGAAAAAATCATGGGTAAAGGTACAAAATAATAAATCAATGACCTTCAAATTGTATTCTCAAGGTCATCCATAAATGCTTTTCCAAGGTATTTTTGAAAAATTATTACAAAAAAACTAGCCACACGATTTTATTTAAATTTTCTACACTTATGCAGCTTGGTATTAGCTACATTTTTGTTTTTTGATGAACGGCAGAATTCCACTATGGCGCCCTCTACGAGGTTTTGAAAATCGGAAATAGATGCTCCTATAGTTCCTTTATTAATCAAAATATGAAAGAAGTTTAAATATAAAACTTATTCAGTACATAGCTCTGCATTCTTTTAAATTTATATCACGTATACAGGGCGTTTGCTTTCCACAGTACAATACGCAACTTTGTTATTTTAAATGAAACACCCTGTATATTATTATATAATTGAATGCAAAATTTAATTGTCTATCACATAGTATAAGGTAGTCATACAGCTAAAATGTACGGTTGATGAGAATTTCGCGAAGTTCAGTTGCGTTTTGTAAATTTTGAAGATTTCGTATTACTGCGGATGCGCGTCTCTCTTCTGTACGTACCGAACCCGTATTTGCGCGCGATTTTGTATTAATAAATCTTGTACAATGTACAAGTACTGTATAAGGAAAAGTGGAGTTTAGCATCACCCACTTAATCCAATTTTTATAAATTAATCCTCGTATATCAGTTTAATGAAGATAATTTCTAAAACACTCAAATAATTAAAACAAGTTTACTTGTAAGTATCAAACTCGAATGGAAACACAAATGGTTATCTTGAAGGAACAAATTAAATTTTGTTTCCAAAACTTCTAACAACAAGGTCGGAACTTTTCACAAGGGACTTGTTTTGCATTTAACCAACTTTTCCAACAGAATCTTCGTATAATAAATTTGAAAACTAAAATTTAGAACAATAAAAGATCAATATTTTATAGGGAAAGTGAAATGGAAAAGACACAAAGGAAAAGCAAATCGTATAGTATAAAGAAAACCGAGCTAGTTAAAATTTTTTCAAACAATGTCATGAAGGGTGTATAAAAAGAACAATAAAGAGCCACGGGCGAAACGCAAACATGAACCTGGACAAAAATAGCAACTAACAAAGAAATTCGATTCGACATTCCGAGGGTAGCCTAAAGGGAGTTGAATCATCAAAATTTTCTGTTCGCGATTTCAAACACTTTGATTGAAAGGAAACGTGAAACCTGTCAAAAAAAATCTTCCAATAACGACCAAAAGCGAAACGAGAAAATTCTTTTTGTAAATTATAGAAATCAGTTTTTCTGTCCAACACTGAAACTGAAACACTTTTACAAAATTACTTCATACCTAACCCACTGCCTTTTGTAAATGTAAATTCCTTTATCGCTGGTAATTTCCACTTTAAGTGGAAACTCTCGAGAAACTTTTATAGTGTATTAGTGCACTTGCAGTAAGTACCACTCAAACAAATCGCTTGTCCAGATTGCATCCTTTATATAGGAGCATTCAAAAGTTTTATTAAAAACTGTGTTAATTCCCTTCAAAGTAAAATGCGGCACGAAAGTAACTGATTACAGATTGCTTAGGTATTATCATACAGACAAGGCTTGGTTACGTAGCCTAAAATCTGGCGACCCTATAGGCCAGGAACTGGCAAATTCCTGTTTATGATTTACATTTCTACTTCCAATATTGACAAGCAATCTAAAATTTAGACAGAGATATAACATCAAACTCACTTTAAAGGCATGGTCTCGTCAAATCGAACGTGTCGACCGATTTTCGCCAAATCGAGTAATCTAAAAATAGGAAAACTACAATAACTCAACCGTAATCTTAAAAATATTCGAATACCTACTATAATACGAACTACACTTTCTATAAAAAAAATGTATCTATTGCCCTATTTCATCCCCAAATTAAACATTCAAAAGTCCGATCATTTAAATTTCAAAAGAAATAGGAAACATGACCGACTCCATTAAACTAAAAGCAAAACGTTGTTTCTGATCAAAAAACTAGAACCGCTTTACAGGAAGATTTTGTAAAACATGGTTCTGTGTTAATTAAAGCACTGCTATCAGAAACGTAATTAGATCAATGTAAGTATCACAACATTCATTAAAAGCACTATCGCAGTGTAATATTCGTGGTGTTTACATTGTTTACAAAAAATGTAGAGATTTTTTCATAAATCAGTGAACATTAAATTACTAGAGTTGCTTCAAAACTAAAGGCAAAATGATGAAGTGTTTCGATATTAAACACAAAGGTATGTGATTTATTATAAAAAAACCTTTTAGCAACTAATTTCGATTATTGCAGAGAAAATAATATTATTAATTGTAATAACAATATTAAATAAAGGACCAGAAGCAAGCAAAATATATTGGGTAAGAATTTTTTTTATTATTTTATAATAGTTTGATATTTGGGCAATATTGAAAACTTTGTTGCCTATACTCAATAACAAATCCAAATAAACCTTTTGACAACATTTTCAAACATTACTCAAGATGAATTACTAACGCAGGATTCAAGTTCTACTACTGAGATGTCACAAAGTTCTCCAAAGTTAATGACTCTAACTGGTCCTATTTCCACAACTTCCACCACTGCTAACCCAGAATCAACACCTTATACTTCTACCAACCCCTCAACAACAACTTCTTCAACGACTACAACCGAACTCAGTACTGAAAGTTCGACTACTGAGGTGTCATCAAGTGCTACACCTTCTACATCTGAATCAAGTTCAACCTCTACATCATATATACCGCCTTCAACTTCTACCACGGAATCAACACTTTACAGTTCTACCAGCCCCTCAACAACAACTTCTTCAACGACGACAACCGAACTCAGTACTGAAAGTTCGACTACTGAGGTGTCATCAAGTGCTACACCTTCTACATCTGAATCAATTTCAACCTCTACATCAACCACACCGTCTTCAACTTCTACCGCGGAATCAACACTTTACAGTTCTACCAGTCCCTCAACAATAATTTCTTCAACGACTTCAACCGAACTCAGTACTGAAAGTTCGACTACTGAGGTGTCATCAAGTTCTACACCGTCTACATCTGAATCAAGTTCAACCTCTACATCAAACACACCGCCTTCAAGTTCTACCACGGAATCAACACTTTACAGTTCCACCAGCCCCTCAACAATAACTTCTTCAACAACTTCAACCGAACTCAGTACTGAAAGTTCGATTACTGAGGTGTCATCAAGTGCTACACCTTCTACATCCGAATCAAGTTCAACCTCTACATCAAACACACCGCCTTCAACTTCTAACACGGAATCAACACTTCACAGTTCTACCAGCCCCTCAACAATAACTTCTCCAACGACTACAACCGAACTCAGTACTGAAACTTCAACTACTGAGGTGTCATCAAGTGCTACACCTTCTACATCCGAATCAAGTTCAACCTCTACATCAAACACACCGCCTTCAACTTCTACCACGGAATCAACACTTTACAGTTCCACCAGCCCCTCAACAATAACTTCTTCAACGACGACAACCGAACTCAGTACTGAAAGTTCGACTACTGAGGTGTCATCAAGTGCTACACCGTCTACATCTGAATCAAGTTCAACTTCAACCTCTACATCAAACACACCGCCTTCAACTTCTAACACGGAATCAACACTTCACAGTTCTACCAGCCCCTCAACAATAACCTCTTCAACGACTACAACCGAACTCAGTACTGAAAGTTCGACTACTGAGGTGTCATCAAGTGCTACACCTTCTACATCCGAATCAAGTTCAACCTCTACATCAAACACACCGTCTTCAACTTCTACCACGGAATCAACACTTTACAGTTCCACCAGCCCCTCGACAATAACTTCTTCAACGACTACAACCGAACTCAGTACTGAAAGTTCGACTACTGAGGTATCATCAAGTTCTACACCTTCTACATCTGAAGCAACTTCAACTTCTACATCAAACACACCGTCTTCAACTTCTACCATGGAATCAACACCTTACAGTTCTACCAGCCCCTCAACAATAACCTCTTCAACGACTACAACCGAACTCAGTACTGAAAGTTCGACTACTGAGGTGTCATCAAGTGCTACACCTTCTACATCCGAATCAAGTTCAACCTCTACATCAAACACACCGTCTTCAACTTCTACCACGGAATCAACACTTTACAGTTCCACCAGCCCCTCGACAATAACTTCTTCAACGACTACAACCGAACTCAGTACTGAAAGTTCGACTACTGAGGTATCATCAAGTTCTACACCTTCTACATCTGAAGCAACTTCAACCTCTACATCAAACACACCGTCTTCAACTTCTACCATGGGATCAACACCTTACAGTTCTACCAGCCCCTCAACAATAACTTCTCCAACGACTACAACCGAACTCAGTACTGAAAGTTCGACTACTGAGGTATCATCAAGTTCTACACCTTCTACATCTGAAGCAACTTCAACCTCTACATCAAACACACCGTCTTCAACTTCTACCATGGAATCAACACCTTACAGTTCTACCAGGCCCTCAACAATAACTTCTTCAACGACTACAACCGAACTCAGTACTGAAACTTCAACTACTGAGGTGTCATCAACCCCTTATAGTTCTACCAGTTCTTTAACAATACCTTCTTCAACTAGTATAAGTTCTGAAATTTCATCTGCTGACCCATCATCAAGCTCTTCATTTTCTACATCTGAATCAAGTTCTGCGCCTGAATCCTCACCAACGCCTTCTACGACTAACCAAACATCTACTACTACAACGGAACTTCCAGTACCACCTATTGTAGGATGTGAAAAATTTTCCAAAGAAAAGAAAACTTATTGCCCTGATGGTCTTTCACAATTAAATTGGACTTTTTGTTACAGCTTGAATAATACAACATACCCACCTTCATGCCGTTATCAAAATCACTTACCCTACTCTGCTATAGAAAACATAATAGACCAGCAATTTCATGCTAGAAAAATTTGGCTGTTCGCTACCAGAAACAACACGAATAACTTTGGGCATTTTGAATGGACAGAACGTGGAAGAGACTATGGACAAGCAATAACAAATAAAGTAAATCAATCCGAAAGATTTACTGATAAGAATTGCTTGGTCGTTCAAGACGAGATATTTAATCCAACATCTTGTTTGGAGATCCATAGCACTCTTTGCGTTTATAAATATACGCCTTCTAGGTACTGCAGTAATCATTTCAACAATCAACCATGTACTATGAGCCATTTAGACTTTACAAACGGAGATTGTTATTGCAAAAAGACGTTAACAACTTCAAAAAAGTATGAGTTTTGTACGAAACTTGCGGAACCTACCCAAGAATTTCAGACACATATTTTATTGGAAGGTTTCGGGAATAAAATAGAACCGTGTTGGTTTGGATTAGAAAGAAAATCGGAAAACTTTTACACGTGGAGTTCTTCTAGGCAGCAGGTTAAATATAATTATTGGTCGAAATACACAAACTGTGCTTATTCCGAGGGGGCAATCGATTTTAAGAGGGATAGTGGTTGGACCCTGTCAAAAAATTTAAGTTGTGCCATTTGCGAAACTTATGTTACTTCCAAGGAATCAAGTTTAGAACTTAAACATCACATAGGAAAAGATATTGTGGCTTTGGTAATAGAAAACCCTTTCAGTATAAGCGACACAAGTAATATCTACGATATCTATTGCTTTTCTGATTCAAATTCTGATGAGTTTAAAGAAAATTTAAAAATAAACCAAGAATATTTAGGAAATGATAAGAAACGTTTTTATCTTTATTTACCTGAAATTAGAACCAATCCTAGTCATTATTGGTGTGAAGCATTTCAATTTCCAAAAACTAATAAAATTATTAGTAACACTCTTGTTACTTTTAATAGAACGTATGGTTATGGTCATGAATACGCGATTAATATCAGTTTCCAAACGCAAACTTACAAAAATCCTTTACTGGAAAAAATACATGTAAGGATTTGCAAAATCTTAAAGGATGGAATTGAACAAAATTTTAAAATTGATTCGCTAAGACCAATAAAAGTCCGAGAATTTGATCAAAAAAAAGATCGACTAGAAATAACCGTTCATGTAACAACTTATAAATCTTTGAAGTCAATAACAAACGAACATAAAGAACTTGAAGGAATTTTAAAAAACATAAATATTACTCCCTTTTATGCGATTATAAAAGGATTTTTAAGTAGTGAAGCTTGTCTTCCAAATAATACTTTCACAAGTGATGGAAAAATATTAAAATGGCCTGAAACTAAAATAGGAGTTACTGTAATCCCAAAAAATAAACTTTGCCTTGATGAAACCGAAGGTATGATTCCTGTAACACGAAAATGTGGTGGGGATTTTACACATGGAGCTTTCTGGCATGACGTGCACGGTGATTGTCCGGAAACCACAATTTATTCAAATACTACCACAGAACTTTTTGATCTTTTAAACAAAACTAACAACGCGACCATAGAAGAAGTCACTGAAAGTTTAACAGAAATAACTGAAAATGGAGATGAAACCACTTCAATTGATGTTTATTTCGTGTCAGAAATTTTAAGAGACTTGGCAGAATCGGAAGAAAAGGTTAACACGAGTAATTTTTTAAAAATAATTGGTAACGTTATGAATTATAAAAGAAAAGTTTTAAAAGAATCGCAAAATTTGTTAAATTCCACGGATCAAATTCTTTCGACTTTGGATTATTTTTTAGCAAAAAAAGAACCGGGTTTTATAAAAACAAACCAGATCCTAACACAAATAATTGATTTAAAAGTGAATAACATCAGTGGGGCGATTTTATACAAAAATCAATCTAGCTCGGTTAATAATTTCCAATCCTATTATTTTAATTTATTAGAGAAAGGTATAACTTTAGATGAATTAAAACAAAAAAATAATTTGGAAGCTGCTATTTTATTTTCTGATGAAACATTAGAAGAAATAACCAAAGAAATGTACAAGAAAAATTTATCTGTCCTAATCTTTACAATGTTTTATAATGATTACCTTTTTAATGAAAAACTTGATGATAAAATCACTCAAAGCATAATTATAAGCGCGTTTATTCCTGGTTATGAAGGATTTTTCGAAAATCCTATCCACACTTTATTTAAGTTACCAAAAAATTACATAGACAATAAAAATTGTTCCCATTGGTATTACGGATGGGACGAATTATTAATCAGCACCTACGGGAATTGGAAATTTAATGAATTCAGTGAAAATGATGTAAACTTTTTAGAATTATGTGATTTTTACCATATGACCCATTTCGGTCTTTTATTACCAGGAAATCCAACAGAACCTTCAACTAAACACGAATCTTTTTTGATGATACTAACCGCAGTGGGTTCAGCTATTTCGCTAATAGGAATTATTCCTATATTCCTAACAGCTTATATTTTTGAAACGTGGAAAAGGGATTCAGAAAATATAATTCTAATCCATTACTGCATTGGGATAATTCTTCAAACAATTTTACTTTTCTCGTCAGAAGCAATTAAAAAAAATAACGTAGCATGTATTATAATGGGTGCAAGTTTACATTACATGGTTCTTTCGGAATTCTTGTGGATGTTTATCATGGCTTTGGTACAACATAAAAGATTCGTTTCTGTTTTTAATCCCCCAAACGATATTTTCGCTAAAAGGGCGATAATTATTGGTTGGAGCCTTCCTACCCTTCCTGTATTAATTACCCTAGGCATTTCAATAGAAAATTATGGGATGAATAGCAGCAATTTTTGTTACGTCTTTGGAAAATATTTAATTTTCGGATTATACCTTCCTATAATTTTAATTTTAACCACGAATGGTTTAATTTTTATAAATATTTTCTTTAATTTAATAATTCAAGATATCAAAATGGCTGCTATAAGAAAACCGAATTATAAAGTAGAAATAATTTTAGGTTTTTTTTTATTTTTTATACTAGGATTAACTTGGATTTTTGGATTAATTGGTTCTTTGAATAATATTATAATTTTTACATACATATTTTGTGCAACAGCTACGATTCGAGGGTTTGTGCTTTTTTTGTATTTTGTTGTAGCAAATCAGAAAACAAGGTTAATGTGGAGAAGACGTTCGAGTTATTATCTTCATGTAACTCTTGATGTTTTAACTGGAAGTAACAGAAATTCCGAAGTAAATTATTAATATTTTAATTTAGTTCATGTAATATTAAACTGATTAAAAATAAAATAATTTTTCCCCCACTCTTTTTGTTTTGATTATCTGAGTTAATATCTCAAAGAAACTTATAATAAATATTTCTCATTAGATATTTCTAATAATCACAGACTTCTAGTGACAGAAGGTGCAAACTAATAAAGAGTTTAATTAATTTAACACACTGTCAATGGTATTCATAAAGATAACAATTGTTACTCACGTAACAAATCACGAAAATGTCACATTACGGGGCAAGGGGGTTTGTTGCTTCCAAGTCCCGTAAACATACTTTCGTGATTTTTTCCTGCAAGAGCTTTAATTAACAAAAGCATAAGTTTCCAATATTTCGACGGACACTGAAGAAAGTATGATAAGATAAATAAATAAATTTAGTATGAAAACTTTCTAATTTAATTAAATAAATGCTAGTTGCAGGTTTAAAAAAATAAAAAGTTAGTAGCAATCCCGACAAGAATAAGATGTGCTTATCCATGCAGTGTTGGTCCTATATCTAACATTTAGTGCAACACCCGGTATATTTCCTAATCAGAAATATTTTTTTAACATATGCCAAAAATTCTTAATTAAGATAAGTTATCTTTATCTAAAAGCTCAAAAATCGTATTATTAACATTGTTGAGTACTTTTTTTATTTTACAAAAGCACAACCATTATTTTACCCAAGAATAATTCTAATAACAATTACGTAAGTTAACAAATATTTATTATTATTAATTAAAAGCGAGATTAAAAGTGAATAACATCTAGTGTATTATCTAATTAGATATTATCTAAAGAATATAAATAAAGAAATAAATTTGTATTTAATATTCTTTGGATTTATTTATTTTTTTTAATCATGAAGCGCTATTCACGGGTCTAACATGCCCCACCCTTGAACCCTCCCCTCCAACTATATTAACTAGTTGATCCCTCGTTGCCCTAGAATTTTGAAAAACCTGGCTATAACGAGGAATCGAACC
The DNA here is from genome assembly GCA_963082805.1 of Hemicrepidius hirtus. Taxonomy (NCBI): domain Eukaryota; kingdom Metazoa; phylum Arthropoda; class Insecta; order Coleoptera; family Elateridae; genus Hemicrepidius; species Hemicrepidius hirtus. Next base: position 54,362,086 of record OY720159.1, on the reverse strand, counting down.
CGTGTCGCCCCGGTGCCATGCGAATCCTCATCCACACAACATATTTGAAGCTATGTGTTCATTTTAAAAAAATCATATTGCCATAATTTACCGATACTCAAGCTTTCCAAAGTAAACAGTAACATCTGCAGTTAATTCTTGCATATTTCCTAGTAGACAAGCTATAATATTGATTTTGTACTTTAGTATTTGCTCATACTCATGATAATAGAGATAAATCACACAAAAAGAGGTAAACTACAATAATATCTGCAACACAAACACTAAAACAAATACGAGGTATAGACTGTGTCCCAAGGATCACTACCACGCCCATTATCTCTCAACTAACCCCAACAAATCCTCTATTTTCTCAATGAGGGGAGAAAATCTTAAAATATAGACATAATAATTATTTTCATGGGTTCCAATTAAAAAATTAGCACACATCGAATTTTATAAAAATTGCGTCAAAATCAAAGATAATCCCCTAGAGTTGTTAACTACTCTTTGCCCCCAATTTGTATACCCAATCAATCTCTTGTAAATAGTACTTGTAAGATAAAATCAAATTCGTGTAATATTTATCTTAGTCTTTGTTACAAAATTGCGGTTTAGTTTCATATCAAAACACACAAAGATCATGTATGATTTTCGATAAACACCCCCAAAAAAAATAGAAAGGTAAATTATTTCAGTTTGTTCTGGGCTACCTACACACGCTTCAGTTATTTTTATGAGTTAAAATGTTTTCAGGCAAGAATTAATTATTAATTTATATTTAACATATATTTTAATTAATTTTAATTAGTGATGTGCCCTACAGGTCCTATCTTCATAATTTACGCTTTTGTTGGTTTTATATTAGCAAGTCAAATAGAAGATCGTTATATAAAACACAAACATCAACATTTAAAGGTAAGATATTTTTTTAATCGTTACTTGTTAGTTTTAAAATATATTTTTTTTAGAAAGAAAATACAAATGGGCATAATTTAGGGAGACAAGGTAGCGACAAAACCGTTACATCTGGTAAGAGAAAACAATATACTGAGTGTCCCAAAAAGAAACGGCATCCAGTTAAGCGCATGTTCCTTTCATGAAAATAAGAGGAAACGTTCTTATTGACATGAGTCCGCAAATGCTTCGTTATCGAGATACAGAGTGTTGAAAGTTGTAAGAAATATCAATCTTTTTTTTCATTTATTCGGAAATGACTAGGAATTAAATTTTAAAAATTAAGCAATATACCTATATATGTGCATTTGATAAAAGTGAACTATATTAGTCAGTTTTTTCCTTTTCCAGTGGCGTACCTACAGGTGCGTATGTGGATATTCCTGAAGGCAAAAATGGTACGCCACTGTTTTTTTTGTTTTTGACACAATTTTCAAATTTCTCAACTAATTTACGGTTGAAACAGTCTCTTGAGATTGTTTCCTACCATTAACCGTTTTCGTGTAAATCACATTTCAAAGATGAAAAATGCGAATAAAAAAATAACTCTGCAATCCGTTTTTAGAATAATGACCGCCTTTAGCCTCAAAATTTTGTTCGAAGAATAGAAGCTTGTCTTGAAGCTAATGACGGTCATTTTGAACATCATTTGTAAAATAATAATACCTAATCATTTCGAAATGTATGAAAAAAAAATTCAACACCCTGTATCTCGATAACGAAGCATTTGCGGACCCATGTTAGTATTTTCATGAAAGGAACATGCCCTTAACTGGATGCCGTTCGGTTTATTTTTGGGACACCCTGTATAATAACTGTTTATGCAAGTGCATAAAGTAGTACCTTTTACCACGAATGGAAATTGATTCCATTAGTGAAAACAAAATACTTTATACAGGGCTTTCACAAAATATTTTTTCTACGACTACAATTATTCAACATCAATTAAAATCTATATTTTCAGGAAAACCAAGCGTTTGTAATGGAAAACACGAGTACAGTCCAACAAGCGATGCCACTCCTATCCCAACATTAAAAGCAAGCAACAATATCGAACAGAAATGTCCTGAAGGCTTCAGCTTTTACAATCATTTCCTAGGAACACCATTTTGTTACTTTCTAACAGAACCACAAACATTCCCACCAGTTTGCCCTTACCAAAATTATTTAGAATACGATGCCGTAAGACAAATTACCGAAAACTTTTACAACCAATCCATGTGGATTAAAGCAAAAAGGAACGAGGAAAATGGTTTTGGACAATTCGAATGGTTATATCCATCCTATCGTTATATGGATGTCATCAGGAACTATGAAAATCCTCCTGATAACATTTTAAAAAGAAATTGTTTGATTAGAAAAGCAGATGAACCTGGAAAATCTGGGACACTTCAACCAATGGATTGTGATGAAAAATTTCCTACACTTTGCGTTTACAGTTATTCTCAGCAAGTGATTGGAAAATATTGTTCTAAACGTAATTTATTTACCCCATGTATTAGCACAACTTTAAATTTGGATAATAAATGTTATTGTCAAGCTCATGTGGAAGGTATGCAAGCGGGACGATCAGCATTTTGCCCAAAACTTGCAGAGCCTTTGGAACCGTTCCAAAACCACATGTTGTTAACACAATTAACAAACCGTTCCCCATGTTGGTTCGGAATTGAACGTAACGTTAATGGTGAGGTTCATTGGTCATCTTTAAATCATTCCTTGAATTATACTTATTGGAAAGAGAATGTTGACGCTTCAAAACAATACGGAGCCCTTGATTACGCTAAGCCCAAAGGTTGGATACTAGAAGAAGAATATGCACTTAAATGTGCAATTTGCGAAACAGAAGTCCCTTACCAAAACGTCACATTACGTTTAGTTTATATTCCAAATAAAAGTAAAATTGAGTTAAGGATTCAAAATTTTTTCGACATCCATACTTACTTCGTCTTACAATACGTCGTCGCTTGTTTCACAGACTCTAACGTTGATGGTTTAAGTACAAAAATATTAAATCTTGTATCGGATATAATTTCTATAGAAAGGGAAAATTATACCAAAAGTATTGATATAAATAATTATTATCCTAGTTACTTCTGGTGTGAAACCTTTCAACGTCCAAATTTAACCCGAGTCCTGAGCAATAAAATTCTTGTTTATCAAGATACAGGAAAACATGGCCATGAATACGCAGTAACCCTAACCACTCCTGTAAATGCAGGAATAGATCCTTATTTACTAAACCTACACGTAAAGGTAACAAAATATGTTAACGACACATTATGTAAAGATACGAGCATTACAAACGCTGTTAGACCAATGAGGATTCTGGAACTTTCCCAAACAGACGAATACATGACAATACTTCTTCATATAAGCGCTACAAAAAATAGTTTATCATCTGAAGAAGAATATAAAATAATGTCTAACTCTTTAGAGAAGCTTCCCAAAAAACCTTTTACCCTAGTCTCCGGGGTACTTAATTTTTCCCGAAGCGAAGTTTGTTTAGCAAACACAACAATTTCAGGAGATATAACATTACATTGGCCTGAAACAAACATTGGAACGACAACCCTTCCTGAAGAACTATGTTTGCTGGAAGATTCAACCCCTGTAACACGTAAATGTAAAGGGGATTTTTTATTTGGGGGTACATGGGGCGAGGTTGAAGGAGAATGTTCTACCAATGCAAATATTTCCGAACGAACTGTTGTTTTATATGATCTCCTAAACTCAAATCAATCTTCAAACGATCTTGGAAAAAATCTTTGGGACGTTACCAAAAATAACGAAGATGTCTTAATTATTGATGTTCATTTCATGGCGGAAATTTTAGAAAAGTTATCTAAATTCAACGAAGGGAATGTAACTGAAATTGTGTACACCTTGAGTAATATAATGGAATTTGACGAAAAAGTTTTAAAAGAATCCCAAATTAAATTAAACAGCACTGATAGAATCCTTAATGCGTTGGATAAAATATCAGAAAAAGTGAGTTTGGATCAAAATAAAGATTATGTAACGGTTAGGTCAAAAAGTCTTCACCTTCAAGTAAGCGATTTAAAATCATCCAACGTAACAGGACTTGCTATTAAAAAAATCGAATACAACAGAAAATACGAAACGTTTGTAGCAAAACCTTTATATAACGATATTTCTCTTGGAGAATTACTTGGGGAGGAATTAGAAGTTGCTGTTTTTCTTCCCCAAGAGCACATTGAAGAAATTAAATCCTGTATGGAAACGGAAACGGAAATTAAGCTTGCTATAGCGTTTTTTACCAAAGACGTCTTATTTAACGAAGTTATCAGCAATGACCTTCAAGAAAATAGTAGAATTATCAGCGTGTTGATTCCAGGATTAACTTGCACGTTTAAAAACCCTATTGTAATGATTTTCAACCCCCTTGAAAATAGCACTGAGCTTAATTGCGCACATTGGAACTACGGTAATGATGAAAAAATGGAAAGTATGAATGGTTCTTGGAAAACCGATTGTTCACCTGAAATTATCAACAATGGAAGTAAATACGCAATTTGTAACATTTCCCATACAACCCATTACGCCCTTTTAATGTTTAGTGATAATTCCTGGACTGGTATTTCTAAAGAAGATGTTTTAGCCCTTAATATAATAACCGCGGTTGGTTGTGGACTTTCCCTTTTAGGTCTTGCAGGAATTTTCATAACAGCCATAGCATTTAAAAGTTGGAGGAATCGCACACGTAACATAATTATGTTGAACTTTTCCTTAGCCTTAGGTGCTCAAATGATTTTACTTTTTATTTCTGATAGTGTACGGGATAATAGTTTTCGATGTCTTATATGCGGTGCTAGTTTACATTACGCCGTCCTTTCAGAATTTGCTTGGATGTTAATTGTTGCAATCTTACAATACAGAAAATTTGTTTCAGTTTTCCAAAAACCAATAAATTTTTTAATTCTAAAATGTTTAATTGTTGGTTGGTGTCTTCCATTAATACCAGTCTTAATACAAATTCTTGTTTTTCCTGAAAGTTACAAGCAAAACACTTATGGGCTATGTTACCCCGATGGAAAATATTTCTATTACGGTGTAGCACTTCCTGTTAGTGTAATTGTTTTAATTAATTTATTTGTTTTTGTTAAAATTCTTTGTAATGTTTGTAACAGGAAAGTTCAAGCTTATGGGCCAAAAGATAATGATATGAAGTTGCAAGTACTGTTAGCAATTTTATTATTTTTTTTGTTGGGAATGTCTTGGATTTTTGGATTAGCTGCTGCGTTTCTTGGATGGATTGTTTTTTCGTATTTATTTTGTCTTACGGCTACACTTCAAGGTTTTGTTATATTTGTATTTTTTGTTGTCATGAATAAGAAGTCTCGTTTACTTTGGCTTAATATTAAGAAAATTTGTTTTTGCACAGAAGTGCGAAAAAGAATTTATTAATTATTAGTTTTTGTTTAAATATACAGGGTGTGTTTATCGAATAACAAATTTTATTAATAGTTGATTTTATACCCCCTTATGTCTACCTCCTTACATAATAATTTTAAAACTATTTACATGATCTAAGGATTCACCTCCTGATGGATTTAATTTCTATACACCCTGTACACTATAATTATATTTCTATTTTTAAATTAGAATTACGTTGTTTGTACTTTACTTAATTATTAATTTCCTGAATATTTTTTATTTTGTACTGAAAATTCTTACATCATCTAATAAAAAATTGTATAAGACACCGTTGCTTATTGTTATTAGTTTTCGTTACGAAAATCAAATCACTGAAAGTAGAACTGAAAGTTCTTCTTGTAACAATTAATACTAAAACTCTACAGAGTGTCTGAGATAAAAATAAGGTATCGGGATCTCGGATACTTGAAGAGATTAAATTATCGAAAAGTAGCGCAATTATGTATTAATTTTTAAGATCTCTATAAGTACTTCTGAAATATCCTGAAAAAGCTGAAATTTGTCTTTTTCCAAAAATCTTTAACAAGTCTTTTATTATTAAACTCATACAATTGAAGGTGAGTATTCTTACGTGAGTGAACGCAAGGAATGACAAATTTCAGTTTTTTTCAGGATATTTCAGAGGTGCTTGAAAATCAATAAAATCATCTATTTATTGCAAATTGCTGACCACGTTGAACATTCACAATTATGACAACAATAAAAAAAACAATGAGGCATCAAGGTTTGCTGTAAATTATTTAACAGAAGAAAGTGTTCTGGGCAGATGATATCCCACAACGAACTTGAAATGTTGGGCTTCAAGCTAGATGGGTCAATGGATTGTCAATATTCAAAGACGTTGGTTAGAATAAAGCTTTGAAGGTGTGAGCCGCGAAGCGGCGAACGTTTTAAGGGCGGATGCAATCATTATTGACTTATAAAACAGCTTTCTGTTTTATTTTTTATTTTGTTCTTCTTTTGCGCCCAGATTCAATGTAATAATTAATATATTTATAAGGTAATTAAAATCTAATCTTTATAGGCTTGAATACCCTTCGGTGGTCAATAACATCAAAAAAAACGATATACATATGTTACAGCAGATGATAAAAGATAATTAATAATAAAGCAATCCTAAAATGAATGACATGTTATTACATTAAATTATCATTTGTCTATCGGAATTTTCATTATCAGTCGACAGCCACCATAGGTACCATCACAGAATAAAAAAATTAAATTTGGCAGAACAATGAACTTCGAAGGTGCGTTTTTATAATTAATTATGTTTTATTAACATATTGTGTTTTAATATTTTCTTGTATTAGGATTAAAACGATTTTTGGTAGTACTTCTGATTATTGGAATGTACTACCAGTACGTAACATGTGAAAGCACAAGGAAAAATTCAAATGAAAAGGTAAGAATTTTTAAAGTTACGATTTTGGAAACCGTAAGAGATACAGTGACCGTTTAATTGGAACGTAATCAAAAACTTACTAATGTGTCATCAAGAAATTGCAATTATCTGAAAGATACGATTCCGAATATACAGGGTGTCCAAAAACGAAACGGCATCCAGTTAAGGACATGTTCCTTTCATAATAACATCGATCTTTTTTTTTTCATTTATTCGGAAATGACTAGGAATTAAATTTTAAAAAGAAAGCAATACGTATGTATGTACATTTGCTATAAGTGGACCATATTAGTCAGTTTTTTCCTTCTCCAGTGGCGTAACTACAGGTGGGTATGTGGATATTTCTGGGGGAGAAAATGGTACGCCACTGTTTTTTTATTTTTGACATAATTTTCAAATTTCTCAACTAATTTACGGTTGAAACAGTCTCTTGAGATTTTTGCCTACCATTAACCGTTTGCGTGTAAATCACACTTCAAAGATGAAAAATGCGAATAAAAAAATATCTCTGCAAATCTGTTTTTTGAATAATGACCGCCTTTAGCCTCAAAATTTTGTTCGAAGAATAGAAAGTTGTCTTGAAGGTAATGGCGGTCATTTTGAACATTATTTGTAAAATAATAATAATAATAATCATTTCGGAATACATGAAAAAAATTTTCAAGACCCTGTATCTCGCTAACGAAGCATTTGCGGACCCATCGAAATATTCAGTTTTTATTATTACTGGCATTATTGAACATGATGTTGATTATCCTGCAACGAAACGTCGGATAACAAATCTCAACTGATCGACAATGAAAACCCGTTTCTTCTAATAAGACGAGCAGTAAAAAATAAAAACTGAAAATTTCGAGTATCTCTTGGGTATCTTATCGGATAACTCTATTGTACCTTTTACGGTTCCCAAACCCCTATATGGTGGAAGGCTGACGTGTCACAAAGTTTATAATCATATATTCTAGATTTTTCCTGCAATGACACACAAAAAAACCCTTCAAACCCAATTACTGCCCAATAATAATAAAACCCAAGGTAATAAATCAATTTTAAAATATTCACAATTTTACTCCATAATTTTCAGAAACAATTCCTTCACTTTCTCTATTGAACATCTGTAACTCCAAGACATGTCCAGAAGGCCTTATCCATTATCGCTCACGATACAAGGATTATTGTTACACTTTATTAACCCCGCAAAAGTTCCCACCAAAATGCCCATATCCCCTTTTCCTATCCGTGGTAGATTACCAAGTGGAAGGTATCTACAACCTTTTCAAAAACATCACAGTTTGGTTAATGGCTAAAAGAAACACCAAGACTGGATTTGGTCCTTTCGAATGGATTTCTAAAGACTATAACCATGGATTGCCAATTTCCTCTTATTTCAGGACAAATACTAATATTGCCGAAAAAAATTGTTTGATAACTTTTAATTCGGTTTACAAACCAGCGAGGTGTCAAGAAAAACATCGAGCCCTTTGTATTTACCCTTACGATTCCACATCGATCAGTAAATATTGTCGGAAACACTACCAAAATTATTTTGACCATCTTACATGCACAGCTGATAGTATTAACATTGCAAACCATAACTGTTACTGTGAAGTAACCCGTGGATTTTTACGAAATTCTTTTTGCAATGTCCTTGCAGAGCCTGTTTTACCCCATCAAAGCGATCTTTTAATACACAAACTTGATACGGTCCATGATGTTTGCTGGATCGGACTATACATTAATAAATGGGGTACGCCCAAATGGACTAACTCGAATATTTCGGTTAATTACAGTTGTTGGGCTTCAATGGTAGACGCATCTAAACATTTAGGGGCTGTTCAATTTACCAGGAATAGTGGATGGATGTTAGCAGAAGATGATGGTGCCATACAATGTGGGATATGTGAAATAAAAAATGTTTATGACAAAAACGTAACCCTTCAATTGAAATATAACCCTAGAACTAATTCAGTTGAATTAAGGGTTAAAAATCCTTTAGAGATCACTGATTATTTCGGAGGACATTACACATTATTTTGTTTTGCAGGACCTACTTTATATAAATTTAAACAAAAAGTTTCGGAGCCTTTCTTTGATTTTGATGAGAACCCCCAATCAAGTTCAGGGGGTTGGATTTCGCATTTTGATAACGATTGGGATTATCCTGTCTATTATTGGTGCGAAGGATATCAACAACCTAACCTCAAACCAGTTTTAAGTAATAAAATTCTTGTTTGTAACAATGGTTTGGGTGGATACGAATATTCAATGAGGGTACAAATTCGGACGCCAAAAAATAAGGACCCATATTTAAACGAAACACATTTAATCATTCGCAGACATATTCTTGAGAAATTAGAACTTGAGTATGAATATGAATTACGTGTAATGGAGGTAATAAATTATGATCAAAAGAATTCTGAAATGGAAATGATTTTGCATTTGACTACTAGAGGAAATAATGAAAGCGAAGAAGACGAATATGAATACTTAGAAAATTATTTGCTTAAAGTTATTATGGAAGATGTTTTAGTTCAAAATTTAACCTATTTTGGAAGAAGTGATGTTTGTTTAGGATCATCAACCGAATCTTTGTCTTGGCCCAAAACCGTAATTGGAGTTACTACCTTACCCCTTGAAATATGTCTTCAAAAAAATGGTAACCCAGTAATGCGGAAATGTGAAGGAGATTTTATAAACGGTGGATTTTGGTTAGAAGTAATCGGGAAATGTACAAACAAAGAGTTATCAGAAAAATCCAAACAATTCTATGAACTTTTAAACAAAGACAATGTCACCCCAACAGAACTAAGCGGAAATCTAACAATTATGACTAGCAACAATAAAGATATCATGGTAATAGATATTTATTTGATTTCCAAAATTTTAGAAAGACTAAACACTTTTGAAATTGGAATAAACATTACAGAAGTTGTAATCATAATCAGTAACATCATGAATTTCGAACCAAACGAATTAAGAAAAGCCCAAGAACTCTTAAATTGCACCGACCATATTTTATTTACTTTGGACAACATTTTGACCAAAATTAAAATTAACAACAATAAAACATTTGATGTTTTTGCCTCAAAACATGTTTTGGTCTACGTTACTGACATTCGGACAAGCAATATTACAGGAGTTGCCTTAAAGGGAGATACAACTAAAGACTTTGAATTTTCCAAACTAATCCCCCTTTACCATAACATCTCCAAAGAAATAGTTCTAGGTGATGACATCGAGTTAGCAGCGTTTTTACCGAAACAATTAATATGGGAAATAGAAAATTGTATACCGCCCGAACTTTCAATTAAAGTCCTCATGATTTTATTTTACCACGATGGATTATTTAATGAAAATGTTGAGGAAACACGTCAATCGAATAGTAGAATCTTAAATATTTTAATTCCTGATTTCTATTGCACTTTTAGCACACCCATATCAATTATTTTTAAACCCCTTTTAAATAACGATTTTGAAAAAAAATGTGCTTTTTGGAAATATGGTATGGATGGGTTTGTGGGAAATAACATTCATGGGTATTGGTCAGAAGATGGAAGTCCTGAGATGGAAAATAATTCCAATAAAACGTATGCAGTTTGCGGTTTTGATCATGTCACACATTTTTCGTTATTGATGATGGGAAAATTTACTAAAGATATTCCATCTGACATACATGTTCTAATTCTTGATATTATAACAGGGATTGGAACCACCTTATCGCTTGCTAGTATTTTGGCAATGTTTGTTATTGCAATTGCTTGCAAAAACTGGAGGCAACGTTCTTCCAATAAAATTCTTTTAAATTTTTCTGTTTCCATTGCTATGCAAATGATTTTGCTTTACGTAGCGAATAATTTGGATCAAGATGGGATTTGGTGTGTTATAATCGGCGCCAGTCTTCATTATATGGTTCTATCTGAATTCTTATGGATGCTAATTATTTCTTTCTTGCAATACCGAAAATTTGTAACGGTTTTCAATCAACAAATACCAAATTTGGTTGGGAAGGCTTGTACGATCTGTTGGTGCCTCCCTCTAATACCAATTGTGGTGATTTTAAGCATTTCAAGTGACAGTTACCAAAAAAACATCCATGGACTTTGTTATCCTTCAGAAGAATATTTTTACTTCGCGGTTGTTCTTCCAATTTCCCTAATCGTTCTAATAAACTTCCTTATCTTCTTTAAAATAATCTTCGCGATATGTCAAAGTAAAATTGAAGTATACGGAGGAAAAGATAGTGATGTAAGGCTTCAACTTCTTTTAGCATTTTTCTTGTTCTTCCTTTTGGGTATATCTTGGGTATTTGGACTTATCTTAAGTTTTGGTGGAGGAATTATTTTTTCCTACTTATTCTGTTTAACGGCGACATTTCAAGGATTGGTAATGTTTTTATTTTTCGTGGTTATGAATGATAATTCTAAAGCATTGTGGATGAATGTTAAAAGATTTTTCCGTTTGAAGTCACAAACAAGGAGAAATTCTAGCACTAGTTGTTCACAAACTCAGGTTACTGAGGAAATGGACAGGAAAGCGTTCTAGATTATATGGAAATATTTTAATATCTTAAATTGTTTTCAAAGAAACTGGAGTGAATAAAACTTATTATCAAAACTATTTAAATTTTTTTTTAAATTAGTATTTATTTAAGGAATATTCGTTTGTAAAAATATAATTTTATTATTGCATGATTGTGTTCTAATAAGTGTTTGGCGTAATTTCTCTCGTCTAACATGGAAATTTCTAATTGTTTGACCTACGTAAACTGAATTACAATGTGAACAATTTAATTTATAAACATCTGATTTTAGTAAATCGTTAATTTTGTCTCTAGCATTGAGAACGGTGTATAGAATATTTTTATTTGTTTTTTAAAATGACCTCAAGCGTATTTATTTTAAGTTATAATCTTAGTATTTATTAAACTTCTGGTAAGAGGACAGCACCGATTATAAAACTATCGATTCAACTTTGGAATCCACGTTTACATATCAAGTTCAGTCACTTTTTGTAAAATAAAGTGACTCAGCTAATTAATTAACAACAAACTGCCAAATAGCAATTCTTTACTGCAAAGACAGTAGTTACCTACGTTTTTATTCCCGAGTCAAACACTAAAGGTAAACAACTTTAAACTAACTAAAAAACTAATAAAGGAAGTACTTATCAATCGATAAATAATATCTATCTCATAGCAGTGAATAAAATCATGAGAAAAACCTAAACAAACAACCTTGAATTCGCGATTTAAATAAAACAAGCGAGGCAAAGCAATGATAAGATAACACACGAGATTTCTTATACTTATCAAAGGTAATGTGATATTTTTTTTCACAGGTAATATAGGTACGTGGTTGATGTAACTGAAGTGAGTAAGAAACTAATCTTTGAAGTGTATGTGTGCATTAAAAAAAGTGTGTGCTTCGATGATCAGAATGAACAATTACTCATTTTCTTTTTATAAAATGCCAGGTAAGTTTTATTTATAAACTCGTTAAAAAATTTGACCGTATGAGGAAATCAGATTTAAATATTGTATTAAAAAAACTTATAAGTGTTAAACGCACAGTAGATGGGACTTGAATTAAAAAAAAGAAAACAGGATTCTGCAATAATCCGCTTTTACGTTTTTTAATAGAAACCTTCAATTTATTCTGTTTTATGAAAGAAAGTGATTTCTGAAATAAATCTTTGGTAAAAAAATAGTGCAAACTAAAACATTTTTTGCACGAACTCAATTTGTAAGGAAATAAAGCAATTCGATCCGCTCACGCCTTTCCTCGACCCTACTATATGGTAAAATTCGGTAAAATTAGTAAACATAGACAAAAGTCTTAAACTACTTTCGTCATTACCTATTATCATATCCCTGTCAAAATTTTTCAATTTCTGAAAAATCCTTTTCAGTAATTTTTTTTCCTGAAAGCTTTTTTTCCGTACATTTCGTAGATTTTTTCTAAATTCTTTGAAAAGTAAAGTAAGATAACTTTTGTACAGGAAAAATCGCATTTTGTGGACCAGAAAAAACGAACGCCATATAACCTTTGGATCGGAAATATTACGTTCCTTTTTTCTGACAAACTATTCCAATTTTCCCACAGGAAACTTTTCTGATGCATTTATTATGCAAAAGCAAAGTGTACAAATATTAATCTAACTGCTTTTATGACTTCACATAAAAAATATGAATGTCACTATCAGTACCAGTAAGATTGCTGATTATAAAATTCAAAGAATCACCAAAAGTAACATAAAAGACCATTGGGCTTGAAATTATGTACCATATACAGTGTGTCCACGGATTGAGTGCATATAAGGTGTAAATGACAAATTTATTTAGAGTTGAATCTTCATGTTCTGAGGATCGCTCCTGCTTAGTGTCAAACTAAGATAATGAAAAAATGAGCCAAATCAATTAATATACAGGGTGTTGTTTTGGCCGAAATCTAAAAATCAGTCAAGAGTAAACTATCTTTATTTTAGCAGATATAACAAAAATGTATTAGAAACAGTTGTTTAGAATTAAAAGTTATTGAAGATTTTCAATTTTTATACAAATCAGCCTACTTTGATATTTTTCATCAACATGAGATTTTTTATGGTTTTTGTGGTTTTAATGACCCATGCATGAAGAGTGATTAAACAAACTACTTGAAAAACAAATAATTATTTATTAAAAAAAATACTAAACCTTATTTGTTACAAACATGAGTTCAAAAGTATTGGATTTTGATGAAAAAAATCAAAGTAGGTTGATTTGTATAAAAGTTGAAAATGGTCAATAACTTTTAATTCTAAACAACTTTTTCTAATACATTTTTGTTATATCTGCTAAAATAAAGACAGTTTACTCTTGACTAATTTTTAGATTTCGGCCAAGAAAACACCCTGTATATTAATTGATTTGGCTCGTATTTTCAATATCTTAGTTTGAGACTAAGCAGGAGCGATCCTCAGAACATGAAGATCCAACTCTAAAAAAAATTGTCATTTACACCTTATATGCACTCAATCCGTGGACACACTGTATACTAGGTAACAAATCCTAATCTTTATTAAGTTTCCCTTTTTTTTTTGAACATCAATTAAAAACTCTCTTGTATAAGATTACCAGAAAATAATGCAACATTATTTTCCTTTTCAGAATAAATTAATGGAACAGTCATGTTTTTGCGTAAGTACAATAATTTATAAAAAATTTCAATTTTTTTTATAATCTGTACTTTGTAACTTTACATTTTAGTTATGAAGTTATTACTGCCAACAATTCTTTTTTTTAACTTGGGAACCGCATTCGGTACAAAGGTAAGACATTTTATCAAATTAAGATTCCAAATATCGACAATCCACGAGGTTCAAATAAATTAAGGTCCCGAATGCGGCATTTTTCTTTGCGACAAAATCGGATTAAAAAAAAGAAAATGTCGTATATTTCGGTTAGAAAGTTCAGCTTGAGCTTTAATGTGGAAAATCGATCAACAGAAACTAAATATTCCTATAAAGTACAAGAATGTTTATTTACAGAAGCAGGTTGAAGAGAATACACCGCAAGCAGCTTCCAAAAAATGGCATCTGGAGAACACAACAACATCAACGCAAACTCCCAAGAATTATAGTGCTCCCAACAATTACCAACAAATCAGTATAGAATCGGAAACTGAAGATTATAACGTAATAATGAGTTAATAGTTTACAAATATTGAAATTTTAAAGAAGTATTTTCATTTAACTTACAGGAATTTTATCCAGACACTGAAATTTACAACGACACCGATTTAACAACAGACGAACAACAAATCTATAACAAAAATGATACTGAAGATGATTTTTACACAGAAATTGAATCTAACAAGCCTCTGATTAATGAAATTAAAAGTAAGTCTTGTCAGAATATTTATCGAAGAAATCATGCAAGGTTTACATCCGGATAATTTGCGACACTCGCCTTTGCTCGTGTCGCAAACTTCATCCTCATATGTAGTACATTAATCATTGGTGAATAATGTTACATATTTGAGCATTGTGGACAAAATCTGCTTTGGGCGTTGTGGTCGTGTTGGGCATTTATGTCTCTATTGCATTTTTGGACAGAATATAACATTGGGGCGAAGTGTCCTAAATCTTCCCTATATTCGAATGTAAACCTTAGCACCAGGTGGACACCCTTCATCCGAAAATACTTTTTATTAATTTTTCCAGACACATCCCAAGAAGAAACATTTCAATTTAAAAAACTACCAATTCTCACTAACACCACAACAAATCTTACCAACCCTAACTACAATAAGGAAACATTACCAAAATGTCCAAAAGGATTAATTTACTCCGCAGAAAAAGAATTTTGTTACTTTATAACGGAACCAACATCATACCCTCCTAAATGTCCGTATCAAGCTACCCTCGAATATTATTATATCTACATCTTACCAGAACCTAATTTTGAAATAACCAATCAACCCTATTGGGTTTTCACTAAAAGAAATACGACGGTAGTTAACAAAACAAATTGTTTCGTAACTAATGGTACAGAAAAAAATATCATCCCCACTAATTGTACAAACTTATACCCAGGTGTTTGTGTTTACGATGTAAGCTTTAAGAAGGAAGTACACCCAACACCAAGCTTTACAGATTATTGCCAAAGACGTTACAATATGTCTTGTGTTGCAGATGATATCATTTCACCAAAAACTTGTTATTGTAGAATAGAAGCAAAAGAAAATAAACCTTCCAAAAATGGATTTTGTAAAAAATTGGTCGAAATCCAAGACCCATATCAAAATAATTTTTTGATAAAACTTCTTGGTTTTCATGAATCTTGTTGGATTGGTCTGAAAAAATTTGAAGAGTCATACCAATGGGTATATTCTAACAAGACCAGTAATTATACGTTTTGGGCTAATACCACGGATTTTGGCAAACCCTACGGAGCTCTAGGAAAAGATGGTTGGATATTAGAAGAAGATGGAATCTTAACTTGTGCAATATGCGAAATATCAACTGAAAATCATCCTCCAGCACATCTACAATTAAAATATAACAAAACCAACTTAAACTTAGAAATAACAAACCCAATGGAATTATTTGAAGAGGTAAAATGCTTTGCACGAAATTCTGAAGAATACCAAAGCATAAATCTGCAATTTATAAAAGATAAGTTTGTGGTGTTGCCATTAGAGTTTGAATTTACCATTTCGGGTTATTATTGGTGTACAGCTCCACAAATTCCTGATTTGACTCCTATATACAGTAACACAATTTTTATTCCAATCAAATATGGTCATGAATATGGGTTAACAATAATCAGTCCTCAACCTAATGCTAGTTTACCTGAATCATTTGCCAAAATTAGATGTGATAATATAAAACATTATTTCTATGGACTGGCATTGGATTCAAAACTAATAAATATAGTCAAACAAAACAAAGAAAACATTGAAGTCCTTTGTCATATTAATTTAAACTCAACGGACATGTCCAAAGCGAAAGGAATGGATTTAATTTCTAACCGCTTTAAAATTTACAATCTTACCTTAACAAACCTTACCAGTATTGAGGTTTGTTTACCATCAAACACAACTTCAGGAAATCAAACCTTAAATTGGCCTGAAACTCCAATTGGGGTCATAGCAATTCCAGAAGAACTTTGTCTTCAAGAAAATGGTTTTCCTGTTACAAGAACCTGTTCAGGAAACTTTTACCGTGGGGCTCAGTGGTTGGATGTAAATGGTACATGCGCTAATGTTGTTTACCCAGAAACAACACAAACTTTAAATAATTTATTAAACACGTTACCAAATAATTTAAGCGAAGAAATTCTAAACATAACGGAATCTACCAATAATTTTACGAATTTTGAAATACATTTAATATCAAAAGTTTTGGAAAAAATGGCAATCTTTAGGGAACATGTCAAGGTTAGTGATGTAACAAAAATAATCAATAATATAATGAAACTTGAACCAAACCAATTAAGTTTTGCCCAAGAATCTTTAAATTCGACAGATTTGATCCTTTATAGTTTAGACGAAATTTTAGCACAGACCCAAGTAGGCGAAAACGGTTTTGTGTCTGAAGTCACAGAAAACCTTGTGGTACAAATAAACAACATAAACAAAACAAACGTAAATGGAATCAAATTAGGACAAACTCAAAATGGTTTTGATTCAACCAAGATAAACCCCTTGGAGTATGGAACATCTCAGGAAGATCTCTTCGGGGAAAACTTCGAAGTCGCCGTGTTATTACCAGAAGACCTTCAAACTGATATAAAAAATTGTATGGGGGAAAAAGCAACTCCTAATCTAATCACAACAGTATTTTTTGATGACGTACTCTTCAACCAACAAAACCATTCCAATCACCCTGACAGTAGAATAATTGGGATAACCATCCCTGATTTTAATTGTACCTTCCGGACACCCTTAAAAATTATATTTAACGCATCAACAAAAAATAATACAAGATTAAAATGTGCTTCTTGGTTGTATGGTTTTAATGATCTAATGGAAAGTACCCATGGGGAATGGTTCATGGAAGATACCCCGAAAAGTTTGGGTAATTATCAAGTTTGCGAATTTAATCACATAACCCATTTTACTCTTTTAATATTGGGTGGAACAGATGAAATAAGCGAAGGTCATAAAAAAGCTCTTGATATAATAACAGCAGTTGGAAGTGGATTATCCATATTGGGTCTTCTAATGGTTTTCATTACCGCGATTAAATTTAAAAGTTTTCGTTCTGCTAACGCAGTTGTAATAAACTTTTCAATTGCAATGACTGCTCAAATAATTCTTCTCTTCATAGCTGATAATGTTGCAGAAAATAAAGTTATGTGTGCAGTTTTTGGTGTTGCCCTACATTATATAGTTTTGGTACAATTTTCTTGGATGCTTACCATCGCCGTTTTACAATACAGACGATATGTAGTGGTATTTGCAAGTCCAACACCTTATTTGGTTTTAAAATTATGTGCTTGTTCCTGGGGGATTCCCCTTATTCCGATTATTATAATAATCTCGATTTCAAGAGAAAGTTATGGGGAAAATTCTCATGGACTTTGTTATGCACTTGGAAACTATTTCATTTTTGGGGTTCTAATCCCAGTCTCATTAATTATTTTTATAAATTTAATTGTATTTTTAAGAATTATGTTAAGTATAGCAGCTTCGCGTAAAATTACAGTGCATCAAGGAAAAAAGGACACATCTTCCCTTCAATTACGTTTAGCCATAATGCTTTATTTTCTCTTGGGTTTAACTTGGGGATTTGGGTTATGCGCAGCAATTGGGGGAGGAATTGTTTACTCGTATTTATTTTGCATTACAGCCACTTTACAAGGTTTTATTTTATTTTTATATTTTATTGTGTTAAATGAGAAAACTAGATCGTTATGGACTGATATGAAAAAGTGTCATTGTAAAGGGAAATCTGATGAGTATGAAGTCAATACGGAATCAGCGACGGCCATGATGCGAAGACCAAAACATACTGCTTCGTCTGATACTAATACTAGCTCGACAACTAGTGAAATGTTAAGAAAATTCAAAAACAGGAGCAGTTCTGATTTTTAAAAGTTATCTTCCAGGCCAAATCGTTTTGGTTAAACGTACTCATCCTTAAGACTCGATCATGGATATTTATCTTCTCAGTGACTTACTCGAAATATGACAAAAAGTGTGTTTAAGACAGGTGTTCAATAAAAAAATCTGGTCAAGTGGACTGTGGTTCTATTTATAAACTGCCTCCCGACTAGACATTTCTAAACATTCTTGTGCATAAATGAATTAGTAATTAATTCTGTAACGTTTTGTTTACTATTTGTTTAATTGACTGAATTATTATTCAAACTGTTTTTTAAACATATGTGCCATATGTCCACTTTTAAATAAAGTTTGTAACAATAGCATTTTAAGGGTCATTATTTTCCTGGAAACGCAGCTCACAACCCTGTAGTAGATAGTGACTGATGATGAGCCTAATATACTTTTTAAACGCAACCCAACATACACTTTTAATTTTTTATAGATCACCTTGACTACTGGTGAATAATCCTGTATAAAAATATACAGGGTGTTCTATTCTATAATAAAAACTAATTGCAAGTTGAAGCCTAAAAAATCTGTAATCAGTTACTGTCGCGCGGCTGGCAGAAAAAGAAACACTACTTTACTGCAACACTCTGTATAATTTACTACAAAAACCTTCCTTCTCACACCTTTGTATACAACATTACATCATGTATGCATAGGTAGGACGTTATATTAAATATAAAACAAACTGACACATGTATATGGTTCTGATAAGAAGTTTGTGGTAATACTAACCGCATCCAGTGTGTAACGCCCAATTTTTTTTAGTTTACTTTTTAATTTAAGGGACAAAACTGCATAAGAAAATATACGTTAAAACTACTCTTATCAAAAACAAACCACAAAACTAAAAAAAAAAAAAAGCTGAAAACGTAGAAGCTTCGCAAATCGGTCATTGTCCTCAAATCCTGGTTAGTGCAAGTTTATGTAATCACAGCGTATAAGAAAACTAATATTAGTTGTGTCTTTTTAATATTAATCCCTGTTTGATTGATTAAGATTTTACAAGTAAGTACAATATCATTTATAAACAATCTAGATAGTTGATAAAAGCCAAACATAATATGCAAGGTGATCCACAAACTTTGGTTGTAGAGGAAAAAAGTTCGAATTTTATAAGTTTAATAATAAGAAATATGTTTGAAAAAGGAAATTTTCAGGTTTTTCAGGATATTTCAGAAGTGCTTAAAGATATTTTAAACGTTTTCGTAAGGGGTATTACATTTGTGCAACGTTTCTCTATTTTAAACGACTTTCTAGAGATCTCCATGTACATAATTTTATCTAGGACACCCTGTATACACAGCGTCGCTATTAAAGATAAAGTCAAAACTCGCCCATACATTCGGATATTTTACGTTATGTTATACTCAAAAAAATCCTTTTCTACCCCTAATTAATGTTTTCTAATTTTCAAACACGCTTTATAAATATTATATTCAAAAATATTGTATAAATTAAAATTGTCTTGAATAAAATAACCAAACAGTATTGTTTTCTTTTTACAGAACTAATCAAGAGTCATGCTTTTTGGTAGGTATTATTTTTATTTTGATAAAAAAGATTATTCAACCGCATTGTGGTATTTCAGATATCAAGTTATTACTGTTAGCAGTTCTCGTATTTAATGGAAACGCGTTAAATTTAAAGGTAAGATAGAATAAATTATTATTTGTAGGGAACTCATTATCCTCTAAGGACACGACGACGATATTGAACTACCTTTATTTGTTATGTCTGCTATAGCAGACAGCGTATTCGCCAACGGTTGAGTTTGCTTCTTAGCAACTGCCGCTGAATGAATAAAGTACCAGCAGGATTCAACAAACATTAAGGAACTTTTGGGGGGAGTACCAGGAACCTAAATAATGTGTTCCCTCTACAGTTAACAAATCTGTCGCACCTACTCGGCTACTCATATTGTGTAGAATGATCTTGCGATTAATAATGCTTGGGAGTTTGCACGATAGATGGCGTGATTATCGATTACCCATACGGGCGGTGCTCTTCCTGGTTGGCTTTACACGTTGAGGCCAGCCGATCTTCAGAAAATTTATTTATCTTAATAACTTTTTTTTGAATAACTTTTACAATTGACTAAACTTTCAGAGAAGCAACAATACCACCAGAAGCATCGATGCATTTTTACAAACCGCTTCTAACGATCTTGAGAAGATTTCTTGGAAGGCTCCCATGGATATTCAAAAACGTAAACCACGTAAGATCTGCCCTAGTATTAATAATTATCACATAGTAACGAGTCTGTTTATCTTTTAGCGGCTATAGGTCGATTTCCAAAAATTACCAAGAAATTGGGAGGTATTGTAAATTATAACAATCAAAATTTACCAAAGTGTCCAAATGGGTTAACACATTATAAACAGGGGAAAATAGCACTTTGTGCACTTATAACCAAAAAAACAATATTTCCACCTCACTGTCCTCATCCAAGCACTCTAGAATATCGTGACTTCATACAAGACTTTAACATAACTAAAGACGAACATTGGGCGTTTACTTCTGGAAATGTATCGGAAATTGGAGAAAATAATTGTTTTGTAACTGGAGGACAGAATAAAAACGCAATTATTCCTACAAAATGCAACAATGAATATCCCGGAATTTGTATCTACGATCCCATACAATTTTTTGGGGCTATTTCCCCAGATTATTGCATACAACGCTACAATAAATCTTGTATTAGTTATAATTATGATTCGGGTACAGTATGCTACTGCAAAATTAAATTTTACACAACAAACCACCACCCTAGAAATACTTTTTGTAAAAAATTAATAGAAATTACAGACCCATATCAGAATAGATTTCTAAAAAAACGTCTTAACGTTGACGAAAAATGTTGGATTGGTCTTCAAAAGTTCGGGGATTCTCTCCAATGGTCTTACACGAATACCACCATAAACTATACCCATTGGTCCTTTGACACGGATTTTAGTAAACCATACGGAGCTTTAGGACACGATGGTTGGTTATTAGAAAAAGACGGGGCTTTAAATTGTGCTATCTGCGAAATCGAAGATAAAACTCCTCCTCAAGTACAAATCAATATAAAACATAATAAAACAACGAATACGTTAGATCTTGAAATAACAAACCCTATAGGAGCTTATAAAGTAATCGATTGCTTCAATTCAGTCCAAAAAAAAATGTACAATAAAAAAATATTTCTAGATTCTACCAAGAAGTTAATAAAAGAGCAAGTACGGTTTAATTTTGGAACTTCCGCTTATTATTGGTGTAAAGCTTTACAAATCCCTCATTTAACCCCTTTATATAGCAACACAGTATTTATCCCTACCAGATACGGTCATGAATTTTCCTTAACACTCACCGAGTCTTATAAGGAAATTGGGGACGATTCTGAATGTGACAGTCTTAAGGATTATTTATCCTCCAACGTACTTTATTCCGAACCGGTAAAAATATTAAAATACAATGAAAATAATAAAACCCTTGAAGTTGTATGCCATATAACCATAAAACACAGTCGGATGTCCATCACGGAAGAGTTTGATTTGATATCAAGAAGTCTAAAAGATTTTCCGTTTAAAATATCCAATCTTGCAAGCATTGAAGCTTGTTTACCATCCCTAACCATATCAGGAAGTCAAATTTTAAATTGGCCGGAAACTTCAGTTGGGGCCACAACAATTCCTGAAGAATTATGTCTTCAGGAAGATGAATCTCCAGTTACAAGAACCTGCTGTGGGGATTTTTACCACGGAAGTCAATGGAAGGGAGTTAATGGGAATTGTTTTAACAAAACCAACTCGGATATAACACAAATATTAAATAATTTATTAAAATATAATACAATGGTGAGTAAAGAAATTTTAAAGATTACGGCAACAAGGAATAATTTTTCCAGTTACCAAATTCATTTACTGTCTGAAGTATTGGAAAAATTTGCGAATTCAAACGAAACTGTTAACATTACTGAGATAACCAAAACGTTTAATAATATAATGGGGTTTGAACCAAATAAATTAAATATTGCGCACAATTCAACCGATTCGATGCTCTATAATTTAGATAAAATGTTAGCACGGACTGAAATAGGGGAAGACGGTTACACTTCTGTGGTGACAGAAAAAATCCTAACACAAATAAGTAACATGGAAAAAATCACCAGAAATGGAATAAAAGTCAAAAAAATCCAAAACGCGAACTCGAGCAAGATTATTCCTTTACAACAAGAAACATCCCAAGAAGATTTAATAAAAGAAGAAAATCTCGAGCTGGCCGTTTTAATTCCAGAACAACTCCATAATGATATAATTAAATGCCTTGGGGAAAAAGTTTTCCCTAACCTAACTACAACTGTCTTTTACAACGATTCCCTTTTCAATCAGGAAAACAACTCCATTTACCATGTTGATGGTAACATAATCGGTGTGACCATCCCTAATTTTAACTGCACCTTCAGTAAACCCTTAAAAATTATTTTTAATTCTTCGAGTAATTCCAAAACCCGTTTAAAATGTGCTTCATGGGTCTATGGTGTTAATGGTAGTTATGGATATTGGAACGTTGAAGGTGATCCAAAAAGTTGTGGTCATGATTCGAATTATCAAGTTTGCGAATTTTCTCATATAACCCATTTCACCCTTTTAATTTCGGGTATAGAGATTAGTGAAGGGCATAAAAAAGCCCTTGATATAATTACAGCGATTGGAAGTGGATTATCCTTGTTGGGTATTTTTATGGTGTTTCTCACAGCGATTGTTTTTAAACGTTTTCGATTAACTAACGCAATCGTTTTGAATTTTTCAGTAGCAACTACAGTTCAGATTGTTTTGCTCTTCGTCGCTGATAACCTTCCGGAAGATAAACTTCTGTGTACGATTTTTGGTGCAGTACTACACTTTAGTGTTTTAGCACAATTTTTCTGGATGTTAACTATCGCCATTTTACAGTACAGACGATACGTGATTGTATTTTCAAGTCCAACAAGACATTTGGTTGCAAAAATGTGTTCAGTCTCTTGGGGGATTCCCCTCATCGTGGTAATTACCTTAGTTGCCATTTCAAGAGACATTTATGGAAAACACAATGGTCTTTGTTACGTTGTAGAAAAATATTTTACTTATGGGGTTGTAATTCCTGTCGGATCAATTATTTTTATAAATCTCCTTGTATTTTTAAGAATTATGTTTAGTATAGCTTCTTCGAGGAAAATGAAAGTACATCAGAAAAAAGATGAAACTTATTCGCTTCAATTACGACTAGCTGTTATGCTTTTCTTTTTGCTTGGTTTAACTTGGGGATTTGGTTTATTTACGTCAATTAGTTCAAATATTATTTTTTCGTATTTATTTTGCATTACTGCTACCCTACAGGGTTTTATTTTATTTTTATATTTTATTGTCTTAAATGAAAAAACAAGATTGCTATGGACAAATCTAAAAACATGTCATTTTAAGGACAATACAAAGAAATATAATAATTTTAATAATGAATCGACGAATACAACCTTGGAACGTAGACCCCCAAAAATAATTTCTGATAATGACCATATAACTTCAACGAGTGTGATGTAATGAAGAAAAAAGAAGAAACTATTTTTAAGATTTGCTTAATTTTGTAATACCTATAATATAGAAATATTGCTTTCTTTCTTATCAATTAATAATATCAAACAGCTTCAATGTATTTGCTTGGTAATTAATTTTGTCAAATTATTTAAAGCTTAATAAAGTTTGTGTTATATTTAATTGGACTAATAAATAGAAGCGTAGTAGGTTTGCAGTCTAAGGCTTGAACTACACGGGCGTGTTTCACGCAGCGTGCTACACGTCGCATTTCCCCACCTATTAGAGCTTGAACTTGACGAGCGTGTTTCGGGCAGCGTGCTATACGTCGCATTTTCCCACATATTAGAGCTTGAACTACACGGACGTGTTTCACGTAGCGTGCTAGACGTCGCATTTTCCCCACATATTAGAGCTTGAACTACATGGGCGTGTTTCTCGTGGCTTGCTACACGTCGCATTTTCTCCACCTAATAGAGCTTGAACTAGACGAGCGTATTTCATGCAGCGTGCTACACGTCGCATTTCCCCACCTATTAGAGCTTGAACTTGAAGAGCGTGTTTCATGCAGCGTGCTAGACGTGGCATTTTCCTCTCTGATGTACAATTTTATGTACTACGCACGTTTTTGGAAACATTTCCCGGCTTTAAAAACATAATTTTGCTTTTTTATATTTGAAATAATTAACTTTCTAAACATTGAAACCCTTTCTTTCTTCGTTATTAATTATCAAATATTTCCCATATAACTCACCCTTCATCCTCAGTATCTTCATCGTCTTCCTCCTCGTCCCCTTCTTCAATATTTTCCATTTTATTATGAACAAGTTCTTTATTAACCACCGTATCATTCGCCATTTTTTATTTAAAATAAATAAATTAAATCACTTCCAACTCAAGAAATAAAACGGAATAACGTGCAACGAGTCCCATTAAGCTACTAAAGGGTATTTTTCCCCGAAAGCTCTAAGCTTATGTTGTCCTTGTAAGGACTTAGGTAAATAGGATTGACCAACGTAATCTTATTAGGAAATCGTAAGGGATATTCGATGTCGGGGGCGGTTATTTTATATCAAGGTTAAGGCGTTTATAGAAAAACATTTTTAAAGCAGAGGAAATGAAATTAATTTTATTTAGAATTAGAATAAGTCAGAAATTAAATTTTTGCTTCTAACCAATTTCATTTTTTCTAACATATTTCTAGGATAATAAAGACGTGTCTAAACCAACCTTCATAATATAGTTACCTCTTGAAAAAAAAAAAAAGAACTGCAAATTTATTGCTTTCCTGAATAATTCTATGAAATAGTTCACATGCAAGTCCTCGTGCACAATCTTAAAACGAGAGAAAGAATATTTTTAGGAGCATCTGTATGTCCATTCGCTCGGCCATTAACGATTCATCCCGGTAAGTTATTTTTGTATCATATCAAAATAACATTCACATAATCTAATTTACTACTCCAAATAATTTACGAACTGAACAAATTCTAAAAATTTATTTTCGTAGACTTATTTTTCTAAAAAAATCCTGAACGAAACAATCAATTTCTAAAAAATAGAGTCTTAAATTGATCTGATTCATATACATATAATATACAGGGTGGTCCAATATCAATTTAATCAATTTTATCAATTTTAGGAAATCGGTTAGATAGCTTCAGGAAAGTTATTTTTTTTCTCTAAAAGCTATTCATCCGGACGCATTAAAATTTATTTGTCGGTTACTGCCACGGCTGGGAAGTAATTAGAAAACAGTATTATTTTCTTGCTATTTTCAGTTTTGAAAATAATAAATAAAGTTTCAAATCACTGAAGCGAGTTTCAAGTCGACGCACTGTAAGATAAGCGAGTGCGAGCGAAATACAACGCGCATGTGTTTAGTCTGACGGTACTCAGGCCCAAACTATTAATTTTAGACAAAAACTGTCCTATACTTTCTTGTAGGAAATTTTATTTTCTACAACTTTCGTCTGATATTATTTTAACCTATCTTGCACGGATTTCGCTATATTTCCATTTAAACACTGCGCTATTACTTTTGTCTCAATTAGGTTGCTCTCTTAAAAGAACCACCCTGTGAATATTTTTAAAAACTCAAAGAACTTTAGATTATTGGATCTCAAATAAATATTTAAAAAGTCTATTTCAGTATAATTTATAGTTTTCCAGCCACGTCCATTTCCACAAATAAACTTTTAAATTATTGACCAGATTTGTGCGAGTTTCGTGTTACTCCCACAAACTCAACAACATTGATTAAAGGTAAAATAGTATCGTAAGAGAAACCGATTTTCTAAGTTTGTATCCACCTACGTCTAGTTGATAAAACAATAGAAAAGCTTTTCTGGTAACTTTTCAGATCCAAACACCACCTGAGCATTGAGTGTTCTCGAACCGAACCTTTTTCTTAACAGTTTTTTTTTAATGAAATACAAACGACACACGATGTATCGCAGGGATATAAGTGAGGACCACTATTATTTATATTAAAGATAATTTAAACGCAATTAATATTCATATTCAAAACGCATTACATAGGATATTGGTGTGTCTCAGGGAAATACCTTTGGGCCTCTGCTATTTAGTCAAAACGTACGAAGTATAAGAAGCATTAAAAAATTGATCGTATCATAATAATAAACCTCGTCTTGGAATAATAAACTAAGCATGCTAAATAAACAACTTAAATTGCTATCCTTACCTATAGGAGTCAAAGCGTCGATGTCTTGTTAAACGGACAGGGGGGTGCGGATCCAAGGCTAAAATTACAGCTGCTGCAGAAGAACCATTCTTCTCGGTCATCCTGAAAGAAAAATGTTAACTAATTAACATTGAATGTAAATAATAATAATGGGTAATTTGATTTATGTAAAAGTTTTTTGTGTTGGATCCTAAAATTTCTAATTGTTTGACCTATAGAGACTGAATTACAATGAGAACAATTTAATTCAGAAACACCCGATTTTAACAAATCGTTAGTTTTGTCTTTAGCAGCAGAGAAGGGTGTAAAGAATATTTTCAGTTGTTTTGAAAATTACTTTACATCGTGAATAATAGCCATCATTACATGCTCGTTGAATAATTTGCTGTTTTGATAATGTAAGACTTTTTCATATCGCTCTTAATTTTTAACTGTGGTGTAACTTAAATTAAAAAATAAAGCAGCTCTGAAAAATAAAATTGTCGTATAACCGGAAACGAAACGTAGGCAACTTATCAACCCATCTTAATACAACTGCAAGCCGTGAATTTGTTAACAACAAAAAAAAATCGTTTAGAAACCTTCAAACTTATAAAATTCATTTACCTACGCAAATTAAACAATACGGTCCTGTTCATAATCATTAAACTTTTAAATCCACTCCCACATTGTAATTAAACACACTTGTAGTACTAAAAATGAAAACGATCAACCTAACACATTCACTTTCATGTTGTATTACTGCAACAAAATAATTGTAACAGCAGCGATATTCAAAAGAAAAACCCGCAAGTACTTGAAAAACGCATCACTAATTAACACACCGTAAAACATAGTTCCAAAAACAAAGTTTTAGGGAAAAATTCACGTGTTTGTACACAAATATTAACAAAGATTCGCTTAATCTCGATTAAAATCGGTAGCATCCGCAACATTATGTCTTTGTAATTGGTTTTTGCTTTGGGTTTTTGTATTAAGTGGAAGTTGCGTACGCAGTCGTTTAAAGCAAGTGCGGAGGAAGTACTCCGCGTGTTGAACATATTTTTTGAGAGATCATGATTGAATAATCAAAGATACAAAGACGAGGTGGATGAACTTCTTTATTTGAATTGCATTAAACTTTAAATAAAAATAAACAATTAATATTAATAAAATTATAGTTGCCCAACAAAACACTAAAGAAGATACACTGTACACATTCTGATTCCAGGGCAATTAGTATTAGTCTTTTCCAATGCCAAAATTTGCGATAACCAAAGATCGGATTCCTATGTTCTAAAAAAAACCCAAAAGGTACAACCAACATCATATGCAAAGCAATATGCAAAATATTTGCGAAAATATACACCCAATTTGTCCATTTAACATATAAAATATGCACCAAACAAGCCTTTAATATTCAAAATATGTACTTGGTATGCAAAATATGCACCAAAAATACTCTTAATATGCAAGATATGCACCAAAAAGGATGAACTACTATTCAAAATGTGTATCAAATACGCAGTAGTAGAGTCCAATAAATCTTCTCTAACGTCGTAGTTCTATAGCTTCGGAATTACTTCGAAAAGCGCCGCAGGTAAATTTCCTAAATTAGCATTTTACTTTATTCATGATGCAGCACTCCCAAAAATATTTGGCAAGGGCGCCCACTGATGTTAAAAGATTGCAAAACTCGCTTGAACAAAATTTCCATCAACCATGTTTGCTATAGCTTTGCGTCAGTTTGCAAAAACCCAAACAAGTTTCCCAAATTTCTAGCAATATAAATATTTATAAAAGGGGGGACCGGAAAAAGAACGCAATTATATATTATATAATTATATAATAATATTATAAAATGTATATCAACAAAAGTCGTCTGAAATTGAAAGAAAATTGAAAATGAATAAAAAATCACGAAAAGAAAATTGTAAATAAATATTCAAATGCCTACAAATCCGCCCTCTACTCATTAAAATAAATCAGTTCCGCTAACGAAATTTATCATTTCTACCTATACCTATCCTACGCCTCCAATTTAACCGGAAGTAACAAGAGCAACGTTACCCTTTGATTTTACAAACAGCAGATTGTACTGATCTCATTTTACTTAGAAAAAACTTCTCAATGTTCTTGTTTTAAAGGCCATTAAAACTTTAGTTCGCCATAATTGCGGTGTAGAAGGAAAACTGGGTCATTATTTCCTTTTTGTAGCTATATGCAATATGCAAATAAAAAGTCTTAAAGGTTGAAGTTATATATATAAGAATAATGAACCTGCTCACTTACATGGACCATCATTATTTCATAACACAGCACAGCCACAGGCGGGATTAGGCCATAAAAACTAAACACACCGTAGCTGTTAACCTTGGCATAATTATTTGCATTAAGAAGCTGCATTATACCCGATTATACCTACTTTAAGACGTAAGAAAGAGAATTAACACCCAACCCCGAATTAAGTGTTATAATTAATGAGACATGGTCAAGTTCACTTTTTTTTTAATATATAAAATACCTGTTTAATGTTTACTATTATCTAATACCTAAGTTCATACTCGGGTTCCGCTTTACCAAAAAATAAATATTTTACATTAAACAAAGTAAACTAAAAATTAGGGAAGATTTATTTAGTTAGTATCACAGAAAAGGTTGAAAATTTTCTGTGGAAAAAAGGTTAAAACTCAACGCAGTAGCAGCTGATCGATACTTCCGTGCTGCAGAACTGCAGAACCACCTAAAGTAAAACCCATTATACAGGGTTATCCTAAATTAAGTAACATAATTTATACAGTAGATAATTCATACAAAAGTAAGACTTTTTGCTTAATAAACTACAGTGTGTCCACGGATTGAGTGCATATGTATAAGGTGTAAATGTCAAATTTTTTTAGAGTGGGATCTTCATGTTCTCAGGATCGCTCCTGCTTAGTCTCAAACTAAGATATTGAAAAAATGAGCCAATACTTTTGAACTCATGTTTGTAACAAATAAGGTTTAGTATTTTTTAATAAATAATTATTTGTTTTTCAAGTAGTTTGTTTAATTACTCTTCATGCATGGGTCATTAAAACCACAAATAAAAAATCTCGTGTTGATGAAAAAAATCAAAGTACGCTGATTTGTATAAAAATTGAAAATCTTCAATAACTTTTAATTCTAAACAACTTTTTCTAATACATTTTTGTTATATCTGCTAAAATAAAGACAGTTTACTCTTGACAAATTTTTAGATTTCGGTCAAAAAAACACCCTGTATATTAATTGATTTGGCTCATTTTTTCAATATCTTAGTTTGAGACTAAGCAGGAGCGATCCTCAGAACAGGAAGATTCAACTCTAAAAAAATTTGTCATTTACACCTTATATGCACTCAATCCGTGGACACACTACTTCCTGAAATAAAGGGTGTTGAAAGTTCTCTTGAGATTTGATTTTCTTTAAATGTTTTAGAACTAAAGCTAGCTGTTCAAATTAAATTATAGGCGGTTGTTACTTGTATAGACCAAATATTGTGCAAAGTTTTACCCACGTAGCTTTTAAGCAGCGGCGTAGTTACCGGGTAAGTAGGTCCACTTTTTTTAAATACGTACGTTACGCCACTAACTAAATTTAATTTGTTTGCAAGATTTAAACTTAAAATTCAATTTAAAAAATAAAATCATTCTTGTATTTTTGCTGTCGAATTATCTATTTCCGAGATAATTGACGTTTAGTTTATCAATGTGTGTTTCAAATTATAAATCGCATAAATGAACAATGAACCGCATATTGACAAACTAAATGTCAATTATCTCGAAAATGGTTAATTCGGCGGTAAAAATGCAAGAGTACTTTTTTTTCTAAATTGAATTTTAAAGTCAATTTAGCAAACAAAATAAACTTTTTTAAGTTCTTGTAGATGTTAAGATGAAACTAAAAGAAATTGAAGTAAACGATCAAGAGCAAGGCTGATTTCGAATATCTATTTTAAGGCACAAATTATTTATATTACGTAAACTGGCAATCGGTAAACAAAAGGAAAAACCAACGCACGTAGATAATAACAGTAATTAATATTTGAATAATTACATAATTATTAAAAAGTAAGTTCAATAGTACAAGGTAGAAAAAAAATATCTTCACAGGTTGTAACAAATAAAAAGTGGATTTATTATGAAATTATTCCCATTTTTGAAAGGAAGTGGGGTGTATAAATCGATGCTGCATTTTTCTACGCTGAAAAATTTTATTTTGAGTCAGACAAGACGTGACTGGTTTAAAAAAATCATCAAAGTTTTCAGGAATTAATACTGTGACTATAATTTTTTTCACTTTCCGATGATGTCCCACACAAGGGTTGGTGCCATTTGAAATTTTAGAGGGGGTGGCTGTGACAACTAAGACGTCCGGATTTTACGTAAAAAAATCCCTCTTGCTGTCTTTGTTGACGTGTCTTGACAGTTTTCAATCAAACAATAGTTTTGAAAGATAGTGGGGGTGGCTACTTTTCAATGAAAATCCTTCTATAATGGATAGCATTATTCTTAAATCTAAACTCAAAATCAAGAAGGTCGTGCTTAAAACACTACATTGTTTGAAGATTTCCAAAAATCAATGCCTATAATAGGTTTAGTAATACACGATAAATTCAAATCATAATAATGAGTAATTATGCGATTAGTTAGTATGGGGCAGCAATTTAACTTAATTATCATCAATTTACATTCTGGGGGAAACAGTGCACTAAATTAATTTATAATTCCAATCAAACACAATC
Organism: Hemicrepidius hirtus; assembly: GCA_963082805.1. NCBI lineage: Eukaryota > Metazoa > Arthropoda > Insecta > Coleoptera > Elateridae > Hemicrepidius > Hemicrepidius hirtus. Next base: position 54,330,699 of record OY720159.1, on the reverse strand, counting down.
AATAGATCATTTGCATTAATTAGTACAATAATTTCCGTTCCTATTAGTGTAATTAGATTGTACATTGTATAAAATTAAATTAATCTCATATACGACCCCAAAAGTATATTCAACCAACAACAAACAAATAAAAAAACCATTACACAATTTTTTTTTCGGGTTTAACATCATCGCCTGGGGGTTTTCCGTACCTCCAGGATAATTATTCCCCCCCCCCCCATGGAGAATTTCTTTAGATCAGCCCTTGAGAAGGTCTTTAAAAATAAGCAAGTTTTGTAGGAAAAATTATTTTGTTACCGCCACCCCTTCTAAAGAAAAATCGATTGAAGTTATTTACAGTTTTCGAAAAAAACAACCGATACGGATGGTATGGCTCACCCGGTATAATGCCCATTTTATTTAACAACTACAACTACAATAATTTCTAACTTTAAAATTATATTATGCAGTGAGCATGTAATCCTAACTTCATTATTCCCTAGTGAATAATAATAATAATTCAGGCAGTGCATTATGGATAACATTATCCTTGACCAAACACTTTTAAATAATTGATGTCTATTCTATTTAACTTGTTTTTAATTAATTTACGTCTGCGGGTTGAAGTATTCAACCCCATTTTCCACGACATTCTTCCTAGCATTAAATTAGTAAAGTTTTAATGCAATCGGTATTATTGTTCTGCGGCTGTTTTGTTTGTAGTTTAAAGTTATAAATAGAACGAAATGCAGGATATAAATTGTATAATACATAATATAATGAATACATATTTTTGTTTTACCGATTTATTATATGCTTTGATAACACGAACAATTCAACAACGTGGGAGTTTGGCAATGTAAAATTCTTCAGGTAAAGTGTGGCATGATCTGAGACAGATTTATTTTTGTAGGAGTATGTTATGTTGGTTCAAAAGTTAAAACGATTTAATTCTGGGTTTTTTGCATTTGTAATTTGCTTGTAAATATGAAACTAATACATTAATTTTTTGTTTTGCAATTTTTCAGAACAGAATGGTTCGAAAAAACAATATTTTCTAAATTATTTTTCAATTTTATAACTGAAATATTCGGCATGATCAAATAAATAGTGATATAATAAAATTTAGCTAGAGAGGTCCCATAAATCGCTGCCTAACATTGTAGTTCTGCAGATTTAGTTATGCGTTTCAAAAGGGGTCGTCGACCATCCACTAACCTCGGGGGCACATATTATAGATTATATTACACTACAACTACCGAAAGTGCAGTCTTACATATTCATTTTTTCAAGATAAAACCGAAATTCACGAAAACTTTACTGCACACCCAAATATATTCGATACGAACCGCCACTGAGTTGTGTGGTTTTATATTTTCTGCATGAGGGTGAAAGGTAAACTTGGTGTCTAGGATAAATCCCTTTGTCACCCTCATTATGTCTTCACCCCATATTTTTAGGCTCCTCAATTAGTTGCGAGTTCCTTTTCCTTCTGAAGGACCTACTAAAAGTTCCTTTAACCACATTTCAACATAATTTTGCAACATTAAATAAAACCACCCTTAAACATGGTTAATTGGCAAGGCTATTAGACATTTTTTTGTTAGATTCTATTTATTTTGTAATTTATTATTATCTATGGACTTTCTAATTCGATCGCGCTTATAAACCATAATCTCGCATAATGTATTATCCTGTTTAATAATTTATTTACAGTTCAATATAAATTCCTAGCATATCCAGTTTTATTAATTAATATTCATTTACGTATCTACTATTTTCCATTCAGTTAAGGGCATGTTCCTTTCATAAAAATAAGAGGAAAACTTCCTATTAACATGGATCCGCAAATGCTTCGTTATCGAGATACAGGGTTTTGAAATTTTTTTTCATATATTCTGAAATGATTATTATTATTTTACAAATAATGTTCAAAATGACAGACATTAGCTTCAAGACAAGCTTCTATTCTTCGAACAAAATTTTGAGGCTAAAGGCGGTCATTATTCAAAAAACGGATTTGCAGAGTTATTTTTTTATTCGCATTTTTCATCTTTGAAGTGTGATTTACACGAAAACGGTTAATGGTAGGAAAAAATCTCAAGAGACTGTTTCAAAAGTCAATTAATTGCAAAATTTGAAAATTGTGTCAAAAACAAAAAAAGCAGTGGCGTACCATTCTTTCCTCCAGAAATATACACATACCAACCTGTAGTTACGCCACTAGAGAAGGGAAAACCTGACTAATATAGTCCACTTATAGCAAATGTACATACATACGTTTCCTAGTCAGTTCCGAATAAATGAAAAAAAGATCGATATTTTTTACAACTTTCAACACTCTGTATCTCGGTAACGAAGCATTTGCGGACCATATTAATAGGACCTTTTCCTCTTATTTTCATGAAAGGAACATGTCCTTAAGTGGAACCCGTTTCTTTTTCGCACACCCTGTATACTTTATATTATCTGCCTTAGAATCTTCGATCAAGCATGATATGGTATAAATAAACTCATAATGATCTAAAATAACTGAAGCCCTAAGCCAAAACAAAAGCAAAGAAAGTTAAATACCTTTCACTTCCTTTGAAAATTACCTGCTCGTTAAACAAATTTCTTTTTGGTAAATTCTTTCATTAATTACAACTTCCAAAATATGTACCTACAATAAAGGATTTTCCAGATAATTGACTTTAAAGTAAACTTGCCAGGAGCGTATCCAGGATTGTTTTTTGGAAGGACATCAGAAAGTAGTTTAGTAGAAAAAATATCGGATATTTAAAATGTTAATGTACTATTGTGAAAATATTGTTATTGCAGGAATACATTTATTTTAACTAGAAAAAAATTTCGAGAGGGGGTGCAGCGCCCCTCTAAATACGCACCTGTTACTTATGTAAATAATACAAACGTAAAATTCAGAGTTCCGATTTTTAAAAAAATACGTAAGTACTTATTATTTGCTGTAACATGTGTGTAAAATAATGTTATTATGTTGATTCAAGGTAAAACTGAAAAAACAGTGATAGCATGTCATTTAACAATCATGACTTGTGATAAGATCAAAAAATCCACATAAAATTTACATTAACAAACGAGATACTGTATACCAAGCGTCAACAAAATCTATTGTTTGCATCTTTCAAATTACATATGTATAACGAACATGTGGCCATGATTTATTTACTTCCTCTTTGCGATTGGAAAATAAGAGTTAACGATTTAATTGCAAATGATATCAAAATAGTATACTAATCAAATTTCTTATCATTACAACAAACATAATTATTATTTTATGATAAGTACATTAACAATTTGCACAATCTTTAATCAAATAGGTAGAGTTGTAAAGTAGGTACGAGTACCTATGTAACAATTTATGTATCATATCGTGATGTCCACACAGTACGAATAAATTTAATTTTAATGGGGTAAAATCGGGAGATTGTGCCGGATTTCAACTTCAATATGTCATTCTTAAAAGCATATACTATAATAATTGAATAACGATTTATGTAGCAACCATTTGATTCCATTCACTTCAGCTTCTATTCCAAAATTTCAGGTAAAGGTGAATTTAAGAGCTCAATTTGTAAATTCTTTCGCGGTATACTATTTTTGGTGTGTTTGATGTGAATGGACTAACAGAATTTTTAATATAAATGATAACACTACGTAGTAAACAAAAGTTCCAAGATAAAAAAGAAATTAGGTACCTACAATAATTACATAATATTGTAGTTGTAAATACAGACCAAATTTGACGTCACTAGATATCCAAATAAAACATAAAGATTCCCTCACCCTGTATATGATGCTATTGGGATTGCTAGAAATTAATTATTTTTGTATTTGAACTAAATTGAAACCATTGATATAACCATTTTGTCGAATATAAAAAGTTATAGTAGACTAATATTTAATACCTACTATACAGGGTGTTGTATTTAAATTGGCTTACTGTAATGTAAAATATTCTATACACCATTCTCTGCCGCTAAAGACTTTACTATAACGATTTGTTACAATCAGGTGTTTATAAATTAAATTGTTAACATTACAAATCAGTCTATATATACAGTGTGTCCACGGATTGAGTGCATCCTATGCCTAAGGTGTAAATGACAATTTTTTTTAGAGTTGGATCTTCATGTTCTGAGGATTGCTCCTGCTTAGTCTCAAACTAAGATATTGAAAAAATGAGCCAAATCAATTAATATACAGGGTGTTTTTTTGGCCGAAATCTAAAAATTAGTCAAGAGTAAACTGTCTTTATTTTAGCAGATATAACAAAAATGTATTAGAAAAAGTTGTTTAGAATTAAAAGCTATTGAAGATTTTCAATTTTTATACAAATCAGCCTACTTTGATTTTTTTCATCAACATGAGATTTTTTATTTGTGGTTTTAATGACCCATGCATGAAGAGTAATTAAACAAAGTACTTGAAAAACAAATAATTATTTATTAAAAAAATACTAAACCTTATTTGTTACAAACATGAGTTCAAAAGTATTGGATTTTGATGAAAAAAATCAAAGTAGGCTGATTTCTATAAAAGTTGAAAATCTTCAATTACTTTTAATTCTAAACAACTTTTTCTAATACATTTTTGTTATATCTGCTAAAATAAAGACAGTTTACTCTTGACTAATTTTTAGATTTCGGTCAAAAAACACCCTGTATATTAATTGATTTGGCTCAGTTTTTCAATATCTTAGTTTGAGACTAAGCAGGAGCGATCCTCAGAACATGAAGATCCAACTCTAAAAAAAATTGTCATTTACACCTTATATGCACTCAATCCGTGGACACACTGTATAGATTCAACAATTAGAAAGAGCTCTTAGATTGATCTTTATATACCTTACTCGAAATCTCGGAAAGGAAGCAGACATAAATGGAATAAAGTGCAGGTTGCTAAATAAATCGTTACTCAATTATGTATATGCTTTTGAAAATGACATACTGATCTCAAAATCCGTATATAAAACATACAAAAAAATTTAAAATCAACTGTTTCGTAACTCACGTAATTGTGAAAAAATTCCTAACTAATCCTAACTAATTTTTTTTTATAAACTTCAAACCTCTTTCAAGAAAAATTGTCTCCATTTTTTTTTATAAAAAAAACGCACTTACTTATAATCTGTATTTTTGCTACATACTTTCTTCACGATTTTGGCAGATAAATCCAAGGCATTAAACATTCACAAACCTTAATTATCACAAATCCGCGAAAAAGAAAACAAAATACTGCGCTTTTCCCACGATATTTTTTAAGGCAATCAAAATTTTTACGATTAGAAAGATTAGGTGTGACTAACAACTAAATTTCGCACAGATCTAGACTAGAAGAGGGGGACAAGATGATCCAAAAATAAACAAACTTGGAGAAGATACTCACTTGTATTTTTGTTTTCGTTTGCGGAATTTCAAGAACAACTTCATGATGCACTATTAAAAAAAATTCACTTATCAACACTAACACTTAAAATTCACTGCAAATGTGGGATAATAAAAAAGGTTAGTAATAGAAAAACCACATTGCACTCAAATGGATAAAATCGTAAACCACCTGTAGACGTAACAATTAAAAAAAAATACAGCGGCACGAGCACGTTACAACATGAAACCTTGTTTTCGGTTGTTTTATAACTAAAATCTAATGCTTGTTGGGAGACCACCGAGATAACTCAGACCACTAATTGTCCTTGAATAATACCTGATGTTAATGGTAAATTCAAATACTAAACTTTGGTACCGTTTAGTTTTATGACGAAAATTGTAAATAATAATAAATTGCATCAACACTGATGCAGTCTTGCGAAAAAATGCAATTGTCGCAATTACGTGCTAATAATTGTTATACAACCCATTATTAACTCACCACTCTTATAAAAATTTAATTAACGCTCTAATAAAAAAAGGAAAAATGCAGACATTATATAATTTTTGAAAAAGTTAAAAAAACAAAGAGTATTTTGAGACAAGACTATTTAGTTACCCATTTCACCGCACTGAAAAAAATTGCAAGGAAATATAATAATTATTATTTATGCAACGCAGGGCTCTAAAAAGTCTCTTACTGAAAGGAAAGGGTCCTCCAAGTTCTGTTAACAAACATGAGCGTATTTCGACTTAATAAAGCAAATTTCAAAATTTAGGTAAGACCCAAACACTTTTTTCAGGATTAATTATCGATGACCAAGTGGAAGACATATTTGTTACTTTTCGTTCAAAAATGGGGCGTTATGTTCTCCAATTACGATACTGTGAAAGGTTGAAGGTGAACAAGCCTAAAAGTTTGCATTTCTATTGTTATCTACAGATTAGAAATATATTTAAAGCTACGCTATAAAATTCGAGGACAACTATTTATACCCTTTTGGAATGAATTTTGAGATTGTTCTTACATAGGAAATAAAACCGCAGGTTTTTAACACGATACAGCAAAGCTCAGTTAGAATATGCGATGGATCGAACTACACAAAAAGTGTCAGGAATTCTCATACCGAGACCTCAACCTATTTAAAATAATAGACAACAATAAATCACAAACTATGGAGAGGAGGGTTTCTTTTAACCCTGTTCCCTCTTTCCCCAAACTTACCTCATACATTCCCAAATGAACGGAGGCTCCGGTATATTCGGTCAAATTCGTTGGTAGAAGGGATTTCGTTAATATTCAGTAGATATTATGAAAATTTAGACCTTTTCACAGAAAAAACGTGCTCTTTTCAAAAATCAGTGTCTTGCACCGTTTTCGAAATTTTTCGATGTGAAAGTCCAAAAACGTTATTAGTCGCGCTTACCTATATGCCATTGAAAGAAAATGACGGAGCTTCTGCACAGTTGGGGCTCTTCGATATAAGTTGTTGCAAATTAATTAAATAATCAATTTTCGAATGAAACATTTATTCATTGTTCCAAATTTTGTAATTCTAGCTCAAACTGTTCCCAAAAAAAAAAAAAAAACATCTTTGGTAACGCACTTGAAAAGAGCTGTACCTATTACTCCTAGAAAGCATTTTTTAATGATTTTTTGACCCAGTTTTGGTACATTTTAAAAACACCCTGTATATTAAAAACATTCTGTGTCTTCCCCCCCATTTATATCGAACAACAGTTGAAGTTGTTGGAAAGCGGCTCTGAAAACCGAAAACCACTAGGTACGAATCAGACTGCACGTCCAGAGACAAGCGGATAGCACTTACGCCTACAGGGACCCAGCAGCTGAGCGTATGTATTCACAAGTCCACTGGACTGGAAGTATCCGCTTGTCGACCAGAGCGATCGTCCAAGACTGACCAAAATTTCAAACACATGCACTTATACATAAATTAATATATGGGGTTTATACTTATATGACTAAACTCAGAATGGGGAGGAAGCGAACGACCACGTAGACCGGCATAGATCGTCCAGATTTGAATTTCAAACTAGTTTGAAATTTGAACGCTCTTTAACTACGAACGCATGCACAATCTTTAGGTTACCTACTAACAAACGTAAAAAACATTACCTGCCAGCATAATAGTATATTATATTACTAGGAGTAGAAAGAGTTCATTTCGTGTTGGGTTCATATGTTGCGGCGGAACACTCGTACCGAAGCTGTGCAAAATGAACGTTCTACTTCGAGTGATATATACTGTCTTTTCTTCAAGCAAAATAATACAATATCTGTTACAAAGACCTGTTATAAAATAAATGTTTATTTTATAAACGTCATTTCCACTCACTACTGTCATAAATAAAAACAAAACAATTGCATGTGCGATTTTAAATGAGTAGCGGTATTGGGATGGTGGCGCTGATGTCGTCGCAATATACGCGGCGCGCCAAATTCAAAATTAACTAATAAAAAACAAAAAGCAAAAATCGCAAGAAAAATGGTGCAATGAGGCTTTATAGAAACCGATTAAGATTATGAAAAAAAAAAAAATAAATTTGAAAAATATTTATTTATTAACTAATGCAGCATAAAAACAATATTTAATAATAAAGGAATTAAATTTTATTTTAATTCAATTAAACAGAAACTCTAGACCTTGCAGGTGTTTCAGTTTCCACTTCATATTCAATTTCAACCCTAGGTTTACGCAAACGTTTTCCAGATGGCCCTGGAGATTTACCAGCACCCTTCTTATTTGATTTGGTACCTCCCTTTTTAGATGCAGCCAGCCCAGTTGTATCCTATTACAACGTACTCATGAAATTAAGCCCTACATGTTTAATTAATAACAACTTACCTCTATATCAGAATCGTCAGATTCAAAACTACTGTCGAGATCAACTTTTTCTGGACGACCACTATCACTATCCTAAAAAAAGTCAAACGTGAAAAAAGGGGGACAAACTTAGATCATGCTTAGATCTAAAGTAGAATGTTTTGATACCGTCTTGTCAAATTTGGATCAAGGCACTCTGGATCCTTATAGTTTTAAAAATCAAAACTTACAACACTCATCGAGTCATCATCAATTTCTTCATCATCGGTGTCTGCTGGAACAAATTCATCACCATCTTCAATTTCTCTTTCTAATTCTACTTCCTTCTCTGTTTCACTTTCAACTTCAGCTTCTGCCTCGGATTCCACCTCCTCTTCATTAAGTGCATCTTCGAATGCAATTTGGGGTATATTATATAAATCTTGATACTAAAAAAATAATTATTAATTATAGATTTGAATTTTTTTGTAGCAAAAAATTACTTACAACACCCTTTTTAAGTCGTTCAAGAAGGGATTTTTCTACACCTTTCTCTATTCTTGCTGCAACTAAAGCCTTTTCTTCCCTTCTCTTTTCTCTTCTTTCTATTTTACGTTGTAGAGGTACTATTAGTTTCCTATGAAATAATTTTAATAAAGGTTGTGTTAGGAAAATAATTAAGGACTTACTGTCTTCGGAGTTTAAGTTTTCTCATACGGATTAAATATTGTGTTATTTTAACGAAACGTTGTTTACATTTTGATTTTACAAAACCACTCCAGTATAATAAATTTTCGTTTATTTGATAAATTGCTTTTTCAAAGTTTCTTGAAAGTTTTACTTTTTCCCATGTGTTTTTTGGAAATGCCGCTCTGTAATAATTTAATTCAGTATTTGAATATTTTGAAGTAAATTAACAAAACCAACCTTTCAGCAGTTTTCAGATATAAATAAATAATACCCTTTTCTTCACGAACTGTGGCATATTGGCTGTTAGCAAGCGGACAAGACGCACGACTACATAAACCTGTTAAGTTGTATTCGTTACGACAAAACCTTTGCGTTTTTGTACTAAAAATAAAGAATATCATTAAAGTAGGATTGTTAGTAATTTAACTAAAGCCTTTTACTTACTTTACTTTGTAGGAACAGAAAGATTTGTTGATTATGCTCCAAACAACCTATCAACAAAAAATTATTTTATAGCTTTTAGGGAAGTAAAAAATTAAAATACTTACATCATCATGCTGCATTTTGATACGTTATTATATTTCTATCAATAAATATTTAATACTTTTTGAAATTTAAGGAAATATTTGAAAATTTCCTACTTAACCTCAAAAGTACATGTGGTTAAACGTCAAAAGGTTTGAAAGAATTTAGGGACATTTTGTTTTCCACTAACATTTGAACATAACCTTGTATTCGTGCTGAATCAATTTCTTATATTTTTTTGTTAAATGATTAATAATTTATAATAATTACATTAAAATTAAATAATGTATGTAATAAACTGTGTCTTTGTGTGTTTTTTGTTGTATTTTACCAACTCTATAAATGCGGTAAGATTTTTAAAATGATTTTTTTTTTAAACTGCAGCAATATGTTTTTCCTGCAATTAATGTATGCATACTTTTGTAGAGCAATATAGAATACGATGGTTGGGTTAATATTAATCTACAACATGCTTTAAGTGCAAGCGAAAATCCAGTTTTCACCGACCGGGGTAATGTCACCATCCAAAGTCTACGATCTGGGTCCTCTCTTGTTAACCACAAACCCCTTACTCAAGCAGACAGAGTAAAATTACGGGTAAGTACACATTCTACAAATTTTTACATATCATAAATGATCATTTTTGTAGGATTTAGCAGCAAATAATAAATTTTATCAACTAAAGTCTATCGTAACTACTGGGGATGGTTCTGAAACGTCATTTATTTCAACTGTAAAAGCTGTAAGTCAATGTAGCTTTAGAAAAATTGTAATTCATGACATAATTTTTTAGTGTATGTTGGCTGAAGCAGAGTTAAATGATATCTTATCAGTTTCTTTGGATTATTCCGGGAGAGTTATTACGGTAACATTAGCTGTAGCCTCAACGTCGACATGTGAAGGTGCTGTTGTACCCATTGATAGACTCAAGGAGTTCAGTACAAGTGTTTTTGTAAGACACCCTGAAAATGGACCAGTGTAAGTAATCACAAGAACAATTATGCAACAAAACAGCTGCCGTTTTAAGAATTTTAATGCTGCACCCGGTCTTAACAAATTTGAAAATCCTTAATTTTTTGCATTCTTTTACGTTACATAATTTTTTTTTCTTAAAGACCTGACACAGCAACTTACATACAAAAATTGGAAAGAGAAAGAGAAGCCAAAGAAAGAGGTGAAGTTAAAGACAACAGATCGTTTTTGGCCAAATATGTAAGTCAATTTTTTTAAATCTTTTTACGTACAACTTAACTATTTTTTATTTTTAGTGGATGTACATTGTACCAGTAGTCATTATTATGGTTTTGTCATCAGCCGCAAACCCTGATGGAGCAGGAGGAGGTGGAGCTTCTCGTTAAATTAATAAGCAATACTTAGTAAATAATATTTTGGTACTAGTCATTATGTACCTCAAATAGTTTTTTGTTTATTATTAAAAAAAATATTCACTACTTACAAATAAATAATAAATTATTCTACAGCAGTTTTATTTGTTTGCGCTTTGCTTTCTGGTTCCTCCGATTTTTTGCTTATTAATGAAGAAATCATTCGTTCTTCCTTTGCTTTTTTCTTTGCTTCCTTCATAGCTTTTTTCTGTTCTTTTTCTTTCTTTTCCAACATTTCTTTGAATTTATCATCCCTTGGATCAACAGTGTAACCGAAATGTCTTCTTACTTCCTCTACTAGCCTTTCTTTACGTTCCTTTAAATAAAAAGAAATGAAATCCCAATTACTACCTTAGAAGAAACAAATACCTTAGCTGCTAAAGCGTCGCCTTCTTTTTTAGCAATTTTTCCTCTTAATTCCTGTTTCCATTGTTCTAATTTTTGCATCTTTTTAACAATATCCTTCTGACGTTCTTGAAGTCGCTCTTCTTTCTCTACTCGCTTTTTCTTTGCTTCCTCAACAACTTCCGGGATGGTATAAGGATATGCGATACTTTCATATTCTACTTTTTGTGCAAGTTCTTGTTTTGTCGGCCAACATAACGCTGGATTAACCCCACTCGCTTCTCCATATCGACCAAACATTTTACGTGCATATTTTAACGTTCCTTGATATGCTATAGTAGGCTCCGTTTGTGGAATGATGCCATGTAAAATATTTCGATGATATTTTCGTAAACGAGATTTGTCACGTTTACGTTCAATTTCTTCATCACGAGCTTTGGCTTCTTCATCAATCACTGTATAAATATGAGAATTAGAGGGATATAACGAAAAAAAGGTTAAATTAAGAAACTAACCATCAAATGTTGTTGCACTTTCTTGTTCTAATTTTTCAATATTTATTGCAGATTCGTTCTTATTTCTGATACACATCCGCTGAAAAGGGATTAGTTTTCGAATTAAATCGGTTCTAAGCATTTTATTTGATAGATTTTTTGGAAAATACAAAGAAATTCAAGTTTGAATTTTCACTACATAACCTCAAACCCCAAAATGTCAAACTATAACCGTAAAGTGCTTTAAATCATAAAAAAATCATATAATTTCGAATAATTAGAGATGTTTAAATGATTATCCATAATAAAACTCAAATTTACGTTTACAATTTTACCAAAAACTTGCATTTGCAGAAAATATCAAATTTTTCGTTTATCTTTCTGGTGAAAAGCCTTTTAAGTCTCACCGGAAGCCTTCCAATCAAATTACCTGGTTGTTTTATGATTTGCACTCTTAACAGGATAGAATGAAAGTAAATACAAACTTAGTACATAACAAACTTTATCAAAAACAGTATTTACATTACGTTATAAGTATAAAAAATTATCCGTAATTCTGTAAAAATATAATTCTACTAGGATTAATAACCTCCCTACACAAAGGGCAGTTTGGTTGATAATTCAAGCTATCATAAATACACTCCCAACAAAATAAATGTCCACAAGGCGTAGCACAAGTATTTTTCCTACTTTCCGCACATAAACTGCACAATTTTCCCGAAGAACTTGTTGCTTCCGGCACTGGGCTGCTTATATTTACTTTTTGTGATATAATTCCTTGCTGAATCAAAGTATATAACAAATAAGCCAATGATATTTTTCCTAATATCTTAAAACTGTTTGTAGAAGAATCATCTTCAAGCCATTGTCGGAGTAGAACCTAAAACATTAAACATTAAAATTTAGTAGGAGAAGCGGTTACCCCTGAGACATGCATTTAAAACCAAAATTTCTTGGAAAATCAGTTACAATTAAAACTTACATATCTTATTCCTGTAACACGATTCGATACATTATAATATGCTCCATCAATATAAAAAAGGGAATGGTGTAATCTTAAGAGTAATAATTTGTTATCTTTCATAAATACAATACATTTTAGTAATTCCTTTTTAGCACTTTCCAAAAGTGAATCCGAAGCAACGATTCTATTTCTCATGTGATCTAAAAGTCGATCATATAAAGATTCACCACCTACATATAAAGCAAGCCATAGAATTTGAAGCTAGAATGTTAAATTAATTATTATTCTACTCAATAAACTTATTTTTAATTCTATTACCAATTTATTTGGAATTTTTTTATCTTCCGTTAACCTTAACGTCCCTGTGTATTCTTCTCCAAGCGTTTGTATATTTTCAAGTGAAGTTAAAATATAATACCACGTATTTGCTAATACAGGAACGATTTTTCGCAAACGAGTATAATTTCGTGCCCCAAAAGCTTTAAAAATTGAAAATATGTCTTTTTGTAGACTTTTTACAAATAATTCATCCCTTTGTGAACTACGCACAATGTCAGCCACTTTTGCATCGTGAAATTGCATTTTTGGGTAATTTAGACCTAATTCCAATAATAATTAATATAAAAAAGACCTTTAATACAACATTATTTAATAATTATTGCTTTTTTTGACGGATGAAGTGACAAACACAGCTGACAGGCCTAGATTGCATTTGCAATGTTGCCGTATTAACGTATACATAATTTTGTTTTGGCAACACCGCACTTACAGAAATGTCAAGAAACCTGGGAAGAATGTGTCAACGTACACGGTTTTAAAAGAAATCAAAATCACGTCGATATTTTAGTGCAATTTAAAAGATTTACAACTTAATATGTTATCTAAGCCAAAATAATCCACTTAAGTTCACCTTTTAACTAAAACAAGGGTAAGTTTGTTTGAGGTTACTTCCGCCTTTTCAATTTTTATAATTTAAACTTAATTTCTAATCAATTATGTTTTTTAGGCTTTACAGGTAAAATTAAAAGTGTTTCCAAACATTAATGTAATAAACTTATCAGTAGTCATATATAACAAGTCATAAAAATGAAGAAAATGGGTACGGTCATAAAAATTTCATAGTTTAATTAAATTTATAATTTTGAATTTTCAGGTTCTAATAGCAATAACGGACAAACTTTGAAATATGTAAGCTTAGTAACTTTAACAGTACAAAATGCACTTCTTGGACTTAGCATGCGTTATGCACGGACAAGGGAAGGCGACATGTTTTTGTCATCAACTGGTGAGTGATTTAATCGTCATCTAGATTTAGTTATAATAATCCCAAGATAGGCGATTAACTTTTAAAACCAATAATCTTATTTTTATCCCTACGGTGAAATCATAGTCTACGGCTTTAGGCTTATGTTTGGCATTGAAAGTGAAAGTCTTATTAGAAACCTTGGTAAAATTTAACCGGTTGATGTAATGAGGATGCAAACAGAAAGGAATGTCTGTGTAATAATTTATTAAAATTAAAAAAAAACAGTTAGGATGTTGTTGGAAATGCAATTGCAGGTGCAGAAATATTTTACGGGATAAGATCAGCATAACGTTGTTGATATTACCTGCTCGTAGAGATAAGATTATTGTTGATACTTCATAATTGAAACTTAAACGTACTTCGTTAGTTAGTTTCTATTAACCATAACAATCAGCCAGTTATATGAATGCAAATTACTTTTACATCTATTTATAGAAAAATATAAATACAGCACGTTTTATTTTGCTAAAACTTTTATAACGTTTCTTTTCGATTTAGCTGTGCTGATGTCTGAAGTAGTAAAACTAGTAACATGTATGGCGATAGTATACGTGCAATCAGGTGGTGTAATTCAGCTCCTCAATGAATTAAATAAAACTATCGTAAAACAACCTATGGATACTCTTAAAGTTTGTGTGCCATCTTTCGTTTACGTTATACAAAACAATTTACTTTATGTATCTGCTTCACATTTAGACGCTGCTACTTATCAGGTAAACATACTTCCACTACCCGAATATTTTGCAATTCAATTACAAATCTCTTAAAATATTACGTTAATCAATTTTTAATTTTTAGGTGACCTATCAATTAAAAATCCTTACAACCGCTGTCTTTGCAGTTGTTATCTTGCGTAAACAATTACTTCAAACCCAATGGTTATCATTATTAACCCTTGTAGTAGGTGTAGTCCTAGTACAACTTGCTCAATCAGATGGAGGTTCTTCCTCGAATACAGACAAAGATCAAAATCGCGTACTTGGTTTCCTAGCAGCCCTTTCTGCCTGCGTTTTATCAGGATTTGCTGGGATATTTTTTGAAAAAATGCTCAAAGGAAGCGACATAAGCGTATGGATGCGTAATATTCAACTCAGTTTATGTTCAATTCCGTTTGGATTACTGACTTGCTTTGTATCTGATGGTGATATTATAAGGTCCCAAGGATTTTTCTTTGGATATGATAAGTTTATCCAGTATCTCATAATTTTACAAGCTGGTGGAGGCCTATTGGTTGCAATGGTTGTGAAATATGCTGACAATATCTTGAAAGGATTTGCCACATCTTTAGCGATAGTTATTTCATGCGTGGCATCGATATATCTATTTCATTTTGTTTTAACTGTGCAATTTGTTTTAGGTGCTATGTTGGTCATGTTTTCCATATTTCTTTATGGACATGTTCCAAAACAAACTGTTATTATTGCTTAAGATTATTCTTATCTTTTTTTTCCAGCAATCTCATAATTTTATAAACTTTTATTGCCTATTATTAATTATATTATTTATTACCTAATCAATAATGATTTATTCAAAGCCTATTCTACAATAAATTTTAAATAAATAAATAAGGTACAGCCCACACTTTGAATGAAGTCGTTGGGTCTGGGTACGCAATCGTTCGTATTTTTTAGCAGGAGTAACGACAGCAAGTTAAAGGTGCAGTTAGTGACGTAACAGTCTTGCTACATATTTAATACAAACAATTTAAATTAATTACAATCAACTTCGGGGCAGTATTAAATGTAAACTTTCGGATGAATTTGAAAATTAAACGGAATAATATTATCATAATGGGTTTTTTATAAACTGTTGGCTTAAAGTACTTATTACATTATATCAAAACACTGTTAAATATAAAATTAATTGTATTTTATCAAAATAAATAAAGATTATTTTTTAAGGGTAGGTATTTTTTTGTGAAAAGAATAGAAAATCGGTTTACATTCATTTGCTTCACTTTTTTGCGATCTCAATTGTTGGAAGGTAATTTTTCTTCCCTCTCTTCACTTATCTATCTCCATATCATTCAGGACTAGCTAGGCATGTGTGGGGCTTAATTTTAAAAAATATAGTACGCCAGTGTTTTAATTTTTTTTTTATTAACCATTGAGAAAACCGTGATAAAAGATAACAATAATGTCTTTTTAAAATGTTAAATTTATTAACTAGAGCTAATACTACATCAAATTTTCTGCTTTTACAATCATCAACAATTATTAATTCTCAAAAACACCAAAAAAAATTTCCAACAAGGCACTCGAGTCACTCATTTTTGTTAGGCTTTTGCAAACATATAATCCATTCAAATATCACACACCGAGTATCCTTATTCTGCCATAATAAACAATAAAAACAAAATTAGCAAAAAGTTGATTACATTTTTTTTAAACACTTCTACAATTTTTAATCAAAATTTCTAATACGCAAAACAGAGGTCTTTGTTGAAGCCCAATTTATCCAAACTTGGCAAGCAAGCAAAATTAATCATCGGAGGTGGTCCACACATTACTATCAATGTATCCGGACCTGGTGGGAAAAGATGGGCCTTGATCATTGTATCGTTTATGAAACCTGTACTGTACTTCCAACCTAAAACAATCATATTTTAAAAATTCCAAAAATAAATAATACGTACTCAAAAAAGTCCCGATATTATCTTGGAACACAGCCAACTTACCAGCTGGTGGTGTATCCAAAGTGTACCATAATTTAAACTGATCCGGGTATTTCTCAGCAACCTCCTCCAATTCCTTCCTCACTAAGATATCGTTCTCTGTCTGATTAGCAAACAATAAAGACAGCTGAGTCGAATCAGTTGGATCCTTAACAATATGCCGGATCAGTTGCAACATGGGTGTAATCCCTGTCCCTCCGGCAATCATTCCAACCTTGGAAGCTTTAACTATTTGAGGAGGATCTTTACGGAGTTTTTTCACAGAAAACTGACCATGCCCAAGGTAATTAAGACGTCCTGATGGACCACGGATTTCAATCGTGTCTCCAATTTTCAAACTTTCCAAGTGTTGGGACATTTTACCCCCTTCTGGGAATTTAGGATGAACATTTTTGAAGTATACCTATAAGAATTTGAGATTTAGGGTGGACTTTGGGGTGGGTTGTTTAAATTATACCTTGATGACTAGATCAACATAGCCATGGTCTTCATCGGATGATACCGGTGTGTATGAACGGATGATGAGGTCATCTCCAATTTTTGCTGATAAATGAATGTGTTGACCAACAGGAAGACCTTAAGAAATGTTAACGTTAACTCTATTGTACGTATGATTGGAAAAAGTATTTACCAAGAATATGGTCCTTTGTAGGTAGACCAAATCTAAACCGTCTAGTATCATGGCTTACAATTTCTTTTTCAATTAACGGAAGCGCATATTTAACTTGTGAGTCTTGTAATGTAACTTTCCCATCAGCTATAATTAGAATTTTATTAAACTGTACACAATTTTGTGGTCTAAATCGTACCTTTTGATTTATTTCCTTTCGAACCTTTCTTATTTGAAAAATAAAGATGATATATAACTGCAGATGTGATTACAATTCCAATGCCTAAAGCAATGGGCAGCACCTAAAATATAATTAAATTAAAATTTTTTACTTAAACAAACAATAAATAAATAATCACACTTTAAGGAGCGGTCTTTTAATTAGGGTTTAAGTTCCTGTTAAGCTAACCTACGGGCAATTGTCATGGAAACAATTCTTGTAACAATCGTATCCATGACAACTGACCATAAAACCACAAGTCACTCTAAAACTCAGGTAACTTGCAAAACCAATTGGGGTCCTGTTACTAAGAAAAGTAATTCCCCAAGACTTAAAACCATGCATATTAATTAAACTCAAAGAAATCTAAAAAGCATGTTAAAAATTCTAAATATATAAAGCTCTAAGTACAAGTTTTCATCTGCAACTACTTTCTGTACGAATCATTTCTTGCTTTACCAACAAATTTGGTTGAAGTTTAGGGATTGAAGGCATTTTTCCAATCTTTATATTCTTATAACTGGAAAAAAATTACAATAGGCTTTGCAGAAAGATATGTGTATAATTGTTAATAAGTACATAATTACACCCTGTCATGACTCCAACAGATCATTACATTAAAACGGTAGGAAGCCACACCTTGCCAAAATGATTTCCTATTATAACCATCTTACAAAACTAATAACTTTGCACATTATATAACACCTAAGGCTCACAATCTTGTTTTTAAAAGGGGAGAGATATAATACATTATTATAAGCTAGTAAATCTAAAATATAAAAAGTTTTCTAAAGAAAAATCATAACCTCAATGATTAATTAACATCAGGTGCATTCACGACTTAATTAAAGTACCTAGGACGTATTTGCACTTTAATTACCTGATTTCCTTGAACTATTTCCTCAGTTTTACTCATGTTAACTTAATTTATGGTTAAAAATTCACTTTGTAACAACCAAGGTCAGTAATACAATTATTATTAAGGAAGAGCTCTAGGCAGAGTACAATAATGCTATTTTTATCAACTCACCGTACTTATGACATTGGTCATAATTAGAATATTATTACCAGAATTTATCTCCTGTTTAATTTGAATTTCTATCAATATCTCTTGATAAACCTTATCTTTTCTGTATGATGATAATCACACCATCATCACGTGAATTAAATAGAAAGTATCTTAATTTAATACTTTTTTAATAACAAACGTAGAAAATACTGCTTTTTACCACACCACAGATTCGATTTTTCTTTAAATTTAGAAATCAGGTCAACAGACTTCTTTTTATAAAACTTGGCTTATTTCCACTGATTCCCACCACCACCACGTATTTGTATCTTCAATATTTAAATATATCTATGAAAAAAAGTTCCTTTTTGTCTTCTATTGATTAAAATTAAGCATTAATGCCTAAAGGTCAAGGATTTTTAATTCTTAAGCTTTGGGCGAATGCACCTTTTCTTCTAAAGCATGATTTTTGGAAAATTATTTAAAAATCCGCGCGCAGGCGTGTTACAACCCCTGCGCCATCTATCGTGCGTTTCTAAACGGCTCCTTCATAGATAATATATTATATATGGCTCCTTAACCAAACTTAAATTTTGACAGTCATTTAGAGCTAAACAAACGTTTTGTGTTTTTCAAAGAATTCCAAGGAAAAAATCATGGCAAGAGGAAGCAGTGCTGGGTTTGATCGTCACATAACTATTTTCTCACCAGAAGGCCGTTTGTACCAGGTAGAATATGCTTTTAAAGCAATTAACCAAGCCGGTCTAACCTCAGTTGCAGTCAAAGGGGTTGACACAGCAGTTTGTGTTACTCAAAGAAAAGTGCCTGATAAACTCATTGATGGTGATACAATTACCCATTTATTTCAACTAACCGATACTGCAGGATGTGTTATGACTGGGATGATAGCAGACAGCAAATCGCAAGTTCAAAGGGCCCGGTACGAAGCAGCTCAATTCAAATACAAGTACGGATATGAAATGCCCATCGATACTTTATGTAGACGTATTGCTGATATTTCACAAGTTTACACGCAAAATGCTGAAATGCGTCCTTTGGGTTGTTCAATGATTCTAATCGGTTACGACGCAGAACACGGACCTTGTGTTTACAAAACTGATCCCGCTGGATATTTTTGTGGATACCGTGGTGTAAGTGTTGGATCTAAACAAACAGAAGCTAATAGTTACTTGGAAAAAAAGTTGAAGAAGAAACAGGAATTGTCCCACGATGATGTTATTCAGCTTGCCATCAGCTGTTTGTCCAGTGTTTTGTCCGTAGATTTTAAACCAAGTGAAATCGAGGTTGGGGTTATTTCCAAGGATCAACCTAAGTTCCGGAAACTGGCTGAAGCTGAGCTTGATAGACATTTAACTGCAATTGCTGAAAAAGATTAATTTATTTTTTTAAGATCATTTTCTAATTTGTTTTAATTTTTTCCTTATGTATTACAATTTGCTATTTAGGGAAATAAAGGAATTATGTAATAAATCTTTAATCTACATTATTTGTTTAATTAAAGTTTTATAAATAAAGAAAATTTCTTAATGTTTGGTACTAGGTATTGGTGTATAATGTAACTCTGTAGCTGTTCTCTAGGATTCTCTAGGAATATTTCTACTTTAGATTACTTTGAAAACAAATTAAACGTTTTGAAATTTTTTTTTCTAAAACGGCTTGTGGAAAACATTTCAAATTTTCCCAACTTATAGAGTACCTTACCTTTGTAAAATGGTGGCCTCATTTTCTTTAAGGATATTTGAAAGAAGTGTAAATTTTCCTTATATTTTTAAACCCTACTGGACTTTAAACGTTCTTTTCATTAAAAATAAGTAATTGTCTAGAATGGATAGAAGATGACTAGGCTACGTAGGTTCGAATCCTCATTGTTACCATTTTTTTTTTTTACTTTTTTTTATTTAGTTAAACTTTAAAGAATGTCAACGTGAATCCAACTATAATTATTACAAAAAGGCTTCGACGTTTCTCCAAAACCTGCGCCTAGAACAAGAGCCTCCTTTAGTCATTCCTAACCAAACTTTTTGTGATTTCCTTTCACCTACCTCCTCAAGCACAATTATGGGGAGTAATAAGTGATAATACCAAGTAACTAATTACAATGTAAATATTAATACAAATTTCTTAAAATAACTTTATTAATACCTTTAATAATAAAGATTCTAATCTCACAAGTGCCCCTAAAATATTAAAATTTAATCAACAATGGGGGAACTACACCATAATTTAGCCAAATATTATCTTTCTGATACATCCCAAACATTACTTCAGCATCCTGAAATGCAATTCGGTGCAATGACTTTCTTTGCTAAAGAACACAAAGGTGAAACGTGTGGTAGCAACGGGTTGCCTTTAACCCCGAACTCAATTATAATATTCGGAAGGGCTCAAATATTAAAAACTATAAAACAGCCCTATTTATGCCAATATTTAGATATTATTCGTGGCAAACATGGTAAGTAAAACGAAAAGCTAACATTATGGTTTACTAAAAATTGTATTTTAGAACGTACCATTGTTGTCTCACAGTATTGTGGTGAACCGTTAACAAATTTTTTGAATAAGGATGTCCTTACAGTAGAAGACATTAAAAAAATTGCATATCAGATCTTGGTGGCTTTAAATGTGCTTCATAAAATGAATATTGTTCATCGGAATTTAAGTACAGAGAATGTGCTTTTGCAAGAAAATAAAGATGTAAAGTTGTTTAATTATGGGTTGTTTCATATGACGGATAATGGAAAATTAGTTTCTTTTCCGATTCTGTAAGTAGAATTAAATTTTTTTGATATGTTTAAAAAAAATTAAATTTTTCTACTAGCGTGCGGAAAAACGCATTTTCCGCACATTTTTTAGTGCGGAAAATCCACTTTTCCGCACCGTGCGGCAAAGGATTTTTCCGCACTAGTTTTTCTACTAGCGTGCGGAAAAACGCATTTTCCGCACGCTAGTAGAAAAACTATTGTTCCTAACACGTGCAGAAACCTATTTTTCTGCACTTGTTAGGAAAATAGCTATTGTATTTGAAAATTCTGATTATATTGTTTATATAGTGAATGCACCATTATAATAAGCATGTCAGACTCCGTGGCGCAACGGTAGCGCGTCTGACTCCAGATCAGAAGGTTGCGTGTTCAAATCACGTCGGGGTCAATTTTTTTATTTGCTATTTTGCTATAAATAATTATTTTACATGTTAATAACAATAGAAATTAATTTATTTTTTAATTAAAACGTATATTTTGGTTAATAAATAATTTTGTGATAAAGTTAACATGTATAAGAAAAAGGTGCATGCAATGAGTGGAAGTAGTAAAGCATGCCAATTCCCACCTGTAAGAAAGAGATGCATTAAAGTTACCCACCTATGTTGCATCTCGTTCTCGCACATGTAAATTAGCATCTTTACTACTTTCACCCATTATCAGAAATAGATGTATGCAATGAGTGGAAGTAGTAAAGCATGCCAATTCCCACCTGTAAGAAAGAGATGCATTAAAGTTATGCCACCTATGTTGCATCTCGTTCTCACACATGTAAATTAGCATCTTTACTACTTCCACCCATTATCAAAATTATTAAAACATTTCCAGACAACTTGTTTATGCAGCACCGGAAATATATCTGGATGGGCCCAATGGAAATCTATCTAATCCCAAAGTTGATATCTGGGCTTTGGGAATAATTCTAACAGAATTAGTTTTAAATAAACCCCTTTGGCATTCTTTAAAATTGGGTCAAAGAATTCGTAAAATCTTAAGTTTAATCCAGGGTAACACATCTATCTTTGAGAGGATTGCCCGAGAACATAACTGTATAGAAAAATATCAGGTTTGTTTATCCAAAAAATTATACAAGATCTAAATTTTTATCTTTGAATCAGTCTCTTCCAGCAGATCTTAAAGAAGTGATTGAAAGTTGTTTGAATCTATTACCAAAAGATCGACCTACAGTGGATCAACTTTTAAAAAAAGATATTTTTTCTGAATATAAAATATCAAAAATAACTAATAGGGGTAAAATTTGTCAACCTTTTGAAAAATTTACTCTGAAAGAGTTGTATCATTGGTGGCAGTTGGCAGGGGGTGATGTTTTTTTGGAACTTAAAAAACAGGGGTTGATAAGATCAAGTCCGCCTGTTTTATCAGCCCCAAAGTAAGTTAAAAATTAATTTTCAGGTACACTAAAATAAAAATCATTTAATTGTATTTTTTATAGAATGATTTTAATAGAAGGTTCAACATTAGGACAAGAACGCAACCCTGCAACCCTTTATGATCCAAGAATAGTTCCAATGCCTTTATACACCTTGTATCAACGCTTTGCCCACATTCCTCTCAGTAGTTATTATCCTCTTATCCATTCAAAATCGGAAATTATAGCAAAATTTGAACCCCCACTGTATGAAGCTACAGGTCTTCCCTTGGTGATAAGAGAAAAGGATCCTGAATATCAATTCCATAGAGTTATATTACTTAGAAGATTACTTCATGTAAGTCTTTAAAAAAAAATTAAATTATTACTAAAATAGATTTTTAGGGCTATCCGTTTACAAGAGACTTGATTCTTAAAGAAGCCCAAATTGATATTCCACCTTTATTAAGGGGTGATGTTTGGGCTGCTTTGTTAAATGCCAGGGGAGATTATGATAGAGAATATGTTCGAATTGATAAACAAACTGCTACAAATACAGATCGACAGGTAAATTAATTTTTTTAATTAATTTTTAATCTAATGTGTAATTTTTTTTAAAGATTGAAGTTGATATTCCAAGGTGTCATCAATATAATGAATTGTTGTCTTCTGCTGAAGGACATAAAAAATTAAAACGGATTTTAAAAGCTTGGATTTCTAAAAATTCCCAATACGTTTATTGGCAGGGTTTGGATTCTTTAACTGCACCTTTTCTTTATTTAAATTTTAATGATGAAGGTAAATAAAAAAAAAAAATAAAATAAAAATACCTGGTCCAGTTGGCTGTGTTTTGGAACCACACTCCACTTGACCAGGTATTTTTTTACTGAAAAAAAAAATAAAAACTCTGGTGCAGTCGATTGTTTTGGAACCACAGTCCACTTGACCAGGTATTTTTTTAAATTTTTTGTAAAAAAACTGGTCAGTCAGTTGTGTTTTGGAACCACAGTCCACTTGACCAGGTAAGTGTTTTTATAAATTTTTTTTTGTAAAAAAAAACTGATCAGTCGGCTGTGTTTTGGAACCACAGTCCATTTGACCAGGTATTTTTTTTTGTTAAAATTAATTTTTTTCTGAAAGAAAATAAAAAGCCTGATCCAGTTGGCTGTGTTTTGGAACCACACTCCACTTGACCCAAGTATTTTTTTACTGAAAAAAAAATAAAAACTCTGGTGCAGTCGATTGTTTTGGAACCACAGTCCACTTGACCAGGTATTTTTATAAATTTTTTTTTTGTAAAAAAACTGCTCAGTCGGCTGTGTTTTGGAGCCACAGTCCACTTGACCAGGTATTTTTTTTTTTGTTAAAATTAATTTTTTTCTGAAAGAAAATAAAAAACCTGAACCAGTTGGCTGTGTTTTGGAACCACACTCCACTTGACCAGGTATTTTTATAAATTATTTTTTTTGGTAAAAAAAACTGGTCAGTCGGCTTTGTTTTGGAACCACAGTCCACCTGACCAGGTATTTTTTTTTTGTTAAAATTAATTTTTTCTGAAAGAAAATAAAAAACCTGATCCAGTTGGCTGTGTTTTGGAACCACACTCCACTTGACCAGGTATTTTTTTACTGAAAAAAAAAATAAAAACTCTGATGCAGTCGATTGTTTTGGAACCACAGTCCACTTGACCAGGTATTTTTTTTTTGTTAAAATTAAATTTTTTCTGAAAGAAAATAAAAAACCTGATCCAGTTGGCTGTGTTTTGAAACCACAGTCCATTTGCCCAGGTATTTTTTAAATTGAAATTAATTTTTTACTGTTTCAGCAAAAGCATTTGCGTGTCTATCTGCATTTATACCAAAGTATTTGCATAAATTTTTCCTAAAGGATAACTCAGCTGTGATACAAGAATATTTAGCTAAATTTTCGCAATTAATAGCTTTTCATGATCCAATGCTAGCGAATCATTTACAAACTATTAATTTTATTCCTGAATTATTTGCAATTCCCTGGTTTTTAACAATGTTTTCTCGTAAGTAATAAATTGCTCTTAATTTTGTTATCTTATTAAAATATTTTTTTAGATGTGTTTCCCCTACATAAAATTTTACATCTTTGGGATAAACTACTGCTTGGTGATGCTTCCTTTCCACTACACGTTGGATTATCCATTTTAGCCCAATTAAGAGATACTTTATTAAGTTCTGGATTTAATGAATGTATTTTATTATTTTCTGATCTTCCGGAAGTCGATATTGAACAATGTGTGGTACAATCTCTGGAAACTTATAATGTTACACCAAAGAGTATAACAACACGGTCACATCAAAAGCTCATTGAAAAAAATACACCTGAATTGGTAAGAAATTAATAATTCTTTACAGATGCAGGACAGTATGCCAGGGATGCTGAGTACTAAAATAATTTTTTTAGCATATAAGTGGAGTAACAGTTCAAGAATTAAACAAAGAAAAATGGCCAAGAATAAGTGCTGCTGATGTAATTGATTTATTTAGATCTAGTCCAAATCAAATGTTAGTTATCGATATTCGAAATCCTGTGCAGTAAGTAATTTTTTTTTAAAGTGATTATATAACAAATTAAAAATAATTTTATGTAGATTTAATCGATGCTGTATCAAGGGGAGCGTAAACATTCCATGTTCAAGTGTTAAGTTTGGAGATTTCAACATTGAAAGTGTTGGTGTGCACAGTCCCCTTTTAAAAAATACTGAAAGTAAAGTCGTAGTTGTTGTTGGTACCGAGGAGACCGATTTAGAATTGGTAAGTGATTGGAATTGGTAAAATACCTCCACTTCCGGTTTTGTTTTAGGAAACTTAGCTGTATAGAATGTATAATATTTTTAAGAATCCTTTTTAATATTTCCCTTTTTTTTAAACAACTGAGCCATTAAAAATCAAACACTCTGTATAGTAATTGTTTTTTGTTTTTAGTTTCCAAAGCTTCTACTCCAGTGTAACATACCCAAAGTTTGTGTACTTCACGGAGGTTTCAATGTACTGTTACCAGTTACTCCAACAATTTTGATGACTCAAAATCAAATTTGATTAAAAGGCTTTAGATGACTTTACCCATTATAAAATATATTAAATGATACTTGTATGTGTTTCGAAGATATTTAATAAACACATAAAATTTCTTTACAATTTTTAGTGTTTACCAAAATAAATCCTCTTTTTATCCTTTTTTTTTCTTGCGTGGGATTAACCCATTATTTATAAACACGCCAACTTACTCTGACATAATACTTTAATTTTTAACAATTACAATGCATATTTTTCATATTGTCAACATTAATTCATCAAAATTAGTTTCGTGTATTAATTAATAATTTAAATTTTGGTGGGAAAATCCTCTCTTTTCATTGGTGGGATTCAAACGACCTCGAAGGATGGCGAAAGGAAAACTCGCTCAAAACTTATCTCTGCCTCATTTACCGCACGGAGTTCTCCGAGTGTTACAAAGGCGATAAACCCGAGTTTTTTGTATTTAAGGGTTAAATTTTGTGTATCACGATGTCCGAGCCTCAGTGTAAAAGAACCAAGATGGCAAGCTCTTTGGAACAATTGAAGGCGCTTACAACTGTAGTCGCCGACACTGGCGATTTTGAAGGTATATTTAAATTCAATTGTTTTTTTTTTGTTTAACCACCTGTTTATCTATGTCGTATGATGTCACTGATGATAATTCATATCGATTTTTCAAAACATGCGATGTTTGTTGGGTTTCTTGGTTAGATTGAAGGTGACCCACGCCGGATTGCAATGATAATGAGAATTTTCTATAAGTTTTATGATTTTTGTAGGTCATGGAAAATTTTGGTTTTGAAATTTAGCATGGAAGGGGACTGTTAGAAAAATAGTTTGATTTTTTTTTATAAATGTTTACTACTCCAGTTTTTCGGAAATATAATTTTGCTCTAGTAATCCAAAAGTTGTTATTTTGAGAAATACTAAATATTTTTAAATATTACACAAGAGAGGGGGGGCGTATTTTTTGGTGCCCTCTTCTTTATTACATTTTTTTTGAAATAAATTCGTTAACCCAAATAAGTAGATTCATTTTTTATGCCCTGTCTACAATTTTAGCAGAAAAACCACACCCTGCACCAACTCTTAGCTCATTTTTTTATTGTCAAAAGGGACCAAATTTTTAGAGGGGGTAACAATAAATAATAAAAAAAAATTTAAACCTTAACATTGAGTACTGCTGATATCAAAACCACCCCTATACTTTAATAATGGTAAGATTTTTTTTATTGGCCAAAAACAAATGAGGGGGGTAAAACAATTTAGAAAATAAGTTTCCTGTTGCTTTCCCCAGAGGCGTCCATTGTCATTGCAAAAATACCCCAACAATGCCTCGCCATACTAGGTAGTACTTCTTTTTTTTTTTTTTGAAAAATTCAGTGCTTGTAGGAAGGGGGTAGCATTTTTCGAAAATATATTAAGAAATACTCTAGCATTGATAGTGTTGCTAAAATACCCCACAACTGATCCAGAGTGCTCTTATCCTGTATTAAACCTACGATAATTGTTTTTAAACTAAATAAAAAAATTCGATACTTTCAGGAAGGGGGTTGCATTATTCATAAAAATAAAAAATATGCCACTGGTAGTTAAAAAAATTGCCCACAATTAATCAACAGTGCCTCTACTCTGTATTAACCCTGAGAGAATTTTTTTTAAACTAAAATCTTTTAATTCGATACATTCAGAAGGGGGGTTGCATTTGGTGGCTACCTACCAATATTTTCTTATTAATTTTTTTTAGCTATGAAGGCTTACAAACCAACAGATGCCACAACAAACCCTTCATTAATCTTAGCCGCTGCAAATCTACCCCAATACAAACCGCTTATCCAACAAGCTGTGCATTATGGAAACAAAGTTGGAGGGACTGTTGAAGAAAAACTTGAAGCAGCAATGGATATGTTATGTGTTTTGTTCGGAGTAGAAATTCTCAAAATTGTTCCTGGACGTGTCTCTACAGAAGTTGATGCCCGGTAAAATGTTTCAGGTGTTTTTTAATTTTTATATTAATTTTATTAATGTTTTAGATTATCTTTTAATAAAGAAGCAAGCATTGCTAAAGCAAAACGTTTAATTAACTTGTATGCAGATGAAGGGATTGATAAGGAACGCATTTTGATTAAATTGGCTTCGACTTGGGAAGGAATTCAAGCAGCCAAGTGAGTAGTTTTGAGTTGTTAATAAAAAAAAATACTATTATTGGTTTGTTTTGAATTTTAACAGAGAATTGGAACAGAAACATGGAATACATTGTAATTTAACTTTGCTGTTTTCATTTGCCCAAGCTGTTGCATGTGCTGAAGCCGGTGTAACCCTAATCTCCCCATTTGTAGGACGTATTCTTGATTGGTATGTTGCAAATACCGATAAAAAATCATATTCTGGTGAGGAAGACCCCGGTGTTATCTCTGTTACAAAGATTTACAATTATTACAAGAAATTTAATTACAAAACTGTAGTCATGGGAGCTTCATTCCGTAACATTGGTAAATAATTTAATTTTTTAATTTTTTTATTGTACCCCTAATGTAATTTAATTTTTAGAGGAAGTTAAAGCTTTGGCTGGTTGTGATTT
Source organism: Hemicrepidius hirtus (assembly GCA_963082805.1). Taxonomy (NCBI): domain Eukaryota; kingdom Metazoa; phylum Arthropoda; class Insecta; order Coleoptera; family Elateridae; genus Hemicrepidius; species Hemicrepidius hirtus. Next base: position 54,302,506 of record OY720159.1, on the reverse strand, counting down.
ATTAACCATCAGTCCTAAACTTCTTGGAGAACTAGAGGCAAGTGATGCACCTGTCGAGAAAAAACTAAACAAGGAAAATGCTGCAAAAGCACAATTGGAAAAGATTGAGTTAACTGAAGCTAAATTCCGTTGGCTTCATAATGAAGATACCATGGCTACTGATAAACTTGCAGATGGTATCAGAAAATTTGCTGCAGATTGCATTAAATTGGAAAATACTTTAAAGGGTTTGTTGAAACAAAGTCCTAAGAAGTAGTTAACATGTTTTGTTTTATATGTTGTACTATATCTAACTTCTAATAAATTTTTATTAAGATTTTGAAAGAGTTTTTGTTTAGTTTTCTAAGTATTCGAGTCCTAAGGGTAATCTCCAAATATTAAGAGGGATTTTATTTTATGTAGGCCAATACCTATAAACCCACCCCTAGGTTGCTTTTCGACACCCCTTTAAAGTAATAACTGAACGTATCTGACGTCTGTAGTTGGGAACGTATTGTAAAAATTACGGAACCTACTCAAAAATGGCGCTGCGTTCAAAAAGATAATGGCAGCCGGTAAAGAAACGTCATTGTTTATGAAATAATTCACAGTGAAAATGTATTATTATATCCAAGATAAAGATCTGCGATAATTGTGATATTCTAATAAACATATGGCGCTTTTAAACTATGATATGTAATTAAAAATATTCGGTATGTAATAAAACAGAAAATCCCAACCTCACTTTTATTTTTTTTTCACATTTAAAGGATGAAGATATGCAAATCACTGATTTGCTTCGTTAGTTGAAGAATAATCCAGCTTCCATTAACTAATTCCTATAATTATTAAACACAGACCATGCACATAATGAGACTCCAAAGACAAAAAGATGATGCTGCAATGGAACGCTCAGTTGTCCATTTCATGTTAAGTTTCAAACGCCTTTGTATACTCACAATGGCCTGTCCAGTAGTAGCTATACTTATTTGCTTGTTAACAGCAATTCTATTTCAAGCTGAAGATGTACATGAAACACACTGCCGTGTAAGTAGTCTTAACAATCGTTTAACGCTTTAGCTTATCCTTTTATTTTAGGTTTATAATATAATTCCATCAATTAGTGCAATAACTGGGGTAAGTCCACAAAGGTATCTTTGGAGGATAAGTGTGGCGTTACACATCGGACCAAGATTTATAATAGCAGCAGTCTATAAGGCATATCACGACAACATTATAAATCCAACTGCTGAACCGAAGGTACAAGCTGCTGCAAGAAGGTGGTTAAATATCGCCTATTGGTTGCATCTCATAGAAATAGGATCTCTATGCGGAGTTACTTATATATCTAATCGTGAGAATTATCGTAAGTAATTAATTTAGAAATAAAATCTGTATTTAGAGTTATTTTTTAGCCCTACATGAAAAGTTGTTTATAACATTCATGGTAAGTAGCCTTACACATATGTTGGCAAGTATAAAAGCAACTAAAAGAGTGGCAGAGACTAGAGATGAGTTAACTTCCATACAAAGAATTCTCACGTTTAAACAAGGGTTGTTTATTCTTTCCGTTATTAGTACAGTAGGTTTAGTTGGATTTTTCCTTGAACATCGTTATTTATGTCATGATATGGGTAAGTTAACTCTGTTTTTGTTGTGATTTTAATTTAATTTAAATTTTTATAGCATTCAGTTGGTTTGCCTTTTGCGAATACGTTATAGCATCAGCAAATATGGCTTTCCATGTTACTGTGATCTACGATTTTCCAACGGAACATTTGGTTGTGGCAAAAGGTTTGAAAGAATTAAAAAAGGCGTCCATTAATTGGAAATTGGAATAAACCTAGCAATTTGTTATACTAGTCATATTAATTAGTAGCACTGACTAATTTTAATTTATTTAGCTTTTATGGTTGTGTGTTTTATATCCTGAAAAGAGTTTTTCTGCCAAGCGTGTTTTCTTCCATATACATAACGTTTAAATTTATATACTGTAATGTATGACGTAATTTGATGTTTTTATTTTATAGTCAACCTGCATGTTTTTCACGGTATAACATAATAAGGGCTTTATTCTCTTCACTTTAGGATACAAACATTTATTTGTGATAAGCAAACTCATAATTTATTCTTTTAGCATTTATTTAGTTTTACATGTAATGCCTTTGTTATATTAGATTTACGTAATAATTACAAGTAAACATGAAAAAATAGGAGGTCAAGTTGGCAGTGATTTAATTTAATTTATTATGGAATTGCCTGTAATTTGAGTCCCTTTAGGGTTATTCAAAATTTAGGAATTATTGTATCTCATTATATTTAGAGTATACAGGATCAATCTATAAAATGTCCACCACTTTTTAGTTTGATAATTAATTGTTTTTCCTCTGTATATTTTTACTTCAGACTAATGCAATTTTTTTTGTTACATTAGTGAAAAATGTTTATGTATAGTAGTCCATTGGGTACCAATGGAAATTGGGTGGATTTGAATTTTAATTTTTTTTTATAATTATTTTCCAAATATTTTGAATTACACTGTATATCGAACAAAAAATCTTTTACTTAGATCTTTATTTATTTTTTGCAGCAAACTTATTCCAGGAATATTTATAGATTTTTCTTGGTAATATCATGTAAAGAAAAAATCTTCTGATACTATCCAGGGGTGGTGGTAGAATCGAGTTGTCCGTTGATAGCTTGATTTTATATGATTGTATGAAAATTGTGCCTTTTTTGTTTTTGAAATTTTTAGACACCTTGTATTTAAAAAAAAACATGCCACCTTTGTAGTTTTTAGTATGAGCTGAAATAATGATAGTTTTTATAAATAGGGGCTGCTTATTTATAAATTTAAAAGCTGATATTTATATTTGTTCCTGAATAATTTGATTTGTATGCAAACTTTTGTATCTGATGATACACCTGTAAGTAAAATTTATAATAATTGTGTTTTGTAGCATTGCTCATTTGTGTTTTAATCTCATTTACTGTTCCTTTATATTTATACTCAACTATTTTATATCGTACGATTATTAATATTAGGAAATTATGTAAATTTTCACAAGTAATGATTATACCTTGTGTACAAAAATATACTTTGTTTTTAGAAAATATACAACATTAACGAAAATATTTTTTTTTTGTAGCAGTATAAGGTTTTTCAGGAGACAATAACGAATTGCTGACCTAGGAAGTCCTAGCAGGAAGTTAGCATTCTAACTTTTCATTTAATAATTGTCGGTTCAAACCCCATGGAATGAATCCATTTTTCTCTAATAGAAAGTACTTTGACGTTGGCATGATGAAGATTCCTCCTGGAGGGGGAATTTTTTCAGATTAACAAAATTCTCAGCATGTACAGTATACAAGGAAATGCCAGTGATCTGCATACTTAGACCCCTGAACTTTAAATTACTCCTTCCGGAAGTAAGGCATTTTCTTTGTCTTTTCAAAATTTCTCTGAAGTTCCTTTTAATCTTGATACGTTTTTTTCCCACAAAAGTCTTTTTTTAGTGCCCATGATACCCAAATTAGTTGCAGAAAGCCCCCCAGGGGTGAGGGGGTAAGAACAATTCTAATACAGGAAGATCTTAGAAGTTCTCTTTTTATTTGATTAACAAATACCAAATGCAATAAAGAAAAGAAGTTATCTCCAAATAATTTATCATTCTAACAATAAAAAGACAATGATACAGTAATTTCTCCCCATCCTAACCGTTTCTGGAGCAAAATGCCCAGTAATACCGTAAACATTCGGAGGTTTATGTAGGTTTTACGACTTTTTTAGACTCTTTTTAGAGGTACTTCCATTTTTATGACATCATATATCCAAGGAACGTCGCATTAAAGTCGCAAGCGACAGATTTTGACTAGGATCACAGGAATTGGAAGAGGTATTTTTCAAAAAATTCGTCAATAGTGGAATTACAGGGTTCGTCTTCATGGGTAGTTAGATGAAGTGATAGTAGGTGGCGCGCGAGTAGGATATTTTAAATTTTCCCGGGGTACGGAGATAGGTGAGGCAGAAAACTGGCTTTGGGAGCGCTTACCATGCGCGCTTCAGGTGCGCCGTAGTTGTTGCGTTGTCTAGATTCTTTGTACAATTCCTGGCATTCCAATAACAGACCAACTCCTCATATTTACGGACGAAAATCCGCTCTAATTATCCGTAAAGTTGCCGACAAGGCGTGAATCTTCATTTTGGGTAAGTACAGGCTTGTTTCGGAACAGTTTTCATACAGTTTATCCAGTGTTTTAGGCTAAATATCCGTTAGAATGCGAGCAATGTGTCCACAATTCCTCCAATACTTTACATACTTGTCATGCTTGCTGCTACGAAGCTCTGACGACCTACGACGACGGCGCGTTTCGGTTCGACATGAATTTTGAATGGGAAAAAATGATAAGTACAAAATATTGTTTTGAGAATTGCGTGCTAGGATGTGGGACTATCGATCCAAGTTGTAAAGTGAACAGTGGAACTGTGGTGGACGTTAGACTGGACTATACACTAGTGTGCGTTCGGGCCGGACACGGGACTCCAGTTACCATTGTGTTGTTGTTCGCGACCGCAGTTTGTTTACAACAACTGACAGTTCTGTTGTTCGCGTGGGTGTTGTGCGTGTTAACAATTGTTTGTGATTATTAATTGAACTCAATCAGCATGGTTTATTGTGCGGTGGTGTAACTTGACCGTTTTCCCGTCCGTCGGACTTTGGATTTAAGGGCTTCGTAGCGAGCAAGTGGATACCTATATTATGTATTTAGGTACATACTTATTTTATCACCCATTCCCTAATTCTTATTCACAATTTGTTCTTCCCGCACAAACACCTTCGTTTGTTTACTATACTCAACTATCATTGGACAATAGAAAAATATTTTCAAGTTTTCACGCGGGAAATTTCATTTGATTTTATTCATTTGTTTTATACCTTCATTCATTTCTTTTTAGCGGTAAATTTGAATTATTCCAACTTTACGTAATGCAATTTTTCAAGTTATATTTAAAAAACAGGTACATAACTTGTCTTATCTATTTTAAGAAAACGTCGAGGAAAACGTTATCATTTATTAGGTATGATTAATTTAAAGTGGAATTAGTCAGAGTTACATTATCTGCGAAAATTACGTAGACTTTATTGATATAACTCTTTAAAATTATTTTTGTCTATATTTTTTTTAATGTTCTTTATGTAAAAATTGTATTAATCAAGAGTTTTTTTACCCCACAAAAAATACGATCTACCCCTTTAGGGGCAAAAAGTATTTGTGAGATGGAGGTGAAAATCTAGGACGAAACATTGCAGGGCGAGTTGTCCGCCGGGAAATCATTTTAATGTAACAATTCGGCGGGAAATTCTTTTCCTGTTCATTGAACTTATGAAAAATTAATTTTTGGCGCCAAAAAAATTATAAAAAGCCACGTGCCAAAATGTTATAAAATACGGATTTAAAATAAAAACAATACAGACACAATTAAATGCTCGTTATTCTAATGGTTTCTAATTTTTCAAGAAAACCATCGGTTTTAGATGTGTAGTTTCTTGTTTGGAAGAAAATTATTTATGTGTGATAAGGGCTAAGCCCTGGGCGCTTAAAAATAAGTGAAGCCTCAATATACTTTCCTTTTAAATCGACCCTCATGGGCAACTTATAATAATTGTATTTATTATTAAAAATTCTATGATGGTATTCTGAAATAATGTGAAAGAAACTGTAAAATAGTTTCAAAAGAAAATATACCTACTAAGGGAAATTTCTAAGGTTTTATGTGGATCGATATTTCCTTCCTATTTAGGGGTATCTAGCATCCAGGGTTTGTTGGTGATATTTTGAATAATGACTGTGACATGATAATTGTCTAGGTAGTTATATTTTGACACCCTGTATATCCAGGGTTGCGAATTTTAGTGATTTTTGGTCACCTACCACAAGGTAATTTTCTTCGTATTTCGCTAAATCTAAGACTTGTTCTTGATAATCTGATAATAAAGGTAAAATAGGGAGATTAAATTCTGAGACACCCTGTATATGCATGAAACTCCGTCTTTTCAGCGTTTTTCCATAATTTAGTGATAATACAATCAATTCGGAATGGGACTGAAAATAATTAAAACTTAATAATTATTCGGTTTTGTATTTCGTTTTTCATGGAAAATCTTCTTGAAAGGCTTGGAAAAATATTTCAAGTGGAAAATATTTTAATTTCGCGTCTAACCCACATTTTCAGGTTTTTCGTCACCCATCAGGTAGTAATTATTTCCTTCGCGTTTAGGGCTATAGGGTAGCTTATTAGTGATAATATATCAGTATGTTTTTCGCGAATTTTGAAGCACCCTGTATATGCCAACCCAATATTCAACAGTTTCCGCTACTGTTGGGAAACCTGACTTATTTAAATTTATTTTCAGACGCGAGCAGCAAGTAAGTAAATAATCTATCAATTATTCCCGTCTTTGGGCAAGGATAATTCTCTTCTCTCCATAATATACTGCCGTGAATAATCATTATTCCCTAGTGAATATTACCCTTTTATCACATGCTCGTTGAATAATATACCTAATTATCAAATTATTGTGTTAATTTTCTTTATTTTATTTGTCCTTTGTTGTTCGTTGCTAGTTGTTCTTGAAATAACAGTCGAGTCTGTCATAAATATTTCTTAAAACTAATTTTTTGCATAAACACAAATGTTAATTAATTAATCCTGAATCACTTCCTACTTATTTCATTATCGGTTAATAAAATTTGTAAATAATTTTTTAAAAGTACTGACACCTGTCTATAGTAATAATAATTTCAAAAAAAATTGCAATAAGTAGAACATAAGTAATAAATAAATAATTCATCAGCACAGAAGGTAAAAAAAAAAAGGAAAAACTAATAATTGCAACATAATATAATTTGCACAACCATAAATTACGCACGCATTAATTAGCAATTGCAATTTTAACATTTCCAGGTATGAATAATTCCTTTCTATGGGCAACGCGTAATATTTATTTACTTTAGATTTTTATCTAAATTTTTTCAATGCAACAGCGGTTCAGGAAATTTCAGATCAATCATGATTTTCTAAACTTGTTACATGATCGAATTTTCTTTTGATTTTTCTCGAATGTATAAACAAAGTCATCGACCTATTCTAATAAATTACTGCGATGTTCAGCAATATACAGCAAGCAAGTGCGAGGTTACAAAAGCAAACACAAAGGGATCGCGTGAATCAAAGCACTATGAAAGTCGAGTTACAAAGCAAGGAAAATATACTTGGCCAATATTTTTTGCAGATACTGCACGCAAATGCATTTCGAAATCACACTTATGTGGGAGAGGAAATTTCGCGAAGTTAATTTCAGATAACTTTACATTATTTTGTTGTGGCTTTGAGTATTTACAGATTTATGTGATTCATACCCGTTTATTTAGTTATATCATAGCCTAAAATAAATTCTAATCGTTTTGTGTTTATTGTTGGAGAGGATCCGACGCTTCCTAGCCAAGCGGAACGATGTGTGAGCTAACTGAATTTTGATATCATCATAAACCTCCACAAACTCTATTGTAATCGAATAATTATAGTACAGGGTGTCCACCAATAGTTTATTATTCAATTAGGATTCAATTTAACCCTAGTGAATAATAGCCATTACGTTACCTACTTCATTATTCACTAGGGAATATCTAATAATTATTCGTGGCAGTGTATTATGGATAGCAATAGCCATGACCAATACATAAATAATTGGATTATCTATTAGTCTTAAATAATAGCGGACTCTATTTTATAAAATTTTGACGATTTGTATTTTTAAGCCAAAATAAAGACCATAATAATCGGGACACCGCCTATAATGGGAATGTGATTGTGTTTTTGGATTAAATATGGAATAAATAAATTTTATAAAGCTGTTACAAATGTTATCGAGATATTTTCTATAATTTATAAGCCCCTGGTATAACCAAGAACTGAAAAATTAAAATTTTTGGCACGTTGCTGAAATATTTCCACGTTATGTATCATTTAGGCTTGTAAACGTTTACATTAGTAAACATTTTATTTTTTTATTGTTCATTTTCATCTTCTTAAGAATGTTATTTACTGTTTCCTCATACATACAGGGTGTTTTCTTTGAAATATTTCAGAAATTTGAGCTAACTCATGCTCAATTTTATAAACGGCTGTTTCATACGTTACGTCACTGCTGAAATTTAATTTGTCTGCAAGATTTGAATTCAATTTAGAACAAATTTTGATCACAATAGATTAGTCAGCGGCGTAGGTACGGAGTGGGTAGGTCCCCTTTAAAAAAAAATATCCTACGCCACTGGCGAAATTTAATTTGTCTGCAAGATTTGAATTTAAAATTCAATTTAGAACATAAAAGTACTCTTGTAGTTTTTTCGTTGAATTATCCGTTTTCGAGATATAACTGATGTTTACTTTTGTTAATGTGTGAAATAAGATTTTACGCATCAATGACACATTTACAAATTAAACATTGATTATCTCGAAAATAGGTGGTTCAACGAGGAAAATGCAAGAGTACTTTTATTTTCTAAATTGAATTTTGAATTTAAATCATGCAAAGAAATTTCGTCCGGGGGCGTAACGTTGGGTTTTAAAAGAGGGAGCTACTCATCTCGTCGTGGTTAATAGCAGGTAATAGCTGCCCATAAAATTATCTTCCTTGAAGCTCTTATAATTTTGCAAATTGGAATCGTTTTTATTATTTTTTAGTAATAAAACTTTACGTTTATCTTCTAGTGTGCAAACAGACAGGAACTCCTTTTACCAATTTCGCATAAATTAAGTGTAACCTAGTAGATATTAATCGGTAATAATTATGAAATTTATAACCGACTATAACTTTTAATATTTATTTATAATTTTTAACGTTTCAGGCTTAGCTATGGTCATTTATTTGCCGACAAATTAAAATCTAGAAAGTATGGGAAAATAAAAATCTTGCTAGCTTTTACAGTTAAATAGTTTTAATTATTAAATTAATTTTAAGCCCAAAACAGTGTCTCATTTTTATTCAAAATTTTATTTGATCAAGTTATTTTTTTCTGCCACCGGCAACGAAGTAAACCATTACAGGACTCTTGCGACCACAGTTAGAAAATAGCCTCGCGGCATATCTTTGGTTCAACTTTTTTTACCGACACAGTCGAAACTTTCGTACTTCGTCCTATAGAGCAACACTTTCCTGACTTGGTACACAAATAAGTTTAATTTGTGAATGACTAAAAATTTTCTAAACACACCTCATGTTATCACATCAACCACAAAATTCCTCAAACGTATATTGCAACCTACTGAATTTTTTTAATCGAAACATGTGTTAAGAGGGTACGTCTTGACGCAAAGAGGAAAACCACGCGAATTTTTGTGCATTATTCAAGAGTGACGAGTGCATGTGTAGAGTAAAAATAATCCATGAGCCCACTTATTTTCTTCTACACAAATCCCCATTAAAAATTCCTGAAAACCACATTTTTCGATCCACATCCACGATTTTATTACTAAATATAACAACATGGCGCATTGCATTCGACGAATATAAGGCAAGATCATAAAAGAGACGATCAAAATATCTCGTGCTGCGGTCATTTTATAAAGCTAAAGTAGATGAATGTCACATATTCACATAAAATATTTTATGCTCCGCTTAAAAAGCTGTTTAAATGTTCTATCTTAAAAATTGAATTTAGATAACGTCCTCTAATCGTAATAATATCAATAAAAGAAGCTGCCTCTTTTTGATCTTTTCTAATGAAATGTATCGACACCAAAGTTTTATTATTATATCCATGCTTAATTTTTTTATGAGCTTAGAATAAATGTTTTATAGGGAAAACTTTGAAACATGAAATATTTATTGTGCAAAACATAAAACACACTTGTGAGCAACAAATTCAGATGTTTTTAAAAGAATTTGTTTTTCTTTATATTTGCTGTCTATTTTCGCTTGGGTTTAGGTCCGGAGATCCTTATGGCCAATACGCAGAACCTTTTCACTTGTAATTGAAAGTTTGATTGGTCCTTCTCTGATGATGCAAATTGATTTAGTGGGATTTCATTTTATTTTAAAACAAAAATATACAGAGTGATGATAAAGTATCGCACAAAAATCATATTCTGGTTATTTAATGGTTTTACGGAAAATCCTGAGACCCGTCGATTTTTGTTTTTAAATTTCCATTCAGACATAATTTTCAACCCCCCACCCCTCAACCCCTAAGTGCTAGCAACCCCAACTTTAAAAATTTAAATAGAAAGATACCCTTTGTGATACCTCTTTTTATAGGTCTTTTTATTCTTAATATAACAAAAAAAAGTTTTTCAAAATCGGTTGAAAAATAACAGAGATATTTAACAAAATGTAATCAATGTAAAAAATGGGGTTGATATTCAACAAAAAATTATGACGTCACAGCGTAGAAATAATGGCACAAATCCTGAGACCCGTCAATTTTTGTTTTTAAATTGGCATTTAGGCAGGTAATTTTAATCCCCCCACCCCTCAGCCCCTAAGTGATAGCAACCCCAACTTTAAAAATTTTAATGGAAAGATACCCTTTGTGATACCTCTTTTGATAGGTCTTTTTATTCTTAATATAACATAAAAAAGTTTTTCAAAATCGGTTGAAAAATAACAGAGATATTTAACAAAATGTAATCAATGTAAATAATGGGGTTGACATTTAAAAAAAAATTATGACGTCACAGCGTAGAAATAATGGGCGATCAAAACCACACTTTTAGGTCAGGAAGTGCCCATTTTAATGTTACCATTTACGGCGTGTTTGAGCCGTTTCTTGTCGAATATTGACATTTTCATTTGATTACATTTTGTTAAATATCTCCGTTATTTATCAACCGATTTTGAAAAACTTTTTTTGCTTATATTAAGATAAGAATAAAAAGACCTATCAAAAGAGGTATCACAAAGGGTATCTTTCTATTTAAAATTTTAAAGTTAGGGTTGCTAGCACTTAGTGGTTGAGGGGTGGGGGGTTGAAAATTATACGTCTAAATGGAGATTTAAAAACAAAAATCGACGGGTCTCAGGATTTTCCGCAAAAACATTAAATAACCAGAATATGATTTTTGTGCGATACTTTATCATCACTCTGTATAGGGTTTTAGTATGGAGATTGTGGTGGCCTCAACACAAGAGCTGTATGTTCAAAATATTGTTGACCCTTCTGTACCTATATACAAGAGTATTATGTTGTCTTTCCTTTGTGATCAACGTGTAGAATTCTTTTTTGAGTTAATTCAGTTATCTATTTGAAAATATGGACAAAGTTTCTTGATTAACCCTCGTATAGCTAAGTAGATTTTAATCGAGTTCATGGAAGCGCAAATTTTTGCATTTCGTATAACGAAAGAAGCCATGGTAGTTGAATTTGTGTCAGTTATGGGGAATCAAAATTCATTTCTTTTTCAGTTCGTGATTTTTCTATATCAAAATATGACTAGATTTGTTGATTAGCCCTCGTATAACTGGTATAACTCGGTGAGTTGGGTTAGATCAAATTGCTGAGGGTCGAAATATATTTTTTCTGATTAATTCGTTTAAAAATGTAGGCAACGAAATTTTTTGATTAGCCCTCGTATAACCAACCGGTACAACTCGATAAGCTTAGATCAAATTCGTGGGGGCGAAATACATTTTTTTCTGATTACATAATTTATTTGAAAATGTAACGACATTTCTTTGATTCCTCCTCGGTAAATTGGGTTAGATAATATTGGTGGGGGTCGAAATATATGTTTTTATGTCAGGACATTTTTTGAATAGCCCTCGTATAGCCGGTACAACTCGGTGAGCTGGGTCAGAACAAATTGGTGGGGGTCGAAATATATTTTTTTCTGATTAATTCGTTTGAAAATGTGACGTCATTTTTTGATTTGCCCTCGTATAATTAATAAAGGTAGGCGAAGTCAAGTTTCTGGGAGTTGAAAATGTAAATAGATTTATTTAGTTTCCATCGGATAACTGAAGGTTGAGATTTTTGTTGATCATATCAAATGTAATTTAAGGTTTTATACAGGGTGATCGTTAACGAAAAGGTCTATAATATTATAGTCTATGGTAAACCGAGGAGAATGCAATCCTGAAATTCAGGTACTTTTGAGTGACTAATAGGGGTGTTTGTGTAGTTTGTTTTAGATCACTCTGTATAATCATATTGTGCGGTTGTAAATAATTTGTTATTATTTTCCCTGTATATTAAGGGATGATATGATAAAATTATTAAATATTATTATTATATTTTGTTTTAAAAATGATTAAAGTTCAATGGTATCGTTATTTCTTTGTGGATTTCCTCATGGTATATTATCGAGTTGGTTGTTTTATTTAAATACTAGTTCAATCTGGAACCCAATTAATCCACGGAAGCTGAATACCTAATTGGCGATCTAATGAATATGTAATCTCGCAAAGTACTCTTGTACACACAAAATAAAGCAATTACGCGAACAAATCCGTGGACGTAGCGCGCGAAAAGAGACCGACTTGGCTGCCGCATTTTCCTGTTCTTCCATCGGTGTACGGTTTTTTCGCCTTTTTGCCGCTCTCATCGTTTGCTCCCTCACCGCGGTATTTAATTTAACATAAGTTTTATTTATAAATTTGTATGTCTGCGACAATCTGAGCCCCATAATTTATCGGTGAGAGAATGTCTCGGGCTGCATTTTCTGCGCGTTCCATCGTCTGAGATTCTCGGTACGGGTTTGCTTCTTTATTTTGCGTTGTTGCTGTTGCCGCTTTTTCTCCTCTCTTCTTATTCTTGGCTTTGCCGAGGGAAGAGCATGTGATATAAGTATTATTAGAGCTAGACGGATGAGAACACTTTTTGTCGTAATGAATTCCCGCTAAATATATTTGAATAAAATAGAGTAAATGGATGGAAGAAAAGCTAATTCTGGGATGTTTCGAAATAGGAGTGCGGTGTCGTCGTCTGAATTCGTCCCCAGTCCACTAACCGTGATAAAAAGTGTAAAATCAACTCGGTTTAAAAGTAGTTTTCAAAGAGTAAAGGCGCCGCTTGAAAAATAACGAGCGTTGTTGCGTCAAACACAGGTTTTTTAATAAAAAAAACTGGAGGAACTAATTATTTTGAGGATCCATCAATCTGGACGATCGACCAAGCTATCTGCGTCCTACAAGAAATATGTTACATTCTTAAGAATATTTACTTCCATATTGCTCAAACAATCCCATTTTTTTGTATTATACGGATTTATACTAAATTTTAATTGTTACTGTATTTTTTTTAATATTTTGTAGAAATAAACGCAAACTTTGTCGCGCCGAGTAGGGTAGGAAGGGGAAATTTATCGAAAACCGCGCAAGATACGGTAAAATAGTATAAGACCAAAGTTGTAGAAAACAAAATTTCCTATAAAAAACTCCGGGAAAACATTTCTCTAATGTTATTAATTTGGGCCTGGGAACCGTCAAACTAAACACGTTAGCTCGCACTCTTTAATCTTGAGTGTGTTGAAACTGTCTTGGATCCCCGAAACTTCCTTTACAATTAATAAAAAAAACTGTTTGTAGGAGTCAAACCTATTTATTTATTCTAAAAAAAATAATCGCGGGCCGCCTCAGCAAAGTTATAGAACTACAATGTTAGACACCGATTCAATGTCCCCATCCAGCGTTTGCATATTAAAAACGCACCATTTAGAATTTGTTTCCTTTTCATTGAGTAGAATACAAAAGCCTGTCCTGATTTGTGATTTATTTATCCTATTCAGATCCTTTAATTTCTAAATAAATAATAAATTCCAGATGTAATCTTGTTGTAATTTGCACGTTCTTTCACATTTTCTGATAGGTACCTGGTCATGTATTGATCAATATTAAAAATGCAATAAATTCCACCGGTTTTAAATGTCAATTGTTGTGCAAGTTTCGTCCTTTCTTCATCTTTTATTTTTCAACTTGTTGTCCTTGTGTTTACAATGTTAAGATTAGCCTTAAACCAAAATCTGGAAATAACCCATAAAAGTCAATTAAGAATAAACTTGCTTCGGTGCTGTTATACCTCTTCATTCAGTAAACCAAACAATAGTTGGTGAAATTTTATGTTAATTGGTTACATTATCCGTTTATCTTTACGAATATTGACTGCTGATGGTTATCTCAAGTATGGGTATTATTGCAAGAGTCAGGTAGTTTCTAATGAGAAAATAGAAATCAGGAGTGTCGGGTCTTGTTGTTGATTAACGGTAAGCCAATGGAACGTCTGTAATTAAAACCTCATATTTTAATGAAGGTGATAATTTTAAGCACGATTTTATTGCCGTTTAATTTTGCATTGTGTCCTGGTAATTTCTGTTGCTACAAATTTTCTGTTGCGTATCCAGAGGAAAGTTTTTTTTCGCAAGAATTGTAGGAACTTATTATCGTGAAAATTTTTAAATTTTACATAACACTAGGTTCAAGAATAAGTAAAAATAATTTATAAAAATTAGAATTGTATAGGAAATACGTCTAGGAATATATCGTACCTACATGAATCAGTGAATAACGTTACGTCATTTTTATATAGGGTGATCCAAAAAGAAATGGCATCCAGTTAAGAGCATGTTCCTTTCATATGAAAATAAGAGAAAAAGTTCCCTTTAACATGCGTCCGCAAGTGCTTCGTTATCGAGTTGGGGTGTTTGTATTTTTTTTTCAGAATGATTATTATTATTATTTTTCAAATAATGTTCAAAATGACCGCCATTAGCTTCAAGACAAGCTTCTATTCTTCGAACAAAATTTTGAGGCTAAAGGCGGATTTGCAGAGTTATTTTTTTATTCGCATTTTTCATCTTTGAAGTGTGATTTACACGAAAACGGTTAATGGTAGGAAAAAATCTCAAGAGACTGTTTCAACCGTAAATTAGTTGAGAAATTTGAAAATTGTGTCAAAAACAAAAAAAACAGTGGCGTACCATTTTTCCTCCAGAAATATCCACATACCCACCTGTAGTTACGCCACTGAAGAAGGAAAAAACTGACTAATATGGTCCACTTATAGCAAATATACATACATACGTATTGCTTACTTTTTAAAATTTAATTCCTAGTCATTTCCGAATAAATGAAAAAAAGATCGATATTTTTTACAACTTTCAACACCCTGTATCTCGGTAACGAATCATTTGCGGACCCATGTTAATAGGAACTTTTCCTCTTATTTTCAAAAAAGGAACATGTCCTTAACTGGATGCCGTTTCTTTTTGGCACACCCTGTACAATGACGATAAATGGAGGCCCCAACTTTCCACATTGTACTAAAAATTTCTTTACGAAATATCGTTCCAGGATTTTTTCTTTTATTTTCGCTAATTTAGGCAATTAAAATTCTGGCACTCGTACATGATTCTTGCTTCCTCTGACATACCAGTAAAACAAACCACATCCTGCTACCATCCACTTTATCGTGGTGTTGTTTTACCATATATGGATATGGTGGGGTTTGGGAAAATTTTTAATTTAATGACGCCCCTTTGTTTTTATTTGTTATAACAATATAAACTTTTCCTTCTACTCTTTTAGCATTTCCATGGGTTCTTTTGTAGATATGGGTTAGTTGGTGCATTTTTAGAACCTTCAGTTTTGGACAGTGATTGTTCTGATTGGTAAGCGTAGAATATTTTTTCCCTTTGAAGAAGTTTCGTCCTCCATGCTATTTATTGTTTTTCCATATCGGAAATAGGTTAGTTATGGTATTTTTAGGGTTTTAAATAATGCTTGCTAGAACCAATGCATTGCCCCCTGAAAAATTTTGTTCATATGGGCAAATTTATTTTTTATGCATTCGTGGAAAAAAGTTCGTATCTCATATGCACAGATTAAGTTTTTGTCGGTATATCGAAACCCAATTTAGTTTCAAAATAACAAGTAAGTATTTTGAGCAACCAATATCCAGTTCGTGTGTCAATTCATCCATCACCGATGATCACCTCGGAGTTAACAACCTGTTTTGGAATATACAACCATGTGCGATTAGGCAAAATCAAAAGCGGTTCCATTTCTTGTTTAGCAATCACATCATCTCCTCTCTCGGTAAAGAAGAGGAGAGCAATAAGAAATCAAAAGCAGCAAGCAACACTTAACGACGGATGTGACAGCAAAGATTCATGTGCAGACGATGTCCCGTTAAGCCGCGCCCGGTTCTGCCGCCATCGTCGGATCGCTGCCAGCACTATTTTGAGACGCGTGACGCACTTTAACCTCCACAACAGACACCGCTAGCATCAACAACGCGACGCTAAACGCACATGGAAAACGGTAATCTGAAGAAAATCTGAGGGCATCCTCAAAATATCTCTCGGTACTTGACGGATCCTGAATAGACCCGCCGCTACTGATGGTGATTGATTGATTGATCGTTATGCGCATACAAATCCGTAATCTGAATGGCTAGAGGATTGGCTTGTTGTCAGGGTTTTATACTTATTTTGTACCTGTCTTGGTCTCAATTTACATATGCATACGGAAGTTTATTTTTATACAGAGTTCGCGATATTGATAGAAACATGACGGCACTGTTATTTTTCCTTTGGATACAATTTTCTCGAACGGTATAAAATATACAGTGTGTCCACGGTTGGGTGCATATAAGGTGTAAATGACAAATTTTTTTAGAGTTGAATCTTCATGTTCTGAGGATCGCTCCTGCTTAGTCTCAAACTAAGATATTGAAAAAATGAGCCAAATCAATTAATATACAGGGTGTTGTTTTGGCCGAAATCTAAAAATTAGTCAAGAGTAAACTGTCTTTATTTTAGCAGATATAACAAAAATGTATTAGAAAAAGTTGTTTGGAATTAAAAGTTATTGAAGATTTTCAATTTTTATACAAATCAGCCTACTTTGATATTTTTCATCAACATGAGATTTTTTATGGTTTTTATGGTTTTAATGACACATGCATGAAGAGTAATTAAACAAAGTACTTGAAAAACAAATAATTATTTATTAAAAAAAATACTAAACCTTATTTGTTACAAACATGAGTTCAAAAGTATTGGATTTTGATTAAAAAAATCAAAGCAGGCTGATTTGTATAAAAGTTGAAAATCTTCAATAACTTTTAATTCTAAACAACTTTTTCTAATACATTTTTGTTATATCTTCTAAAATAAAGACAGTTTACTCTTGACTAATTTTTAGATTTCGGCCAAAACAACACCCTGTATATTAATTGATTTGGCTCATTTTTTCAATATCTTCGTTTGAGACTAATCAGGAGCGATCCTCAGAACACGAAGATGCAACTCTAAAAAAAATTATCATTTACACCTTATTTGCACTCAATCCGTGGACACACTGTATATTCGTTAATAAAATTTCTAGAACACAAAGAAATCAGTTTAATTATTTAAAAACATACAGGGTGCTATTTAAAAATTGAGTATAGCTAATTTTATTAGTCAAGCCTGTAGCGTCGTGAAATCTTAAAAACACGAGCGCTTTAGCGCGAGGGTCAGTGTATTTCCTATGCATTGTAGTCAAGTGCATCTATTGGTAACTGTAATCTATGAAGGTATTTGTCTGCAATAAAGCCATTTACATTAATCCGGAACCCGAATATCTTTTCGTATCCAACAAGCATTGGAAAACATAACAATCAAAGTAATTGTGTTGATATTCAAGGTGGAAACTATTGACTAGTCAATAATAACAGTAAATCAAATCAAACATTTTGAATTAATTTACTTACATCATGTAAGTAATTTTTAGAAAATACTTACTTTCTTTTCCTTATAAAACGAACGTAAATTATAATCGTTCACAATAATACATAATATACAATTTTTCTTGTTACACCAAGTCTCTTATTATTGTTTAGAATAATTTGCGGTCAATTATCTTCCAATAACGGTAAATTCTGTAAATAATGATTTATTACAACCTAATTTGCAAAGAACAGGAGCTAAAGTATAATGTTTGCTGCAAGCAAATTCCAGTTCCAGTTAGTAGTAACGCATTTTTGCAATTGCACATTGTTAGTTAATATCACCATTGCACAACATCCAGGTGCAGTATTACCTTGTACTAAGACAAGTTCCTGTTTCTTACGATTTCTCTATCCAAGTCCGCTGTTGAGCAGCTGTTTATTATGGTATTGCCTTTAATAAATTGCTAATATCTACATAAAAGGAGCAATTAAGTATTTCAAAGAAAATGTGAACTGTATAGAAGACACGAGAAGTTAACGTTTTCCCTCTTTGAAGATCCAATACGAGATCGTGGAAAGTTTGTTAAGACTTTTTTTGCTAAATAACTGGGGTATAATTGTGTTTAGAGGCCACACCAGTAATTGAAAGTTATACCTATTTGTTGATTAGAACCTTTATCGAATTCAAATTTTAAAAACTTGCAGTGGTTACCACCCCCTTTTTCTGGTTAATATGGAAAATTCGTAACTAAAAGTTCTCAGGTACCATAAGCAAGCAACTTAGGCCTCTCTAACCCTTTTTTTTTTATCATCCAGAAATCTAGAGATTACTCGGTGGTCTTTGGACACCTCATCGGCGATGGAACGTAGGCCTCTTCTATCGGCCTGTCGTGTAGCAAACTAGAAATTGCTCGCCCTTAGCCTCCTCCC
This sequence comes from Hemicrepidius hirtus, assembly GCA_963082805.1. Lineage (NCBI taxonomy): Eukaryota > Metazoa > Arthropoda > Insecta > Coleoptera > Elateridae > Hemicrepidius > Hemicrepidius hirtus. Next base: position 54,283,888 of record OY720159.1, on the reverse strand, counting down.
CCTCGGTTAGTAAGGGTTCAACTGTCCAGCTACTGATCGACCATAAGAGTCTTCTGCTCTTCATTTAGCCGCTGATATTAGGGCTTTTCCATCATTAAGCGAGGACCATGAATGCCTCTTACCGGCCTGTCGTGCACCAAACTAAAAGTTGCTCGCCCTCAACCTCTTCTCCACAGCTTTTCCATCTTTTTTTGAAAAGTATCTTATAAAATGCATCGACTTACCTGTCGATTCTTTTATTTTACCGTTATATAACCAAGGTATTTTTACGATAGTATTCCTGATAATACAAGTAGGAAAAACACAATTCAAGCCATTAAAACTTTTAAACCACAAATCAATAAAAACAACGTTGATTTACGTACAACGTTTCTTATCGTATCGAGGGTTTGTAAATAAATAATAATAGACGTCATTCAACTTTACTTAAAGTTCAAACATTAAAAATTCAGTAAAAAATTCCGACCTGGGAAAATGATCGACCTGGTTGCTGTTTTCTTTTTAAGATAATCCAGATTTTCTCGAATATGTAGGCATGATCTCATCATACACTCTGGTACCTACGTGTGGTGAAGGCGCCTTATCTATTATTAGTCATGTTTATTATTGTACGAGCTATTTGCAGGTGTAAAAAAATAGTAACCCATCATCCACATGTATTTATAAAGCAATTGAACAGATGCCTGAATTGTTTTGCTTTTTGGAAAATCCCTGACTGAAAATAGATCAAATGTGAGATTTTTTTATTCGTTACGGTTTAGTAAAGATGGAATTTGGATAGTAAATATTTAAAATTGTTTTTATACAAGGTTTGCAAAAAAAAGAGTATAATGTTGACTTCACAAGGTTAGATTATTTTGCTTTTATTTTGGATTATTAGATAATGTGTTTTATTTTAATCTTCATCGTCCATTACTGAAGGTGAATTTCGAAAATTTTCCCTTAATTAATGTTTTAAAAAAATTTTACTTTACATAAAACTCGGAACTATTAATATCGGTATCAACAATATCCAAATGTCAAATGAGCTGTAATTTCAGCTTCAATCCAACACTGCGACTGAAATGCGATACTAATTTAGGTGTAGCATTTCAGCAAAGCAAAGATAATTAATTGTTCATACACGATACTGTTTCTTCTTGGCTTCCCACTCATTCTTGTTTTGTAGAACTAGAACTTCGAACTTTGGTATAATTATTCCATAAAAAAAGGATGTGTTGCTAGTTTCTGTAGTTTACAGGGTGAATTATTAAAGCGGTAAAAGTCGATATTTCCTGTACTGTTTAATATACAAAATCTTGTTTCGTATAAAACTTAAGGGGAGTGAGGGACAGGAAGATTATTTTTTTAAATTATTAACAGCTTCTTAATTTTTGTTTTCTCAATTTAGTGAAAAAAATGCAATTAAATTAAAACTACCTGCAATGTGCTACTATTAAGTATAAGAAACAAAAATTAACAGCCATGTGCGTTCATTTTCACGGTCATAAAATTGCAGCTTTATGTACCACTAAAATATTTTATGGTACATGAGCAGGCGCCATAGACGTTCTCCAATTTTTAACCCCAACTGAAAGTAAAAATTTCCTTCGACCGACTGGCAACGCGCTTTCCAATAATAAAATTTCCTAACGTGGTTTCCGCAGGCAATTTCTTCAGGTTCGGGACCGTCGATTATTCAATCGACGAGGGCAATCTCTGCTCGATGTTTCCGGCCTGCAGAAGAGACCATCGAGTGGATATAAATCCCACTTACATGCGAATTGAGGGGTGCATTCGAAATCGGGCCCGTTGTTTTCCATTTCTTGTTATACAATTTGGTGTGATTTGTTTTTTCGCTGTTTGTTTTAACAAATTTTCTTTAAACGAGGCATTCGAGAAGGATTTTCTGTTTTTAAATTTTTATTCATAGTCTAAGGTATAATAATAATAATTTAAACGAGATATTTACATGTAAACGTTTCGAACGAAGGTGGTCTTTATACAAGCATTTAATTTAAATTTAAAATAAATGGGTAATTCAAAGCAACTAGTTCTGCTACCTGATAAAGAAAATGCTTTCCAAAGGGTTTAAATTAAAGTTTTAAAGTTCAGATCTGGATTTGAAATATCTACAGTGTGTCCACGGATTTAGTGCATATAAGGTGTAAATAACAAATTTTTTTAGAGTTGAATCTTCATGTTCTGAGGATCGCTCCTGCTTAGTGTCGAACTAAGATATTGAAAAAATGAGTCAAATCAATTAATATACAGGGTGTTGTTTTGGCCGAAATCTAAAAATTAGTCAAGAGTAATCTGTCTTTATTTTAGCAGATATAACAAAAATGTATTAGAAAAAGTTGTTTAGAATTAAAAGTTATTCAAGATTTTCAACTTTTATACAAATCAGCCTACTTTGATTTTTTTCATCAACATGAGATTTTTTATTTGTGGTTTTAATGACCCATGCATGAAGAGTAATTAAACAAAGTACTTGAAAAACAAATAATTATTTATTAAAAAAATACTAAACCTTATTTGTTACAAACATGAGTTCAAAAGTATTGGATTTTGATGAAAAAAACAAAGTAGGCTGATTTGTATAAAAGTTGAAAATCTTCAATAACTTTTAATTCTAAACAACTTTTTCTAATAAGTACATTTTTGTTATATCTGCTAAAATAAAGACAGTTTACTCTTGACTAATTTTTAGATTTCGGTCAAAAAAACACCCTGTATATTAATTGATTTGGCTCATTTTTTCAATATCTTATTATTTTGAGACTAAGCAGGAGCGATCCTCAGAACATGAAGATCCAACTCTAAAAAAATTGTCATTTACACCTTATATGCAGTCAATCCGTGGACACACTGTATATCTGGCCTGCTCAGTCGCCAGACTTTACAGATTTTTCTATGTATTCTCCTGGCTTAAATCTTAGACAGATTTGTATTTAAGCTTTCTCATATCTCTATTGATTGATTGTTGTATTTAAGGGTTTGCATTTTTTTATTGGCAGGCTTTTCCCCAGTTGATATTGAAGAGTAGGTTCTTGTTCATTTCCTCCTTCAATGCGTTGGAATTTTAAATATAAAAGCTCGTATAAAATTAAACAGTTATTCTTAAGTAGCTATTTAATTTTTATGTTTCTAGTAAATGATGAAAATTTTATCGATAACGCTTTCCTTTTAAAAGTTGAAATCTTCAAAGGATGAACCGATGAAAGATTCAACCCTACTTGATCATGTCCAGTTCGAATCTACAATCAGATGTGTCAGCACGGTGTTTTTTAATCACCGCAGCACTAGTCAGCAATCACCTGAGCACGTTATTTGTCGTCATTCCTTTACATTTCTCGGCGTTAAGATAACGAAAAGAGAGATGAAGAAGAAGTCGTGTGCTGGACAGGTGGGAGACGTAATGTATTGCTTCCTTGGTCGTTGTAGTCATTTATTTGAGTACCTTGCTTTTGTACTTGCCGACTCGTGGGAAAACTGAACAAAAGGGTTCTGTTAACTCCATCTTGGCGATATGTGCACAAGCTTTTACTGCTTTTGTGCTTCTGTTTGTCCGTTCTTTTGGAAAGGAGGTTTTTACGTGTTTTAACGGTTTATTGTTGGAATAAGCTTAGGAAAATAGAGTTGCTTGGGGACTTAAACCACGATGACAACTTGGATTTGAAGAAGTTGTCTTTATGAATGTGTTGGAATCAATTATTAAAAAATTTAAAGACAGTTGGTAATAACAGTAAAATTTATAGAGGCTAAAGGTTAACCTTAAGTGTTTACAGGAAAATTCAAATTTGAATTTAATTAAAATGATGATTTATATTTCAGGAAATAAACAACTTTAGAATTATTTTAAAATTATTTTCAAATAAAAAAATAAAATAAAATTATCACTGCAGCGCAGTTTCACCCCCTTGAAACAATAAGGGATGACTGAAAAAATATTCATAAAATGTCTTTTCACCAAATTTAATTTTCACAGATTTCCCCGTTCTCGAAAAAAAAAATTAAAACCCTCTTCCTAACCCTCAACTTTGGAAGGCCTCCGAAAGGAGGGGGTTTCGGAAAAAAAAATTTATAGTAAAGGCATAGGTTCGCGAATTTTCGATTTAGATCACCTCCTGAATTTTTTCGCGCTTATTAGTTAACACCCTGTATAGTTTATGGGGGCCGAATTTTAGATAACAGCCTGTATAATTAATTTTTACATTTCCCAATAATTTTGTTTCCTAAGCTTTATTTCATACAAATAAATGTACGTAACTCCTAAAAATAGTCGTGTGAAAACACGATTTATCAAATCAACAAAAACTTATCTTTTCAACAATGGTTTAAACTACGACAAATTACCAGGTATTGTTTTAACAAGTGCGATCAAAGATAACATCAGTTTTAAATTAATAAACTCGCATATCATCCTTGAAAATTAAAACTTGATCCCTATTTCCGTATGAAATGTGTAAAGAGAGAAGAGTTCGTTCACCGAAGATTTAAATAATTAACACTAGGTTGTAAAACGCTAATCTCGATGTGGTGGGGCACGTCTAGCCCCGTGCCCCATCCCTCCCATGTGTTTTTTTGTTAAAGATCTAATTATGCTTGTCTTGATAATTTAACGCGTCAGCGATTTTCGCTGGGACGAAAATAGAGAAGAAAAATTACATAATTAGAAAAAACAAAACGAAGTAAATGCAATGAGGTGTAATTAGTTGTTCAGAGAGCAGAAGCAAATAAAAATGAGTAAGCCCGCCTGGACAATGAACAAGTTGTACGAGACCGACGTTTTAATTTCACTTGCTGGCATATGTGCAAATTGAAATTTTCATGCCCGTTTTATGACCACGTAATTTCCGTGCTCTGAGTGCCGACAAGAATACACAACATCACTGCTTTATTTTCCGTAATTGAAAATGTACGTTCTTTTATATAACGAAGTGAGAGGAAAATGTTTTGCATAAACTTAAAGCTTTGACCTGGTTTTTCTCTTCTAACATCATTAATATTTAATTTTGCAAAACATGAAAACTTAACTACAAGCAATTAGCCATGTACAAACAAACGGTCCGTTAAGTTAAACCCACCCATAATAATTATAATTTTTTTTTTATCATTTTTGACTCGGGAAATCCAAAATATTTTTTTAAATGAAAATAAATGGTTGTTGAGAACTTATAAGGGAAAAAAATCAGTCAATATTCATGGCAAGAATCTTAAATTCTGTTAATCTTAGTTGTATGAGTAGTAGTACCTACACTACGCTTTATTCCTTTTCCTGTCACTGTTAGGATAAGTAAGGACTTTGGTTAGAGTGCAGCGTACTGTTAGTACCAAGAACTATTGTTTAATGACGAAGACAGTCGAGTCTTTAAATAAAGTGTAGTTTTTTGTAGCAGAAATGAAGAATACAAGTTTATAGCCTGTAAATTTAATATTTAATGCATTACTGAAGTTTTTTAGCCTTTGACGTCAAATTCTATAGAAATATATTTCTATAAATAAGATAAAAGATAAAAAATATCTTTACACGAATAATAAATAATCTTATCAATTATTTACGTGTTTGGGCAAGGATAATGATATCCATTATACACTCGTGGGGATTATCATTATCCACTAGTGCATAATGATATCGAAAAAAAAACATCTTTCCACAAATAAATAGTAAATAATCGATCAAGTATTTACGTGTTTGGGTAAGGATAATGATATCCATTATATACTCCTAGTGAATAATGAAATAGGTGCGCCTACAACTCGTTTCGTAAATTTAACCCCTCGTGAATAATTGGTACATTCTCGTTGAATAATTATTATGTATTTTTTCAGAACTCGTTTTTTTCTAATTAATTCTACAAATGTGTGTCTTGTGATTCATTACAAAGTTTGTTTATTTAAGATAACATAAAATGAATGTTTTTAAAATATTATCAGTAGGTTACTGCATAAAAACCCAACCAAATTATTACACAATTTTTTTATCGTTAACTTGAAGGTGTAACTTTTATGTAAATGATATAAAAGAAGCCAAGATTTTTATGTACGTCTCGTAATGATAATATTTATCGCAAATATTTTTGAAGGACGCGATAATAGATATTACATTTCAGTAAGATTCTTGTTTTTATCTACGACCTAGAAATTTTTGATATTACAAAGCCCTGTGGGTCTGATTAGGTAGATTATAAAAAAATTGTGTATAAACAAATTTTTTTATTCGATGTTATAATTTTTCGGTTTATGCTTGGTTTGTAATTGTTTGAAAAAATGGTTTTTCCTAGTCGTTTTAAGCTGTGAATGTCACATTGCAGATATGCTATCTGACCTAACCCAATTTTCCTTACATTTCAGCTAATGTTTATTAATTTAACTGTGTTTGGAATTATGTTAATTTTAGATTTTTAAATTTTATTTATCTTTACGATTTATTTTTAAATGCTGGCCATAAAAGCCACAGTTTAAATATTTATTTACGATGCAAATTTAATTTTCTTATAAAAAAAAGGAGAATAGTAGTGTAATGAGTTACTATTCACGAGGGTTGTTCATGAAACGTGCCGTAGACTTATCAGAAACAAAATGGGATTATGTTTTCCCATTTTCACGTTTCAAGTGCAGCTTTTCATTATTCACTACTAGTGAATAATAATTTTTCACGGCAGGATTTTTTATTTTGTGTACTCAAAATTTTAACCCAATTTTTTAAACCTCATTCTCTTTTCCTAAGCCCTGTCTAAAAAAATTGCCCTTTTTTTTAGTTTTCATTTCACGTTCTAGTCACTAGGGTAGGCGTAGGACAAGGACCTTATTTTTAGAGTAAAATACTTCTTAAATATTCGAAAAAAAATTGTTCCTTTCTACACCATCTTGAATGTCAACCAAAATTAATTTCGTAACTTCCCTCTCTCTTCACTAAATCAAAAATTCGAACAAAAAGGATAAATCACTACGGAATATCTTTGTTTGTATACCATTTAACCTTCCCAAGCTCGAGAACTCATCGATAACTTTTTACTATCTCCTGGAAGTTGTAAAACTAGATCCTCCAGTGTGTAATGTTTCACCATCGTTAACCTGCTAGCCTAACCTGAACGGAAGAGAGCAAAACGTGGCGGCGACCTGTTGAGTCTCTTGTGATTATTACTTGATGCACCAAACTCGACCCACTACCTTATGACTCACCCATACACCTGCAACAACTTGGGAGATGAGAAATTATGAGAGAGATGTGTCTTCTTTCATATTATCTCTCTTTTCCTCCCACTGTTTGTTCTTTGGGGACCCGGTCACAACCCCCACCGGTCATATCGCCCACTGGTCACAACCCCCACTTTTACAGCGTCACAACGCCCACCCTGGTCACAAGCCCCACCGCAGATTTTGGTCACAACGCCCACCTTGGTCTTAACCCCCACTGTTGAAATTGGTCATATCGCCCACCGTGGTCTTAACCCCCACCGACGCCTGCTGGTCTTAACCCCCACCGGCGCTGGTCTTAACCTCCACCTGGTCACAAGCCCCACCGCAGATTTTGGTCACAACGCCCACCCTGGTCTTAACCCCCACTTTTGAAATTGGTCATGTCGCCCACCGTGGTCTTAACCCCTACCGACGCCTGCTGGTCTTAACCCCCACCGACGCTGGTCTTAACCTCCACCTGGTCACAAGCCCCACTGCAGAGTTTGGTCACAACGCCCACCCTGGCGGTCTTTACCCCCACCGCCTCTGGCGCTAACGTGTTCCCGCGCTAACTACTCCCTTACCAACCTACAGTAACTGAAAGTAAATTAATGCTGCAACTCATTTTAGTTCGGCGTTTATTAAAAAAATGATCCCTCTTTTTGAGAATGTATTTATGTTAAACAATGGCCGCTATTAATTCTATTTATATGTGTAACTACGCGTACTAAATAAAATCTTCCAAACACAGCTAATAGTTTATGAACTATAGAATTTGTAATTGCGGTGTTATTCGTTTTGGTGAGCGGAAAAAAGTCACGGAAAGAAGTCCCCGGAAAAAAGTCGCGGCAAAAAAATCCCCAGAAGAAAAGTCACGCGGAAAAAAGTCAGGCGGAAATAAAATTACCGGAAAAAAAGTCCCCGGAAGAAAAGTCACCCGGAAAAAAAGTCAAGCGGAAAAAAGTCTCCAGTAAAAAATTTGAAAAAGCCTTCTATTACTCTTTACCTTTTCACAATATTGTTGTTTTCGCAATTATGTCAGAGACATATTATGTGACAAATTAAATTCAGTGTATGTCAAATCACTTCATTCAGTATTAATTTAATAATTCCCAATGGCGTCGGTGTAATCGAGGGGCAACAACACAAGATTGCATTTTTGGGATTTCTATATGGAAATCTAGTGTTTATTTGTAAATCTAAATCACCTGTACAGGGAGGCGTGAATACACACTAGATTTCCATAGAAATCCCAAAAAGGCATGATATTGTTATAACTCATATAAATAAGTGGAATAAATTATAAAAGCAAGGAGCTATCTTTGATTTTGATTTTACGTTATATTAATTTTTGGGGAGCAAAGTTAAAGCACGCCGCTGCGTGTGTATTCTTATACAGGGTGCACTATGGTTTTTAAAGAAATCGCCGAGAGACAACAGTATTAGCGTGGGGACATATTTCTCCATAATAGTGACATAACACGTTGCACCCCCTTCTCCAAGAGCCTTCCCCATAAAAATTTTTAATGGCAAGGGATACCTCGTCTGAAAGGTCTTCTCAATGCCTATATTTTGGCGTTTTGGTTTTTAAAATCGATCGATTCGTTTTTGAGATATTCAGGAAAAAGTGTTCGAGTTTATTGAAAAAAAAGGGAGCTTATAAAACGCAATACAGCTAAAAAGTGTTTCTTTTATTTAATAGTTTTGTTATTTGTCTTTCATCCCTTTATTGTCCTCAGTGCCGATTAATCCATTAGGCGAGAAAGGCAGCTGCCTAGGGCGGCACTATTTTGGGGGCGGCAAAAAATACGAATTAATTTTTACAAAAAATGAATACAAGGAAACATTCAAAAACAAAAAATATAAATTTATTTGGTCGATTCTATTTATTAGATTTGTATAATTATGTAAACGGAGTGTACAGTTAGTTCAGTGCAAATGGTTTGTAGGAGGCGTTATTACCGCTGAATTTAATACTTTATAGGTATAAACTTTTTTCTATGTACAAGCGGATAGGTTTCACCATGGATCAAAAAATAAAAAATAATTCACAAACTGCAACTAACCTAAAGCAAAGACCTTGCAAAGACTGTGGGGCGCCCCACCGACTTTAGGTTAGTTGCAATTTGAGAATTATTTTTCACAAACCCAGTGGACTTGTGTATACAGGGTGTAACACAACTTATCCGAAAAAATTTAACCATATATGCACTTTTAAATAAGAAATCGATTTGTTAAAAAAAAATTTAATAAAAGTCCAACAGAAAACGAGATAAAAATTGTAGAAAATGTTACTTTAACATTTTCATTAATTTGTAACTTTAACAATTTTTATCTCGTTTTCTGTTGGACTTTTATTAAAAAAAATTTTAACAAATCGATTTCTTATTTAAAAGTGCATATATGGTTAAATTTTTTCGGATAAGTTGTGTTTTTTTTTTATTTTTCGATTGGAAATAATTTTGGCTTTAATAAAGTATAGCACACATGACACATGTACAATTAAAATTACTCCTAACCAAGATATTGCAGATTTAATATTGTTTTATTCCAACTAAACCACAATTGCCATGAAACAAAAGGGCAACAAAAACCAACAGTGGCGTAGCCAGAATTGGGTAGGGCTATATACAGACTGAGATGTTTTAGCGATTTTTCCCAGTACCCCTTAAAAAAGAGATAAGTATAGAGAAGGTCGATCCTTCGTCGTAGTCACGATTTTTTCAAAATTCTGGAGGAGGTTCAACTCATAAATATAGTGGGGAGGGTTTTTTTAGGTGTGATGCACGTTAAACCCGTGCATATAGCCTTTCATACACTTTATGTTCAGCGTCTTTGGGGGGGGGGGGTAGCCCGGTAGCCATCTCCTTAGCTACGCCACTGATAACTAGAAATGAACAAATGTCAATTGCGTATTACTTGTGTAGTACTGTCATTGAAATCATATGAAATGAATTTTTCTAATAACGAGAAGAGGGAAACTGTTTCGGACAGTAGAGTAGGTACTTGCAATAACTTGAATACGTATTCAAATAGTTTTATTTGATAATTATTGTTTATTTTCCATATTGTTCCTGTTTGGTTAGGTATTGGTTTGTGCCAGGCCAACTGTGATCCCAGTTTAATAAAAATAAATAAATGTCAAATATCATGGTTATGAGTGATTTTAATTGTACACGTACACGTGTGCTATACTTTATTAAAGCCAAAATTATTTCCAATCGAAAAATTCAAAAACATACAGGGTGTTTCATTTAAAAATAAAAAGTTGGCACCATTTCTCGCTAAACCGGAAGTGCCATAAAAAAGAAAATTTCACATTCTAAATGAGCATAAAAAATACTGAATCTTTCTTCATTTAACCAACTTCCCATCTCCAAAGGTAACAAAGTTACCAATGGTGGACAACTTAAAATTGGCACCCTGTATACAGGGTGTTTCTTAAATCGCGGACACGGAGCACAGTACTACATTCCCCTCCAGATACCAATTGGAAAAATATAATACAATAATGCCCGTTCTTCGCTAGTTTCAGAGTTATTCTCCGTCAAAGATTGAGATTCAATTCCTTTATGCTTTGGAAAAACGGGTAAATTTTAACCGTTCCGCATTGTTCATCAATCAAATATTAAATCTTAATAAATTTGGAATTTTTTATACGTTGTATTCCTTCCTCCGAAGACATTCTTTCTGAAAAATATCTGTTGTTAAATTTTTTTTCAATATGTTGCAACGGTGCATTGTAGCTATGAGGTTATTACCTAGGAAACTTATCCATACTGCCTTTTAAAACACCAAACGTTTAAAACAAAGTCCGTGCAACCATGCGCAATGTTGTCAAATTTAAAATTTTTAAAATGCGAATAACTCGGAAACTAAATACATTAGGACAACATCTCTTATACTTTTTCAACTCAGTTTTAAGATGAGAATCGCGTAGTGCTCTCCGTGTCCGCCATTTAAGAAACACCCTGTATAAAAGTGCACACGCTGCTCCCCCAAATGAATATAACCGCACATCGTTGGTCACTTTTTGTCTACAGAAATATTTGCAAAAATGCCAATCGACAAATTCTATATTTCATAAACTATTAGCTGTGTTTGGAAGATTTTATTTAGTACGCGTAGTTACACATACCGAGTGGGTACTTTCAAAGCCGAACATAGTGGAATTGCATTGTAACTGATCTTTATATAGATTCCTGCTCGCCATTTAAACCCACAAGGATGGTAATGTCTTTATTATAAAAACCCTCTGTTCTACTGAATACTCGTTATTATCCATATTATTTGATAGTAATAACAGAAACATCGACTGATTTCAAATAATTTACTTGACAGATAAAAAAAAGTTGACAATCATAGCAACCTATATTATTTCAAAATAGCATTATTTTATAAATTTTTTTACAGAAAAAGATAACTAAGTACTAACATTTATTGGTACCATCAGATGCGCTGTATTTTTGTCGTTCTATTCATACCATTACCATCCTTGTGGGTTTAAATGGCGAGCAGGAATCTATATAAAGGTTAGTTACAATCTTACAATGCATCAGTTCCCCTATGTTCGGTTTTGAAAGTACCCAGACGGTATAAATAGAATTAGTAGCGGCCATTGTTTAACATAAATACATTCTCAAAAAGAGGGATCATTTTTTTTAATAAACGCCGAACTAAAATGAGTTGCAGCATTAATTTACTTTCAGTTACTGTAGGTTGGTAAGGGAGTAGTTAGCGCGGGAACACGTTAGCGCCAGTGGCGGTGGGGGTTAAGACCGCCAGGGTGGGCGTTGTGACCAAACTCTGCAGTGGGGCTTGTGACCAGGTGGAGGTTAAGACCAGCGTCGGTGGGGGTTAAGACCAGCAGGCGTCGGTAGGGGTTAAGACCACGGTGGGCGACATGACCAATTTCAAAAGTGGGGGTTAAGACCAGGGTGGGCGTTGTGACCAAAATCTGCGGTGGGGCTTGTGACCAGGTGGAGGTTAAGACCAGCGCCGGTGGGGGTTAAGACCAGCAGGCGTCGGTGGGGGTTAAGACCACGGTGGGCGATATGACCAATTTCAACAGTGGGGGTTAAGACCAAGGTGGGCGTTGTGACCAAAATCTGCGGTGGGGCTTGTGACCAGGGTGGGCGTTGTGACGCTGTAAAAGTGGGGGTTGTGACCAGTGGGCGATATGACCGGTGGGGGTTGTGACCTAGACCCGTTCTTTGTATAGTTTGTGGTGAATTTATGCCGGGATTTATTCTAGGATTGGCACCGTTTGCATTTTGTTATTTTCATTTTAAGGATTGTACATTTAATTTTATGTTTACTGGGTTCATGAGAACGTGTTAGCTTTTTGACCATTTTATTTTATGTTTTGGATTTCCCACTCAATGATGATTCTTATCAGATTTTAAATTTGTTGAATTTTTCTACAGAAAACTTTCTTACTCTTCTTGGAATTAGGATCTGCTTCTGTAGTGCTAGAAGTCGTGAAATTCTTGTATATTTCAAGAAAGAAATTTGTATGGGTGTGATAGGTTTATTCCTTGGCGCTGACATTAAGATGTGTCTGGAAAAAAATCAGATTACTGTTGGATGTATCTACAGGATGAAATATTTTTAGCACAAAACTTGGTGGGCTTTTCCCCAATCAAGGAAATCGTTAGAAAATTTTTTTTGAGTGTGCAGGATGATTCGTTTCCAGAACTTGGTAGACTTTTCGCTAATTGAATAAATCCCTAGGAAATTATTTTTGAGTGTGATCCATTTTGTACACAAAATGTGCCAGGCTTTTCCCCAATTGAGCAAATCACTGGGAGATGTTTTAAACTGTCCACGGTGAACTATTTTGTACACAAAACATAGTGGACTTTTCCCTGATTGAGCAAATCGCTAGATAATTATTTTTCTGTATCATTTTGTATATTTGGTAGGCTTTTCCCCAATTGCGAAAAGCACTGGGAGATGTTTTTAAATGTCCAGGGTGAAGTATTTTGTATACAAAACGTAGTGGACTTTTCCCCAAATGAGCAAATTACTAGTGAATTATTTTTCTGTCATTCCGTAGACAAAATTTGGTGGGCTTTTCCCCAATTGAACAATTCACGTTCTTTTTTCCCAAACATTTCTATTTTTTCTTTTCTTTAGTTTCAGTTGAATTTAACTTGGTTGACTCATAATATTTTATAGTTTAAGCAAAACAGTTCTTGGCTCTATCCCCAGTCTAATAAAATATCCTTGGCCATATTTTATAACCGAATGGATTAAACTTGTATCTTGTACTTTTCATTTTCACTTAGGAAACATTTTGTTTGATTTTTCAAACTGTCTCATCAAAGGAGCAAATATCTTCTGTATCTTTGCACCAACAGGCGATTTATTCTGATATCTACATTAACGTGATGTCAAAACAATATTGTCTAGCCAAAACATAACATTTTGTATCATCTGGTTTTACAACTCAATAATAGTTAAACTTTCTTTGATCTTTAATAATCCGTTTGAGGTCAATGCAATACAAAAAGGATGATCATAATAGCAAGGTATGTACTCGTAAATTGCAAATGTTGATTATATTTGAATTAAAGGTTAGTCTCTCTGCAGACATTAAACTTTCAATCCTCCACCTCAATTTTGACCAGTTTTGAGAGCAAAATCGTATTTTATTAAGAATTTCAATCTCTTTTTTTTTTTTTTTTTTTTTATTATGTCTCCAAACTTAATACATTATTTTTGATAGTTACCCAACTTGTAGTATTTTAAAATTTCTCATAAAGAAACTACCCATGATATATGGTCGCGCAGAGAGATCAGGTTCGAACCCCACCCTCTGAAATTTTTTGCATAATATTTCATATCTAACCAACCGTGGGGCATCTGACATAGTGTTTGTAAAGCCATTTTTGGAGTACAATTGCTAGCTTTTATTGCGTACTTGTAGGTCCTCTTATATGTAGAAGTGGTTTAGTAAAGTTTTTACAATAGAGTTTGCTTTCAAGGCTCTCTTACATTTTTTTGTATGTAACCCAACTTTGAAAAAATTAAACCTGTCTAATTTGAAAAACGCTACTAAGGTGGGGCTGGTTCAAACCCCATGCTTGGTACTGTATTTAATGAAAATTTGCAATCTGTCTACCCAAAGGAGTAAGAAGTAACTCTTCATTTTTTGTTATTCTATGCTTTTTTCAATTTTCTCTTCAACCCTTAAATATTTTGATTAAAAATAAACCAAAGTTTGCAAGAATGAACTGCAGTTTTTAATCTAACGAGTCGTCTATGAATTAAATCTAGTGTAAACCTATTTTGCCGGGAGCAGTTTGTTTCGGGCTGTCTATTTTCGTTAATATTAGCAAACTAACCCGGAAGTGTCTGTATAAATACATTTTCTTTATTTGCGCGTCGGGCACTTGGAAGAAAAGGTCAGTTACACGTGCTAAAACTAAATTTAACAAAATTTAATATTGTGTAGGCGAAAGAAATTAGTTTTTTTTTTCATCCTAGCCCCCTTATGAAGATACCCACAACGAATCACCTCGTAATAATTTTAAACCTGGCAAACGTAACCCAAAACATAACCTTGTTCTTGAAAAAAATTAGTAACGCGATAAAAATAAAGACAAGTGTAAAAAAAAAGTTTAGGCACACACATGATCAGGTACAGAATTTCGAGGAAACTTTAGACAAATTATGCCAAGCACTTAGTAGAGGACTTGGCAAGATGCAAGACTTTTACTCGTTTGAAATATCAATGGAATAATCAAAACAACACGCCAATTGGTTGGTAAATTTAGAAGGACACGTCGAAAATGTCATTGTGTTCGTAAATTATTACACATCAACGTCAACTAGTTGGCTTTTGAACCAACTGGTCGATACAATAAAATCTTATTATTTGTTCTACGAAATACAAATCGATTTCAGAACCATGTTCTGTATAATTTAATTAAAAACCAGTGACGGTTTATTCTTAGGGGCACAGGAGTACGTGCCCCACCAGGGACCCCAATAAAACCCCAGGTTTTTAGCATTGAATATTAAAAATACTTTACGTATATTATTTTTTTTTATTACCTACAGTGTGTCCACGGATTGAGTGCACATAAGGTGTAAATGACAAATTTTTTTAGAGTTGGATCTTCATGTTCTGAGGATCGCTCCTGCTTAGTCTCAAACTAAGATATTGAAAAAATGAGCCAAATCAATTAATATACAGGGTGTTTTCTTGGCCGAAATCTAAACATTAGTCAAGAGTAAACTGTCTTTATTTTAGCAGATATAACAAAAATGTATTAGAAAAAGTTGTTTAGAATTAAAAGTTATTGAAGATTTTTATACAAATCAGCTTCGATTTTTTTTCATCAATATGAGATTTTTTTATTTGTGTTGTTAATGACCCATGCATGAAGAGTAATTAAACAAAGTACCTACTTGAAAAACAAATAATTATTTATTAAAAAACTACTAAACCTTATTTGTTACAAACATGAGTTCAAAAGTATTGGATTTTGATGAAAAAAATCAAAGTAGGCTGATTTGTATAAAACTTGAAAATCTTCAATAACTTTTAATTCTAAACAACTTTTTCTAATACATTTTTGTTATATCTGCTAAAATAAAGACAGTTTACTCTTGACTAATTTTTAGATTTCGTCCAAGAAAACACCCTGTATATTAATTGATTGGGCTCATTTTTTCAATATCTTAGTTTGAGACTAAGCAGGAGCGATCCTCAGAACATGAATCCAACTCTAACAAAAATGTCATTTACACCTTATATGCACTCAATCCCTGGACACACTGTATATGTATTAGAAAGAGATCGTTGTTGGTAATGTGATATACAACACGAAAATGTTTTGGTTAATACGTCATAATAGGGGCACAACCCTACTTGCGACTTTTCTAATATTAAAGTAAGGATTTATTTCTAACAAGAAGAAAAGAGGCAGTAGAGTTTTTTACCTTATCAGGGTACAAAAAAATTGTGCCCGTTCTATTATTATCACGAGCCGCCACTGCCCGTAACATAACAGTAAATCACATTTTTTAAATAAAAAATTACAATTGTAATAAAATATTTATTGTCATTATCTTTTTAATTTAGTTCTTAATTTAATTGTTATAAACTCGTTATCTATAAGATATAAAACCGAGAGTTAATTATGGATTAAGATTCGGAACGAAAACGGCCCCCGTCCCATGCAATGTTCATTTTACTTTAAGCAGTTGGCGGGAAGTAGAGAATTCCCCTGAACTGCGACTTCTCTTTATTTTTTTCGCTCATGGTACGATGGTTTTCTCTTTAGGCAGAGAGTTTTCTCCAGGTCCTCTTTTGGAAAACTCTAAACTGCGACTTTTTAGTTTGGGCTTTTTCTGCACCTCAAGCGATTAGAATTAAATCTCTATAGAAACTCCATGTAGAATATCTATTAATCCCTTTGTAATATGTACCTATCTCCCTACAAATTCTCTCGCAGATGCTTCCAAGGAAAATTAAAAACAGGAAGCCACAAATCAATAATCCGACACTAATTCATCAAACACTCGACATAAATAGTTGGTTTCCTTTACACACAATTTTAATAACAAAACGATGCGCCAAGAATGTTGTTTGCAATAAATAATTTTAAATGAATTGCATTATAGATTTATTGCGTAATATTTTAAAGAATCTTCACCTCGAAACAGTTATTCCTGTGGTGAAGTTACTGAACTTATGTAATAATATGTGATAATAAGGAAAATACTTTCAGATCTTTATTTACATTAGAAAGGGATAGGATTAAAATAAAAAATTCAGAGTACCTACATGAACGAAAGATTTTATTCAGGATTTTAAATTTTCTTGAAAGGAAAATTTAAAATCCTGAATAAAATCTTTAAAAATTTTTAAAATCTTACAATAATAAAAGCATACAGACAATAGGAATTATTAATAATTTTCAGGTTCGGGTAGTGATCGTCTAATAAAACAAATCCTTCGGTTAACATCGTGTCTATTCGTGTTTTTCCTTTTTAATCTTGTCTGATGCCACTCGTGCATATAATTTTCTCGCTATTGACAAATAACTCTTATGTTTGTTTTGGAAAACTTCTTGAACTAAATTACTTTTTGTATCTAATAACCTTAAATATATTTCATAATATTTTTGTTGAAATGAAACGAACCGTAGCCGACCAAACACTATGGCAATGACTTGAAGATTTAGTTTTAAGGTGACGAAGGTTACCAAGAGTTACTTTACACCCTGTAATAGAATACATAGAGATACTACATAAGCAATCTAACTGTAACATTAAACATTTACCGTTTCTATTAGTGTTTTGTATTACTAACAAGGTCACCCTGTCTTTTGAATTCCTGTGAGGCAACAACATGACGATTATTGAATAATAACACTGTAAAAGTTGTATTTTATTAATATTTCATTAATGATATTCTATGCAAGTTATCATTAACATCTTAGTTATGGATTATTCTTTATATCTTGTATGTACTCTGTTTTACACCACAATTTGCGCCAAAAGTCAGGAAACTGTTACTTTACGGGCTTCCTAAGACACTTTCATGAAATGTTTTTTCTGTAAACGATTCATTTAACAAACAAATTGTAGTCAATATTCGTAGTTACAACTGACAGTAAAGAAAGTATAATAAGATAAATACATAAATTGAGTATATGAACGTATATTGCAAAAAAAGAATAAAGGTGCGGGTGAAGGTGTTTACTTCACTGTGCTAACCCCTCTTGACAAATTCAAGGACAGCTAGAAAGGAGCAGGAATTGAGATAACAAGCTCAAAAAGCTTCTTCAGGTACCTACCTGCCTTCTTGATAAATTTTAAATATTTCAGGTAAACCTTTCTACCGCAGATAATTAAGATAGGAGAACCCTGGTCGATGTTTTAAAAAAAACTTCGACTGGTTTGAATTTTTGGCAGAAAATTAATCAGCGTGTAAACGTGAACGTGAATAAATAAAAATGTAAGACTTGTTTGGATTCAGATGGTTAAACGATAATCGGATTGAAATCGGATTGGTATAAACATTAATTCGTACATTAGAGAACTTAATTGCAGGGAACCGAAGAAGAATTTACTAGAACTCGAGGATTCTAATTCAAATGGATTAACTAGATCTGATTGAAATCGTTGACATAAACGTAGTGTTTTATATTTTCATATGTATTACAAAAATCTTTAAATATTTTCTAAATTCTTGTTTCTAAATATTTGTAGAATTAGTTTTAATATTTTTTCATATAAAATTTTCGTGGAAAACCTTGGAAAAACTGTTTACAAGTATGTTTTTCGTAGAAACTGCGACTCATTGGCAAAACAAGTTTATTTCTGTAAATTTCACAACATATTGATATTACCTACAATAGAATTTTCCACGAAAACCTGAGGAAACGGGATTCATTGAAGGATTTTCCTATTATTATTCCAACTATTCATAAACATACAGGGTGGTTCTAAATGTACCAACGCAATTTATACATTGGATGAATTTTATTTTGAAAATTGCAGTTTGTCCTTTACGCCTTTAATGAAATTTAATTTTGATTTGAATATAAAATTAAATTTAGAAAATAAAAGTACTCTTGAATTTTCGTCGTTGAATTCTCCGTTTTCGCAATAATTGCCGTTTAGTTTGAAAATGTGTGTTTCGTGTGTAAAATCGCATTTCACACATTTACAAACTAAACGTCAATTATCTCGAAAACGGAGAATTTAACGAGAAAAATCCAAGAGTACTTTTGTTTTATAAATTAAAAATTAAATATTAATCCTCAAAAAAAAATTTTTAATTTCGTCAGTGGCGTAACGTGCATTTTTTAAAAAAGGGTATCTACCCACCCTGTAACTACGCCGCTGGTTAACTTATTGTCACAAAAATTTACGTAAAATTTGGTCCATAGTAGTAACAGGCACCCTTGCGTTTGAAATACTAGTTTTAATTCTGAAATATTGAAAAAAAAAACAAATTAAAAATTCAGCTCCTGTATTTCAGAAACGGTGAGGTCAAAACTTACGGTAATTAATTTAGAATCATCCTGTATATTAACGCAACAAAACTAAACATGAAATCTTTGAAATATAATTTTACTGGAATATTAAATTCAAAACGGGTTTGCTTTATTTTTTATGCTTTGAAAAGCAATTTTTGTAGCTGTTGCCTTGATAGGATGTTTAATTTAATTAAACCTCTGTTTCTCGTACAAATAAAGCTACAGGTTGTAGTTCGTAGTAGTTTAATAGTGCAGTTTGCATTTTAATTGATTGCCTCGTATTCACGGTTTAACGGTTTTTTGACATTTTTAAAATCTACACACAAATGTTTATCGGAGGCTGATTCTTTTAAACTTGTTTGTGTTGGTAAGCCTTTCACTGTATTATAATAAGTATAACGGTGCAGACAAAAACGACGTGTCGATGTGGAATAGTAATTAGTTTATTTGCAGGTTGAGTCACCGTCTAATACAGCGACTTATAAAGTGGTCGCCTTTGCGGTTTGATATTATTATTTATTACAGGGATTTGTTTACAATTACTTTATACCTTCTCAACTCTTTTTATTTTGTATAACGCAATGAGAAATGATTAAGCATTTTTTGGTTTTTGTTTGTTACGCCACTGGGTTTTCCACGCCCAGAACCGTTCTGTTTTTCTTTCACCTAAACGCTGTCGACTCTCTACTACCGTTTCAACTTAAAATATAGACTTCTAAAATAAATATTGACTACCGAGTATACTAGAATAGAAAGGTCATATACTTGTCGCCTCGTAGGCGCTTCAAAATATACCGCAAGAGAAAAAATCTAATTCTGAACGTATTCTATTTCCAAGTATCTCTCATCACTGCAAATAATAATAGTAGTAAGCAATGAAGGAAGGAAAGTCGACTTGAAAACCTTGAAAACTTAAAATATTGCCAGGTATTTATTGTGATGGTCAGGGAAATCGTGAAAAGTCAGTTTAACGTTTCAATTATGTCATGGTTTATTTTGGGATTATTTGCCGTTTAATTATTTATAAAAATATAGGAAAAAAAAAGGATAATTTGTGTCTTCCTGCTAAGCTAGTTACTTATTTTACTTATAACTCGTAGGTGCTCATAGTTCTGAAGTTCAAAGAAATATAAACAAATTATAATGACACTCGATCTTTATCTACGATTAGTAAATAATACAGGGTGTTCCATAAATATGCCGACAAACTTTTAGTGGTGGTAGGGAACATCAAAACAAACATTTTTTGCCTGATAAACATATCTCCGAAAACGCTTCGTTTTTGAGAAAAAAAATCGAAACAGAACGTGTATCTGGACTAGCGATTTGGCAATCAGTGGATTGGAAGGGGAGGTCCCGTGGCCTGGCCTACCCGTTCTCCCGATTTAAACCCCCTTTATTTCCCATTCGTGATGAGGAAGATCTTGTCGCAAAAATAATGGCCGCTTGTGCGCAAGTAGAAGCTATCCCTGGAATCTTCCATAGCCCTGCATATCAATTAGTATGTATGTGGGCAAGGATAATGCTATCCATAATACAATGCCGTGAATTATCATTATTCACTGGTGAATAAGAAAGTAAATAATGAATATCCCATTATGGCCGATTTGGCGTAGGCCAAGCATTTCATTCTCTTTGATATTTAAATGTTATCAGTTTATTGTTATAGTAAACTTATAAATATTGGTTACTACTGATTATTTTTTTTTATTACGGTGGTATGTTTGCGACGTAGGGGGCAGACCAATTGTTAAGGCCTCGTGCCTCCCTTACCCTCCCTCAATCAAAGAAGTACTATGAGATGCACAACAACCCACGGACGGAAGGGGTTTATCTAGTACAAATAAATTTGTGCCCTGTTGGAGTCGAACCAACAACCTCTTTTTTTTTAATTTTCACCAATATTGGAACTACATTTTAGTGTTTCTACTAAAGAGCTAAAAAATATTTTTCTACAAACACCAAAAAATGCATATTTGAACATTTCTACGTGCATACAAATCCTATCTCTAGTTGTTATCAGCATGAGTAATCTTGCAAAATATTCATTGTCCAGTTTATGACTTCATTATATTATAAATTTATAATACTATAAAATTATTTTCATTCTACATTTCGTTAAGATTACGTCTTCCTTGCATTGAAGCGTAATATATTATTATTAACTTTGTATTGAACAGATTGCTACAGCCCACATTCTTAATAATGTCCTTTAGAGGTCTTTTAAAATCAAAACTGTTACTAATTAAAGCCCATATAATATTTAAATTATAATGGGGCTAGCGTAGGTCAGCAGTAGAGTGGACTTTTAAACTGAAAAATTCATGCGGGACATATTTTTTTATTTTTATTAAGACATATGTATTTAAAAAAAATAATAATATTGTTTTCTATTTTTTCTAGGTAAGTTCCAACTGCATATTTTACTTCTAAGGGGGTGGTTCGTATATATTTTTAGTTTTATATCATTTTTAAACCAAAAATATTTATATATGGTAACAACAAATTAGAATTATAAGGCGTAAAAAGTATTACTACCTACATGGGTGTAAGTTAAAAAAAATATTAAATTATGATTTTTATGCTCAGAATGTGTCAAAAAAATTTCCAAGATATAATAATCGTATAAGTAATAGTAAAATTTAAATAATAGCTGAAAATTAAAAAATATTTTTGTATGTAAAATTTTGTACCGTTTTGTATGATAAAAAAAGCGTAATATAATATTTTATCAACACAAGAGCGTCAAATATTCGAGATACCGAACGTAATTTTGTGCGCTTTTTATAGAAGCGGCGCGGCGCCCCGTTCATTCCATTCGAGAGATAATAATCGCGGGGCATTATAATTCCTCTCAATTTAAACAATTCTATGCAAAATAACCATTTAATTTGCATCCCTAATGTACAGCGAAGTGAACATCATTGATCCGAATTCCTCACAAATTCCATTACCGTTCCGATTTCAAATGTTCATCATATTTCGAATTTCATTCCAAAAACTAAATATGCAGGCATATGAGATATTAATTCCCTTTATAATCTGATTATTATCTCCTGTTAATGTTTTGCCATAACAGTATCTGTACGAATTTATTTAACGAAACTGATCACTGAAATATGTAACCACAGAAAGTTACATTAAATTTGTTTTAGTTTCCGTTTGTTAAATATTTTTGAGTTTTTAGTTACTTACAGCAAGTTGTAATAAATATTAATTTTATATTGAATTATTTGATTTATACGTATTTCGACTCGATATGTCATTCTCAAAAGCATAAGGGTGTTCCTTAAAGAACGCCTCAAGCGTGGACGCCACAAACTTAAAAATTTCTGAGTATCACAAAAATAAATAAAACACATTACTGTATGCAGAATTTCACCCTGAATCCAAATATCTAAAAATATACAGGGTGTTTAATTTAAAATAAGTTGTTTTAAAAATGACTCTACCGTTTCTCAATTCTATGCTTTAGCATTTCTATCGATTCTTCTTACTTTAATGAGACTTTTAATCGTGTACGCCCAACACTATTACAATATTAATAAAGAACCACTTAAACGAACAAATTAAGGTTACGATTTATATAAATTAATTACAAAAAGTTGCAACAAAACTCGAGCAATATAGAGCTTCACAATTCACTGAAGTAATAAATGAACTTTTTGTAATACTTGACGTGGTTCTTCATTAATTTCAGTTTATTCGATGTTGCAACTTAAAAAAAAGTACAATTGATGGATTATTTATTAAATGGAAATGTCAAAGGTCTATCAAAAATTTAAGTAGAAAAAAATCGGCTTAGAAATAAAAATTTAACGAGCAATTTGTCTAAGTTAATAGAGTGCATTGTTAACTTTAAAAGGAGCTGTTTTAGGAGGTTTTTACATGCCCGACAATCTTTAATTACTCGTGAAGGCTGTAATCGTACGGAGATGAAATTAGGTATTGTGTAAATTGACCTTTTGTTGTGTGTGTGAGTGTATAGTTTGAAGCACTGGTTGCGGTGCGTGTACTTTTTTTTCATACGATTATTTAATAATTATAGTTGTGTTAAGTAAACTGAAGTGTTCTGTATTGTTTTTCGTTTTAAATTGATTGCTGCACCAACAAAAAAAAACTCGAATGTTATAAGCATTGTATTATAGGAGTAGGTCATTGCTTTTGATTCCTGAATTCCTGAAACTGTTTAAATTTGTCCACGATTAATAAATAATCCCAATTATTTATATGAAAATTTATTAATCACTAGTGAATAATGTTTAAGAATTCCCCTTACTGAAAGTCTAAAATGATTTACCCTTCCCCTTCTTCTTAAATGGAGTCTTAATTTTTTGTATAAGGACAAGAAAATATTTTTGTTAATTTAAAGAAAATTCACTTTGTGACAAAGGTGCGGCACCGCCTTAAAATTTGACTACTAATTACCCATGGTGTGTTTAAGAGTAATAATTTAAAAATTTATCAGACTTCCTGAAATTTTTAAAGTGTGGAAATTAATACCAGATTAAAAAATGCCGTGTTTGAAAACTTCACATGAATTTTCTAATTTTCCTGTCGGTAAAAATATTTGCATTTCCAATGGCACTCGAGGACCAGTTTTTATAAACCGATCTCGATCTGAAAAATGCAAGATTACAATATAAATTACCTGGTAATTACTATGAAATATTTACAAAATGTGCGTTGCGTGTTCCATTGCGAGTACGTGTTTTATTATTATTATTCAGTTTGCCGTACGTTCCGTGAAAAGCACAGAACTTACACTACAGATAAGATGTATCAACAAAAACATGTGTCACTTGCATAACACAAGAAGTTGCTGGTCGTGTTGTTGGTACCTACCTACTACACATTATTATACACCCGGTCGTGCCGATCATTATCACTTGTGTGTCGGCACAAAAGAGAACCAAGCCAAAATCAAACCGCATTCTAATTTCCTAAGAGATGTATCGTTAAAACTAAAACGGTAACAAGTTCCGTGTTTTATGAGATTCATTTTGATTAGTGCGTTAGATATATAGAAAGGAATTCAAAATCGGCTCAAACGAATATAATTTTGTTTAAATTTATGTTCGTTCTGATGAATAATTTTATTTTATTATTTTAATGCAGAGCCACTGGCAAATTGAAACCTACATTTTTTCGACCTCTTCTCTTGTGTTGAACAATGAGCAAAAAATAAGGTGTGGTAGTGATTCAGTGCATTAATTAGACAGGGCGAGTAGAGGATGAAGACAATGCTTTTGATATTTCTTTTCATGTTTTGCTGATTTGTTTAAAAAAAATCCTACTAATTTCTAAGGTATATGTCCTATTCCTAAATTTAAAAAAAATAATATTAATGTAGCAGGGGATGATAAATGATACAATAGGTGCAGTTTGCTGTACAGTTTTCAAAAGACAAGAAGGAAAACAATTTCAGTAAGGTTTTAGTTTTTTTTAATACTGCTGGGATTTTGCAAGTCAAACGCGTAGGGGTACCTAAACCAGGGCAAAAGTGCATTATTATTGTAACTTTCTGTAGTTTTTTCAAAATCAAAGGAAAATAGTTTCCCTGAAGGTCCAGTTTTGAAAACTTGGAGTTTCTCGGACTTTTGAAATCGTAAACAAATCGAGGGGGAGGGGGCTAAACTAGTACAGAAATGCTTAATTTTTGTATCTTGTTGCTAGAATTTCCAAAAATTAATGAAATAAACACATCCGGGGGGGCACAGTAAAAGATGGTAAAAAATTTGGAACGTTTTCCAAAACGTTTGTAATTAAATTTTCACTGTTCTACCCTTCACTGTAGTAGCAACCCTTCAAATTTTCTCCATTTTAGTCGTCGACTTCTAAATCTTTCTTTTATTATCATTATTACTATTTTTGAAATTTTCTTTCGTTCTCGAAATCCATGCAAGAAGTTCTTTTCATAAGATGCTAATTTTAATTCTTCCCTTCTCATTTAATTACAGACGTTCCTAGAGACACCTGCGATTTTAATTTAAAGTATGACGACTCGATGAAAATAATTCTTCACACTAATAATAAATTATTATTTATCCCCTTCCATCAGCTCCTTGTAAATCCTTGATCATGCTTCAATTAATAAACCAATCTTATGAAATTCACCTTGAATTAATCTAAGTATAGGTAAAGGAATTGTTGTGAGGAGCCCTAGGGCTTAAATACTTTTACATGCCGCGGGCTAAATTTTCTGTTTAAAATTCTTTGTACTCGTATGTGCGTGGTAACATAGAGTTAAGGATATTAGGAACAATTGAGATATACAGGGCTGTATTTAAAGGATTCTTGCAATTTTTTTTCACAAAACAGGCCTGAAAGTGAGTTTTACTTGCTGCAACACTAACGTTTGCATTTAATTCTGACGGATATGCAGAAGTTTATGTCCCTGTTCTCTCAACAAAATAATGTAAACAGTGCGGAACTGATTGTGTTATTTTCTTTGATTGATAAGTTTTTTTTATGATTTAATGAACAAATGAAAATGGGAGTCGTAATTGTGCAGAAACATAAAGTTCAGGTAGCAGCACAATTTGCGATCGAAATTAAAAATGTTTATTACTGGATTGTTCGGCGGTAAGAAAGGCATTTTTTGAAATTTGCTTTATTAATGTCACATATAATTAAATATTCTCACAATCGGCAGCAAATAAAAAGTCAATCGGTTTTATGGTTCATTGTGTCGGGCAGGAAATATGCGGGGTACGCGATTCGAGTTCAGGTTTGCGCATTCTTTTACTGCAATAAAGGTAGGTAAAGGTTTTTCGGTCGATATATTTATGGAGTTAATAATTCTGCTAGTTTTTCTACATTAATGAGGCAGATTTATCGTCGCAATTGCGTGGCCAAAGTGCTCGAAAATTTCCTCATTTAGGATACTGCCGCAATAAAAGTTGGCGGTGTGGCTCTCTCCAGCAGAAGATGGGCATATGGCTCGTTTTCTCCACCGGCAGCCAGCTCGAACTTCCGAGGACTTCTAAACATAAATTATTTACCACTTCTTTGCTTTATTTTGAGTGAACTTCCAAACCCTGTAATTGCGAAAGTTGCTGTTTAAATTTAACCGTTCGCTATAAAGCTTAAGAAGTTGTTTTAATTCGAAACTTTCGATGTACTTTTAATTCAGCAAACCGTTTATAATTAAAATTTTATATTAATGTTACTGGTACCTACCTACTCTTTTGATATTAGATTAACGAAGGTTCCCTTAATTTTAATTTTACAACCACCTAATTTCTATTTTATCTTAAAAGTTAACCTTGGTTTCAAATCAGAATGTCTTACAATAGAAACTTACTACACAGATATTTAAATTTTCAATCAGAAATCAATCCAATTTTTAAAGACTCAGATTTAAAATTCCTGGCAATTAAATCAATCCATTTAAGGTCAAGTCTTGTTAAAAAAAATTAATTTTATACATTTTTCCAAGCCGATTAAAAAAATGACCAAAAACTTTTTTAATTTTGGGTTCCCTATCCTGGTATGTTTACATAATCTGATTGTAATCAACTTGAATTGTTTTAGTCTGATAATTAGCCACTGAATGTCAAATCAAATACCTTAGAAGGTCAAAGCTTCTAAACATTCCTTGGAATATGAAAATAATTTAAAACCGATTATACATTAAAGTTACTTAAAATCAATTCTTGTAGATTTTCTGAAATTCCAGCAAGTTATTTTCTAAATATAAAACTTGAAACTGGATTGAAATCCCGTAGCCTAAAGTGATTTGAAATTATTACCTATGTTTGAATTACAAAAACCATTGACAGCGGTTTTAAATCGATTTCACCTGAAATCGACTCAGTATTCTGAACAAACAATAAACCAATTTAGGATTCTAATTAAAAAATCAGCTTAAAATGTTCCGTACGAACATTGAAAAGTATTGAATCTAATCCTGTTTCCTTATATTTCTTTGTATGCACCTGATTGAAGTGGACTTAAATTAAAAGAGATTTCGGAAATTATTCTGAAATTAAGACTTTGACAAGGATATTCCCTGAAAACATTTTTTTTAATCGTATTGAAATAAACTTCATATTTCAATATTTGAAACCATTAGTTACAAATCACAAGGTTTGAAACTGTTAGAAACAAATTGAATCCCATATAAAGGAAAATCAACTTTACTTCAATAATTATTTTAAATCGCTAGTGATTAAAGTAGTAAATATGGAACTAACCTAACCTAATTGAATATAATTTGAAATCGATTGAAATATTGCAAGAAAAGGAAAATATCAGTTGCAAGTAACTTACAGTTAAAATAATTTGTCTTGTATAAATGGCAACTAAATTGTCCTCGATTCGCTTGATAAATTTTCTAGAATCGGCTTGAAATTGTTTTCAGATTAAGAAGGAGAGCTTAAAATCATTTAAAACCTCTGGACAAAATAAATCCACTTGAAAAGCACACGAAAAAATATAAAATGTAAAGTTTTAGATTTTTTTAATACTTTTTTGTGCCAACTTGTGCGCCATAATTATTACAAGTTGTTGAGGTGTTACCATGGAGACGTATTCAAAATTTTAATCTTTTTAATATCAGCAAATGATCAGCGGTGTGGTGCGCGTTAGGTCAATGTATTACAGCGACGGAGTTGGGCCCAGCACGTTTTTTTGGACCGGGGTCGAATCCCGATTCCTATCAACTTTTTTTTTTTCAAATGTGTAAGTACCTAAAAGCGATCATTATTTTAATTAAATTCAAATGTTTTCATATTTTTATTAATTTGAGTTTGGTTTTAATTTCTTACGTGATATCGACCACTCAAAATTTAAATCTAAATTGCTTTATAATTTTAGTTCAACAGGAATTAAACGTTTAATGTTTATTGTTAACTCATTTATTTCCAAGTATTAATTAAATCAACATTAAACAAGTTTATATTGATTACAACACATCGAATGTATATTAAATTGTTTATTATATTAACACCATTTACAACCTGAAATGGAAAACTTTCGCCCGATTTTGTTTGTACGCGCAACAATAGTTTTAAATCCCGGAATATGAATTTGTTAACGCACCTGAGCACCGTATGTTTTATGTTTTAAAGTTTAACAGTAGGGAAAGTGCTTGAATTCATGCTCTACTGGTTTCAGTTTTAGTTAGTTGGTTTATTACGTTAGCTTTCTTAATTTCAATTGTAATATATACCAGACTTCCAGGTTACGCAACGTAATTCTTAATTACTTATATATATATAGAGAAATTTCAAGTATTAATATAATCTAAGTAACTAAAACTTTGCTAACAACAATGCTAGCTAGTAATTAGAGCGATAATATACCAGAACTTTACAACTTCTCGCGTTATGGAAAAATTACAACGCTTTCATAATTCAGAAGAAGAGGTAAACGCTACACCATGGAAATAAACTGTGCGAAACTACCCCACCTGCAATTAAACACATTACAAGTATCACTAAGGCGGAAACACCCCGTTAAAACAAAACATGTTAAGGTTACCCCATGATTTAAGATTCGATTGGAAGCAAAATTATTTACACATATTTGGAAACACTGTGAAATCCTCCTTCCAAAAAACCTAAAATTATTTATGAAGATACAGAAATGACCTAGAACATTTCAGGGGGTTAATATACCCCCGGAAAATTAGGGCTAATATAGAACAAATTTTATGAGGAAGAATCATGTGCAAAATTATTGGTTTTTGCAATTAAAACCATTATATAACATTTTAAAAAATAAAACAGTTAGATTAGAACGTCTAAAACTCTAAAGAGTGAAACCCCACTGTATTAATGGGGATTGTGCGTTTAGGTTACGTCAGGGACTTTAACATTCACAGCAGCTACTTTGTAATCAAAGGAGGTCGCACCGTGTTCCAACGATGATATATCGACTAGAATTATAGAAGGAAGCAGATAAATACTACAATATGATGGTAAACTGTGCGAAACTACCCCATTAGCAATTAAGAACGTAAAATTATTTCTTGCTATATTTGTACATAGCTGGTATTAATTACATATTGTAGGTAAATTTGCTTCCTAGATCTCACGAAGGCGGAAATGCCCTTTTGAAATGTAAACGACGGTGTTACCCCGTGACTACATTTGAAATTTATGTTTATGAACGTAAAATTATATGAACTGTTTAGAATAGGAGGATAATTGTTAAATAATCCAAAGATGTTAAAATTATTCATGGAGATACCTCATGAAAATTGTAGCGGGTCAACATACCCCCGAAATTACCTCAAGAAAATTTTATTACTAAAACAATCTTCCAAATGTCTACTGATCTAATAATGCATAAGAGGAGTCGAATTTGCGTTTTAAATGCCAAGTGGTTGTCTTTACCCCATAACGATTAATTTATTAACTTATCGTTTTATAGTTGTACATCTCTGCGAAGTTACCCCACCCCCTTATTGTGTATCAATTGAGTAACAATCATGTTTTTTTTATAGAATCAAATAATAAAATTATGAAAGTTCTAAAGAGCGAAATTACCCCACCGTGATAAAAATTGTGCCTTTAGGTTAGTCCGGGGGATTTAACATTCATAGCTACTGCGATAAAAGAAGAGGGGACACTGTATTTTAAAAACCTAAACTCTTGAAGAGATTATTTGCTCAATATAGTGTGCGAAATTACCTCATGCATATCCAAACATGCGAAAGTACCCCATCTATATTCAAATTGTGTTTTAAATATAAAATTGTATTACCTCTTGAAAATTAAACCAGATGGTTTAATGCCCCCTGTTTATATCCTAGTGGGCGAAATCGCCCCTTGTTTATTCAAATTGATAAAATTTCAGGAAGTTTCTTTGTCTGGCCTCTCTCTTTCTCTCTTGTACGGGGTAAAATTTTGTATGAGTGTCTCTATCAAGCTTCCTTTTCGGTCTTTCATGTGGATGTAATTAAATTAGAAATAGTACAGAAATATAGGCTAAATTATCGCATTTGGTGCAATTGTTCTGTAATATAATCGAAACTACCATGTATGGACAAATTTGTTTCTGTGCCGTATCCAATGTGGATGGCATTGCCCCATCTGGATGTAATTACCCCGGGTGGGCCAAATTACCCCAGGTGGGTCAAATTACCCCTCCTGGGTGAAATTACCCCGATTGGTCCAAATTACCCCGGATGAACAAAAATGATCCCATTTATACGAAATATCCCAAACGAGAAGTTTGGGCGACACTGATTGTGGTTCTTGTCCAGTTTAGCATTTGTTCTTTAATTATTTCGTGTTTTCTATATTTAGTTTCAATTTTTTTTGTTAATGTTCGACATGCTTGAAATTTTAAGTTCGAGGTTGATAATGAAGTTAAATTTGCTATAAATGTGTTAAAAAAAACACGTAAAAAGGTTACGTGATACCCATAGGAAATCCACTGCTTGTTCTACGATAAATTCTAGAAATGAAGGCTTGAATAACTCGTATAAACTATCACGTACGGGTTGTCCTTGAAATATAGGTCACTTCAACCCGGAAGATTGCAAAAATACGGCCTCAAGTGTATCTAAACACAACCGATCACTTGTTTTATGCAGCACAACAATAAATTATAATTTTCTATATAAAATTAACCAACTTTGCAAGTCTGCAAATTTATATTTCTTCCTCAAAAGTGATGAAATTATTGAAATCATCCAAACGAGATCGATGTGCAGTCAGCAAATTGCATTTCGAAATCAACTCCTCTCCTTTCGTATAATATTTTGCAACAGCTTTAATGCTTAATGATGATTTATGAAATCGTAGACTGTGTTGATTTTCGACTGCACGACAAGTGTAATATTTTAGAAAGTTGCATAATTAGTTGCGTTCGTTGTTATTTTCGAAAGGCTTGTGCCGAAATGATGCGAGATTTGCCTTCACTACGTGAATTACTACTTCTTTTTATTTATTTTGCTACTGGTCTTGAAATTCTAACACCAAAAATTGAGATTCATTCAATAATTTACCACTCAAATTTAATGCTACTGTTTTAAAAAAAAATGATGTTCTAATTAACATAATTACGGTACTGTACATAATTATTGCTCTTCTATTGGATATGCAAGATGGCTCGGGATATTCCCAATTAAATCCCCATTAAACAGGGATTTTCCTAGCCCATGGCCAGCGCCTTCGCCAGATCTTAATCTAAGAATTTTTTTACTGTGGGCTACTTCAAAAAATATTTTTTAAAGCTTAAAAATCTAAATACCAAAAAGATGGGTTAGCTATTACGGCCAATTTATTTGTTTATAAAATAAATTTGTCATTTGGATAAATTTTTGTATTATCTTAAAAATCCTAGAACAAAAAATGTTAATTAAAATTCCATAGTTATCAAAAATTTATTAATAACTTTTTTAATTTCACGTATCATTTCTTTTGCTACTTAAAAAAAACTATTCATTAAAACTTTCGATCAAGCTATGTAAAACAGTACTGCATTCAAATATTATTTCAGTTTACTATTAAATGTTGCTTAATATTTTTTAAATTAAAAATTTGTAGCCCTATTATTTATATTAAGCTTAAGACGTGGGATTTTAATTATTAATATTGATAATACCTTTTTTAGAAAACAATAGGTTATCGTTACGCATTGATGCAAAGAGTTTTGATTGCGACAGCATTAACCTTTAAAATTACGCGAACTACTTTACATATTTTAATATTCTATCATAAATAGCAAAGAAATTGGGGAATATTTTCCTAGAAATCCACGCAACATTTGCTTAAGACGACCTTAGAATATTTATGATTGTTCTTCATTCACAACTTTTTTCCTCGAAGTATCTTCATTATAATCTTTTTTATTAAAGTCCAGACTCAAACATTAGCTATACAGAGTGACTTGGTCCGGATTATTTTTGATCACTCTGTAAATGGGTGTTCGCTATCGCGGTCTCTACCCATCATTGACTGAGTGGGCTTTGTGCCAGGACCTCTCTTCTCATATAATTCAGCTTGAGACTGAATTGGTAGGAGAAATAGACGCACACCAGACTGAAAATCCAATCCAGAGCTTCGTTTCTTACGTTTTCAGCCTGAAATCTTACAGTGACCATGATTTTAACGAAAATATTCGTTTTGCATTCCCAAGAACTTGAAAATGCTTTTTGATAGAATTTAGACAAGGGAGGAGTGTCTGCTACAAGACATTTTTGATCTATAAAATTTTTTGCAGTGGGCTAAAACAGTTGTTTGTGAGAGAAAGAGCTCTTTACAGTAGTGGCATGGCCGCTTTTGAACGTACTGAAATTTTGAGATTTTTCAGCCTGTACTGAAAATTGCGGAAAATTCTATAAATTTTTTTTTTAATTTTTTCTGTTGTGAAAACCTGGCTTTACAGCCACTTTTCAGTTAAGCTTAAACCTTCAATTTGTAGGTGCGTTTGAATAAAATTATTTAAAAAATCAACATAAATGTTATTTCTACACGAACCCTGAATATTTATTTTTAAACCTTGCAAAAACGAACTCTAGTGCGGCAAGCTAACAAATCTTCATAAATTATTATCCGTTGACTACTAGGCAATAAAATAAAATTCGCAAATATCAAGGAAAAACCCCCAACTTTATCAGATAACAAAAAACTTTTCAGGGCGAATTATACCGTTTTATGGGGGCGTTCCGAGCTTAATATCGCGTTTTTTATGAGGATCTTGCGTGTTGTTAGTTATCATTATTCTGATGACAAAAGCGTTTTATCCGCCTGAAAGAGTGAAAATGGAAGAGGAATTCCATTCGGGGGGTCGCTTTTTTGCAAAGCATAAAAGAGACAACCGCAAAGCACGCAAAATAAAAGCGTTTTTAACATGCACTTCGCCATGCGACGCTTTTTGCCCTGGCGGTCTTGAGCAACAGAGGAAAACTCGTCCCGATTATTTTATTTATCTCAGTTTTCCTCTCTGCGATGTGTACCTTCAAAGGGCTGAATATTTTATTTATGGGAAGAGACGAAAATGAAAAATCGCCGGCCGGTATCCTTTGTCCAGTCGAGGATGAGTGACAAAGGAATCGATACGTCTTGGGCATTTCCATTTAGCTTGCGAATTGAACAGGACGTCACAGTCTCATGCAAAATTGCTTGTAGCGTCTTTGGGGAGTCTTGAAAATCAATATGAGCCTCTGGCCATTGTCCGTTGAGTGATTTAACACATACGTGAACCTGCGCCTGCGTTTACAGGTTTATTTTCTACTCTATACTCGGTTTTTAAAGAATTTTTTAGGGCTTGTTAGGAAAAATGTCGGAATATTGTGTCAAGAGGACCAAATTTGAAATTCTAATTTATACTAATCTACGATCAAAGGCGGAAAGTCGTAAACGAGAAGTCAGGTGCAGTATTAATCTAGTCTAGGAGTTGAAGAACACGTTTTGGTTTGATCAAGTCATTTTTT
Source organism: Hemicrepidius hirtus (assembly GCA_963082805.1). Classification (NCBI taxonomy): domain Eukaryota; kingdom Metazoa; phylum Arthropoda; class Insecta; order Coleoptera; family Elateridae; genus Hemicrepidius; species Hemicrepidius hirtus. Next base: position 54,250,330 of record OY720159.1, on the reverse strand, counting down.
TTAAATAATGGGCCCACTATTGGATTAATAGATTTCAGGTGTTATAAATTCATACAAAAATTAGATGGTTTTATAGATTGTTCTAACGAAAAGCTATAAAGCAAGATATCAAAAGCAACTACTACCTACAGTGTGTCCACGGATTGAGTGCATATAAGGTGTAAATGACAATTTTTTTTAGAGTTGGATCTTCATGTTCTGAGGATCGCTCCTGCTTAGTCTCAAACTAAGATATTGAAAAAATGAGCCAAATCAATTAATATACAGGGTGTTTTTTTGGCCGAAATCTAAAAATTAGTCAAGAGTAAACTGTCTTTATTTTAGCAGATATAACAAAAATGTATTATAAAAAGTTGTTTAGAATTAAAAGTTATTGAAGATTTTCAATTTTTATACAAATCAGCCTACTTTGATTTTTTTCATCAACATGAGATATTTTATTTGTGGTTTTAATGACCCATGCATGAAGAGTAATTAAACAAAGTACTTGAAAAACAAATTATTATTTATTAAAAAAAATACTAAACCTTATTTGTTACAAACAGGAGTTCAAAGGTATTGGATTTTGATGAAAAAAAATCAAAGTAGGCTGATTTGTATAAACGTTGAAAACCTTCAATAACTTTTAATTCTAAACAACTTTTTCTAATACATTTTTGTTATATCTGCTAAAATAAAGACAGTTTACTCTTGACTAATTTTTAGGTTTCGGCCAAGAAAACACCCTGTATATTAATTGATTTGCTTCATTTTTTCAATATCTTAGTTTGAGACTAAGCAGGAGCGATCCTCAAAACATGAAGATCCAACTCTAAAAAAATTTGTCATTTACACCTATATGCACTCAATCCGTGGACACACTGTATATAATTTTTAAAATTTTTTTTTAAGGTTAATGTTATTGTGCTGCATTATTTTTAATAGTTTTTCCCGTGTTTACTTTTACTATATGGATTATAAAGGAATAATCTATAATTAAACATAAAATTAAATATATTTGGTTGGATCTGACAGTGAACGTACGTGGGGACAAAGATGTCCAGACCAACTAAGAAGCTGCTCTTGCGAAATGGTAGTTGGGAAAACAAAATTGTCCGTCGGGTATCAGGAAATTAGCATTACCTATCAAAGACTGGAATCAACGAAACTACCCCTTGGACATTGTAAACCAATTTATTATTTTGCTTGGTCTAATAGAGCAAAATCGGCTTTTAACAAACAAATGCGAAAGTAGAAATGTTTTCAAGAAGCTTTGGCAAGAGACATTTACATCACAAATCCTCCATTCATTCAAATTCAATGTCCAGTGAAGTAGGCGAAATTACCCCAGCATCTAATTTGGACAAAAGTATGCGCAGGTGTCAGCCCTGCCAAGTAGAAAAATATTTTGTTCTAACGTTGCAAGAGTCGTTTCCATTAGGGAAGTATTTTTGAACTTTTCTAAAATTTTCTGTAGTCTCTGGAAAAGCGCGATAAATACTTGCTCTTGAAGGCCGTTCTTGTATTTTATATCCACATTCAGAGAATACTTTTAGAGATGCTGATTATTTTAGCGCGCTACAGGTTGTATTTTCTCCCTCATTATTATTTTATGGAAAATCGACGCGTTCTTCGGGAACGGGGCACGAGTGTTCCAAGAATAAATTTTCCAGAACATAGTGGTTAGAACCGGGTCATTAGTTCCACAGTTCGTTGCACAACGGAGTAAAAATACCGCGACCAATGCACGCATCCATCCATCAACCGCGCGTCTTAAATACAGATTTAGTTTCACGCCCATGTGCTCTATCTCTCTCATTTTCTCTTACAACTTATAAAAAGCTAACACTCCAGTTGAAAGAGATACTCGGATACCACTTACTCTTTTATTATTTTCTTAAAGCTTCATTTAGTTTGGGTTACCTGCCTACTTTGGCGTTTCGTAACATCAATATTTTTGTACACATCATTACATGGGCGTTTATTATACGAAATTTTATGCTGTGTTTATAAACTTTCAGTTTTCTTTTGGATTTAAAAGGATTTTTTCCCAGTTTGTCTCCACGTCGTATTTTTTTGTGGGTGCTGATGGTTGAAAAACAAGGTTCCACAAAATTTTATGATAGCCAGTGTGAGATGTTTAAAACTTTCAGTTTTCATTCGAATTTAAAAGGCTTTTCCCCAGTTGGTCTCCGCATCTTATTTTTTTTTTACAAAGCCAGGGTGTTGGTTGGGTCCTAATGGTCGCAGAACAAGGTTCCACAGAATGTTATGGTAGCCAGAGTGAGATATTTAAGACTTTCAGTTTTCATTCGGATTTAAAAGGCTTTTCCCCAGTTAATCTCCGCATCTTATGTTTTTTACAAAATCAGGGTGTTGGTTGGGTCCTAAAAGTTGAAGAACAAGGTTCCACAGAATTTTGTGGTAGCCAGAATGAGATGTTTGACTTTCAGTTTTCATTTGGATTTAAAAGGCTTTTCCCCAGTCCGTCTCCGCATCTTATTTTTTTTTTTACAAAACCAGGGTGTTGGTTGGGTCCTAAAGGTTGAAGAACAAGGTTCCACAGAATTTTGTGGTAGCCAGAATGAGATGTTTAGACTTTCAGTTTTCATTCGGATTTAAAAGGCTTTTCCCCAGTTGGTCTCCAAATCTTATTTTTTTTTTCAAAACCAGGGTGTTGGTTGGGTCCTAAAAGTTGAAGAACAAGGTTCCACAGAATGTTATGGTAGCCAGAGTGAGATATTTAAGACTTTCAGTTTTCATTCGGATTTAAAAGGCTTTTCCCCAGTTAATCTCCGCATCTTATTTTTTTTACAAAATCAGGGTGTTGGTTGGGTCCTAAAAGTTGAAGAACAAGGTTCCACAGAATTTTGTGGTAGCCAGAATGAGATGTTTGACTTTCAGTTTTCATTTGGATTTAAAAGGCTTTTCCCCAGTCCGTCTCCGCATCTTATTTTTTTTTTTACAAAACCAGGGTGTTGGTTGGGTCCTAAAGGTTGAAGAACAAGGTTCCACAGAATTTTGTGGTAGCCAGAATGAGATGTTTAGACTTTCAGTTTTCATTCGGATTTAAAAGGCTTTTCCCCAGTTGGTCTCCAAATCTTATTTTTTTTTTCAAAACCAGGGTGTTGGTTGGGTCCTAATGGTTGAAGAACAAGGTTCCTCAGAATTTTATGGTAGTCAATGTTGTTTATAAATTTTCAGTTTTCGTTTAGATTTAAAAGGCTTTTCCCCAGTTGGTATCCACATCTTAATTTTTTTGTACAAAGGGTGTTGCATGGTGATGATTGAAAAACAAGATTCCCCCCTGTTTTAAAATTTTAATTAAATTCAATTTATAATGTCATCTCGAGCTGTCCTGATTTAAAAGTCACTTGAACAAGTGTGCAATAATTAGTGATAAAAAATATTCAAATAACTTGGTTTACTACCGAACAGTGAGTGGATGGTGTAATTTTGCATAGTAAAAGTAGTTTTTTGTCAGGTTCGCACGCTCTTTAGTTGAAAATTAAAGATAAAAACAGGTATGAAAGGTTAAAAGCTTTCGGCAGATCAAAGGCTTCGGTATCTTCAATTAAAATCGCCAGTACTATCCTAGGAATCCGGGATGCTTGTTACAAATAACGAAGTTAATTCTTTGGTGACCATTTAATAGCGATAAATATCTCCTTTCTTCACGGAACCCGCTGCCTTTCCTCGCTCGTGAGTTTTTTTTATTTCATGATTTATTTGGTAATTTACCTGATTAATTAGTAATTTCAGAAAGCAGAGCGTTAGATGCATTATTGCGAAAAATTTAAAAGGAATCTTTATTCAAAATAAGGAAATTAGTCTTACCTATGTTTACAGTTAAACTTACTGTATTTAATTAATTTTTACTAAACGCTCTTAAACGCAATATAAAAATATTCTTGTTTGGGGTCCTTAAGAACCGCTGAAACAGGCTTTGCAGGTTGTAGTTCCGGTACTCTTGTAATTTTTCTCTCATGAGTAATATTTTTTAAATTAAATTAAGTTGTGGTTTCAGCTTCCTTAAATATGGCATAGGGGTTGAACTTGTGGTGTCTACGTTAACAAACAGATGTTTTCTTTATTTAACTTAAGCAAAAGGTGTATCAAAGTTCAAGAGCTTGGTCTAATTTCTTAATTTAGTGCCATGAGACTACTTGCAAACTTAAGAAAAATCCTCGTGAAGAATAGATAGTAACAAACAATTTTTGGTACATATGTATGCACTTTTATGTCTTAAACTGTGTATACAGAATCCTGAAAACGTCTGTGCAATGAATAATACGAAAAATAATTCAGAAATTATGACGTTTATAGTCCTTCATCCCATTAAGCAGTCGTCGCGTTAAAACTAGCATTATAACTCGTGTAACATGTACAGAGAAGAGCCCGGGAAGATAATGACATAATAAATAAAACAGCCCAGCGCTATAAATAGTGGCGACGAAAATTAATTTCGAGTAATTTTTACGTAAGGGGCTGTAATGTGCACCCCCAAAGGAAGAAGTGGTGATTTAGTACGCGAGGTCGCCGTAATAAATGTCTCGTAAGTTACGAAGTTGATCAGTTTCTTTAGAACGACGACGCTGCGCTAATTTCCAACCATAAGCGAGTGCATCTTTCAAATTTCTGCACGCCTTCACAAAACCATTTAAATTGCAGTCTCAAATAGAAAGTCTTTCAGAGAATGATCGCTTTTGGTAATATGTAAAATTTACATTTTGATTTAACATGACGAACTGAGAAAATGTCCCAAGAAGCGTTTAGCGTATAAGGGAATAGGGATGACGCAGGGAAGACCATATGGGGGCTCTATTCTATATTCATCTAAATTGTGCGGAAGCAATTTTATCAAATGACTTGAAAATATTAGAAATCGGAGAGCCTCAAGGTTAAATGTATGGGCGTGTAATGTTTAAGAAACGATGACTATAGTACGAGGAGTAAACCACGTGGGAAATTTGCTGTTCATGGTCTGGATAGTCCCTGGGAAGTCTCGGAATTCTGGATAGTTTTGGGAAGTTCTTGGAAAGTTTTGGTAAAGTCTGGGTAGTCTCTATGAAGTCCTGAAAAGTCTGGCTAGTCGGGAAGTTTGTGTAGTCTTTAGGAAGTTGTGAAAAATCTCTGGGGCGTTTGAGTAGTCCTTAAGAAGTTTCAGGAAATTGTGGAAAGTCTCTGGGGCGTTTAAGTAGTCTTTGGGTAGTCTCTGACAAGTTTCAGGAGTTCTTGGAAGGTTCGGGAAGTTCTGGAAGTCTCTGGAGAGTCTTGGCAGTCTTCGAAAAGTCTCTGGGAAGTTTCAGGAAGTCCCTTTGAAGTCCTTGGAAGTTTCAGGAAATTCTAGGAAGTCTGTGTAGTCTTTGGGAAGTTCTGGAAGTCTCTAGGGAGTCTTGGTAGTCTTTGAGAAGTCTCTGTGAATTTTCAGGAAGTTCATGGAAGTTTCAGGAAATTCTGGGAAGCCTCTGAGAAGTTTCGGGAAGTTCTGGAAATCTCTGGGGAGTGTGGGTAGTTTTTGAGAAGTCTCTACGAAACCTGAAAAGTTTCAGGAAGTCCCTATGAAGTTCTTGGAAGCTTCAGGAAATTGTGGAAAGTCTCTGGAGCGTTTGAGTAGTCTTTGGGAAGTCCCTGAGAGGTTTCAGGAAGTTCTTGGAAGTTTATGAAAGTCTCTGGAGAGTCTTGGTAGTCTTCGAAAAGTCTATGGGAAGTTTCAGGAAGTCCCTTGGAAGTTTCAAGGAATTCTAGGAAGTCTGGGTAGTTTTTGGAAAGTCTGAGAAGTTTCAGGAAGTCCGTAGGAAGTTCTGAAAGTCTCTAGGGAGTCTTGGTAGTCTTTGAGAAGTCGCTGGAAAGTTTCAGGAAGTCCAGAAATTGTGGGAAGTCTGTGTAGTCTTTGGGAAGTTCCTTGTTAATCTCTGGGAAATCTGGAGAGTCTGGGTAGTATTTAGAAAGTCCCTGGGTAGTTTTAGGAAGTTGGGTAGTTTACGGGAAGCCTGGGAAGTGTTTAACATTGGGTAGTTTAGTGTTTTCTTTAGACAGTTTTATTTGAAATCGTACAGTAGTAACTTGTAAGAGGTTTCGGTAGAATTTAAGCTAACGGGGTGTCCCAAGAATTTTTATGCGGTCCTCTTGTATTTCTTCTACGTGCGTTATTAAATTATCTTGATTTAAATTTGAAGCGTGTCAATGTATTTTACAGGTAAAATTCGATTAAAGGTAGGTACAAGTACAATGAACATAAACGCAAGCTGTCGTATCAAAATCGCGAAGAAATTGGTATAAAATTTCATTAAAATAAGGGTAAAATGTTAAAGAATGCCAAGCGCAACAAGTAGCCAATTCTCCTAACAATTCCCGATAGAATTAATCGGACTGAAAACGTACGTCAACTCCGTTCTTCTGTTGTGCGCTTCGTTCAATTTAACGGACTCCCATTTCACAAGTTTTTTTGGTCCTGCTTCCTTTTATTTCTTTTTGTTTCCTCTTTATTTCTTTTTGAATCCCCTACAACTCTCATTACTAGCGCAATTGAGCAGATTGTGCGGTTGGCTCTTCGTAAAACTCTTAATTGAGGATGTAATCAAGGGTGAAAATTGTACAACTTTTGCAGATGTGCTCTCTCAGTTTGACTTCTTTTTACTACAAGTTTGATTTATTATGTTTAATCAGACTAATTTGTGATCATTTCTTGGACGTAATTGGTTAGTACTAATTAAATGTTGGTTCGTTATTTTAAAGATTTTTTACATTGGTAATAGAAATTAATTCCTGAAAATCCATTCAAGGAAAATCAACTGAAAATTTTACTAAAATAAGGCGTTAGTATTCAGATGTAATGTTAAAAACAAAAAGAGTAATTTGTGTTGGATTTTTCCTCAAAAAAAAGCAAGCAAGTACGCACATACACTATCACAGTCATTCATAAATCATTTTTATAGGAAACACCTACACGACCAACCTATTCCGTTTGAAACTTCCCGTTCCTCGCTCCCGCTTGCTTTTGTTTGTTTTTTACCCTTCGAAACTCGACCAAACCCAGCACAGCCACCCACTCTAATTGACCCACCTGGGTTGTACTAGCAGCCTCCCCCCATTGTTCCGCCCCTGCCGCTCCGTTGTCAGACACGCTCACGATGTGTTTATGTTGTTGCTGATGAGATTTGACTTTATAAGTGGGTTCTGTTTGTTTAATATTCATAAGTTGTTGGGATTTGTTTTCATTTACGACTAAGAATGAGATGGGTCTGCAAAGTCCCGACTACACTCATCAACACTTTGAATTTTAATTGTTCGAGTCGTGGTAGATTGTAAAGTGATAATTTTTCGGAATATTTTACGCCTAGACGCCGGAAATTATTTCTTTGGATATTTTTATTTAAAAATGTGAGGAAAAGAAAATCTTCTTTCTTGAATCGTTGCTAAACGATCGTTAGGAAAGGTGATGATTGGAGGCGGAATTGACTCGACGTTTTTTGGGAAAACTCTTTAGTCAGTTTCTATGCAGAGTCTTATAGGCCAGGGTACACTGTGCGTTTTGTGGTAACAATGTTTTGACCTGCCGTTACGCCGTTTAGGAGATATTCGACTCAGACCACGAGGCTGTGATAATTTTTTTGGGGGTGCGTCAAGGGAGCCTCTTGGGGATGGTGGAGGTGTGCAAAATGAATTCGACTAAACAATTTGAAAATCCGTTTCCATTATTGTTGCTTTTTCAGAACCTTGGCACATTTTTTAATTTTTTTATTTCATCAAATATCTGATATCTAAAGAGAACTGTGTGGGGAGGGTGCGTATGCAATTGGAAATGCTTCAAAAATTCTATTCCACATCCAATTTTTTTTTCATCAAAATCGTTTATTTTCAGAAGATTTCTTTGGGTGTGGTAGGTATACTTTTTTAAAAGTTTTTATACTGTTAACACCTGGTCAGTTAGAAGAGTTACCAAACTGTAAATGAATGCAGAGTCAACGTAGGATTTGAAAATATAATTAGCGATAAAAAGTGGCGTGATTAATTGTAACACGTAGTAAATTAAAAGCGGGAATTATCACTTGCCGATGAAACATCCCAAGAGTAAATATACAAAGCATGTCGAGTGTTATCAAATCAAACTAAAATACTTGGAATTGTTGTTAATAATTGAACTGATAAAATTTCTTTCCAGATATTTTTCTATTTTATCTCATCATGATTAATGTTATTTCTAAAATGAAAGGAACTTGCAAAATCTTCGTATATATAATTATAACATCGTTCATTAGTAAGATAATTCAACAATTTTCTGAATCTGAAATATTTCAGGTTGTCCTCTAAATTTCTCAATCGTCGAATAATTTAATTCTTTCAGAATATAAACGGCGCCGCCTGCAGTGAATTCCGCATAATGAAACGCCGATTTCGAAGCAGCGTACCTTCCGAATTTGCATGAAAAATTAAAATTAGGAGAAATTTAATACTGAAGGCCTCCGGCTGAATTCTAATTTCGCTTGAAAACTTGGAAGATCGTTTCTACCTCTCCGATTCTGATAATAGTCATTACTAAAGAACTTTGCGCTATTTTTTAAAACAAATAATAAACAATAATGATTTGTGTGTAGGTTGCCATTTATAAAAAGGTAATGACCGATAATAAAAAAAAAAAATAATCTTGAGAGATTCGTATTAATAAATAAATTCTTTGTACATAGTGTGTTGCTTTTGCTATCACTAACTGAAATCCTGTAATTAAGTGTTGCAGTTACACGTTTAATTGCGGTCACCAAGAAAATTCTAAGAAATGCTCGTTTTCCGTAATTATAAAGCTTGTTTTAAAATGGAAGCACTTTTTAGAACTGCTCTAGACTTATAATTCTAAGAAGTCATAAATGAAAATTGTACATTTAATTTTTTAAAACTACAACTTCAAATCTAGCAACTCTAATTTACATTTTTTGCTCCTAGGGATTAAAAGCTACCTACACCCAGGGGGTTTAGTACAAACCCCAATGTTTAGCTTCTAGGAAAGCTCTTTGTAATCTCCCAGCAAAAAAATGGTAATGCTTTGTAAACAAAAGTTGTTTACTGATGCCTTTGCTGTACCCTATTTTATAGCAAATTTTAGTAAATACTTCCTAAATGCCGAAGAGGTTGAAGATTTCAGTGACACTACAGATAAAGATAAATATCTTTTCCGAAAGGTAGATTGGGAATTCTAACCTTTCTGACACATCAGGAATCGAAGTTCTGGGAAGTCTTTCGGAAGTCTGGGATGTTCCTGGGGAGTCCTGGGAAGTTTTGGTAGTCTCTGTGAAGTCCTGAGAAGCCTGGGAAGCCTGGCTAGTATCTGGGAAGTCTGTGTATAGTCTTTGGGAAGTTGTGGAAAGCTCTTGGTCGTTTGAGTAGTCTTTGGGAAGTCCCTGGGTAGTCTCTGAGAAGATTGAGGAAGTCCTTGGTAGTCTCTGGGAAGTCTGGGACCTCTTTGAGAAGTCTCTGGAAAATCTAGAAAGTTTCAGGAAATCCTTGGAAGTTTCAGAATGTTCTGGGAAATCTGTGTAGTCTTCGGGAACTCCCTGGGTCTTCTCTGAGAAGATTGAGGAAGTTTTGGAAGTCTCTGGGGAGGGTGGGACCGCTTTGAGAAGTCTCTGGAAAATCGGGATAGTCTTTGGAGAGTTTCAGGAAATCCTTGGAAGTTTCAGGATGTTCTGGGAAATCTGTGTAGTCTTCGGGAAATCCCTGGGTCGTCTCTGAAAAGATTGAGGAAGTTTTGGAAGTCTCTGGGGAGGCTGGGACCGCTTTGAGAAGTCTCTGGAAAATCGGGATAGTCTCTGGAAAGTTTCAGGAAATCCTTGGAAGTTTCAGGATGTTCTGGGAAATCTGTGTAGTCTTCGGGAAGTACCTGGGTCGTCTCTGAGAAGATTGAGGAAGTCCTTGGAAGTTTTGGAAGTCTCTGGGGAGTCTGGGACCGCTTTGAGAAGTCTCTGAAAAATCTGGAAGTTTCAGGAAGCCCTTGGAAGTTTCAGAATGTTCTGGGAAATCTGAGTAGTCTTCGAAAAGTCCCTAGGCACTCTCGGAGAAGTTTCAGGAAGTCCTTGTTAGTTTCAGGAGGTTCTGGAAGTCTCTGGGGAGTCTGGGTAGTCTTTAAGCAGTCTGGGAAATCTGAATAGTCTTTGGGAATCGTTAAGTTAACATTGTTCATTGTATGTACCTACTTTTTTTGGTACTTTCTCTCCTGATTTTTTCTACAAAAAGTTCCAATCGGCATCTGATAGCTATACCTACTACAGACGAAGATCAGATAAATCGTATAAATGTATACTTTGGAATTATATATTAAGAGAATAATTCCTTGGTAATTATATTCCCTGATAGTGAGAAAATTTCTTCAAAAGATTTCAAATAGAGAATTTCTGATAGCTCCTTGAAGCATATTTAGGACCTTGGTTTGCAATGTTCAGGGTTGAGACCTTCATTGCTTTTCATGTCTTCGCTGCCCCTTTTTTAGACAAATTTTACAAATTAAAACAGTGTGTATTATACGAATACATGTCTTTTAAATCTCGATTAGGCAACAAATGACGTTGAAAATTGTGGTCATACATCATGACTCAACATTGTGTAAAAGTTGTTTCTAAATCATTTTTGTTAACATTTTTGGGACGTCAAGACCACGTCCTGAAAGGATTGTTTCTAATTATCCACAATTCCTGATAATAAAAACGTTTTGGTATCTCATCATTTACAAAAAATCATTTGTCTGCCGCAATTCTGTTTGATGATGCTCAGTTCAACTGTTCCGTATGTGAGTATCGTATGATAGGCTGAATATGTCTTGGCTAGTTTTCCTTGTAATCTAGTTCTTCCATCGTGGTTGGTGTCTATATTTTTTTATTTTATGTTCCCGCTGGAGTTGTACCTAACTGATGAGTTCTAAAAAAGTCCGAATTCGTCTTTTTGTTGTCCAGACCTCGATTATTTCGTGCACCATATTTTATGCTACTACGTAGTTAATCAAATAATTTTTAAAAAAAATTCATATATGTATCAACATTTCCTTTTGAGGAATTTGCGTTGTGCGTCCTTGAATAGATTTTCTAATAACTCCTATTTACAAACAGCGTTTAAAACTGACCTATGCAAACCTGTGTGATAAGCGGTTTTAACGATAATTTCTCATATATAAAATTTTGCATATCACAAAGGTCGTGAAATGATAACCGTTGGTTTAAGTGGTTTTCTTGACGTCACAATTGCACTTACAAATTACTGATTAGCCACTGTTTTTGTGACAAATCTCTACCCACGCATCTGAATCATATCATACTAACTTTTGATCAGTTGATAATAAATTAGACTTTTATTTCCGTTAATTTTAGTTATGAGACGTGATCTCATATTTTAATTACCTCTAGTTTTAGTGCTGGATGTAATTAATTAAATATTAAAGTGCTTGGAAAGGAAGCTTTGAATCTCGAATCCCTGTAATAATATTCTATTCGAGACAAAACTACCAGCATACAGAACTGTAAACAACTTAGCAGTGATAATTAATTACAACTAAAACTTTTGCTTTCATAAAGAAATACATTTAATGTGCTTTAGATAGTAAACAAGAACTTGTAGTCTTGTAATTGTCAACAAGAAGGAAATTATCATGAGAACATTTAAATTCGCGTATAATTGCAAAAAGATTGGGTCCTGTGCAAATAGTGCGTCAACTACGGCCATTCTCTTTTCTCTTTGCTGAAATCTGACTTTGTCCTTTTCACATGCGTGATCAGGAACAAGTAATCTGATTAGTGATTAAAAAGCTCCTGGATATGTAGTATGTAAGTAGTAATAGTGGAATAAATTTTCCTTAACAGGAGACTCGTTTCGCCGATTAGTAATCATTATAAAAGTATTTGCGGTGATCTATTACCGTTGTATAAACTAGAAATATCAGAGAACGGACGTGGCAAACTGTTAACTTGCCCTGCAAAGATTTATTGGAATCAGAAGCCGTAAAACTACGTGTCCGAGGAATTTTCGCCTTTCGGAATATCATTCGGTTTTTTTTCTCGTATCGTTTATCCCTATTATTTTCTGAATGTGTTGATTTTACGCAGATTATACCAATGTAACATGCTTGAATGAATTATTGAGCATGATACAAAGAAAATGTAGTAGGTATGAGGAATAACTTAAGAAATTCAAATTTTATTTCTAAGGCGAAAAAGAAAAGAAACAGAACAGATTAGATATCGTTTGAAAGTAATATAATTCACTAGTGAATAATGACGTAGCTGTGCGGAAAATAAGTAGTACCGCCATAAGAGCATACCCTAATTTTTTTTCTTCCCCTTTGTGAAGTTTTGTTTCAAATAATAAAAATTTACTTCTTAAAAGTATGTCGACAATTTTGAATTTCCCGCCCGATTTTAATCAATGAAATTATTACGAATACTAACTACCCTTAACAACCGTTGCTATGCCAAAACGCTGAACCCACATATGCGACTAACTAAGTGATTATGTGCTCTTTGGTCTGTATCATAACTGTTGCTATGCCAATAGTTATGAATCAGACTGTGTTTTTTATTTATTTTTTTTTATTTATGCATTACGATAATAGAATTATATAAAGAATATGTTTTTATAAAAAAGACAAGAAGAAATTAAGCTCTACTGGATTTTGTTTTAATAAAACCCTTGCTACTGGTTGCTATACATAAATCGTTATTCAATTATTATATGCTTTTAAAAATGACACTTTGATGCTGAAATACGTATAAAGCAAACAAAAAGAATTGCTTACAGTTAAAATTGACAATTTATTTAATGGTTATTATTTACACATACAAAAATGTTCCTTTCATGAAAATAAGAGGAAAATTTTCTATTAACATGGGTCTGCAAATGCTTAGTTACCGAGATACAGGGTGTTGAAAGTTTAAAAAAATCGATCTTTTTTTCATTTACATATTCGGAAATGACTAGGAATTAAATTTTAAAAAGTAAGCAATACGTATGTACGTACATTTGCTATAAGTGGACCATATTAGTCAGTTTTTTCCTTCTCCAGTGGCGTAACTACAGGTGTGTATGTGGATATTTCTGGAGGAAAAAATGGTACGCCACTGTTTTTTTGTTTTTGACACAATTTTCAAATTTCTCAACTAATTTACGGTTGAAACAGTCTCTTGAGATTTTTTCCTACCATTAACCGTTTTCGTGTAAAGCACACTTCAAAGATGAAAAATGCGAATAAAAAAAAAAAACTGCAAATCCGTTTTTTGAATAATGACCGCCTTTAGCCTGAAAATTTTGTTCGAAGAATAGAAGCTTGTCTTGAAGCTAATGGCGGTCATTTTGAACATTCTGTGTAAAATAATAATAATAATAATCATTTCGGAATATATGGAAAACAATTTCAACACCCTGTATCTCGATAACGAAGCATTTGCGGACCCATGTTAATAGGAACTTTTCCTCTTATTTTCATGAAAGGAACATGCCCTTAACTGGATGCCGTCTGTTTTGGGACACCCTAGAAATATCTTTTAGATGGCCTGCTCGATCGCCGGATCACACAAACACTTGATTTCTTTTCTTGTGATGTTACATAAATTAAATTGTTTATTCAAGAGATTATGACACTGTTGTTTATTGTAACTAAAAAACAATTGAGATTGTTTATAATCCCACCCCCAACACATATTGTGTTCTTAACAGCATGTTGTAATGACCTACACGTTATAATTTATTTTAATATTCATTAGTAGGCAATTTAATGATTGCTAAAACAAACTAAAACCTGACGAGATATAATCATTGTTTGTACTACCACTTGTCTTGTCACGAGGTGTACAGTATAAAATATTATTGTTTAATAGTTCATTTCGTAATGTAATTTCAATCTTTTGTTACGATTATTTATAGTTATTTATGTACTATTAATAGTTCATACACGCAATAGTGGTAGGCTGTGTGTTCGTTTCTTCCCACACGATTTTAACAAATACGATTCGTGATTATTATGCGTCTTGTTGAAATTTTAACGTGCATTCTTTTCATAGCCAAGTGAATAATGTGTAAAACTGTTCTAAATTTAAAAAATTATATAAAAAAATTTAATTCAGACAGTTTTATAGAGTTTATAAATAACTTTCAAGTGATTAAATAAAATAGTGGATGGATACATTGGTGCTAAATACTCATTGGAAGTAATTATTATTATTACAAAGCAGAATTGGTTGGAATTAGTGAGTAATGTTTTTTAACACCAGAAATTAAAGTGATGTTGATGAGGTAGACATATTTAACCCTGTGGTAGATCACCGTAGGTATGTAGAAACCTGAAAATTTTCCCCAAAATTATTCGAGTAGTAGGCTATTGTATTTTGTGTCCACCATTCAAATTCTATAAGTACATTTTGTGCAGTTTTCAGTACATGCTGAAAAATCTAAAATTTTCAGTTCCCTGAATTTTTGAATTTTTAAAAAATTATTACAAAAAAACTGGCCACACGATTTTGTTTAAATTTTCTGTACTTATGCAGCTTAGTATTAGGTACATTTTCGTTTTTTGATTAATGCTAGAATTTGATTGTGGCGTGGCGCCCTCTACAACATTTTTGAAAATCGGAAATTTATGCTCCTATAGCTCCTTTATTAATCAAAATATGAAAGAAGTTTAAATGTAAAAATTATTCAGTATATATCTCTGCATTCTCCTAAATTTATATCACGGATACAGGGTGTTTGCCTTTCACAGTACAATAAGCAACTTTGTTATTTTAAATGAAACACCCTGTATATTATTATATAATTGAATGCAAAATTGGATTGTCTATCACATAGTATAAGGTAGTCATATAGCTAAAATGTACGGTTGATGAGAAAATCGCGAACTTCCGCTGCGTTAGTAAATTAGATGCCTGTCTCTCTTCTGTACGTATCGAACCCGTATAGCTTGGTGTTTCTCGCTACGCATTCAAATGATTTCCAGGTCTGCCTTGCGAACTATACTGTTAAATACCAAAAACGAAATGTTTATTTTTAGTATGGGAAAGTCCAGGGGTGGTGCGCAATTTTTTTCCTGAAATATCACCAAAATATGGAATTGAACTCCTTTTATTAGAGTCATAGTATTTATTTATTCGTTATTCCTGCAATCCTGAAATATCTTCTTCGAATATACCTAATGATTATTAATTTATACCTACCTCTTTATTTTTCCCAAACCTGCTCATTTATTTCAGTTTTAGTTTGTTAATATTTCCAGACAATTTAAATTCTTGCGGCTACATTTGATTTATATTAACGTGAAATTCCCACTGCATATTTCATACCCGAATTGAGTGTGCTATTTATATTCCGGCCATTTCATTTGTCCAATTATTTCAGGATTCAATTTGAGCTGATTGAAATTGAAACGTATTCTCCACTACATTCAGGTGATTTATTTAATTAAAACCACGTGCCTACACAACTCATTTTATTAAAACCTGACCTTTCACGTTGAATCAAATTGTTTAATTTAAATGTTCGATTCGGACGATTGCATTTTTTAAATTATTCAGGAACTGTTTGTGTTTTTGTTTTGATAGTAAACTATTCCGTTCGTGGAGGTTAAGGAGGTTTTTTTTATTGCGGAAGTGGGAAATGCAATTTTAGGAATGGTATTTACAATAACGAAACCAGCACCTGCATGCTTACTGGGAGGGTCAACTGCCCTTGTTATTTATACAATACTTGCAACCCCTAAAAGTACCTCTAAAAATATGCATTGTCACGCTGTATCCAATTGAATTTTCTTTACGTGCTCTTTTATAAACACGCTGGATTTGCTAGGACAATTTTGTGAATTTTAAATGAACAAAATAATTTATAACTCATCCTAGTCTTGTTCAAAACATTTACTATGTAATAAAAAAAATATTTTCCTTATATACAGGCTGTTTAGTGTTTCCTACAAACGCTTCAAGCCGTGCTCTAAATAAATGTTTTTGTAGAATATTAATATTTTCTGTTTTTTTCCAGGTAAGCTGAGTTTTATGTAGAACCGTTTATCTAACTCCAATATGTATGATGGTGAGTAATGATTATTTAACCCCGTTCAACAGCATTGCTAGAATTAATAAAAACTTGCGAGAGGATAGCAACGAGGCGCCATGGTAATCCAATCGGGTCCGTTTCGTAAAGACACTTTCGTGATGCCTCTTGTATACGTATTATTTTTCCTGCAATTCCAGAATTTAATAACATTAACAAAAAATGTTATAATTCATCTCTATCGATAATTACGGCTGACTCTGAAGAAAGTATGATAAGATAAATAAATTTATTCTAAATTTTTATGTAGCTAAAGTATTCTTTGCAGCTCTGCTTTAATAGAACGTTATTATTTATCTTCTTAAATTGATTCTTGAAGGAGGAAGTTCTTCTTTCTAAATGTTAAGTGTTTCGAGCAAAGTAATCAAACGTTTTTAATTAGGCATCGGAAATTTTTAATATTTAAAGAGTTGATGATAGAAATAAAAATAGAAGTTCAAGTTTGGCATAAAATAAATTAATTATGTAGGTACGACGCAACCTTTCCTAGTTAGCAAAATTAACTAACGTTATTAATTATTAATATCTATTTTGGAACCGTTGCTTTCAAAAGTATGCTCTACAACTTTTGATTTATGATCTTTATTTTCAGATCATGTATAGTAGGTGCATCGATTTGTTAAAAAAGGATTCATTTAACATTCAGAAAGCAAACGTCCCTGAAAAATAGTTTCTGGTAATTTTTCTCCCAATTTGGCGAAAAAATTCGATTCTCTTTTACGGCCTCAGCTTATAGTGGATAACCAAAGAGATCAGAGCCAAAGCGTGGAATTCTGCATTCCCATAAATGTTTGAATAGCAGGCAAAAACAATGCTTGTTTTTCCCCAATCGGAATCTGGCGGCCGATCGCAGTCACCGTATTGTTTAGGGCTGTATTAATTATGGCGGCTGATTGGATTCCGGCTACCTGTGCCCTCCTGCCATCATTCCCTGCGTTCCTGCCCATTCTTCTCCTTACAGAAACCGCGTCGGAATATTAAGTTTTTCCAGACGTACAACTCAGATCTCTTTAGATTTGTTGATTGGTATAAAGTATAAGAGCCTATAATTCGCATAATTTTTTCTTTCAATCAGGGCCTTTTTTGCATACATAATTCGAATTTGTTTCTGTTTTATGCTTCCTATATTCAGTCAATTTTATTGAAATACACTCAAAAGTGTTTGTGTGTTTTTTTTTAAATATTTGAGGTCGAATGGATTTCCGAGTAGGGAATTTAATTTTTTTTAAAACAGTGCAAGGGTATATCAAAATTCAAAGAGAATATAAATACATTGTTAGAGAATCAAGTGATCTCGTTTTTCAGTGGAATGTTTTATAAATTAATTAGGGAACTAATAGATATAGTAGTAAAAAGATTTCGTAAAAAATTTGGAAAATTCTGAAATAATCGTATTTGGTGTTTGCTGAAATTTTAGGGCGTTATTGTAAAATAGTTTTGCAAATAATTAGCAAATAAAAAAAGGAGGAATTACTGACTAAAAAGAATTATTTGCAAGAACTTTCGATAATTTTCAAAAATCCGGAATTTTAAAGCAGAAAAGAGAGAGTTTTCAGAAAAATATTTTGAAAAGTCCCCGGAGGAATAAGCTTCAGAAAAATTTATCTAAAACAGTTTTTACTGAAAATCCGTCAACACTTCCCTCTCAGGGGTTTTTTTCTAGGCGTTTCGAGTTCAAGCAACCTCCATGCACTAACAATGTGTCACTTCTTATCACAATCGTACAACCATAAAATATTGAAATAATTTCAATTATAACGTCTTCATTATCTTTAGGACATTTTTCAGTTTTAAGCTTATGGTTTTATAGGCGTTTTTAGTTTAATCGACCTATGAACTCTTCAGTTTATGTATTCACTATGAATCACTGCTCGAGAGAACTTTTCAGGCGATACAAATTTAAACATTTCAATCCTAAATGTCGTTGGGTAATTTTTCAGTTTTTCAGCTGCAACTTCGGTTTCGTAGGCGTTCCAAATTTAAACTTTGAACCCTACTTGATACAGCCGTATAGGTCATAATTTTTTAAAATTATTTTTAACCCCAAATAAATGTCTTCCTGTTGTTCAGAGTATTTTTCAGGTTTCAGCTCCAATATCTTGTTCTCGAACATCTTCGTTTTGGGGGAATTTTTCAGTTTTTGCGCTGCAAACACGTTTTAGTTCGTGTTCACAGTTCAAACCTTCACCCTTACTTGATACAACCTTACAGGTCATAAAATTTTCAAATTATTTCACTCCTAAATGTCTTCCTGTTGTTCGGAGTATTTTTCAGTGTTCAGCTACAAGCTCTACGTATTTCGTAGGCGGTCCGAGTTTAATCGTTTTAAAAATATCTCCATCTTGAACATCTTCGTTTTGGGGGAATTTTTCAGTTTTCAAAACTGTAAATTGTTGTATTCGGCGTCCCTAGTTTAATCGACTTATGACTTGGGTTAACATCAACGATGAGTCATTACTTGAGACAACTTTAGAATCGATAAAATTTTGAAAATATTTCAGCCCTAAACGTTTTTGTTTTCTTTGGTGTATTTTTTATTTTGGAAGCTTGAAATTGTGTTATCGTAGGCGTTCCGAGTTTAACCGGCCGATGAACACCTATAAACGATGAGTCATTACTTGTCACAACCTTATAAGCGATACGATTTTGGAATGATTTTAATCCTAAGCAGTCTTTGTCTTTTTTTAGTGAAAATTTTGAGTTTAACCGGATTTTTAGCCTCTAACCCATATATATTATGATAACTCACTATTTGTCCCAACTTTTGTGACTCGTTTCTATAGCTATAGGTACGTGAGCCTTGAGGTAATATATCTCAAACTAATATCTACCAACAAGGAATAATTCATTTTTAAGATGGTTTGGTCAATTTTTTATCTATCCAAAAAATTAATGAAGATACATACAGTGTGTCCACGGATTGAGTGCATATGGTGTAAATGACAAATTTTTTTAGAGTTGGATCTTCATGTTCTGAGGATCGCTCCTGCTTAGTCTCAAACTAAGATATTGAAAAAATGAGCCAAATCAATTAATATACAGGGTGTTTTCTTGGCAGAAATCTAAAAATTAGTCAAGAGTAAACTGTCTTTATTTTAGCAGATATAACAAAAATGTATTAGAAAAAGTTGTTTAGAATTAAAAGTTATTGAAGATTTTCAATTTTTATACAAATCAGCCTACTTTGATTTTTTCCATCAAAATCCAATACTTTTGAACTCATGTTTGTAACAAATAGGGTTTAGTATTTTTTAAATAAATAATTATTTGTTTTTCAAGTACTTTGTTTAATTACTCTTCATGAAAGGGTCATTAAAACCACAAATAAAAAATCTCATGTTGGTGAAAAAAATCAAAGTACGCTGATTTGTATAAAAATTGAAAATCTTCAATAACTTTTAATTCTAAACAACTTTTTCTAATACATTTTTGTTATATCTGCTAAAATAAAGACAGTTTACTCTTGACTAATTTTTAGATTTCGGCCAAAAAAACACCCTGTATATTAATTGATTTGGCTCATTTTTTCAATATCTTAGTTTGAGACTAAGCAGGAGCGATCCTCAGAACATGAAGATCCAACTCTAAAAAAATTTGTCAATTACACCTTATATGCACTCAATCCGTGGACACACTGTATATACCTTTCTTTTCTTCTTATAATTAGTTCCTGAAATTAGTTTCATGCTGATTTTTGGAAGGATAATTAAGCTTATTAATCATAATTAATTATTAAACTTACAAATCAATTTCAAAAAACAAGCATTTTCTAGAAAATTATTACTAAGAGGGAATTTCCTAGAATATCATTAACAAGGATTTAACTTCATTACAGTCCCATTGATTAGTTCTTAATCCTTTCCAAAGATTTAATCTCTTCGTTGCTAATTGTGCAATTACACTAAGTACCTAAAGTACCTCCTTCATTTTCCTCATCAGCATCGTCACTACATAGGATTACTACTCGATTACTTAATCGAAGAGGAAAGTTCAAACACGGGTGACTAGGTAAGCAGGTACAATTGCACGATAAACAAATGAAAATGGTACAAATAAATTCTTAACGTTATGGTTTATGAATGAAACTGATTGAAGCCCTCGAGGCGCGGGCGCTCCTTCTCCTTTCTTTCGATGGCGATTACATTCTCGTAACGCCAGATTAACGAACAAAGAACTCAGGTGAGTGACGTTGGTTGTAGATGAACGACTCACTCTTCCAGGTAATGCGATTGTATAAGAAGTGACCATTGGCGGCGGTCACGTAATTCCAATACCTCGAGATCAAGAACAAGTTGGTTTTGGGATTGTGTCTCTAGTTTGGTTCAGGAAAATCATGCTTGGGAATATTTGGAACTGTCCAGGAAATAAAATTAAAAGGGAAGGGAAAAAATATGATAAGTAGAAACGTGTCTTCCGTCCTGGGATAGTTTATTCTTTCATAAAGAAAAAAAGATCTTGTAAAAATCGTTTAGGGAGAGGGGAATTTTTTAATATTTTTTATTTCTGTTAGGTGAAAGTTGGTTTTATTTTAATATTTACTGTTCTGCATTATATATTTTTTTTCTACTTTTTTTCTTTTTTTGAAAATATATTACCTTTCACAAAATTACTAAACATTGATTTAATCCGCGTGGGTGCAACCATAAAGTGCAACCAAACCAAATCACTTTTCACAACCTTGTTAATTGAATTTTGTAAACTGTTGTAAAATATTATAATTGTTCATAGTGTATTAAAAATTTGTTTCTAAATATTTTCCAAACAAAGTCCATAAAATTAATTAACGGAAACGTTTACGTCTTTAATATTACAACACAACAGGAAGAAATACGTTTCCTATTTTTTAAGGTTTTGGCAATAATTTTTTTTTTGTAAAATTCGAAGACGTTATAAATTGTTATAAATTATTATTAATTAAACGACTTTCTTCGTTATTAATTATCTGCTAATTTTCCATTTTGTACATGATGTACCTTAAGGATAAAACTTGTATTTAATGAGAATTTGAGAAGCTAATCTGATTTTTAAATTAAGATAAGTTTACTAACAATTAGACAACAATTGTGAATAATTAGTCAGCAATAATGATTAGTATCAAAGCAAGAGAGCGAGTTCAGTTCATGTATTAACCAATCTAACGGTTAATATATACGTGTTACTCAATCCATGTGATTTGAGCTGTTGTACAATCGTTACGATCTCGATATCGGTTACGTTTTATGCAATAAGAATTTAAAGCATTAGACAAAGTTAACGAGATTTTCGAGCTACAGTTCGTGTCTGTGTTTGCACTAATAAAATTCATTAATGGTGCATACTACTTAAAAATTAATTAGTGTTTTAATGGATGTGTGGATTAGGAAAATGCCTATTTCAAGTTCATCTATAAATAACATTTATGTAAGTAAGCTTGATCTTTTTAAAATTAATTAACGATTATCGATTTAGGGAATTTTAAATTTCGTTGCAAATTCTTTACATTTTGGATGGAACAAGAATTTCATTTTTAACAGACTTTGAATAGCAACGTTTGGGAAATAAATAACAAGGTTAATTTGCTTAATTAAAGGTAATTAGTGTATCATATTTATCAGTGAAGTGGGTAAGGGGAGGGGCGTACAAAAAATCAAATCGCAAAAATAAGAAATAATTTATTTTTCTACTACTAGAGTAATTTTGCAACGTTTAGAGCCACGTTACTTTGAACCTGTAATTAATTAAAGGAAAAGTCGGATAAGGGCAATATTCTGTACCCACTTCAGCACTTTTGCTAGTGCGCACCTTAGAGCCACATTGTTTTATCTATCGACATAAAATAAATTTAAACATTCTTTTTGCTGCTTAGTTTAAATTAAAAAATGAAATTAGTATTTTATTTACCTCAAAATTCATCCGGATCGCTAATATATTTTTTTAAACCCGCACATAGTCCTCCTACTCAATTTATTTATTTATTTTGTCATACTTTCTTCTCTGTCAGTCAAAATTTAAAATCTTTTTGTCAATTAAAGCACATGCAGAAAAAATAAAATACGAAATACATGACGAAAATGTCGCTTTATGCGATACGGGTACGAGGTGGCGGTAGTGGTCGAGAAAGTTATTTTTGGGGACTGTACATAAAATCGGGGGTAATCCCCTAAATTTAATACTTGATTACGATTTTAAACAAATACTGACCCAATTATTTGTATGTTTTTTCATGAATTGATGAATCATAATTAAAAACCCCCAACAATAAAAATTGCATTACCAGACATTCAACATACGCCTTCTTTTGGCATTTGTAGTAATGATTTATAACTAGGTATAATAATTCATAACCATCTCTTAATTGACAGTTTTATATAATTGTATGTACAAAAGATCTTTTCCCATTGTCTTGCCCATAATTCCATCTTGTTTTATGTTAAAAAAATGCATTTTCTTCATCTAACACCGTTGCTTCTTCTATCACCATTTGCTTGCTTGGTCGTCTTTTCCCCCAGTGTTGCCGTTTAACCTCCACACGACAGCACAATTAATACCGACAGAGGTTGTGTGACTCATACAAAAACTTGTTTGAAACCCTTTCTCCGGTTGCTCTTGTTGGTTCACCAGAGGCGACTCGTCTAATTTTCTACCTGTTTATGTTTCGATCGGTTTATGATTAATCCAAGCGAATTTTTGGTGGGAAATTGTGGTAGTAGGAAGTTGACTGTGGAATTCGAACCATCAAGGTCTTGAATTTCTCACAGAAACGCGCTAAAAATTTGAACAATATTGTAGGTGGATGTTGGATTTAGTAAGAATTTATGAAATTAATTGTTAGGAGAGTAATATCCACTTCAAATACAATTCCAATTTATAGGCAATTAATGATTTAGAAATGATTTAGAAATAAATAAAAGATTTTCAACCCCAATACTTGGGGTTTTATATGAAAGCGGAAACGTCGGTGTGTAGCCGTATGAATAGAAAAATCTTATGAAGCACCCTGTGTAAAAGCCATCATGAATTTAAAAACGAACTTTTATTACTTTCCTCCTAAGGTTTTTTTCTAATTTACCCTAAAATGAGACCAACCCTGTGTTTCGAAGGTCAATAGTTGAGAATTAGGAAACCCATTTTTTCCTAAAGTATAAAATATAAGCGCACCTGTGTAAGAGCCAAATTAAGTAGTAACTGTAAAATTTTGTCGAATCTGAATGTCAAGAGGCGTGGTTTTCATATATCCTATAAATTTCGGTGCTTAATGGGGAGTTGTCCAATAAAGAATATTAATTAACGACTTTTAAAATGTCTTGACCTATCAAAGTTGTATTAGGAGATGTGTTAAATGGATGTGGTCCAATTTGTAGTAAAAGGAGATATTTTGAATTACATTAAGGTTATAATTTTATCGATGTTTTGGATCATTCATTAAGATTTGGATATTTATGGATTTGGTTGTGTGGTGGGAAATTTTACTTGATGTTGTGTAATCGCTTGCAAGACCTTGTAATTATGGAAAAAATTAGAAAATCATGTATATGGGTCTGGGATTTTCTTAATGTATTTTTATTTCCATCTTAAAATACATTTCAGGTTTCAAGCAATAATTTGAAGTACAATCCTAGATTCAAATTTGAATCCAGAATACAATTAAAATATCTGGAATTAATTGAATTTCGGATCATCTGAAATTCAGATTTCAGGACCGATATCGGAAATTCAGATCATTATTCTTAAATCTGTAATTCTGAACCAGATGTTTTGAATTCTAATTTAATTTTCTGATCCAGATAATATATTTTCTGAATTCCGGATTATCATTCCGAAATCCGGAATTCTGATCTAGAAGATATTGTGTTTTGGATTAGCATTCTGTAATCGGGAATTCTTTGATTCTCTGATCCAGATGTTATAATACTACTGCCTGACTTTTAGGTGGACTATCATACCGTCTGAATTTCGGATCATCTTGAAATCCAGGTTTCAGGACCGATATTTGAAATTCAGATCATCGTTCTTAAATCTAGTATTCTGACCCAGATATTTTGAATTCTAATTTAATTTTCTGATCCAGATAATAGTATAGTTTTTGAATTCCGGATCATCATTCCGAAATCCGAAATTCTGATCCAGATCTACAATTTGGTTCATAATTTTTAAATCCAGAATTCTGATCTAAAAGGTATTCTATTTCGGATTAGCATTCTTTAATCAAAAATTCTTTGATTCTGATACAAATGATATTGTAGTACTAAAACCTGAACTTCAGTTAGACTATCTTACCGTCTAATTTTCGGATCATCTTGAAATTCAGATTTCAGGACCGATATCTGAAATTCGGATCATCATTCTTAAATCTGGAATTCTGATCCAGATCTACACTTCGGTTCATAGTTTTAAAATCCAGAATTCTTATATAATAATTATCCAAAAACTCCCATTATAATTCTGAAATCCTGAATCCGGATCCAGATGATATATTTTAATTAAAATCCGGATTCTGATTGGTACGACGCGACATCCCCTTTTTCCCTTACTGGTTGTCGGGTGTTCCCTTTCATTCTAACACTTCACTGTAGTATCCAAAATTCCGATCCTGATTTTATTTTTGAACCCTGATCCAAGAGTCCGGGAATCCTGATCCAGATTATCTAGAATTCGGTTTTAATTGAAAGTTGAGTTTGAGAAGGTCTTTGACTGATTATTGAACAATTCGTCATTACATAGGGAAATACCCCCTTATGATTATTTCTTAAGGGTAAGTGTCAGAGAATTTCTTGTCGAGACCTCCCGCCCTATTCTACTTTCATGAAAAATTCAATTAAAATAAATCTTCAAAAACTGAATTTGCTCCATATTACCAAACATTTCTCGAGACATGTTTGGATGAAACTGTTTCTCTACAATCTCGCCATGATTGCAGTAGTTAAGACAAGTGGGGCGCTAAATTTGATTAACTGATTTATATTGATCGTGCACGGCCGCCTTAGGTTATAGACAGATAATCTGCGATGACACGAATTAAATTGTCTATCGCCCTCGAATCATTCGTGCTGCGTCTTGCTGACTATGCCAGATCAATCCCGGAATTAAACTTTGTGTCATTGACGCTCATTAATGTTGATTTCTTTACCAATCAGGGGGTCTAATCTTAAACCAGTGTGTGTTGTCAATGCTACACGGAAATTTGATTCAATGTGGAAAACTAATAATGCTTCGGTTTTGAACAATAGAGCAAGGTGTTAAATATTGGGAATATTAATAACCAAACACAACGGAGTATTATAATTAATTTTATATGGAGTAGGTACATATTAATTGCTCCGGATACAAAGGGTTAATTATTATCGGGTTGGGGTATTCCCGGCATTTATTAGAAATTTTGGGAATTTTCATCCCAAAAATGGGTTTTGAAGGTATTTGGAAAATAACGAATCAGATTTTAGATTTAATTTATTAACGAATTAAAAGAAAATTATGTAAATAATTAATTTTTGGTTAATAAAGCACTGATTAACTTCAATTCAGTTCCTGAAAATATATTTTGTTGGCATTCGACAAATTAAACGATCTATTAATGTAAAAGATCAAGGCTGTATCTAAATAATTCAATTTGTTTTGATTTTTTCACGTCTGATCACTTGATCTTCTTTAACTCGTTGAATAGTCATCTCTAGCATTGGTTTTCTTTGTTACGTGTTGGAAACAACACATTGAACAGTGTAAACAACTGTTTTAAACATTTATAGACTCGATAAAACGATTTCATCGGCTACACACACCAGTATAGATAGTTAAGTAGTAAAACCACAGCTGTGGCTGTGAAGTTGTTGCATACAAATGTACTAGTTTCGAGTGTAAAGGCTAAAGACAAACAGGAAAAAGGAAAGGTTTTGGTTGCATTGACAAAATGTCAGATTTTTTTCCCGTATAATTAACATGCGTCCGCCTAATTAAAATAATTTGAAATGAAATATGTTAAATGAATTAATGAAAATGTTTGAGTCTTTCGGGGAATTTCTAGAGGAGAGCGACCTTTTTATGCACTGTATGCTGTCCAATTTATTTTTATTACCTTATTTTGTTTTGTTAATTAGGCGAGAGAAGAATTTTTAATTTTTATTGTTAATTTTTTAAAAATCTTGTGTACTACCCTACAATCTAGAACATTGGGGTAATTCCGCCCATCAAAAAAAATACTAAACTTCTTCCAAGTAAACCATTAGAATCAATATAAAAAGTTAATATTAAAAACTGTGTGTCAAACAACTGATAATATTCATATGGGGTAATTTCGCACACTGAATTTCATTACAGAACAGTTCGTGAATTCGTCGAACTTTAGAACACAGTACCTCAATACTTGCTAATACTGTATTACTATATACAATTTTTGCAAAGTATTTAACAGTTTCCCCTTTGAATTATTATTTATTCCTCAAATATTAAACCTTTGGGGTAATTACGTACAGGAAGTAATACTATAACAATTTGAAATGTTCATTTATGGAAGAGTACTATTTGCACATTAAAATTATTTTTATTACACGATTGTTTTCTAGGAATTTTAAAAGAATTCTTTTTAAATTTTTTTTCCAAAATCATCGGGGTAATTTCGTCCTAACAAATTCCAAACCTACTCCATCACAAAAGATTTATCCTACGTATCATACCTATATTATTTATTGCATGAAAAAAATTGGATTAAAATTTTTATTGATGTCATTGGCCTCAATGTGGGTGGCAGGCAATTCTGTCAAATCAGGAAAATCCATAAAAAAAAGGTATTGGTAGGGAAACTCAACATTTAAATTAATATTCAGAAGGGTTTATCTCATAACACATTAATTACTAGTTTTAATCCACGACTAAATTTTTTTACTGTGTGTATCTCAAAATTACATTATGGGGTCATCACGCACACCTCTTGTTTTCAAGAAGGCAATAAAATAATCAATTTTTTATCGGAATAATGAGAAAAATGGAATAGAAATCCCATTATTATAGTTTTATTAAAATAAAAAAAATTGTAAAAACCTTTGCAAGAGTTTTCAGTACCTAACGACGAAACATCACGCACTTTGGGTAAGACCGCCGCACGCCATCTTTTAGTTTCCGGAATTGATATTTCTTCCAAAGAGGGCAAGTTTTATAATTCTTAGATGAAATTGAATATCGTTAGAGATAATTAATTATCCAGGGGGTAGTATCGAGCTTTTGGGGTAAGACCGCTCACAAGTGTTTTTTTAAATTTAATAATCATGAATTTTGTACACTTACTTAACTTAAAAAAAATCAAGGTAACTGAGCATACAAGCAAAAAAAAAAATTAATCGGGGTAATGTGGGCCACTATACTAAAAGTTACCCCATTCTAGATTCAAATGTAGTTGCTAAGTTTTATTGAATTTTTGTTACGATTAAATTTGAATCCTGTCTGTACAAGGAAAATTTTTATAGATTATTGGACCAAATTGCCCCACTCACTTGTACTATAGGTTCATGTGCGAAATTTCCTCACCCTCGCTCATTATATTCTGATTTTTGTTTGTGCTTCTTTTTTCTTTAATTATTATATTTTAATTTCTGTAAGGGATCCATTTGAAAACTTTTTTACCATTGCAAAATTTTGTAGTGTGATTACCCCACTTTAACTTTTTAGGTCTACGTTTTCTGATTTTTTTTTTGTAGCTTTATTCTTATGCCCTAATTTAGAGAACATCTAGAATGCTGGTTCTTTAGCATTGTATAATCAAACTGTGCAAACACTTAGTAGTTTACTGTGCGAAATTACCCCATTATAACTGAAAACGTAATCTTTCTAATAGGATTTCTGTATTAGCCGGATTTGTTTTGATATCGCCATGATTATGTAAGTCATTATTTCAGAAATTGTTTTAATTGTAAATTTAGTGGGGTAACCCCGTCATGTAAAGCAATTTATGGTGGATATAATTTTTAATTGCAATTTTAAGTAAAAACGAACAAGGTACATATGCATTTATGCAAAGATGGGGTTATCGAAAATTACTTTTGTTTTATGGAAATATGTTGCATGGAATGGAAATCTTTCCCAATTTACGGTTAGTGGGTGGTCAATGCGGTGCAATCCAGTTAATTTCCCAACAAAGTATAAATACAGATCTTAATTCGGTTGCTTTTAGCAAACAATGCTGGAAATAAGAATTTTATCCAGTGATTTGATTTATTCCAATGTAATGCAACATTTTAATGAGAACCCGATTTCAATTTCGATTAAAGATTAAAGGCACTATTTCTGAGAGTGCAGGTTCTGAAAACGATGTTTTTATACAACGTCGTCGACCTGTTTTAGCGTGTTTCGTAAATAAATGATCACCTCAGTCAGTTTAATCCCTTCTGAAGGAGGTATTTCAGTTTACTGCAAAAATAACCCACTTGAAGCAGCGAAGTAGGACAAGGAAAACGTTGTGCAAGGTTTACCAAAGTGAAGTTTCTTTATCTAAAGTCAAACAGAAATGCTCGACATACAAGAAACTCAACTAAAGGGGGGTTTTATATTACTCCGCCTCAAGAAACCCAAGTTATCCTAGAGAATGCTTTTGATGATCTTAACTTACGGCGGAGCTCGAACGGAAAATCCGTACAAAAAGGCAAACAAAAATTAATAATTTAGTTTAAGCGGGGCGTTATAATGTAAAATCAACGCGTTTTCATGGTTGCTCTTGTGAAAAGTCGCCTCTGAACAATGGAAGGTTAAAATTGTACAGTATATCAACCCTGTGTGTACGTGTGCGAGCGCGCGCGGAGACACGCCGGCCTCTGTGTTTCGGTTCAGTTCAGAAATGGGGTGGACCGTTTCGACCCTTGGCTGTAAATTTGCCGCATAATGATGGCGCTGACGGCCCTGGAATGCGCCTTTAATATTGCACAACCATTATATAGATATAGATATATAGACGAGACAGAGAGATGATGGTGATTATTAAATACGGCGACAACGGCGTGACACAGGGAATATTGAAAAATATTGGACAAGTTTTCTACACACCGCACAGTTTATTTTCGTTACTTTACAAACTCGGTTTTCGCATAAAAAAATTCAAAAACGGAAGCTTAGTAAATATGATATACGTTATACATATTTCCAACTTCCAGGTCCAGGTAATTTAATTATTTTTTTAGACATTACCTACTTTTTTAATTCCAAGAGGCACACAATGCTGTGGGAGCCTAGGAGGCCATGGAAGATTACTCAGGGGTGGAAATAATGTCTCAAGCTCAAGCTTATTTCAGTCAAATTTTCTTACACTGTTCTAAGTCTTTCAGTTTTCTTATCTAATTTAGGGGGGGGGGAGTGACAATATTTGAGAAATAAATTTAGTAGAGTATCAAAATAAGTTACCACCACGCTGTAGAATATTGGACCTTCAGAGTAATCAGGATTCACTTTTTGAGTCCATGTTACGTATTTATACCCAAAAGGAGATGGAATTTAAATCTGGCGAGTGTGGTGGCTAACAGAATATGGTGTATTATTTAATTTTCCGGAACATTACATTCTTAGATGTTGTGTAAATATTTTGTGTTATTTCCTTATCTGTTCAAAATTTTCAGAATATCCCAAACTCTACAAACCTAGGATCTGGTTAGGTTAGGTCTGGTGATTGTACAGGCCAAGTATTAAATAAATGGCGTCACGACCTGTTGATATTTCCTACTTAAAACTATTTGTGATCAATCTTACTTAAGTGTGTTTGGGAATGCAGTTTATTTTTTTGCACATCCACAATAAAGACTGGGTTTGAATCTGGCGATTGTGGTGGCTAGCTACATTATTTAATTTTCCCTTAGGGGCATTATAAATTAGTTACCCAGAAGTCAGCATGGGAATTTATATTTCTGGTCGCACCAAAACTCATTCAGGATTGTTTAATATTCATAAAATTATTTAATTACGTGAAGGTATCTTACAAAACAGCTGGATTGACATACCACCTGAAGAACATACGGGTCAGGTGGCAGGAAATAGGTTCTGTTTAATAATACTTTTCATATCGCGAAAATTAAGTTCTTTAACTGCTGAATATTTGCGAGGATGTCTAAACAGTCTTCTTCTTCTGTATATAAGCGGCAGGAAACTGACTGATTACAGATTGTTTAGATGTTACCACGGAGACGGAGACTGAAACGTATGCAGTTCTTATTTTACATGACTCGTAACTTAAAATTAGCGATTGTAGTTGTAATAAATAATTTTGCTTCATACTTTCTGGTTTCTCTAAAATATGTTTTCCTGAAAATAGAACATTATTTTATATTTCAGTAGTAACGGTTAGTTGCTTTATTTTATCATCCTTTCAGTTTGTTTAAATTTAAATAAAGTTTGTATTTTTAGAGGGATACATTTTTAAGTTAGCTCCTGAGAATTCTCCAAACTGTTGTGTGGAGCTCATATAAAGCCGTTTCGCAATTTGATCGCCACTACACGTCCCATATTCACTGCCTCCAGGTACTTGTTGAACTTCAGTAAGCACACTTTCAGCACTCATATTTCTTGTAGTTTCTTTATTTTTTTTAACGAAGCCTTGAAACTTTTAAATCAAATTGCTGTACGAATTTAATTTTTCTCAGTCAATTTCTTTAGTTAGGAAAATGAATTCTTGTTTGCAATCTTCATTCAC
Source organism: Hemicrepidius hirtus (assembly GCA_963082805.1). Taxonomy (NCBI): domain Eukaryota; kingdom Metazoa; phylum Arthropoda; class Insecta; order Coleoptera; family Elateridae; genus Hemicrepidius; species Hemicrepidius hirtus. Next base: position 54,219,645 of record OY720159.1, on the reverse strand, counting down.
GTCTTCAAAGCTGGCGGGAACACCACAGGCTTGACGAAGGCTGTGGCGCCCTCTACAAGATTTTGAAAATCGAAAATTGATGCTCCTATAGCGCCTTTATTAGTCAAAATATGAAAAAAGTTTAAATATAAAAGTTGTTCAATATATAGCTTTGTATTCTTTTAAATTTATATTACGTATACAGGGTGTTTGCTTTCCACACTACAATAAGCAACTTTGTTATTTTAAATGAAACGCCCTATATATTATTATATAATTGAATGCAAAATTTAATTGTCTATCACATCGTATAAGGACAAGGTATGCATATAGCTAAAATGTACGGTTGATGAGAATTTCGCCAAGTTCTGCTGCGTTTTGTAAATTTTGAAGATTTCGTATTACTGCGGATACGCGTCTCTCTTCTGTACGTACCGAACCCGTATAGTCTCGTTTGTTGCGCTACTCGTTCAAGTGATTTCCAGAGGCTGTCTCGAGATGGAGTAGTATGGGAAACTCGGGGTGTTTATTTTTTTTGGCTGCTTCTCTAGAACAATCAAATTTCTTGCAGTTTTGTAGCACCTGCTCCAATTTACGCGTCCAGTGTCTATTTTGGTTTATTTCTCAATCCTTGCCAGCTTAAGTAACTCCTTGCCTTCTGGTGTTATCCTTGCAGACCATTAGATAATTCTAGTTGAAATATTCCCGTCACATTTCGCGGAAAAATTCTACCACTGGAACTTATATACTTTAGAATGCAGTCAATTTTAATACTTGTAGGTGGAATAATAACTTGGGCATCTTTTATATCGGACAAACAAATAACGTCCTTGTTTGTATTTGTCGAGACGACGGAATATTTAAAAGCACCAAAAAAGCACGCTTTTACAGGAATCATTTTGTTAACTCGATATAGTATTCGATGATGAAGAACATTTTTGTAGGAATAATTAAAAGAAAATTTTCCATATTGGTTTTTATTGAAGCAAAACATTTGTTATTGTCCTCAAGTTCTAAAAATAGAATGGAAAAATATAATTCTTATATGATTGCGGAACATTTTCAAATCCAATGTAAGCTTCTTAGTATTTTTACGTTTTTCTTGAATTGGAAATATTTCTTTTAGGCTTTTATATCTTTAATTAATTATTCTTGGTAAACTTTTTTAAATATAAAATCGTAGGCGTTCCTATTCTTAAAAGGGTGGAGGATTTGGCAAATTAATTGTTGGGGAAGTTTATGCTAACTACTAATTTGGAAATAGTTCGAAACGTTGGGTTCCTGAATTCCAAGACAAAAGGTTCTGAAGAGGAATGAAACGTGTGTGGTCTCCAGCCCAACCACGTCCATTTTTTTAAGACCCTCTGAAGGTTCTGAAGACAAACGAACTCGTATTTTCTCAAACCCAAGACCCTGAATTTTTCAGAGTTCTTTTTCTGCCTTCTGAAGGTTCTGAAAAGGAATGAAACTATTTTTTTCTTAATCCAAACTCCTGCAATTTTTTAAGAGCTCTTTTCTTACCATGAGAAGGTTTGGAAGAGGAATGAAAACGTGGTTTCTCTACCTCAAGACTGTACAATTATTCAAGGGGTGTTTTACTGCTTTCTGAAGATAAACTGAACTATATTTCTTCAAACCCAAGACCCAATATTTAGGAGTTTATTTCTGCCTTCAGGTTGTCCTGAAGAGGAATGTAATGTGTTTTCTAAAACCCCCCTAAATCACCCCCTGCGTACACGATATAGTGGGGAGACACTCTGAAAATAGGCAGATCCTCATCAGGACAGACAGTCAGGCTCCCCTAAAGGCCCTACTGTCGGTGGAAGTCTACTCCAAGACTGTAGGCACTTGCCTAAGAAAGTGCTGGAATTTTGTGAGATCTCTCGATCTTCCTAGTGTCATGAAATTTTAACTAACCTCGAATTATTCCTGCAGGAGGAAAGCCAATAATATACGAAACACATTACTTTCGTTTCGAGATTTTTAACTTCTTTGTCTTTCTATAAAACTATTTTTTTTACTGTCCAAAGGCAAGACATAACAGAACCTGCTCTGCATTTTCCTGCAAATTCCATTCTAGAAGAATAATTTAACCACCTTTAGCTTTTTTAAACAGGGATTAAAATAGAACATCCTATTAAAATATAAAAAATATTATACAAGCCTACCACGATTTCCGGAAATAATTGTCCAGTGGCTACTACTGGTCTGGCCAATTCCAGCTAATAATTTGATGACACACCCTTTACAAGGGGATGACAGACCAACGTATTATAACAGTTTATAGGGTAAATCTACATGGGGTTGGTGTAATTAAAATAGGGTCCGGTTTACGGTACTTCACCAATTGCTCTCTCTGTTAACGCCAGAGAGGAGCTTTCATTTCCCTTGCAGGCTTTTGATGCAATGGAAATTAGGAAAGTTTTGTAAACAAAGGAAATTTTCAAGTTTTTTTCGCTTTAGAAGAATAATTCCAGGATTTATATAACACGAGTAAAATGTTTGTTTTAAATTTCTTGTTAGGTTGTTTGTATGTTTATTTTAAAAAAAGGACTTGGCGTGTAGTAGATCCGCAACCTGTGTGACTCATAGGATTAAACGCAGTGTAATATACTTAAAGGCTATTTATATTCAATGTAAATGTCAGATAAAATCGGTGATTTGACCAGCAGTCACCGCAACCCGATAGATAGCAAAATGCCTGGAGGTTTTTGCACTTTTCCAGGAAGCCTTGCTTAATTACTTCTACTTACTAATACACAAATTGTGTTGTCACATTCATTGTCATGGCTTTGTTTTCTATCTAATTTGAAAGTTCTTATTGTGTAAATTATAATAAATTATTTCGAGTTCTAATTTTTCCCTTCATATATGAATAAGAATTAAAATCTGACTTACGTCACTGAAATAAAATCAACATTTATCCACATTAAAAGCTCTTCCTACGCCACTGGCTTATTTCAAAAATTTTCTCTTAAAAATAAATATTGAATTGAAAAATATTATTATCCAGGGTTGGATTTTAATTAAAAATTCTATTTTGGAATTCTTTTCAAGGCGGTTAAGTCCTCCCACATTAACATGATATCAAAATATATTCTGGCACTAATGGGCATGTTAAATAAGATTTGCAAAAGAGATTACGTTTTATTTAATCAGATTAAATAAAACCAATTAAATAGTCGGCAATTAAGCAGAAAGCCGTTCATTTTTTTTGCATAATGACGGAGTCACGATTATTTTTATAATGATTATAATTAGTCACATTTTAGTACACATAAATATCCTTTTAAAAACTTAGAATAATAGAGAAATCGTACGCAAAAAAATCTAAAGGAAATGCCTTATTATTTATTATTAGGTAACATTGTATTTTTTGTAAATTCGATCATGTAATTGAGAGAGTGTTTCGTTTTTTCTCAAGCTACCGTTTCGTGCTATATTATGGGAACCTTCTTCATGTTATTATGGTCTTCTTAACTTAAGTTGTTTATTTTATGGGTTGTAAAATGAAGTAATTAAGTTTTTTATTTTTTCAGGCAGCGTGGTGACAGCCAGCACCATTTCGTCGCCGTGGACGCCAGTGGCGGGCCCGCCGGCCGACACAAACGGCCCGGGCCCCGATACAAAGAACCTAGATGTCGGTGACGTTAGTGATGTAAGTACATTTTTTAAATTAAATCTGTAGGAGTAGGGCACAGAATTTTCTGCCATCCCGGTGTTTTTATTTTTTGCCAGGCGAGGTTTTAATATTGCCCACCGAAGGGTTTTGCAAATCTACAGTTTCCACTATCTACTTTGAAAAAATCTCCACAGCATTCAAAAATAGCCCTTAAGACGTCTGGGATTGCTCGTCTCTGTTGAAATACTCCCCCCCTCCTCAAATACTCTTATGGTATTTGTCTAATAGACTTTGATTTTCTAGTCAAAAACAATTTTCCATAGCAAGAGTCAGAAAATTCTCCCCCGCGCTCCGTTAGTGGTTCTTTGGTTCAATGAAAAAGTTTCCGTTACTGAAAGATTAGTGACGAGACATCAAGGAATATTTGCGATTTATTAACCCATCAGTTTAACCCTTTCCGTTGGGAAAGTTGTACTAAAAATTTCTACCTTTGGGGGTGCGATTCCCACTCAGTGAACTGTTAGGTTAGACTTCTGTTACTGGCCTTCTTTAGGAAAGTCTGGAATTTTCCGAACCATCACGTCAATTTTCCGGACCAACACGATAATTTTCCACCCCTTCGTGGCTGTTGGATGATTGTCTGTTTTTAAAAGACGCCTGGGATTCTGCAGTCCAGCAGCAAATTCTTTTCTTCTCAGGTACTGTTAGCTGAGTGTCTCTTCTTAAAGGGCGTCTGGAAATATCCGGGCCAAAAAGACAATTCCCCTCCCCCCCCTGGGTTATTCCCTCTTTTTAATAAACGCCTGGGCTTCCCAGCAGCAGATTCTTTTCTGCTCGGTTACTGTTACCTGAGTGTCGCTTCTTAAAAGTCGGCTGCAATTTTCCGGACCAAATAGACAAATTTTCCACCCCCTGGGCTATTCTCTTTTCTTAATACACGCCTGGGCTTCATATGTGGTCCAATAATAAACACTTTTCTGCTTACATGCGCTGTTAGGTCGCTAGGTCTTGTCTTAAAGAACTCTTGGAATTTTCCGGACCAATAAAAATTTTCCACAGTTCCATGACTGTTTGATTTTTGTCTCTTTTTAAGAGACGCTTGGGATTAGTAGAATTCTGCGGTCCAGGAGAAACTCTTTTTCTGCTCAAGTGTATCTTCTTAAGGACGTCTACAATTTTCGGAACCAGCAAAGAATTTTCCACCGACCCGTGACTGTTTGGTTTTTATTTCACGTTAAGAGACTCCTGGCATTCTGCGATCCAGCAGCAGATTCTTTTATGCTCAGTTAGTGTTAGTTAAGTGCCTTCTTCAAGGCCATCTGAATTTTTCCGGACCAAAAAGTTAATTTTTCACCACCTGGGTTATTCTCTTAACAAACCTCTGGGCTTCTGTGGTCTAGTAGCAAATTCTTCTCTGCTCGCATACGAAAGAACGCCTGGAATTTTCCGAACCAACTCTTAATTCAACGGATACAAACCCACACTTTTTTATATACAACGAGCTACCTTTATATTTTAAATTTTCCCACCTACCCAGTTTTTGTTGTAGCCCCACCCTTTTGAAACAGTGGGAATTAATCGAACTCACTATACCTTCAAGTGCATTACTTCCACCACGACTACCTTAGCATCTTTTTTTATGATTAATTTCAAATATTCTAAACTCAAATTCTAACCCAACAAAATGCTTGGTTTAATCAGTTTTTTCGACAAACGTACCTACATTTGTTGTCTCTATAAGCATCATAAGATTGATAAAACTTGTTTATTGTTGCTGCTTTTTGCGATAATTTACTTATAACAAGCACTTATATTTTAAAATATTGTCCATTTAATAATGCAAAAAAAGATCAATATTTATTTAATCGATAATATATTTTGACTACTTTATCTGTTTAGATTTAAAGTTATGACTTAAATTTTTATTAATTATGTTGTTGATCTGTAAATCATTTCATGATTATAATAATTAGATAAATATTTATAAATTCTGTCCAATATTTTTCCATCTTAATACGCAAAAAATTATAAAAGTATATTCCTTATAGGATGAGAAGGATATGGCCGCGGCGGATGCGGAAGGAGTATGGAGTCCGGATATAGAGCAGAGCTTCCAGGAGGCGTTAGCCATTTACCCCCCATGTGGACGACGGAAAATTATACTCTCGGATGAAGGAAAGATGTACGGTAAGTCCGAACAGATTTTTCTACTCCGGAAGTTAAGTTAAATGTCCTGAAGAGATCTCTCGGGGGTCTTTACTGAAATAGGGACATTATATCCTCTACATTTCCTGTTTCTTTTGTTATGATCTCTATTGGAAGATTGGTTTTCAAGGGTTGTTTCTATAAATGTAATGTGAACATTGTTGTATGATCGTAACATTTTCATGAAGTTCTTTAGATTTGCGTCTAACGATTGTAACGAAGGTGTACTTAGGACAAAGCAATCGTATAGTATACAGTGACTTGCGGTAGGGTTTTTATTAATATCCAATGTAAGAGACATTAGATTAAAAAAATCAAGGGATTTTCTTATTTTTCTCCTACTTCATTTTTATCGGACTAACCACGTTCCTCAGATAGTTCGTGCATTCAATCACCGTTCTATTGACCGTAGATTGCTTCTCTGGTTTTCTTAAAGACATAGAATGGAACGACATAATAGTAGAAGAGAATTTTTACTTCTCCAATTTTTGAATCGCACAAAAAATTTCTAATATCTGCGTTGCCCTAATTTAGACTGAAAAATCAGCTTGTTTTATTTGTTGGTGGTTTTGTAATTCTGCAGCACGTAAGGATAAGCCCTCACAGTCAAATTTTATAAACCGGGAGGCATATGTAGTATGGAACCTTTAATTTAAAAAAAATTATTAAATTTTTTAAGGCATTTCCTAAACCTCCTCTTGAGCTTGAATTCGAATATGATTGATTCAAGTAAAATAAAATCGTAACGCAGACACATAAGCACATTTTTAAAGCTAGTCCTAAAAATTGTCGAAGTATTGCAGAATAAAACACAAGTCTCCGTTATTGGTTTCCGGTTGACCGGAACAAGCGTCTAGGGTGTAATGTGCGAGTTCAGCGTATTACAGGGCTTTCTTGGCTCAACCTTCACAAGAAACTTATCGTCTTGCTCATGTTTCCTTTCCGGTAATGGAATCGCGACCGCTGGCTGTCGTGAAGACCCTCCAAACGCGAAAAGATCTGCTGCAATTTCAAGTGAGCCGGCGTGAAATGTGGAAGTGTCCAGTTGTCACTAACTCGACCCCTCCTTCATCCCTGGACATCCTGGGACGTTTCCAGGACTAGGGTGCGAGAGTGGACAGTGGACGACAACGTGACGGTCAATATCTTTACAGCCTGCGCCTTGCATTCTCGATTGTCGTCGTAGTTGCCTTGTCTTCTTCATATTCCCATTTGAAATCTATTTGGGGAACATTAGCTTCTTTGTCATAGGGCACGAGGGGGAGCTTACTCGTCCTTGAAAATGAGCTTAGGAGAAGACAAATAAACCTCAAGTGGGTGGTATGTTCTACTCGGACTGATCGAGTTTAACTCGCCTCCATTAATTAACTATTCAGGATTTATTTGTTATTGCGAACATTATTTTCATTTCTTTAATAATGGAAATTTAAAATTGGTATTATATTGTTTTACTACATCAGTTTGATCCTTTCACAATATTTTTCTTCTGTGTTTACGTACCTAGAACATTCCAAAGGATAATTAATGGAATTTTTTGTTAACTTGGGATTGTAAACAAAAGGATTTGGAAAATTTACAAACTAGGATAATAAAATGAAATACAGAAAAAAAAGATTGCTTAAATTTTCTTTAAATTGAATTTTTTACCAAACCTGAAGACAAAAAAATTCTAATACCGTGGGTGCGAATATTGTTTGCCTTTGCGTATGGTAAGTAATACAGACGCGGACTCGACGTTTTTTCTTTACGACAGACGACCGACGCGACGGCTTAAAAAAACTATATTTTGTATCAAGTGCGTAATGGTGAAAAAATGTAAAAAGCGTGAAGAAACGTGCTGTAATGTGTCACTATTTCACGCTTACCCTTGCGAACACAGAAAGGGGTTTGTTTCAAGTAGTAAGAGTAAGAACAAAACGAATTAAAAATACTTTATGCCCTAAATTCGTTTTTTTTTTGGATACTTATTGATCTCTCTAGTTTTGTAAAGTTCATTGTTAACGCCACTGCATAACTATGGTTTCCTATAATTTTTTTCCGATATCGAGAAAGCTTGAAATTCCATTTAAAAAAATATATATTCCAGATACTTACATAAACCCCTCAAGTCCCATTTTATTCCAAATCGTATCCTGTCATCATCAAAAACATCTTCACACAAGAAAGGTTTCACTTGATAAAAGAAACGAACATTGTAATTTGTTCGGTTTCACATTGATTTTCTTTACAATTTACCGAGATTCAATCGGTCCTATCTACGAGCAAATGAAAAAAAAAAAGCTCTAGAGCAATTCTCTCGTAACGCTTTCGGCTCGGCGGGTGTGACACAAATTGCCGATTGAATTCAGACATATCTACAGGTGGCAACTTAAAAATCTCGCTGCGGGTTCCTGATGCGCTCCTCTCGCGGAATAACAAACACCTCCGGTTCAGACAGCAGTTTGAGAAAGTTTTATATGGCGTTTTTATAAGCTTAACTTCCGCACTTCCCTCACCCGAGTAAATGGGCCACATTTACAAACAGACGTAGAGCGAACTGTTGCGTTTCAGTTTGGTGCTTAAACAAATCGATGCTTCAAAACTGGACGAGCTTTCAGGGCTTTGTTTGTTGTTTTCAGATCTTTTAGCTTTGATTTGTGTGAATTTTGGTTGTGGCAGAATTTGATGGTTTAACATCCCTCGAAATTAGGGAATTGGAAAATGAATCAATTTTATCTAGGAGAGCTTTTTTTAAATGTTTTTAAGGATCGAGTCTTATTGAGTTTTTCTAAGTGGAATAAAAAATTGAATTAATTATTGTTGACATTTTTCTGAAAATTGAGCTTCACTCTTATTACGATTTTCATGTCGAGTGTTTTACTAAGCTTTTATCTAGTTTCAGTTTAGTTAATATTTTTATCACAGACTTAATTTTCTTTTTTTAATGCCTTCTTCAAGTTCCTTGTAAAATCCGGGTAATTCCTTTTTTAACATAAAAAAACTTCATGACTTTGTAATTTCAAAATTAAAAACAAATCGCCTCTGGGTGGATGGTTCATAATATAAAAAAAATCATGAAAATAGCTCTGAAGCTATCTAAAATCTACTTCTATATAAAGAATGTTTACGTCAGGCTCTTCCCTAAACCATTTTCCTCATTATTTTTAAGACCAAGACGTCATGTTTTCAGTATTTCATATAAATTCAAATTTCATTGATTGGAGTTTTTAAGTATTTTTTTAGTGTACGAGTTTTTTTTGTAGATCTAAATTGATTGTATTTCGTTTATTCTTGTGGTCCAGTAATTATTTATAGCTTTTTCTTGAATTTCGTCCTTCAGTGTGTCCGACTGTGTCCATGCTTTGAAAATTGGTAACAAACAACACAACCAGAGATTCATTCATTGATAGAAAAAACAAAAATATATTTGATATTGGATATCCTAAAAATAACTTAACCTTAAGAGGTTGTAGCTCCGTAATGAAATATTTTCGGAAATACCTACAATAAGTGTTAACATCTCCCTGGACTTCTTCCTACTAAAAATAAACATTTCGGTTTTGGTATTCAACAGTTATTGTAGTTCGCCAAGGCGGAAGATCGCTACCGTCGGAATCCACCCTAAAGCTTCAAAATTTACAAAACGTAATGGAACTTTTCGAAATTCTCATCAACCGTACATTTTAGCTATATGACTACCTTATACTATGTGATAGACAATTAAATTTTGCATTCAATTATATAATAATATATAGGGTGTTTCATTTAAAATAACAAAGTTGTTTACTGTACTGTGGAAAGCAAACACCCTGTATACGTGATATAAATTTAGGAGAATGCAGAGCTATATACTGAACAACTTTTATATTTAAACTTTTTTCATATTTTGACTAATAAAGGATCTATAGGAGCATCAATTTCCGATTTTCAAAACCTCATAGAGGGCGCCACACAGGGAAATTCTAGCATTCATCAAAAAAAGGAAATGTATCTAATACCAAGCTGCATAAGTGTAGACATTTTTTCTAAACCCTTTTTTTGGCTACTATTCACTGGGATTGGTTGGGAAACTTGTTTTGTTAGTTTAACAGATTAACGAATCCTTTAATTTCCAAGCATCCTGTATAATGTACCTAGACGTAATAAAATCAATACTTTGGTTCAGAGTGTGATTTCTGTAGATACATTCTATCATCGATAAATACATTGAACACACAAAAAAAAGTGACGTTCTTTTATCCTCCATCAAGAAGGTATTTGAGATAAAATCCTCATACTCGAGAATAAGGCAGGTAAGTAAAATAAAATATGCATATACGCCAACAAGCTCGCTATATCCAAGCAATATATGCTACAAATCGAGTGAATAACTTTATTCGTGAAACTTATTGGCACTAAAGTATACCATATTCAAGTCTATATTGCATTCGCTACATTCCGAGGGTTGTTTTTCCGATAACGATACTCCTTGTACTCCGCCTTTCATAACAGGCACTTTATTGGTTTTATAAAAAGCGTTTTTTTATATGAAAAGTAAATTACATGCGTAAACAACGATTTATGTTCGTCTCCGAGTTTTTAAAAACAATATTTTTTCGTAATAAATTCAATTCTTATTTCTTGCGAGACCTTCAAAAGAATTAAATTAATTTTATGCAGTTTCTTATCGTCTGCGAAAACGTACAAAACAAAAAATACCCGCCGGGTATTATTATCCTATCTTAAATATGTGTTTGTAATATTCTACTTACCCTATCGACTGTATTATGCTTGCAGAAAGAATTACAAACACGCGAAATTCCTTCTTGTTTTCTTTCCCTTCAAAGAAAACTGGAAAAGTTCAAATGAATGGATTTTTCTTGAATTTATTATCTGCTCCTGTATTATATTGCTTGCTTTACATTACACTTGCTTATTTCAAGCACTTCTTCATAAACAATTATTGGGGATATGAATAATTGAGGGCATAATTTTGCAGCTTTGATTCATTCAATAATCGATAATGATATTAATTGGAGTATATGAGTATGTGGATTGTTAACTAATTTTGATTACATTGTATATTCTATAGTTTAAGCGACGGATAATTGACTTGTGTTAGTGTAATAAACCGTCGATAGAAACAAATTACATTGGTAATCAATGTGTTATCTATTACAATATAGAATACTAGTCTTTTATTTCTAAAAAAATTAATAAACATGAAATTAATTTTATTTCTATAATAGAATAATGGTTGTGCTATCTATAGGTTATACCTACCCAACTGTAGAGAACAACAATCTGGGTTGCTAGTAACTTTATTTTTATTTTATCAACCTGTAGCTACATAAAAGCGAGCCTTTATTTAATTAAATTATAAAGTTTTCACACTCAACTTATTTATTTATCTTATCATACTTTCTGCACTGTTGAGAAATTATGAATATTAATGACTACATAAAAAGCGAGCATTTATAAATTACAAAGTTTTCACACTCAATTTATTTATTTATCTTATCATACTTTCTTTAGGGACAATGGTTTGAAGTTATGTGTTACTCTGCTGAAAGCTCATCAGTTACGCACAGCTCTAGTGCTAGGATAAATTTTTATATCAACCTTAGTTAGGTAATAAAAAATAAATTGATGGAAGTATCAACAACTTTTTTGTCGGATTCTACAAAATATACAGTGTGTCCACGGATTGAGTGCATATAAGGTGTAAATGACAATTTTTTTTAGAGTTGGATCTTCATGTTCTGGGGATCGCTCCTGCTTAGTCTCAAACTAAGATATTGAAAAAATGAGCCAAATCAATTAATATACAGGGTGTTTTTTTGGCCGAAATCTAAAAATTAGTCAAGAGTAAACTGTCTTTATTTTAGCAGATTTAACAAAAATGTATTAGAAAAAGTTGTTTAGAATTGAAAGATATTGAAGATTTTCAATTTTTATACAAATCGGCCTACTTTGATATTTTTCATCAACATGAGATTTTTTATGGTTTTTATGGTTTGAATGACCCATGCATGAAGAGTAATTAAACAAAGTACTTGAAAAACAAATAATTATTTATTAAAAAAATACTAAACCTTATTTCTTACAAACATGAGTTCAAAAGTATTGGATTTTGATGAAAAAAATCAAAGTAGGCTGATTTGTATAAAAATTGAAAATCTTCAATAACTTTTAATTCTAAACAACTTTTTCTAATACATTTTTGTTATATCTCCTAAAATAAAGACAGTTTACTCTTGACAAATTTTTAGATTTCGGCCAAAAAAACACCCTGTATATTAATTGATTTGGCTCATTTTTTCAATATCTTAGTTTGAGACTAAGCAGGAGCGATCCTCAGAACATGAAGATCCAACTCTAAAAAAATTGTCATTTACACCGTATATGCACTCAATCCGTGGACACACTGTATATCCAAGCAATCTAAATTGTTAGTTTAGGGCTCATCAGTCATACATAGCCATGAGCGTAAAAAAGGACGAAAAATATCGCAGGCTGTCCTCACTGTCGGGGAGTTCTCAAATATTTCTTCTACACGTGTCTTTTGCGAGTTGCGACGTCGTTCAATTATTTTTCCGTGGTATTTGATGTCTTAAGTCTGCTTTACAGACCCCCCCCCCCTCCAATTGGAAAAATAAATTTACCCTACAAACTCGGATAGAAGTCTTGTTTGAGCAATTATTTCCCTTGAGATTTTTCTTTTTCAGGTTTTTCCCTTTCTTAGTTCAGGAATCTGTCATTTCCAAAAGCTTTAACAAAATCAGGTCTGATTCATCCATTTCCAAATATTTTTAATAGACGTCTTTGTAATTCTAGAACCTTAAAACGTGTTTAAACTCTGGAAATCGAAAGTTTTCAGAAAATCAATACTTGTTCATCTAGAGGTATGGGGAATTTAAAACCAATTCTTGTTTTCTATGTGGCTACAAAAAGTTTTTTTTTATAGTTCTTTGGATTAAATTTTCCTAGTTCTGTAAATTCAGAATTACATCACCTTACATTATTTTATATTTATTTTTAATAAATAATTCTAGAAATACCTGAAGGATAATGTACGAAAATCAGCTGAAAACCCGATTAGGGGTTGGTTATTTATTATAATTCCGTTCAGAAATCGGTTTTGAAACCCACCCGAACCCAATATGCGTCGCCGGTTAAATTTCCAAACAATAAAAATGAAACCTTCACCCTAGCACATAATAACAGTAAATTTTCCCCATAACACGCAACGCGTCTGTTGCTCCACTTTTGCGAAACCCCAATCATAATAATCAACAATATTTATATAAATCATTCGGCATGCTTAACGCTATCAGTGAAGGGCGGCAGAGCGTAGGAGCGGAGAATAGAGGCGTCCCCTGAAGGGGGTGAGGGTGCGGCCCGAAACTATGCCAAGAATGTGCAATTAGTGAGCGAGCGCGTACAGGGGATGGGGCGACTCCGAAGAAAATATAAAGAAGGGTAGCTTCTCGTGGCGGCGAATGAAGAGCTTGCCAATCTACCGAGATCGCGGCAGTTCTTAAACGGCGGAACTGTTTTATGTAAGCTTATTTGACGAAAGATAAAAGGTGGAACACCGCGGATCATCCCTCTTCACCCTCGGCCCACCCTGATTAGACTGTGCACCTTCTTTTAACATCGCTACACAATTTCGAGTTCGAGTTTTACTCCTAAGGGGTTTTCTTCGCATGGAAGGAGCTGTTTGGGGTTGCATAATGGCATTTTGATGACACCTTGCAGTTTTATATTGAATTGTGAAGGAAGTTACTACATGTCGTGTTTCGAAAGAATTTTTAGGGGTTGCTTTATTGCTAAAAATATTTCTGTCCTTTTTTTATGATTTTTTTTCTCGAAAATACTAAAAATGTACTGGAAGAACCCTTACGGATTGTATTATAAGTCCTAAAGAACGGTTAGAAAGTCAATAGCTCTTGGATAATTCCTAACCCTCATGAATGAAACATTAAAGCAAAAAATGTGGGGTTTAGTTGATTTTTTGCTAAGGGTTGTGGAAAGGTTTTAACTTTCCTTCATCTAGATCCTTTAGAAAAAATATTTTCTTATACGTTATTGAGTTGAGGTCCAGTTTTAATTTTTTTTTCATTATCGATTGGTTTCAAACCCTTAAATCTCGTACACGTCAAGGGTTGTTAGTCTTTCGTATAATTTTAATTTGATAAAAATGTCAAAAAGGGGTGCTATTTGGATTTGCTTCCTGTTTAAATTAAAATTTTAAAATTTTATTTTTTTACATTCCTACTTTTCTTTCTGATCCTCACCCCCACTTCTGTGCATCCTCCAACTCCACATCCACACTTTTCAGTCACTTCCCCACTTCTACTTCTTCCACCCACTTTCCCACGTCTGCACTTCTAGCTCCCCTTACCCCACGCCCGCTTCTGTGCATCCTCCAACTCCACATCCACACTTTTCAGTCACTTCCCCCTTCCTACTTCTCCCCCCCCACTTTCCCACGTCCCCACTTCTCGTTGCCCTTGCTTTTATTCATATGGTCGTACCCCACTCCTATCTAACCTCCTTACCTCCAGTTCTCTCTCCTCCCCTTACCCCCACTTCTCTTACCACTACTCTATTACACCTTTCCTACCCTACCCTCATACCTATGCTAATGTATTTCTAGTACCAAGCTTCTGTTGTCTGTTCGTACTCCCCTACCCCATTCCACCTCCATTCTCGATCCTCCACCTTCAAAATTCTTTTATTCCGCATTTAGAAGTGTTCTAAGTACGTTTTTTGTTGCATTTAACTAAACGACGCGACGTCTGCTCTTTCCAATTATTGTCTTTTATCCTGGCACCTCCACCCAAAAATTTGATAAAAGCTCAATTTTATCGAATCACAGTTCTTGACCTGAATTAAAAATTCTCTACTGCATCATACAAGGAAAATTTAGATGAGATGAGAGTAGTAACTGAATATTAACTGTTTGAAATTTAATTTTGGATCATGCAAGCGAGTAGTAATTAAGTCGAAACCATTCAGTGACCACCCTGCTTGTACTAACATGACCTCTTAATGATTAAACAATCCTTTACAGTCAGCTAAAGTTATAATTACAATCTGCCCTTTGGCAGTTGTGTTAAACTAAGTGCACAAGTCGAATGGTCCGCATAAAACATCGGCTGCTGCAAGAACCAACAACTACCAAGTTGCAGTGAGGATACTGAGCGGTAGTAGTATATAATTAATGCGCTCTTCACGACTCGGCTTCCAGATCTGGCTTTTCTGGTGTGTTGTCCGACGAGATGTTGCTCAACCAACGCCATATAATACATAGGATCACAAGAGATCAACATCTTCAGACCATAACTTTATGATGCTCATCTTTAAACCGGTTGTGTGCAGGAAGAAGAAATTAAACACCCATCACTTATCTTTTTTTTATGTTTTTGTAGGCGGGGTCATGGCTACTTCTTCAGTTTTCTCGGAAATTACTCTCGTAATAACAGTTTAGCAACTTTATACGATGTGGGGTTTATGATTTCAATAAAATGTAAGAGACTAACGAGATAATTTCTCTATACAAGGCTCTGAGCGGTAGAATTAAGGTTCAATTCCTAGATTTCGAGAAGTAGGTCCCCTCTGTCTAGATCAATTCTAATCAGTTTTGGTTTTGTAATATAAAAAGTCCAATGAATTTTTTATTTATGTTTGTTTGGTGAAAGAAATGATAATCAAGGGGATGAAAAGAGAGGTATTAACCCCAAAAACATACAACCCTCGACCTCACATTTTAAAGCTAACAAATTTACTACATTATTGAAAGTTCAGGCAATTCAATTTTTCTCACGAAGTTTGCGTGCGGCGCCACTTGAAGTGCGTGCACACATTAACAACAAACCACCCCCATCCTATCTCTTCCAACACCCCAACATTTCATCAACTTTAACGGTCATAATTAAACGAAATTATTTCCTAAATTAGCTTAAACAAGGGTAACATTTTAATTTGGGAAATGTTCGTTTTGATTAATGCGCTATCCTCATGATATACGATGAGACCGAATTTATATTCGACCCAGACGAACCTGAAATATTTTCACATTCATTTTCAAAAAATTAACTTTCAGGAATTACGAAACGGGAAAATTAGGGAAAAGTGTAGGAAGGCGGACTTTAACTGAAAAATTAGGTTTCGAATTGATTTTACTATCCGAAGTATGTAACTTGATTTTTAGAAAATTTTATTACAAAAATAATAAAGTCTTCCTCCTTTCTTGATTTATTTCTACTAAAGAATGATCGACAATGATTGAAGGTCATCTGAACCCGAATTAAATTAAAAAAATAATATGTGATCTATTTTATAGGTATTTCGACATCGCAGTGTCATTTTCAAAAGCATATAATAATTGAATAAAGATTTATGTAGCAAGCAGTTGATTCAATTTAAATCAGCTTCTATTTCAAAATATTTCCAGTAAAGGAGAATGTTCTGTGTGTTTGATATAGAAATTTCTAATTGTTTGACCTATATAGACTGAATTACAATGTGAACAATTTAATTTATAAACAGTAAGCCATGAACGCATGCTGTTATCCCCCCCTCGCCGAATATCCTGAAGAAAATCTCGAGCTTTATATTCGCTTAAAAAAAAAACTTTGAATAGTGCTCTGACAGTTTTAATCAACTTTTTGTCGCAGTCACTTTTCCCCCAATGGAATTTTTCGTTTCTTCGATGGTCAACTTAACACTGAGGGACTTTAATTCAATCTGCCGTTCTGGGCTTGTATAAAAACATACAATATTGCTCTTTTAAAAAAAATTAAATAATAATTTCTACTTCCTCGAGATCTTTTCATAAAAATTCAAATTTAACTTACAACAGCTATGTCAAAAGTTCTTAAATTGAATTACTTTACGTAAAAGTACTTTGGGGTTGATATTCTATGTCGTGTAGAACTCCATTTTCAACCCCTCTTTATATTGAAATAATTCTTTTTTTATTCTTATGTTCTTTTAAAATCCATTCTAATAGAAAAAGAATTGTTTAATATTTCTTAATTATTTCCAGTCTGTTGCACGTTGCATCACCATTTTACAGAAAATTACGTTACTCCCTAAAACATACTCAATATGTCTTGTAAATAGATTCGATTACAAGTAGAGAAAGTTAGTAAGACAAGTTGAGATTGTTACAATTAATTAACATGCATAAAAGAACATGTCGGAAGTACGCGAATTACAAGCGGAGCTTTCCGATTAATTAAAGTATAATAGACAGTAATTTTACACCTATTTGATAAATAGCCGTGATTAGTTTCAACGATCGGAATCGCAAAACGTTCTCGACTTATTTACGAAATACGAAGGGGAGAGCTTTTCCTCCTCGTGTCTTCCTAAATTTGTGCTTTCCCACCCCCGACTCAAACGAATGCTTTATGAAATGCAACGAACCAAAGAAATGTTATTATTACTGAAGATGAGGTAGATGAGCGGACGAGCTAAACCACCGGATCATAAACAAGTACAGGATAAAGAACATAATAACGTTAATTGAAAGGAGCTGTTTAATAATAGACCCTTAGCTTTGTGATGTCTCTACTAGGGCCCGTTTCCGGGCCTTCCTTTACTCCGGGACAACAATAACGCCTGTCAATTTTAACCCAATCCCAATATATTACAAAACCACCCCTATCGAGATTCGCAAGCGCTTTTTTTTACCAGAAAATAAATTCTGTATTTTTTTCATTAAAGATAAATATTTAGTTGTTATTAATTTGTTCTTTCTTTTTTACAGGTAGAAACGAATTGATCGCTCGTTATATTAAACTCCGGACGGGGAAAACGCGTACCCGGAAGCAAGTTAGTTCTCACATTCAAGTCCTCGCCCGTCGGAAACTCCGGGAGATACAAGCGAAGCTTAAAGTTGTAAGTATTGTTTTTTTTTTTGTTTATTTATCGAATTTATTTGATTATCGTTATATCATGCTCTTAGACTTTCTCGTTAATTTTTTATCCGTGAAGGCTTCATATTGCATGCACTCTTTTTTATTAACTATAGAAGTAAAGGATAAGATGCTCTCATTTTTTACATGAAAGCGTTTCTTCCTTGTATTACACGTAATTAGTTCTGATTTATTATTTTTTTTTCACTTATTTGGTGGACATGCAAGGTTTTGGGAACCCAGAAGTGGTATTAATTAAACCAACTAATTTTAATTAAAAAGGAAAAGAAAGTATAGAATATCTATCTGTCCGAACACCCTGTATTATTACAGGCAAAATTGAAAACTGATATAGGACATCCTCGTTCCCATGATTTTTCAAAATATATACTTTAGGACCGGATTAGGCAATACTAGTTCTATATTTCAACTGGAATATTAGAAGTTTATATATACAGGGTTGTTCAAAAGTCACTTTCATGTTTCAAAAATAATGTCCGAAATCAACTAAAAAATTTTGTTTAATTTAACAAACTTTGAAGGGGTTTTTGCCAATATAAGTTTGGAGAATCTAAATTTTTTGTTAATATGTAAGATATCGGTAAGATATTTCGAAACGCCCTGTATTATTTCAGAAAAAAAAATTAATCCGATAACCTAAAGCTTTTAATTTCAGGTTTAAAAAATGATTTTGTACTTCAGCCGAAAATTATTGAATTTGTATACTACAGGGTGATTCAAAAGTAAGGTTCATGTTTAAAAAATAATGTCCGAAATCAATTGAAATTTTCGTTTAATTTAACAAACTTTGAAGGGGTTTTGTAACAAAGTCTGAAGATCTAAATTTTTTTTTCTTGCTTCAATTTACGAGTAACTTTTAATATGTTAGATATTTCGGAACACCCTGTATTATTTCAGAAAAAAAAGTAATCCGGTAGGTTAAAACTTTTCATTTCAGGTTTAAAAAAATTATTTTGCACCTCGACGGAAAATTATTGAATTTATATACAGGGTGATTCAAAAGTAAGGTTCATGTTTCAAAAATAATGTTCGATATCAACTGAAAATTTTCGTTTAATTTAACAAACTTTAACGGGGTTTTGTAACAAAGTTTGAAGATCTAAAATTTTTTTTCTTGCCCCCATTTACGAGGAACTTTTAATATGTAAATGATATTTCGGAACACCCTGTATTATTTCAGAAAAAAAATTTAATGTGATGGCTTAAAATTTTTAATTTCAGGTTTACAAAAATTATTTTGCACCTCAACCAAAAATTATTGAATTTATATACAGGGTGATTCAAAAGTAAGGTTCTTGTGTCAAAAATAATGTCCGGAGTCAACTGAAAATTTTCGTTTAATTTAACTAAGTTTGAAGGGGTTTTGTAACAAAGTTTGAAGATCTAAAATTTTCTTTCTTGCCTCAATTTACGAGGAACTTTGAATATGTAAAAAATATTTGGGAACACCCTGTATTATTTCAGAAAAAAAAATTATTTCGATAGCTTAAAACTTTTAATTTCAGTTTTAAAAAAAAAATTTTGCACCTCGACGGAAAATTATTGAATTTATATACAGGGTGATTCAAAAGTAAGGTTCATGTTTCAAAAATAATGTCCGAAGTCAACCGAAAATTTTCGTTTAATTTAACATACTTTGAAGGGGTTTTGTAACAAAGTTTCAAGATCTAAAATTTTTTTTCTTGCCTCAATTTACGAGGAACTTTTAATATATAAAAGATATTTCGGAACACCCTGTATTATTTTATTCAGAAAAAAAAATAATCCGAGAGCTTAATACTTTTAATTTTAGGTTTAAAAAAAAATTATTTTGCACTTCAACGGAAAATTATTGAATTTATATACAGGGTCATTCAAAAATTAGCGTCAAGTTATGAAAATATAAGGCCGATTTAACAGATCGTATATAGAAATTTGTAACTGATAAAGTACTTACATAAGAATTATCAAATATTTTATGACAAAAAAAAATGTTTGTCCTTCGATTTATCTTCGTGGCAATAAACAGGAAGTTTATTATTACACAAAAATGTCACAATATTTTACAAAAAATATATAATTTGCAAAATTGTGCGTACATTCCGAAACCTTTTGAAAAGTTCAAGGTTATTTTCAAAATAATTTTAGTTATCAAATTTAATTTCAGATATAGGTTAGTGATTACTTAATTAATTAGCATGACTGTACCAATACTTTTTTTTTCTTATCGCATCTTCGTACAGCGTAGGTTGTCTTAAAATAAGCTGCGAAAAGTTGACGATCTTAATAAACATTTCCATTATCTTTGTAAGAGTAGGTACTGTATAGGAGTTTACTTATTGAACACCCACCCTGTATATTTATCTAAAAAGTTGGAAAATTTTAAATCTAAGAAATATTAGATGATTTTTTTTTTCGTAACTAATCCGATTACGTGATGATTTAACGATTTATGTTTTATTCGGGTACGACTTTACGGTCGTTGTCCAAGCAGAAAAATTTGTTTTTAGAAAAGACACTCAGACGACGTTTATAACTGTAACGTATTATAGCAGATGCGTTAAAATTAAATTTATAGTTTCTTTTAAACAGCACAGGGAAAGCCAAAATAAATTTTGCGTTGGGGGGCTCCTTTTACAAAGCCACTTGGTTTATTGAAATTTTTATTTCACTCCCAATCATATATTAGACATATTTCCAAGCTTTGGCCACCTAGGTCACCAGATATCGTAAGTGAAAAATTCTTTTTCCTACCCCAATTAAAGTAATTTTCGTAAGAATACACAGAATAAATATTTTATTAGCCCGTGGCAGCAAAGGATAATTTTTTCAATCGTATTGTACGGTCCCTGGACAGCTAGGTCTCCAGATCTCAATCCTTTAGGAAAAATGCACTAAATTGAATATTTTTCTTTTGTTTTAGAAACATAAATGTGAATATGATTATACTGTACGTTTTAAAACCATTGAAGGTTGTTTCAGAATGATAGAGTTAAAAATATTTAATTACAGTAGGCTATCAGAATTTGTTGCCAGCACGAGTAGAAAGGTACAATAAACAAAATATTAAAAAAGTAAATATACAAAGCATTAACACACAGGTGTGCATGCAAACAGATTATTAAATGACTGATACAGTTGCAATTTGTCATGTTACGTTATCTGGAGTTTCACCAATCCCGTATGCATATTTAAAAATTTATATCGGTTAACTGGTTTATTATTATTATTATAATCACCTGTTGCTAATTTATTAACTTAACAAATATACGCTTATAATTTATGCCGTAATGTGTAATTACTTTCCGCTGTTATTTTATTCTAAATTATTTATTATTGTGATTAAACGCAGTCTATCAAAAGCTACCGACTTGTAAAGCCAAGCTTATTTTATTACACACATTTTTTTTCTTGTTTTATAGCTTAACAATTAAATTAAACGCAACGGTAAAACACAACTACTACATTATTTATGCTTCCCGCCTATTATTACCTGTAATTAGAAATTTGTTATTATTTATTAGAACTTTTACTTTTTTCAAAACCAATAACAAATTCACGCATTGTTTAACCAGCCATGAGAATTTATTGGAAAGACTTGATAAGGTTAAAAATAATTATAGTAACTGTAACCAGATATTTATTTATTTATGTATACAGAAGCAGAACGATTCATTAAATGACGACGTACCCCCATGACTTTAAGACTACCTATGATAATTGTTTTTAAATTTTAATTATTAAGGTTTTAGTTTGTTATGAACCTCGGATTTTATTTCCCCTTATTACCCTTAAAACGTCTATTTTTTCCATATACAGAGTGATCGAAAATGCTTCAAGCTCACCAGCATTTTTTAATCGCTTTTGATACTTTTGTCGACGTTTACTTTCGATTTAATTTAACTCCTGTTATAGACGATAAATTTAAAGGTTTGAGCACCCTGTATATTAAGTACTTTTCAGATTACTTATAAATTTATGTAAATTATAGTGCACCCAGAAACAAATGCAACTTTCTCCAATTATTATTAAAATTTCAAATCCGGTAAATTTGCAATTAAGATTTTTAACTTAAAATTTATAAATTATTATACTTTCGCAATTAATTATTGATTATTAATTTGTTATTGTTTGATTGTGGTGTTTAGGTAAGCAGACAAATTATAATATTATACCTAAACATTAAAAATAAATAAACAACAATTTTTTTCTGTTATGGAATTTGTATCGATTCCTATGGGAAATCAATGGTCGTTGTCGTATTCGTGTCCTCTCCTTTAATGTGTCACGCACAGGAATATAAAAACATCAATGTCACTTTAGGGATTCGAACCCAGGTCCTTGTCGAAATACAGGATTGATTCCCATCAGTTCTGTTGAGTTTCGTTTGATTTTTTAAATTTTAAATTTTTTCTTTTTTTAAGATTTTCTTTGCTTTATGGGGAGGGGAGCCCCAACTTTTAAGGTCACCCCCTCATAAATATTTTCTACACAGGCACGTGTTCATACCGTAGGAATGAACCCCCCAATATTATGGCAAGCTTCCTATCAGTACTTTTTATTTTGGAATTTTTATCTCCACAAACTATAAAGGGTTCATTTCTCCCCCCTTAAAGTATCGTAGAAATTCGAACCCCGAACCTCATTTTTATAATTTGAAGATTTTTTACTTGCACTAAGGGGGTTAGTCTTAGAAAATTCCAAGGTCACTGCCCCCCTCAACCAAATGACTCAGAAATAAATACAAAAATTCGCAACCCTGCCTTCGGACCATGACATGGCAGGGTATTTTTAGTTTAGAATTTTTATGTGCACTATCTGTAAAGCTTCACCCCGCACCCCTCTAATGTGTCGTATATAAATCAGTACAAGTATCCATAGCTGTGTAGGGAATCGAACCCTGGAACTTATCCATAGGATTCCCATCGGTGCTTTTTATTTTTGATTTTTTAATTGCGCAAGTATTTATTAGCTTGCGATTTTTTCCTTCACTTACTAGAGGGAGGGGGGAAGCAACTATCCAGGTTCCTACACAGAGAAATATAAACATTCACGCCCCCGCTGCAAGAAATGGAATCCCGAACCTTTGTGGATTATAGGAATCTTATCGTGGAGTTTTATTTGCAATTGGGGGGATAGAAACTATCAAGACCACATCTCACTCCCCCTAAAATATACAGAGCATGCTGATGTAGGGATTTGAACCCTGAACCTCTATTTAATAGAGGATCCCAACCAGATTTCCTTATTTTTAATTTTTTTTGCCCCCTTATGGATTTGAACCCCGAGCCTTGATTCCGACCAGATTTCGTTATTTTGGAATTTCTTCTGGATTTATGGGGTGGCATACCCAACTGTCAAGGCCACATCCCCTCCCATATAATGTTCCCTATTATAGGTAACATAAACAGTACCTACAAAAACATCCCCCTTTAAGGATTCGAACACCAGACTTCTAATATAAAAAAATTTAATTTCGGAATTTTTACCTCCATTTCTAAGGACACCGAGAGTCAGGGCTACATCCCTTCGCCAATGTACTATACACATTACACAATATACATCCTGTGGGGATTCGAACCCAAACCTCTGAACAATAATGAATTTCCGCCTAAATAGAAATACAATTTTCTACTTCCAAGATTTTATGCAAAAAAAACTATCTGCATTGTTCTGCAATAGTAAACATCCAGTATATTATGCAGTGTATGTTAAATTATTTTCTATGGAGCTATATGTTACTTTCTTTAGAATGAAATATTGAAGTTTGTTGTTAGTCAAATATCCAACGATTTAATATACAGGGTGTCCATAAACAAGCACCGGGGTTTAATTGTTTGTGGACACTTTCTTAGTGTAAGCAACTAAAGCATGTTGGAAATGCTTCTTATAGACCTACAAATTAACAAATTATAAGATTATGAATTAATAGAATGTGAATGCCTTTCTCTAAATGACTCTTTAGTATATTAATTACTATGGGGTTTTATATGGTGATGGTATGTGGTTTGCTAGGATCATGCAGCCAAGGAGAAGGCACTGCAAACCATGTCCAGCATGTCAAGTGCGCAGATTGTATCTGCTACCACAATGCACAGCAAGTCGGCAGGTCTTGGTCTCGGTCTCACTCCTCCCGCATCCTATCCTGGACCGGTAAGTTAGTCCTGCCTTAACATCCTGCTTACCTGGCCTCCACATCCTGTATTTGTACTCCCCACCAAAGCGCATATACTTGTTCTAAGTCAAGCTTTCGCTTAATATGCTAATAATTTTTTGTTTTTAATTCTGCCATTCGTATAACAAAAAATTACTGCTAATATTAGTCAGGATTTGCGCTTACTTGCTGTGTATTGTCGGCTAATATCAAATGCTTATTCTGCTTTTAATATTATATTACATGGGGCTTCTGTTAGTACTTGTCTAATTATAATTTTGTTATGTGTTTGTATATGGTAAAAGTTTTAATATTGATCTAATTATACCTTTTTTTATTTTTTTTAGCAGTTTTGGCAACCTGGCTTACAACCTGGAACATCACAAGAGTGAGTATCAATTGTTACTTTACCGTACATTTGTGTAGGAACACCGTTTTGTTGTAAATCAATGTCTCTATATCTTAAGTTAATTGTTTCAAAATATACACACCAGATCACCATAATCTTGAGTAACATTTAGCAGAAGAAAAGACTAAAGCAAAAATTGAATATGATTACACACAAATATACAGGGTGTTTTATTAAAAAAAAATAAGCTTGCTATTCAAATCTTAAGGACAAATTTCTCATTACTACATACATTTCATATACTCATCTTTATATTTCTTGTAGAGTCAGTTCTACAAAAATTATAAAAGATTATGTTTTAGTGTAAAACCTTTCCAACAATCTCCATATCCTGGAAAGCCTGCAACAGCCGTTTCAGCAGGTGAAGTAGGGCCCCTTCAAGCGCCTCCACCACCTCCCTGGGAAGGTAGAGCCATTGCAACACACAAACTTAGACTTGTGGAATTTTCTGCCTTCATGGAACAACATAGAGATACGGATAATACGGTAAATTGAAGAAAAAATTGTAAAAAAATTTGCGCTAATTTTAACTTTTTACAGTATCACAAACATTTATTCGTTCATATAGGAGGGACCGCAACATATGCTGATCCTTTATTAGAGGTAAGGTTTCATAACAATTTATATGATAAAAGATAAATTATTGTTTGGATTTTGTTTACAGGCTGTTGATGTAAGACAAATATATGACAAATTCCCTGAAAAAAAGGGTGGTTTGAAAGAATTATACGATAAGGGACCTCAATCTGCCTTTTTCTTAGTCAAATTTTGGGCGGATTTAAATACAAACATACAAGATGAAGCGGGCGCATTCTATGGTGTTACAAGCCAGTAAGTCTTTTATTTATTTTTATTATCAAATTTACTATTGAATTTTTTTTAGATACGAGAGCAATGAAAACATGACTATCACGTGTTCAACGAAAGTCTGTTCCTTTGGAAAACAGGTTGTGGAAAAAGTTGAAACCGAATATGCCCGCTATGAAAATGGTAGATTTATTTATCGGATTCATCGCAGTCCCATGTGTGAATATATGATTAATTTTATTCACAAACTTAAGCACCTTCCTGAAAAGTACATGATGAACAGTGTATTAGAAAATTTTACTATACTTCAAGTAAGTACACAAACCTATTTCTGACAATTTTTATACCTACATTAGACATTTTCTTGTAACTAGCGATCAAAAAATTTTGAAAATATAGTCTCTGGTCCAGAACAAGTGTCCGGAGGTTCAAATCGAGAGTAAGCGCGTAATGCGCGAAATAAAGCGCGCACATATATTTAGTTTGACGGTTCCCAGGCCCAAACTATTAATGTTAGACAAAAGTTTTCCTACAGTTTCTTGTAGGAAATTTTATTTTCTACAACTTATCTCTTGTAATATTTTCTCCTATCTTGCGCGGTTTTCGTTTAAAGCGACTGGCGCTGGTATTTTACGAGGCACTGAATAAAGCGTGCGCATTTGTTTATACTGACGGTTTCCAGGCCTGAACTGTCAACATTAGACAAATATTTTCCTTAACATTCTTGTAGGAAATTTTATTTTCTACAACTTTTCTTTCATAATATTTTCTCCTATCTTGCGCGGTTGTCGTTTAAAACGACTGGCGCTGGTATTTTACGAGGCCCTGAATAGAGCGCGCGCATGTGTTTAGTCTGGCGGTTTCCAGGCCCAAACTATTAACATTCGACAAATGTTTTCCTGGACTTTCTTGTAGGAAATTTTCTTTTCTACAACTTTTCTCTTATAATATTTTCTCCTATCTTGCGCAGTTTCGCTATGTTTCCGTTTAAAGCGATTGCCGCTGGTATTTTACGAAACGCGCGCGCATGTGTTTAGTCTGACGGTTTCCAGGCCCGAACTATTAACATTAGACAAATGTTTTCCTGGACTTTCTTGTAGGAAATTTTCTTTTCTACAACTTTTCTCTTATAATATTTTCTCCTATCTTGCGAAGTTTTCGCTACGTTTCCGTTTAAAGCAATTGGCGCGAGTATTTTACCAGGCGCGCGCGCATAGATTTAGTCTGACGGTTCCCAGGCCCAAACTATTAACATTAGACAAATGTTTTCCCGGACTTTCTTGTAGGAAATTTTATTTTCTACAACTTTGATCTTATAATATGTTTACTTATCTTGCGCGGTTTTCGCTGCATTACCATTTAGAGATATTAATTGGCGCTGGTATTTTACGTATCGTGCGTGTATGGTTGATGACGTCACGCGTTACTAGCCATACACCGAGTACGACTTCCTAGCCTCGTTTCTGCGGCAAAGTGGCGGCAACTATACCATGGTAATCCTAATTTGAAACCTCTGCTCTTTATGTAATTTTGACCTTCTATTATTAGGGTTTGATTCACGGGTTTGATTAGGACTTCAAATTTGAGTATAAAATTGGAATGAAGAGGGGGGGACATCATAAAATAATTTTTTGCTATGTTTAATAATAATTATTAATTGCAGGTTGTAAGTAACAGAGACACACAAGAAACACTTTTATGTACGGCGTATGTATTTGAAGTGTCAACATCAGAGCATGGGGCACAGCATCATATCTACAGGCTTGTAAAAGATTAGCGGGCTTGTGCAAGCCAATTTCACTTCAGTGCCTACACACTCACAATACTAGTATTATTATCGGTTACATATGTTAGTAAATAGATAGGTAAATTATAAGCGGAATTGCCATTTAATACTTGAGAGAGATTGAAGTTTTTTTTTGCTCTGTGCTCCCTAATTTTGCTCTTAGGCAATAAGTTTCTTAACAGCTCTTGGTTTTTTTTATATATATATTTTGATATTTTGATTCTATTATGTGGCGTCGTACTTTAGGTTAATTACTATTACTGATATCTCTTTACGAAAAGATTTATTTCTATCCCTTTTAGATTTTTTTATCCACATGTTGTTTTAAAAAAAAAACTGTTCTCTAATTGAACATATTTATTATATTTTATAGTCAAAATAATTCAGATTTTTTATCACATGTGGCTCAATATTTCTAATTGCAATTATACAGAGTGTTTTAAAATTTTAAGCACCAATTAATATTTTTTTTGTTTTGAAAGTTTTATACTTTTAAAGTATTTCCCTCATTTTAATAAGTAAAGGGTTTGAAAATAAGTGAATAGAAAAATAAATATTAATGGAATTTTTTTTAGGGGAAGTACTGGGTAAAATTTTCCAGTTTTTCAACAATTTGCGGGTTTTAAAGGTACAATTTTATTTTTTTTCTTGTTTTAATAAAGAATTTATTAGTTGGTACTTGTAATTTTAAAACGCTTGGTGTATTAGTTTTATTTTTAGACTATAATGAGATGTCTATCGTAAGATTAAGTTTATGTGATCCTATCTTTAATGTTTTATATAGATTTTTATTAGATTTGTATATTACCCAGTATTTATCAGAGGTTTTGCTAATGCCCCCCTTTTGAATTAAAATAAGTAAACGTTGATTTAAGAAAATCAGAATAAATATCTCCACAAAATGACGATATTTAAGCAAACTTAAAAAAAGTAAAATACGCCGAAAAACTAAAAGAGACATCTAATGATCTTTTTATGTTTATTAACAATAAACCATATCAATGACGAATCGAATTTTTCAATTTGTTTAATTTGTGGAGATATACTTTAGTGTTCATTTTGGCAGCCTTTGCTTACTAGAAATAAAAAAAAGCGAATGTTTTCATATTTTGTGCGGTAATCGCTTGGTGCAATCAACAAGTGAATATGGAGACATTTTTTTAAGTTAAGTTTAATTTAAAAACAAGTGGCAATGGTTTTGATCTCTTTTTAGTTTTTTTGACTCATATTTTTTCTGGAGTAACGAAAATTTTCGTCGTTTTTATTATAACAAAAAGTTAGTATAATATAATTACTTGTAACACTGGCACTAATTCGAAAAAAACATATCTTCTGTGAAGATGAACTCTTCTAATTTGTTCCGTTAAAAAGAGGCTGCTTTTTATTTATTATTTTTATATTTGGATACTTAAAGAAGACGAGTTAAGTAGTAATTAACCGAATTTATAAAAAATACTCTAGGACTAAGAAAATAATTTGACGAACAATAATTATTATAAATAACAAATCAAATGTTTGTACTCTATCAAAAGGATCTATATTTTAAACTTATCGTGTCAGTGTAAAAAGTAAGAAACAAATGTATATATTTCTAATCAAATATGGCGGCTATACATATTTTTATTGTATTAACATACAAACTGCAAAATGTGTTATATAAAGTGTGCTATAATTGAGATTTTTTTATCCATATCTGGAATGCCATATCAAGATGAATCTTGAAACTTTTAATATTTTTGCTCTGTATGTGTGTACAGTATTTTAAAACATGTTTATAATTTGTATGGAAAATACATTAATTGATATAATTACATGATTCATTATTTTTATTAGGTTCCCATTTTACAGGATTCTGGCTTAACTACCAGAAAGACCATGGAAAGAATTCTTAAGTAAGTAAACACCCTGTATATTCACAATAATTTCTTGTAGAAGACTTAAAATCCTGTATTGCTTTAAAATCATCAGTAGATATAAACTTGAATATAATACGAAAATAAATAAATTAATCTTAAAAAAATTAATATTCAAATTTTCAGTAACTTTTAAATTTTCCCGCCACAATAAATCCAGGAGGTAAATTTGGCAACGCTGTACACAAACGTCATTTTAACAAACCTAACCTTAATATTTATTATCATTTATGTTAATAAATACCTTATTACTTTACAGTTTTAGTGTTAGATTCTAATTTAAAAATGGAAATTAAATTAGAACTAGAAGATTCTCCCAATTTTGCTCCAGCCACCAAAATTTCAAGTGTCCACAATTCAAACCGTCGTATCAAAACCGAAGTCTCCAACTCTGATGTAGCTAGTCCTTCCTTAATTCAAGAGCAGAATCAACCTTGTACAATATTCATCAAGCAAGAAGATTACAAACCAAGTTATGAAAATGAAGATTTGAACCAAATTTTTCCGAAGTGTGAAAACTTTAAACGTAAACAGTTTGGATGTAGTTTATGCATTTATAGCACTGATCGAAGAAAAAATTTATTTATCCATAGAGAAACTCATAAAATAAAGTTACCTTCGATACCTTTTAAATGTGATAATTATCCATATAAACCCCGAAAGAAAACTTCAGAAAAGAAAAACAAAAAACATTTTTACTGTAATTCATGTGGTTTTAAAGCAGCTGGATTAACACGTTTTCAAATGCTTCATGAATTAGTTTGCCATAAAGTCGAAAAACCTTTTACTTGTTCCTCGTGTAATTATAAATGTGTTACTCAATCTGCTTTGACAGATCATTTAGTAATTCATATTGGAAGAAACCCATTTCCTTGCAGTATTTGTCGTTATCGAACTAACTCAAAAGAAAAGTTGGAAATGCATGTGATATCTCATAAACCTTTAGTTTGCATCCAGTGTGATTATAGGTGTGCCACTCAAGCTACTTTAAATAGACATTTGAAAAGTCATAGTCAAACGGAAGATCAATTAGACAGTGTTGTAGAAAGTAAGACAATTAAAATGTATAGCAAAGGATCGAAACGTTTACAAACTGTTAAAATAGAAGAAGTTTATGTAAATGATTTGGTTTAAGTTAATTTATTAGAAGGTTATTTAAAGTAAGGAGAGCGTAAGGTTGTACGCCTACTATGATGCTTCGTTAAACTTAATAAATATTAATAAATATAATGTAAATATTAATTTATTGCATACATAATATTTGTATGTAAAGGATGTTTCAGTGCTGGTCGAGTTTGGAAGAGACAATAAGGTAAGTTGATCAAAATGTAATCAACTTCTATTCTAACTCCTCTAGTCTTTCATCCCCCCCCCCCCGGTTTTATATTCCCCTTTAAACATTTTATTGATTAAATATTTTATTTATTTTTCCTGGGAGTTCATGTATTAGGTGAATCCCATGACTCCAATATCTATCTTCCCAATTGTTTCTTATTGCGCATTCCTTGGGCCTTCCTTCCTCTTCATTCCTTTCCATTATAAGTACTCCTAACCATTATACCCATTCTTAATCAATTCCTAGTGCTTGACGCTTGGTACATATTTTCCAGGTGTATAGCCTCCATATTAGACTCCGGAAATTTCCTAAAAATATCGGAACAGATGCAAATAGTTTCAAAAAAAGGGGGGAGACTTTGTTTTTTTTTTCTGAAAACTTTCTGATTTTTTTTGACTACCGTAAAGTGGAGTGAGATTGATAGCTTATGAACTTTATCAGCTAATCACTTTTTTGTGTGTAAACCTATAGTAAATTAAAACATCAGAAAAAGTAACACGTGTTGTGTAGATCTATATACTGTATTAAAAATAGACTTCAAAAATCAAACTTTGTCAAAAAAAAAAAAACCATCCGATCAATCTTATACACGATCGGGGGCTACTTTGATACCCCACCTGGAAATGCTATTTTGCAAGTGTACACCCTCCAAATAACATTCTGGGAAAATCCGAACCAAATCTGAAGGGGTGAAAAAATGTCCAAAAAAAGAGCAGAGTCTTTCCTTTTTTTTTGGAAAAATTTTTGACCCCTTCCGATTTCCTTAGGAAATTCCCAGCATGTGATATGAAGTCTAAACGCTTGAAAAATATGTAGGGGAAAGGGGGGATGATTCAACCACGGGGTACATTCAACCATTCGATTTATTTTGCTTGTGATGGGAATTACCCGCTTGTTTGATGGTGCAGCAGACTCCTCATGTGGAGCACATAGTTTATAAAAGTTTTTGTGTGTGTTGGTTAGCTGGTGATAAAATTGAAAAAAAATAATTGTTTTCATAGGTTCAAGGTAAGATATTTTCGTTATTTACATGAGTAGATATTTCAGGCACTAACTTTCTAATTTTTAAATAAAAATATGCATGTGATAGTTAAATATATGTATTAACAAAATCCACATGAGTTCTAACGGATAACTGCACTGGTTGTTTTTTAAAAAATATTTAGTTCATATGCTGCCTACGGGGTATATTCAACCAGTAAGGATGGGGTACATTCAACCAGTGGTTGAATGTACCCCATACTATGTTATAACTTACAATTTTTGTAGATGCCTCGTAAGTACACCCGTAAAACGAACAGAGTGGATATTGATGAAAGTATGATGAGAAGAGCTATAAAAGATTGCCTTAAAAAGATTCATAGTACTAGGGAGGCAGCCAATATTTATGGTGTCAATCGTAATACATTGCAAAGCAGACTTAAGAATATAGTTAAACGTGATGAACAAAACAACTACACCGACTCTGACTCTGGAACAGAGATTGACCCACCTGCAAAGCGCGAATTCCAAAGTAAATACACTGTAAACCAAGTTTTCACCAAAATTGAAGAGACACAATTTGTTGAATATATCAAAAGGTCTTCTGATCTTAACTACGGTTTATCATACAGGCAGATCCGAACTCTTGCGTTCGAGTATGCATCCACAATCCCCGCTTGTAAATATCCTGCATCTTGGAACGTTAATAAAATTGCAGGTAAAATTGTATTCATAGAATTAAAATCCTTCAAATTCTTAAATATTTTTCTTTTATTTTACAGGAATAGATTGGATGAAGGGGTTTATGATGAGACATGATGAGTTATCATTGAGAAAACCCGAAAGCACGAGTTTGATCAGAGCTACAGCTTTTAATAAAGACCGTGTGGATGAATTTTTCAACAACTATATATCTGTAATGGAAAAGCATAAATTTAGACCAGACCAAATTTATAATTTAGACGAGACAGGAGTTACGACCGTTATGAAGCCTATCAAAGTTGTATCTAGTAAAGGCAAAAAACAAGTTGGCCAAGTTGCTTCTGGAGAGCGTGGCGAACTTGTTACGTTCGTAGGTATTATTAATGCCATCGGTGGAACTGTACCTCCGGTGTACATATTTCCACGCATTAGACATCCTGAAGAGTATTTGACCGACGCTCCTCCATCCAGTCTCGCCCTTGGCAATAAATCTGGCTGGATGACCAAAGAATTGTTTCCTACTGTTATCAAGCATATTATTCAACACACCAACTGTTCGACAGACAATAGACTTTTATTACTAATTAATAATCATGAATCACATGCTTCTGTTGAAACGATTAAATTATGCAGGGAAACTGGAATTACTCTTTTATCATTTCCTCCCCATACCACGCATCGTCTCCAACCTCTAGATATAGGCATATATGGACCATTTAAATCTGCTTTAGCAGTTGCATACGATGATTGGATGCTTTGCCATCCTGGTAAAATAATTACAATCAGAAATATTGGAGAATTGACCAATTTGGCTTACTCACGTTCATTTTCGATTAATAATATTGTAAGCTCGTTTAAGAAACCAGGGATATGGCCGGTCAACAGACTTGTTTTTTCAGACGACGATTTTGTTGCCAGTTCCGTTACTAATACTGAAGTTAATGCTCCAAGTGAAAAAAATGCTGAGGAAATCAGTAGTGAAGTACTACCAAGCACATCAGAAAATAGCATGGCTGTTGCAAAAGAAAACGGAGATCAAGACAGGATTTCTATAGTAGAAAAAATTCGACCATTTCCAAAAATTAATGAACCAAAGAAAACTACAAAAAGAAGAAGGGAATCAAAATCGAAAATATACACATCTACTCCGGAATTGACAGCAAGGGAATGCTTAGAAAAGGAGAAGACTAGAAAACTATCTATAAAGTTGAATAAGAAAGCAGTAAAAGGCACAAATCATAAAACCACAAAGAGAGATATTTTTTCTGAGAGAGCAGTCGTTAGTTCGTCAAGTGATTCTGACTTGTCCATCCATCTTGTCGATACTGATGATGATGAATCACTTGACGACTTTCCACTTTTGAATGATATGGACCATCTTATAAAAGAAGAAGATTTTGTGTTAGTAAAATTTGCTACAAAATCTACCTTATGCTACTTCGTTGGGAAAGTAATTAAGAGAAACTTAAATGATTACGAAATACAATTCCTAAGACGAAGAAATAACTCGAGTTCATTTGTTTTCCCTAACGTAGACGACTTTTCGAATGTCGATAGAGACGACATTGTTGCTGTTTTACAAACGCCAACAGCTGCTAGGCCAACCGCGAGAACTTCATCAATTTTGACCTTCAAATATAATTTTAGAGGTTGGGACATTCGATAAAACTCAATTTTTACATATATTTTTTTTAGTTGCATGTTACCATAATAAACAATAGCTGTATTCTATATAAATAAAACAAACATTGTTTTAATAAATAAATTATATCGTATGTTTTGCTACTGGTTTAATCTACCCCAACACATGGTTTAATCTAGCAGATTCAACCATTTGTAAGATAATTTTGTATCATGGAGATCTCCAAATTTTTGCGTTTTTTTCAAGAACCAGTAGTAGTAAGTTATGAGATAAAGTCAGAATTCCACAATGTGAGCAAAATATTGTTCACAAGAGTGGCGTGAGCAGAAACCTAAACAGTGGTTGAATCATCCCCCCTTTCCCCTACCTACCAAACATCCCTCATCCCCTCCCGTCTAGTCAAAAAAAATTCAGGAAGTGTTCAGAAAAAATCCATTTCTGAAACTTTACTCGCCACGTGGTGAACAGTGGGAAGGGATGAGGGATGTTTGGCACATATTTTGCAAGTGTACACCCTCCAAATAACATTCTGGGAAAATCCGAACCAGATCTGAAGGGGTGAAAAAATGTCCAAAAAAAGAGCAAAGAGTCTTTCCTTTTTTTTTCGAAGATTTTTTGACCCTCTCCGATTTCCTTAGGAAAATTTCAGAATGTAATATGCAGGGTAAAGACTTGAAAAATATGTGCCAAACATCCCCATCCCCTCGCATCTGGTCCAAAAAAATTCCGAAAGTTTTCTGGAATAACCCAATTCTGAACGTTTCCTAGCCAGGTGTGGAGCAGTGGGAAGGGGTGAGGGAAGTTTGCCCCATAATTTCCAAGTGTATACCCTCCAAATAACATTCTGGGAAAATCGGGGCGAGATCTGAAGGGGTGAAATTTTTTTCCAAAAAATGAGGAAAGACTATAGTCTTTCCTTTTTTTTCGAAGATTTTTTGACCCTCTCCGATTTCCTTAGGAAAATTTCAGAAAGTAATATGAACCCTAAACACTTGAAAAATATGTGCCAAACATCCCCCATCCCCTCGCATCTGGTCCAAAAAAATTCCGAAAGTTTTCTGGAACAACCCAATTCTGAACGTTTCCTAGCCAGGTGTGGAGCAGTGGGAAGGGGTGAGGGAAGTTTGCCCCATAATTTCCAAGTGTATACCCTCCAAATAACATTCTGGGAAAATCGGGGCGAGATCTGAAGGGGTGAAATTTTTTTCCAAAAAATGAGGAAAGACTATAGTCTTTCCTTTTTTTTTCGAAGATTTTTTGACCCTCTCCGATTTCCTTAGGAAAATTTCAGATAGTAATATGAACCCTAAACACTTGAAAAATATGTGCCAAACATCCCCCATCCCCTCGCATCTGGTCCAAAAAAATTCCGAAAGTTTTCTGGAACAACCCAATTCTGAACGTTTCCTAGCCAGGTGTGGAGCAGTGGGAAGGGGTGAGGGAAGTTTGCCCCATAATTTCCAAGTGTATACCCTCCAAATAACATTCTGGGAAAATCGGGGCGAGATCTGAAGGGGTGAAATTTTTTTCCAAAAAATGAGGAAAGACTATAGTCTTTCCTTTTTTTTCGAAGATTTTTTGACCCTCTCCGATTTCCTTAGGAAAATTTCAGAAAGTAATATGAACCCTAAACACTTGAAAAATATGTGCCAAACATCCCCCATCCCCTCGCATCTGGTCCAAAAAAATTCCGAAAGTTTTCTGGAACAACCCAATTCTGAACGTTTCCTAGCCAGGTGTGGAGCAGTGGGAAGGGGCGAGGGAAGTTTGCCCCATAATTTCCAAGTGTATACCCTCCAAATAACATTCTGGGAAAATCGGGGCGAGATCTGAAGGGGTGAAATTTTTTTCCAAAAAATGAGGAAAGACTATAGTCTTTCCTTTTTTTTTCGAAGATTTTTTGACCCTCTCCGATTTCCTTAGGAAAATTTCAGAAAGTAGTATGAACCCTAAACACTTGAAAAATATGTGCCAAACATCCCCCATCCCCTCGCATCTGGTCCAAAAAAATTCCGAAAGTTTTCTGGAACAACCCATTTCTGAACGTTTCCTAGCCAGGTGTGGAGCAGTGGGAAGGGGTGAGGGAAGTTTGCCCCATAATTTCCAAGTGTATACCCTCCAAATAACATTCTGGGAAAATCGGGGCGAGATCTGAAGGGGTGAAATTTTTTTCCAAAAAATGAGGAAAGACTATAGTCTTTCCTTTTTTTTTCGAAGATTTTTTGACCCTCTCCGATTTCCTTAGGAAAATGTCAGAATGTAATATGCAGGGTAAAGACTTGAAAAATATGTGCCAAACATCCCCATCCCCTCGCATCTGGTCCAAAAAAATTCCGAAAGTTTTCTGGAACAACCCAATTCTGAACGTTTCCTAGCCAGGTGTGGAGCAGTGGGAAGGGGTGAGGGAAGTTTGCCCCATAATTTCCAAGTGTATACCCTCCAAATAACATTCTGGGAAAATCGGGGCGAGATCTGAAGGGGTGAAATTTTTTTCCAAAAAATGAGGAAAGACTATAGTCTTTCTTTTTTTTTTCGAAGATTTTTTGACCCTCTCCGATTTCCTTAGGAAAATTTCAGAAAGTAATATGAACCCTAAACACTTGAAAAATATGTGCCAAACATCCCCCATCCCCTCGCATCTGGTCCAAAAAAATTCCGAAAGTTTTCTGGAACAACCCAATTCTGAACGTTTCCTAGCCAGGTGTGGAGCAGTGGGAAGGGGTGAGGGAAGTTTGCCCCATAATTTCCAAGTGTATACCCTCCAAATAACATTCTGGGAAAATCGGGGCGAGATCTGAAGGGGTGAAATTTTTTTCCAAAAAATGAGGAAAGACTATAGTCTTTCCTTTTTTTTCGAAGATTTTTTGACCCTCTCCGATTTCCGTAGGAAAATTTCAGAAAGTAATATGAACCCTAAACACTTGAAAAATATGTGCCAAACATCCCCCATCCCCTCGTATCTGGTCCAAAAAAATTCCGAAAGTTTTCTGGAACAACCCAATTCTGAACGTTTCCTAGCCAGGTGTGGAGCAGTGGGAAGGGGTGAGGGAAGTTTGCCCCATAATTTCCAAGTGTATACCCTCCAAATAACATTCTGGGAAAATCGGGGCGAGATCTGAAGGGGTGAAATTTTTTTCCAAAAAATGAGGAAAGACTATAGTCTTTCCTTTTTTTTTCGAAGATTTTTTGACCCTCTCCGATTTCCTTAAGAAAATTTTAGAATGTAATCTGAACCCTAACCACTTGAAAAATATGTGCCAAACATCCCCCATCCCCTCGCATCTGGTCCAAAAAAATTCCGAAAGTTTTCTGGAACAACCCAATTCTGAACGTTTCCTAGCCAGGTGTGGAGCAGTGGGAAGGGGTGAGGGAAGTTTGCCCCATAATTTCCAAGTGTATACCCTCCAAATAACATTCTGGGAAAATCGGGGCGAGATCTGAATCGGTGAAATTTTTTTCCAAAAAATGAGGAAAGACTATAGACTTTCCTTTTTTTTTCGAAGATTTTTTGACCCTCTCCGATTTCCTTAGGAAAATTTCAGAATGTAATATGAAGGGTAAAGACTTGAAAAATATGTGCCAAACATCCCCCATCCCCTCGCATCTGGTCCAAAAAAATTCCGAAAGTTTTCTGGAACAACCCAATTCTGAACGTTTCCTAGCCAGGTGTGGAGCAGTGGGAAGGGGTGAGGGAAGTTTGCCCCATAATTTCCAAGTGTATACCCTCCAAATAACATTCTGGGAAAATCGGGGCGAGATCTGAAGGGGTGAAATTTTTTTCCAAAAAATGAGGAAAGACTATAGTCTTTCCTTTTTTTTTCGAAGATTTTTTGACCCTCTCCGATTTCCTTAGGAAAATTTCAGAAAGTAATATGAACCATAAACACTTGAAAAATATGTGCCAAACATCCCCCATCCCTTCGCATCTGGTCCAAAAAAATTCCGAAAGTTTTCTGGAACAACCCAATTCTGAACGTTTCCTAGCCAGGTGTGGAGCAGTGGGAAGGGGTGAGGGAAGTTTGCCCCATAATTTCCAAGTGCATACCCTCCAAATAACATTCTGGGAAAATCGGGGCGAGATCTGAATCGGTGAAATTTTTTTCCAAAAAATGAGGAAAGACTATAGTCTTTCCTTTTTTTTTCGAAGATTTTTTGACCCTCTCCGATTTCCTTAGGAAAATTTCAGAAAGTAATATGAACCCTAAACACTTGAAAAATATGTGCCAAACATCCCCCATCCCCTCGCATCTGGTCCAAAAAAATTCCGAAAGTTTTCTGGAACAACCCAATTCTGAACGTTTCCTAGCCAGGTGTGGAGCAGTGGGAAGGGGTGAGGGAAGTTTGCCCCATAATTTCCAAGTGTATACCCTCCAAATAACATTCTGGGAAAATCGGGGCGAGATCTGAAGGGGTGAAATTATTTTCCAAAAAATGAGGAAAGACTATAGTCTTTCTTTTTTTTTTCGAAGATTTTTTGACCCTCTCCGATTTCCTTAGGAAAATTTCAGATAGTAATATGAACCCTAAACACTTGAAAAATATGTGCCAAACATCCCCCAACCCCTCGCATCTGGTCCAAAAAAATTCCGAAACTTTTCTGGAACAACCCAATTCTGAACGTTTCCTAGCCAGGTGTGGAGCAGTGGGAAGGGGTGAGGGAAGTTTGCCCCATAATTTCCAAGTGTATACCCTCCAAATAACATTCTGGGAAAATCGGGGCGAGATCTGAAGGGGTGAAATTTTTTTCCAAAAAATGAGGAAAGACTATAGTCTTTCCTTTTTTTTTCGAAGATTTTTTGACCCTCTCCGATTTCCTTAGGAAAATTTCAGAAAGTAGTATGAACCCTAAACACTTGAAAAATATGTGCCAAACATCCCCCATCCCCTCGCATCTGGTCCAAAAAAATTCCGAAAGTTTTCTGGAACAACCCATTTCTGAACGTTTCCTAGCCAGGTGTGGAGCAGTGGGAAGGGGTGAGGGAAGTTTGCCCCATAATTTCCAAGTGTATACCCTCCAAATAACATTCTGGGAAAATCGGGGCGAGATCTGAAGGGGTGAAATTTTTTTCCAAAAAATGAGGAAAGACTATAGTCTTTCCTTTTTTTTTCGAAGATTTTTTGACCCTCTCCGATTTCCTTAGGAAAATGTCAGAATGTAATATGCAGGGTAAAGACTTGAAAAATATGTGCCAAACATCCCCATCCCCTCGCATCTGGTCCAAAAAAATTCCGAAAGTTTTCTGGAACAACCCAATTCTGAACGTTTCCTAGCCAGGTGTGGAGCAGTGGGAAGGGGTGAGGGAAGTTTGCCCCATAATTTCCAAGTGTATACCCTCCAAATAACATTCTGGGAAAATCGGGGCGAGATCTGAAGGGGTGAAATTTTTTTCCAAAAAATGAGGAAAGACTATAGTCTTTCTTTTTTTTTTCGAAGATTTTTTGACCCTCTCCGATTTCCTTAGGAAAATTTCAGAAAGTAATATGAACCCTAAACACTTGAAAAATATGTGCCAAACATCCCCCATCCCCTCGCATCTGGTCCAAAAAAATTCCGAAAGTTTTCTGGAACAACCCAATTCTGAACGTTTCCTAGCCAGGTGTGGAGCAGTGGGAAGGGGTGAGGGAAGTTTGCCCCATAATTTCCAAGTGTATACCCTCCAAATAACATTCTGGGAAAATCGGGGCGAGATCTGAAGGGGTGAAATTTTTTTCCAAAAAATGAGGAAAGACTATAGTCTTTCCTTTTTTTTTCGAAGATTTTTTGACCCTCTCCGATTTCCTTAGGAAAATTTCAGAAAGTAATATGAACCCTAAACACTTGAAAAATATGTGCCAAACATCCCCCATCCCCTCGCATCTGGTCCAAAAAAATTCCGAAAGTTTTCTGGAACAACCCATTTCTGAACGTTTCCTAGCCAGGTGTGGAGCAGAGGGAAGGGGTGAGGGAAGTTTGCCCCATAATTTCCAAGTGTATACCCTCCAAATAACATTCTGGGAAAATCGGGGCGAGATCTGAAGGGGTGAAATTTTTTTCCAAAAAATGAGGAAAGACTATAGTCTTTTCTTTTTTTTTCGAAGATTTTTTGACCCTCTCCGATTTCCTTAGGAAAATGTCAGAATGTAATATGCAGGGTAAAGACTTGAAAAGTATGTGACAAACATCCCCATCCCCTCGCATCTGGTCCAAAAAAATTCCGAAAGTTTTCTGGAACAACCCAATTCTGAACGTTTCCTAGCCAGGTGTGGAGCAGTGGGAAGGGGTGAGGGAAGTTTGCCCCATAATTTCCAAGTGCATACCCTCCAAATAACATTCTGGGAAAATCGGGGCGAGATCTGAAGGGGTGAAATTTTTTTCCAAAAAATGAGGAAAGACTATAGTCTTTCCTTTTTTTTTCGAAGATTTTTTGACCCTCTGCGATTTCCTTAGGAAAATTTCAGAATGTAATATAAAGGGTAAAGACCTGAAAAATATGTGCCAAACATCCCCCATCCCCTCGCATCTGGTCCAAAAAAATTCCGAAAGTTTTCTGGAACAACCCAATTCTGAACGTTTCCTAGCCAGGTGTGGAGCAGGGGGAAGGGGCGAGGGAAGTTTGCCCCATAATTTCCAAGTGTATACCCTCCAAATAACATTCTGGGAAAATCGGGGAGAGATCTGAAGGGGTGAAATTTTTTTCCAAAAAATGAGGAAAGACTATAGTCTTTCCTTTTTTTTTCAAAGATTTTTTGACCCTCTCCGATTTCCTTAGGAAAATTTCAGAATGTAATATGCAGGGTAAAGACTTGAAAAATATGTGCCAAACATCCCCCATCCCCTCGCATCTGGTCCAAAAAAATTCCGAAAGTTTTCTGGAACAACCCAATTCTGAACGTTTCCTAGCCAGGTGTGGAGCAGTGGGAAGGGGCGAGGGAAGTTTGCCCCATAATTTCCAAGTGTATACCCTCCAAATAACATTCTGGGAAAATCGGGGCGAGATCTGAAGGGGTGAAATTTTTTTCCAAAAAATGAGGAAAGACTATAGTCTTTCCTTTTTTTTTGAAGATTTTTTGACCCTCTCCGATTTCCTTAGGAAAATTTCAGAAAGTAATATGAACCCTAAACACTTGAAAAATATGTGCCAAACATCCCCCATCCCCTCGCATCTGGTCCAAAAAAATTCCGAAAGTTTTCTGGAACAACCCAATTCTGAACGTTTCCTAGCCAGGTGTGGAGCAGTGGGAAGGGGTGAGGGAAGTTTGCCCCATAATTTCCAAGTGTATACCCTCCAAATAACATTCTGGGAAAATCGGGGCGAGATCTGAAGGGGTGAAATTTTTTTCCAAAAAATGAGGAAAGACTATAGTCTTTCCTTTTTTTTTCGAAGATTTTTTGACCCTCTCCGATTTCCTTAGGAAAATTTCAGAAAGTAATATGAACCCTAAACACTTGAAAAATATGTGCCAAACATCCCCCATCCCCTCGCATCTGGTCCAAAAAAATTCCGAAAGTTTTCTGGAACAACCCATTTCTGAACGTTTCCTAGCCAGGTGTGGAGCAGAGGGAAGGGGTGAGGGAAGTTTGCCCCATAATTTCCAAGTGTATACCCTCCAAATAACATTCTGGGAAAATCGGGGCGAGATCTGAAGGGGTGAAATTTTTTTCCAAAAAATGAGGAAAGACTATAGTCTTTTCTTTTTTTTTCGAAGATTTTTTGACCCTCTCCGATTTCCTTAGGAAAATGTCAGAATGTAATATGCAGGGTAAAGACTTGAAAAGTATGTGACAAACATCCCCATCCCCTCGCATCTGGTCCAAAAAAATTCCGAAAGTTTTCTGGAACAACCCAATTCTGAACGTTTCCTAGCCAGGTGTGGAGCAGTGGGAAGGGGTGAGGGAAGTTTGCCCCATAATTTCCAAGTGCATACCCTCCAAATAACATTCTGGGAAAATCGGGGCGAGATCTGAAGGGGTGAAATTTTTTTCCAAAAAATGAGGAAAGACTATAGTCTTTCCTTTTTTTTTCGAAGATTTTTTGACCCTCTGCGATTTCCTTAGGAAAATTTCAGAATGTAATATAAAGGGTAAAGACCTGAAAAATATGTGCCAAACATCCCCCATCCCCTCGCATCTGGTCCAAAAAAATTCCGAAAGTTTTCTGGAACAACCCAATTCTGAACGTTTCCTAGCCAGGTGTGGAGCAGGGGGAAGGGGCGAGGGAAGTTTGCCCCATAATTTCCAAGTGTATACCCTCCAAATAACATTCTGGGAAAATCGGGGAGAGATCTGAAGGGGTGAAATTTTTTTCCAAAAAATGAGGAAAGACTATAGTCTTTCCTTTTTTTTTCAAAGATTTTTTGACCCTCTCCGATTTCCTTAGGAAAATTTCAGAATGTAATATGCAGGGTAAAGACTTGAAAAATATGTGCCAAACATCCCCCATCCCCTCGCATCTGGTCCAAAAAAATTCCGAAAGTTTTCTGGAACAACCCAATTCTGAACGTTTCCTAGCCAGGTGTGGAGCAGTGGGAAGGGGCGAGGGAAGTTTGCCCCATAATTTCCAAGTGTATACCCTCCAAATAACATTCTGGGAAAATCGGGGCGAGATCTGAAGGGGTGAAATTTTTTTCCAAAAAATGAGGAAAGACTATAGTCTTTCCTTTTTTTTTGAAGATTTTTTGACCCTCTCCGATTTCCTTAGGAAAATTTCAGAATGTAATATGAAGGGTAAAGACTTGAAAAATATGTGCCAAACATCCCCCATCCCCTCGCATCTGGTCCAAAAAAATTCCGAAAGTTTTCTGGAACAACCCAATTCTGAACGTTTCCTAGCCAGGTGTGGAGCAGTGGGAAGGGGCGAGGGAAGTTTGCCCCATAATTTCCAAGTGTATACCCTCCAAATAACATTCTGGGAAAATCGGGGCGAGATCTGAAGGGGTGAAATTTTTTTCCAAAAAATGAGGAAAGACTATAGTCTTTCCTTTTTTTTTCGAAGATTTTTTGACCCTCTCCGATTTCCTTAGGAAAATTTCAGAATGTAATATGAAGGGTAAAGACTTGAAAAATATGTGCCAAACATCCCCCATCCCCTCGCATCTGGTCCAAAAAAATTCCGAAAGTTTTCTGGAACAACCCAATTCTGAACGTTTCCTAGCCAGGTGTGGAGCAGAGGGAAGGGGTGAGGGAAGTTTGCCCCATAATTTCCAAGTGTATACCCTCCAAATAACATTCTGGGAAAATCGGGGCGAGATCTGAAGGGGTAAAATTTTTTTCCAAAAAATGAGGAAAGACTATAGTCTTTCCTTTTTTTTTCGAAGATTTTTTGACCCTCTCCGATTTCCTTAGGAAAATTTCAGAAAGTAATATGAACCCTAAACACTTGAAAAATATGTGCCAAACATCCTCCATCCCCTCGCATCTGGTCCAAAAAAATTCCGAAAGTTTTCTGGAACAACCCAATTCTGAACGTTTCCTAGCCAGGTGTGGAGCAGAGGGAAGGGGTGAGGGAAGTTTGCCCCATAATTTCCAAGTGTATACCCTCTAAATAACATTCTGGGAAAATCGGGGCGAGATCTGAAGGGGTGAAATTTTTTTCCAAAAAATGAGGAAAGTCTTTCCTTTTTTTTTCGAAGATTTTTTGACCCTCTCCGATTTCCTTAGGAAAATTTCAGAAAGTAATATGAACCCTAAACACTTGAAAAATATGTGCCAAACATCCCCCATCCCCTCGCATCTGGTCCAAAAAAATTCCGAAAGTTTTCTGGAACAACCCATTTCTGAACGTTTCCTAGCCAGGTGTGGAGCAGTGGGAAGGGGTGAGGGAAGTTTGCCCCATAATTTCCAAGTGTATACCCTCCAAATAACATTCTGGGAAAATCGGGGCGAGATCTGAAGGGGTGAATTTTTTTTCCAAAAAATGAGGAAAGACTATAGTCTTTCCTTTTTTTTTCGAAGATTTTTTGACCCTCTCCGATTTCCGTAGGAAAATTTCAGAAAGTAATATGAACCCTAAACACTTGAAAAATATGTGCCAAACATCCCCCATCCCCTCGCATCTGGTCCAAAAAAATTCCGAAAGTTTTCTGGAACAACCCAATTCTGAACGTTTCCTAGCCAGGTGTGGAGCAGTGGGAAGGGGTGAGGGAAGTTTGCCCCATAATTTCCAAGTGTATACCCTCCAAATAACATTCTGGGAAAATCGGGGCGAGATCTGAAGGGGTGAAATTTTTTTCCAAAAAATGAGGAAAGACTATAGGTAGTCTTTCCTTTTTTTTTCGAAGATTTTTTGACCCTCTCCGATTTCCTTAGGAAAATTTCAGAAAGTAATATGAACCCTAAACACTTGAAAAATATGTGCCAAACATCCCCCATCCCCTCGCATCTGGTCCAAAAAAATTCCGAAAGTTTTCTGGAACAACCCAATTCTGAACGTTTCCTAGCCAGGTGTGGAGCAGTGGGAAGGGGTGAGGGAAGTTTGCCCCATAATTTCCAAGTGTATACCCTCCAAATAACATTCTGGGAAAATCGGGGCGAGATCTGAAGGGGTGAAATTTTTTTCCAAAAAATGAGGAAAGACTATAATAGTCTTTCCTTTTTTTTTCGAAGATTTTTTGACCCTCTCCGATTTCCTTAGGAAAATTTCAGAAAGTAATATGAACCCTAAACACTTGAAAAATATGTGCCAAACATCCCCCATCCCCTCGCATCTGGTCCAAAAAAATTCCGAAAGTTTTCTGGAACAACCCAATTCTGAACGTTTCCTAGCCAGGTATGGAGCAGTGGGAAGGGGTGAGGGAAGTTTGCCCCATAATTTCCAAGTGTATACCCTCCAAATAACATTCTGGGAAAATCGGGGCGAGATCTGAAGGGGTGAAATTTTTTTCCAAAAAATGAGGAAAGACTATAATAGTCTTTCCTTTTTTTTTCGAAGATTTTTTGACCCTCTCCGATTTCCTTAGGAAAATTTCAGAAAGTAATATGAACCCTAAACACTTGAAAAATATGTGCCAAACATCCCCCATCCCCTCGCATCTGGTCCAAAAAAATTCCGAAAGTTTTCTGGAACAACCCAATTCTGAACGTTTCCTAGCCAGGTGTGGAGCAGTGGGAAGGGGTGAGGGAAGTTTGCCCCATAATTTCCAAGTGTATACCCTCCAAATAACATTCTGGGAAAATCGGGGCGAGATCTGAAGGGGTGAAATTTTTTTCCAAAAAATGAGGAAAGACTATAGTCTTTCCTTTTTTTTTCGAAGATTTTTTGACCCTCTCCGATTTCCTTAGGAAAATTTCAGAAAGTAATATGAACCCTAAACACTTGAAAAATATGTGCCAAACATCCCCCATCCCCTCGCATCTGGTCCAAAAAAATTCCGAAAGTTTTCTGGAACAACCCAATTCTGAACGTTTCCTAGCCAGGTGTGGAGCAGTGGGAAGGGGTGAGGGAAG
The DNA here is from genome assembly GCA_963082805.1 of Hemicrepidius hirtus. NCBI lineage: Eukaryota > Metazoa > Arthropoda > Insecta > Coleoptera > Elateridae > Hemicrepidius > Hemicrepidius hirtus. Next base: position 54,174,799 of record OY720159.1, on the reverse strand, counting down.
TTTGCCCCATAATTTCCAAGTGTATACCCTCCAAATAACATTCTGGGAAAATCAGGGCGAGATCTGAAGGGGTGAAATTTTTTTCCAAAAAATGAGGAAACACTATAGTCTTTCCTTTTTTTTTCGAAGATTTTTTGACCCTCTCCGATTTCCTTAGGAAAATTTCAGAAAGTAATATGAACCCTAAACACTTGAAAAATATGTGCCAAACATCCCCCATCCCCTCGCATCTGGTCCAAAAAAATTCCGAAAGTTTTCTGGAACAACCCATTTCTGAACGTTTCCTAGCCAGGTGTGGAGCAGTGGGAAGGGGTGAGGGAAGTTTGCCCCATAATTTCCAAGTGTATACCCTCCAAATAACATTCTGGGAAAATCGGGGCGAGATCTGAAGGGGTGAAATTTTTTTCCAAAAAATGAGGAAAGACTATAGTCTTTCCTTTTTTTTTCGAAGATTTTTTGACCCTCTCCGATTTCCTTAGGAAAATTTCAGAAAGTAATATGAACCCTAAACACTTGAAAAATATGTGCCAAACATCCTCCATCCCCTCGCATCTGGTCCAAAAAAATTCCGAAAGTTTTCTGGAACAACCCAATTCTGAACGTTTCCTAGCCAGGTGTGGAGCAGAGGGAAGGGGTGAGGGAAGTTTGCCCCATAATTTCCAAGTGTATACCCTCTAAATAACATTCTGGGAAAATCGGGGCGAGATCTGAAGGGGTGAAATTTTTTTCCAAAAAATGAGGAAAGTCTTTCCTTTTTTTTTCGAAGATTTTTTGACCCTCTCCGATTTCCTTAGGAAAATTTCAGAAAGTAATATGAACCCTAAACACTTGAAAAATATGTGCCAAACATCCCCCATCCCCTCGCATCTGGTCCAAAAAAATTCCGAAAGTTTTCTGGAACAACCCATTTCTGAACGTTTCCTAGCCAGGTGTGGAGCAGTGGGAAGGGGTGAGGGAAGTTTGCCCCATAATTTCCAAGTGTATACCCTCCAAATAACATTCTGGGAAAATCGGGGCGAGATCTGAAGGGGTGAATTTTTTTTCCAAAAAATGAGGAAAGACTATAGTCTTTCCTTTTTTTTTCGAAGATTTTTTGACCCTCTCCGATTTCCGTAGGAAAATTTCAGAAAGTAATATGAACCCTAAACACTTGAAAAATATGTGCCAAACATCCCCCATCCCCTCGCATCTGGTCCAAAAAAATTCCGAAAGTTTTCTGGAACAACCCAATTCTGAACGTTTCCTAGCCAGGTGTGGAGCAGTGGGAAGGGGTGAGGGAAGTTTGCCCCATAATTTCCAAGTGTATACCCTCCAAATAACATTCTGGGAAAATCGGGGCGAGATCTGAAGGGGTGAAATTTTTTTCCAAAAAATGAGGAAAGACTATAGGTAGTCTTTCCTTTTTTTTTCGAAGATTTTTTGACCCTCTCCGATTTCCTTAGGAAAATTTCAGAAAGTAATATGAACCCTAAACACTTGAAAAATATGTGCCAAACATCCCCCATCCCCTCGCATCTGGTCCAAAAAAATTCCGAAAGTTTTCTGGAACAACCCAATTCTGAACGTTTCCTAGCCAGGTGTGGAGCAGTGGGAAGGGGTGAGGGAAGTTTGCCCCATAATTTCCAAGTGTATACCCTCCAAATAACATTCTGGGAAAATCGGGGCGAGATCTGAAGGGGTGAAATTTTTTTCCAAAAAATGAGGAAAGACTATAATAGTCTTTCCTTTTTTTTTCGAAGATTTTTTGACCCTCTCCGATTTCCTTAGGAAAATTTCAGAAAGTAATATGAACCCTAAACACTTGAAAAATATGTGCCAAACATCCCCCATCCCCTCGCATCTGGTCCAAAAAAATTCCGAAAGTTTTCTGGAACAACCCAATTCTGAACGTTTCCTAGCCAGGTGTGGAGCAGTGGGAAGGGGTGAGGGAAGTTTGCCCCATAATTTCCAAGTGTATACCCTCCAAATAACATTCTGGGAAAATCGGGGCGAGATCTGAAGGGGTGAAATTTTTTTCCAAAAAATGAGGAAAGACTATAGTCTTTCCTTTTTTTTTCGAAGATTTTTTGACCCTCTCCGATTTCCTTAGGAAAATTTCAGAAAGTAATATGAACCCTAAACACTTGAAAAATATGTGCCAAACATCCCCCATCCCCTCGCATCTGGTCCAAAAAAATTCCGAAAGTTTTCTGGAACAACCCAATTCTGAACGTTTCCTAGCCAGGTGTGGAGCAGTGGGAAGGGGTGAGGGAAGTTTGCCCCATAATTTCCAAGTGTATACCCTCCAAATAACATTCTGGGAAAATCAGGGCGAGATCTGAAGGGGTGAAATTTTTTTCCAAAAAATGAGGAAACACTATAGTCTTTCCTTTTTTTTTCGAAGATTTTTTGACCCTCTCCGATTTCCTTAGGAAAATTTCAGAAAGTAATATGAACCCTAAACACTTGAAAAATATGTGCCAAACATCCCCCATCCCCTCGCATCTGGTCCAAAAAAATTCCGAAAGTTTTCTGGAACAACCCATTTCTGAACGTTTCCTAGCCAGGTGTGGAGCAGTGGGAAGGGGTGAGGGAAGTTTGCCCCATAATTTCCAAGTGTATACCCTCCAAATAACATTCTGGGAAAATCGGGGCGAGATCTGAAGGGGTGAAATTTTTTTCCAAAAAATGAGGAAAGACTATAGTCTTTCCTTTTTTTTTCGAAGATTTTTTGACCCTCTCCGATTTCCTTAGGAAAATTTCAGAAAGTAATATGAACCCTAAACACTTGAAAAATATGTGCCAAACATCCCCCATCCCCTCGCATCTGGTCCAAAAAAATTCCGAAAGTTTTCTGGAACAACCCATTTCTGAACGTTTCCTAGCCAGGTGTGGAGCAGTGGGAAGGGGTGAGGGAAGTTTGCCCCATAATTTCCAAGTGTATACCCTCCAAATAACATTCTGGGAAAATCGGGGCGAGATCTGAAGGGGTGAAATTTTTTTCCAAAAAATGAGGAAAGACTATAGTCTTTCCTTTGTTTTTCGAAGATTTTTTGACCCTCTCCGATTTCCTTAGGAAAATTTCAGAAAGTAATATGAACCCTAAACACTTGAAAAATATGTGCCAAACATCCCCCATCCCCTCGCATCTGGTCCAAAAAAATTCCGAAAGTTTTCTGGAACAACCCAATTCTGAACGTTTCCTAGCCAGGTGTGGAGCAGTGGGAAGGGGTGAGGGAAGTTTGCCCCATAATTTCCAAGTGTATACCCTCCAAATAACATTCTGGGAAAATCGGGGCGAGATCTGAAGGGGTGAAATTTTTTCCAAAAAATGAGGAAAGACTATAGTCTTTCCTTTTTTTTTCGAAGATTTTTTGACCCTCTCCGATTTCCTTAGGAAAATTTCAGAAAGTAATATGAACCCTAAACACTTGAAAAATATGTGCCAAACATCCCCCATCCCCTCGCATCTGGTCCAAAAAAATTCCGAAAGTTTTCTGGAACAACCCATTTCTGAACGTTTCCTAGCCAGGTGTGGAGCAGTGGGAAGGGGTGAGGGAAGTTTGCCCCATAATTTCCAAGTGTATACCCTCCAAATAACATTCTGGGAAAATCGGGGCGAGATCTGAAGGGGTGAAATTTTTTTCCAAAAAATGAGGAAAGACTATAGTCTTTCCTTTTTTTTTCGAAGATTTTTTGACCCTCTCCGATTTCCTTAGGAAAATGTCAGAATGTAATATGCAGGGTAAAGACTTGAAAAATATGTGCCAAACATCCCCATCCCCTCGCATCTGGTCCAAAAAAATTCCGAAAGTTTTCTGGAACAACCCAATTCTGAACGTTTCCTAGCCAGGTGTGGAGCAGTGGGAAGGGGCGAGGGAAGTTTGCCCCATAATTTCCAAGTGTATACCCTCCAAATAACATTCTGGGAAAATCGGGGAGAGATCTGAAGGGGTGAAATTTTTTTCCAAAAAATGAGGAAAGACTATAGTCTTTCCTTTTTTTTTCGAAGATTTTTTGACCCTCTCCGATTTCCTTAGGAAAATTTCAGAAAGTAATATGAACCCTAAACACTTGAAAAATATGTGCCAAACATCCCCCATCCCCTCGCATCTGGTCCAAAAAAATTCCGAAAGTTTTCTGGAACAACCCAATTCTGAACGTTTCCTAGCCAGGTGTGGAGCAGTGGGAAGGGGTGAGGGAAGTTTGCCCCATAATTTCCAAGTGTATACCCTCCAAATAACATTCTGGGAAAATCGGGGCGAGATCTGAAGGGGTGAAATTTTTTTCCAAAAAATGAGGAAAGACTATAGTCTTTCCTTTTTTTTTCGAAGATTTTTTGACCCTCTCCGATTTCCTTAGGAAAATTTCAGATAGTAATATGAACCCTAAACACTTGAAAAATATGTGCCAAACATCCCCCATCCCCTCGCATCTGGTCCAAAAAAATTCCGAAAGTTTTCTGGAACAACCCAATTCTGAACGTTTCCTAGCCAGGTATGGAGCAGTGGGAAGGGGTGAGGGAAGTTTGCCCCATAATTTCCAAGTGTATACCCTCCAAATAACATTCTGGGAAAATCGGGGCGAGATCTGAAGGGGTGAAATTTTTTTCCAAAAAATGAGGAAAGACTATAGTCTTTCCTTTTTTTTTCGAAGATTTTTTGACCCTCTCCGATTTCCTTAGGAAAATTTCAGAAAGTAATATGAACCCTAAACACTTGAAAAATATGTGCCAAACATCCCCCATCCCCTCGCATCTGGTCCAAAAAAATTCCGAAAGTTTTCTGGAACAACCCAATTCTGAACGTTTCCTAGCCAGGTGTGGAGCAGTGGGAAGGGGTGAGGGAAGTTTGCCCCATAATTTCCAAGTGTATACCCTCCAAATAACATTCTGGGAAAATCGGGGCGAGATCTGAAGGGGTGAAATTTTTTTCCAAAAAATGAGGAAAGACTATAGTCTTTCCTTTTTTTTTCGAAGATTTTTTGACCCTCTCCGATTTCCTTAGGAAAATTTCAGAAAGTAATATGAACCCTAAACACTTGAAAAATATGTGCCAAACATCCCCCATCCCCTCGCATCTGGTCCAAAAAAATTCCGAAAGTTTTCTGGAACAACCCATTTCTGAACGTTTCCTAGCCAGGTGTGGAGCAGTGGGAAGGGGTGAGGGAAGTTTGCCCCATAATTTCCAAGTGTATACCCTCCAAATAACATTCTGGGAAAATCGGGGCGAGATCTGAAGGGGTGAAATTTTTTTCCAAAAAATGAGGAAAGACTATAGTCTTTCCTTTTTTTTTCGAAGATTTTTTGACCCTCTCCGATTTCCTTAGGAAAATTTCAGAAAGTAATATGAACCCTAAACACTTGAAAAATATGTGCCAAACATCCCCCATCCCCTCGCATCTGGTCCAAAAAAATTCCGAAATTTTTCTGGAACAACCCAATTCTGAACGTTTCCTAGCCAGGTGTGGAGCAGTGGGAAGGGGTGAGGGAAGTTTGCCCTATAATTTCCAATTGTATACCCGCCAAATAACATTATGGGAAAATCGGGGCGAGATCTGAAGGGGTGAAATTTTTTTCCAAAAAATGAGGAAAGACTATATAATATAGACTTTCCTTTTTTTTTCGAAGATTTTTTGACCCTCTCCGATTTCCTTAGGAAAATTTCAGAATGTAATATGAAGGGTAAAGACTTGAAAAATATGTGCCAAACATCCCCCATCCCCTCGCATCTGGTCCAAAAAAATTCCGAAAGTTTTCTGGAACAACCCAATTCTGAACGTTTCCTAGCCAGGTGTGGAGCAGTGGGAAGGGGTGAGGGAAGTTTGCCCCATAATTTCCAAGTGTATACCCTCCAAATAACATTCTGGGAAAATCGGGGCGAGATCTGAAGGGGTGAAATTTTTTTCCAAAAAATGAGGAAAGCCTATAGTCTTTCCTTTTTTTTTCGAAGATTTTTTGACCCTCTCCGATTTCCTTAGGAAATTTCAGAAAGTAATATGAACCCTAAACACTTGAAAAATATGTGCCAAACATCCCCCATCCCCTCGCATCTGGTCCAAAAAAATTCCGAAAGTTTTCTGGACCAACCCTATTCTGAACGTTTCCTAGCCAGGTGTGGAGCAGTGGGAAGGGGTGAGGGAAGTTTGCCCTATAATTTCCAAGTGTATACCCTCCAAATAACATTATGGGAAAATCGGGGCGAGATCTGAAGGGGTGAAATTTTTTTCCAAAAAATGAGGAAAGACTATAGTCTTTCCTTTTTTTTTCGAAGATTTTTTGACCCTCTCCGATTTCCTTAGGAAAATTTCAGAATGTAATATGAAGGGTAAAGACTTGAAAAACATGTGCTAAACATCCCCCATCCCCTCGCATCTGGTCCAAAAAAATTCCGAAAGTTTTCTGGAACAACCCAATTCTGAACGTTTCCTAGCCAGGTGTGGAGCAGTGGGAAGGGGTGGGGGAAGTTTGCCCCATAATTTCCAAGTGTATACCCTCCAAATAACATTCTGGGAAAATCGGGGCGAGATCTGAAGGGGTGAAATTTTTTTCCAAAAAATGAGGAAAGACTATAGTCTTTCCTTTTTTTTCGAAGATTTTTTGACCCTCTCCGATTGCCTTAGGAAATTCCCAGAATGTGATATGAAGTCTCAACACTTGAAAAATATGTACCAAATATCCCTCATCCCCTCCCGTCTAGTCAAAAGAAATTAAGGAAGTTTTCAGAAAAAAACCATTTTTCAAACATCCTAACCTAACCTAACATTTAGCTAATAAATGGAGCAGTGTGGACGCACCGTTAGCTGATAAATGTTGCTGTGTGAACGCACCTTTAGCTAATAGGAGTTGCATGCGTGAACGCACCTTTATCTAATAATAATTGCGTTTTGAATGCACCTTTAGCTAATAAAAGTTGCTGTGTGAACGCACCTTTAGCTAATAAAAGTTGCTGTGTGAACGCACCTTTATCTAAAAAAGTTGCTGTGTGAACGCACCTTTAGCTAATAAAAGTTGCTGTGTGAACGCACCTTTAGCTAATAAAAATTGCGTTGTGAACGCACCTTTAGCTAATAAAAGTTGCTGTGTGAACCCACTTTTAGCTAATAAAAGTTGCTGTGTGAACGCACCTTTAGCTAAAAAAGTTGCTGTGTGAACGCACCTTTAGCTAATAAAAGTTGCTGTGTGAACGCACCTTTAGCTAAAAAAGTTGCTGTGTGAACGCACCTTTAGCTAATAAAAGTTGCTGTGTGAACGCACCTTTAGCCAATAAAAGTTGCTGTGAGAACGCACCTTTAGCTAATAAAAATTGCGTTGTGAACGCACCTTTAGCTAATAAAAGTTGCTGTGTGGACGCACCTTTAGCTAATAAAAGTTGCTGTGTGAACGCACCTTTAGCTAATAAAGTTGCTGCGTGAACGCACCTTTAGCTAATAAAAGTTGCTGTGTGAACGCACCTTTAGCTAAAAAAGTTGCTGTGTGAACGCACCTTAAGCTAATAAAAATTGCTGTGTGAACGCACCTTTAGCTAATAAAAATTGCGTTGTGAACGCACCTTTAGCTAATAAAAGTTGCTGTGTGAACGCACCTTTAGCTAATAAAAGTTGCTGTGTGAACGCACCTTTAGCTAATAAAAATTGCGTTGTGAACGCACCTTTAGCTAATAAAAGTTGCTGTGTGAACGCACCTTTAGCTAATAAAAGTTGCTGTGTGAACGCACCTTTAGCTAAAAAAGTTGCTGTGTGAACGCACCTTTAGCTAATAAAAGTTGCTGTGTGAACGCACCTTTAGCCAATAAAAGTTGCTGTGAGAACGCACCTTTAGCTAATAAAAGTTGCTGTGTGAACGCACCTTTAGCTAAAAAAGTTGCTGTGTGAACGCACCTTTAGCTAATAAAAGTTGCTGTGTGAACGCACCTTTATCTAAAAAAGTTGCTGTGTGAACGCACCTTTAGCTAATAAAAGTTGGTGTGAACGCACCTTTAGCCAATAAAAGTTGCTGTGAGAACGCACGTTTAGCTAATAAAAATTGCTGTGTGAACGCACCTTTAGCTAATAAAAGTTGCACTTTTTTTAGCTAAAGGTGCGTTCACACTGCAACTTTTATTAGCTAAAGGTGCGTTCACACAGCAACTTTTTAGCTAAAGGTGCGTTCTCACAGGAACTTTTATTGGCTAAAGGTGCGTTCACACAGCAACTTTTTTAGATAAAGGTGCGTTCACACAGCAACTTTTATTAGCTAAAGGTGCGTCCACACAGCAACTTTTTTTAAGCTAAAGGTGCGTTCACACTGCAACGTATATTAGCTAAAGGTGCGTTCACACTGCAACCTTTATTACCTAAAGATGCGTTCACTCAGCAACTTTTTTAAGCTAAAGGTGCGTTCACACTGCAACCTTTATTACCTAAATGTGCGTTCACACAGCAACTTTTTTTAAATTAAAGGTGCGTTCACACAGCAACTTTTTTTAGCTAAAGGTGCGTTCACACAGCAACTTTTATTAGTTAAAGGTGCGTTCACACTGCAACTTTTATTAGCTAAAGGTGCGTTCACACTGCAACTTTTATTAGCTGAAGGTGCGTCCACTCAGCAACTTTTTTAAGCTAAAGGTGCGTTCACACAGCAACTTTTATTGGCTAAAGGTGCGTTCACACAGCAACTTTTTTAGATAAAGGTGCGTTCACACAGCAACTTTTATTAGCTAAAGGTGCGTCCACACAGCAACTTTTTTTAAGCTAAAGGTGCGTTCACACTGCAACGTATATTAGCTAAAGGTGCGTTCACACTGCAACCTTTATTACCTAAAGATGCGTTCACTCAGCAACTTTTTTAAGCTAAAGGTGCGTTCACACTGCAACCTTTATTACCTAAAGGTGCGTTCACACAGCAACTTTTTTTAAATTAAAGGTGCGTTCACACAGCAACTTTTTTTAGCTAAAGGTGCGTTCACACAGCAACTTTTATTAGTTAAAGGTGCGTTCACACTGCAACTTTTATTAGCTAAAGGTGCGTTCACACTGCAACTTTTATTAGCTGAAGGTGCGTCCACACTGCAACCTTTATTACCTAAGGATGCGTTCACACAGCAACTTTATTTAAGCCAAAGGTTGCGTTCACACTGCAACGTATATTAGCTAAAGGTGCGTTCACACTGCAACCTTTATTACCTAAAGGTGCGTTCACACAGCAACTTTTTTAAGCTAAAGGTGCGTTCACACTGCAACTTTTATTAGCTAAAGGTGCGTTCACACAGCAACTTTTTTTAAATTAAAGGTGCGTTCACGCAGCAACTTTTTTTTAGCTAAAGGTGCGTTCACACTGCAACTTTTATTAGCTAAAGGTGCGTTCACACAGCAACTTTTTTAAATTAAAGGTGCGTTCACGCAGCAACTTTTTTTTAGCTAAAGGTGCGTTCACACTGCAACCTTTATTACCTAAAGATGCGTTCACACAGCAACGTTTGTTTAAGCTAAAGGTGCGTTCACACTGCAACTTTTATTACCTAAAGGTGCGTTCACACAGCAATTTTTATTAGCTAAAGGTGCGTTCACACTGAAACTTTTAGAACATTCAGACAAATTCTCCTAAATTACAAAACTTCATGCAATTTTTTTACAGCGTAGCGCTTATCTCTTAGGAAAACCTTTCTTTAAAATTTTTGTTAGCCCTATAAAGGGCTGTTTTTATCTTCACATCTCTAAAAAGGGCCGTTTCTCCTTCAGGACTGATGATCTTCGGCTACCTCCTGGAAGAAGTGGGCGGCGGCCTCCCCAGGATGAAATCGTCCGAGAACTGCAGGAAATCGACCTAAAACAAATTATTTAGACCCTACTTTTACCCCCGAGTGTTCAACATCCCTCAACCCCTATCTGTTCAAAAAAAATTCAGAAAGGTTTCAGGACTCCTGTACATTTCCTAACCAGGCAGGGAGCAGTGGGGAGGGTTGGGGGAAGTTTGTCCCATAATTTCCATGTGTACACCCTCCAAATAACATTCTGGGAAAATCGTGGCGAGATCTGAAGGGGTCAATTTTTTTTCCAAAAAATGAGGAAAGACTATAGTCTTTGCTCTTTTTTTGGACATTTTTTTCACCCCTCCAGATCTGGTTCGGATTTTCCCAGAATGTTATTTGGAGGGTGTACACTTGGAAAATATGCGCCAAACTTCCCTCATCCCTCTCCACTGCTCACCACTTAGCGAGTAAAGTAAAAGATGTGTAGATTAGTAGGTTATTAAAATACTTCATTACACAGTTTAAAGTACCAAATTTTTATTGTAATCATTAACATAATGGCTTTACAATTATTATATATACACTCATTTAGTAAAATGTACTGTATTATACACTTAAAAACGTGCAAATGTAATAGAAAATATAGATATCTACAAATAAAACTTTTTGCCATAATATAAAAGCAACAATTATCACCATTTTACTAATTAGATCACAGAATATCGGCCGACTAATAGCACATGACAGTCGTCACAAACACGAACAGGTTTTGCTGACGAAGGTAAAGCCATAGTATTGTCAGAACATGCATTACAAAATATTTCTCCACAATTACGGCAATGATGCTGCAACAATTTTTGTCAATTTTACAAGTGGTAAATAAAATTGAATAGAGCTTACCTTCCGCCTAGTTATATTGAATTCTTTTGTGCAACCTTTACATTGTGTAGCAGATTTATCTTCAGCCCATGCACCATCGGTTTTACGACCAGCCTCCTCTTTTAAATCCGAAAGTTTTAGCTTACTAACACTTAATTGTGCTCCTAGTTCTTCTAATGTTTGTTCTTGCTCTAACCAACGCTCTTTTAGGGTGTAGTATTCTTCTTGCAGTGTTGCATATTTCTAAAAGAATAAAATCATACTAAAATAATAACTCTTTCGATTATTACACACAAATTAGGGGTGTTTGTAAAAAAATACGACTGCTTGCTGAAATAAATAATAAAATTAAAAAAAATGACACAAAGTTGTTATGACTGTTTGGGTACTTTTTCTTCACATGGATTTGTGTTTCCAAATATTACCAGTCTACCTGTCTCTTTTTATCTCTCAAGGATCCCTATTTCTATCTCCCTCTTTACTCTATATGTTTGTCTACCTCCTTTATCTTTTTGATTGTTTAACCAAATGTGGGCCTGTTTTATTTTTTTTTCTCAATTAACGTTTTCTTGTTTCTCTACCTATTATCTACCAATAATATTTTAAAACTCTAACATTGAGCCGTGAGCTTACTTGTGCAATAGCTTTCAGATGTGTAAGTTCCAGTTGTAATTGAGAAATACGTTCCCGGTCTTGCTGCATGTTTTCTTGTAGTGATATTCTCCACTCCCTTTCAACTTTCAGGTCACCTTCAACATTGGTAGCTTGTTCCTCATGGTGGGCAGCTTGTATGTCTAATTCTCGCCTTTTTTGTTCCACATTTGTTCTTTCTATTTCGCTTTCTCGGTATCTACAAAATAATTTTTATTTTGTTGCTGCATTTCATTAGAATTATTTGAAACAGGATGTGTATAAGATTCAAATACTTACCTTAGAATTTTAAGTGATGTAATTTTTTTTTTGTTAATAAACCTACAGAGGGTGAATCACATTAGTGTTTTTTTTTATAAAAATTTAAGAAATAATAAAAAAGAATTAAAGTTCCAAAGAGTCCTTAGGACTAATCTCTAATAATTAAAAAATCTTTGTTCTCTTTGGTGGATCAGACCATAGATTTTTAATCACCCTGTGTAGGCTTTAAAAAAATACGAAAAAGAATAATAACATAACAAAAATAAAAACACAAACATGCTGTAAAATAGAAAATAATTTTAAATTTGTACATAAATTAACTAACAAGAAAATAATGGCAAACCTACTACGTAACTACTAATAAAACCAAAATTAAATGAAACACAAATAAAGATGAAGGGATCTTAATAAAATCACTTCCTTATATTTTTTAAACTTTTTATTTTTACAAAACAGTTTCGCAAAGCCAAAAAAAAAACAGTACATCCTTTAATGCAAAAAAAATATTCCAACAAAAAGCAGAAACTCTAACATTGTTATAGTAATCTCTTACAACGTTACATTTTAACATACATTTATTATTTTTACATTAATAAGGAAAACTTGTATCTAAATTACATGTTATATTAGCAGCTGCCGTAGTGAAGGTTTGCCAATACTTCCAATGCTTTATCTTAACCTACCTTGATAATAAACAGTGATATATGAGTATAATAAATAGTATATCCAACACCAAAAAGCAATATTAAAGACTTATAATACAAAATAAGGTGATTTTTTAATATTCGGGGGAACCCCCCTTACTATTATATTTCTTAAAGTCACCTTATTTTGTTTTATCTAATAAATGAAGAAATATTAATGTTTTATCAAAATTCCATTGTCACCTGATAATACAATACACATACGTGTAATAATAAAATAGGGAAATTTTGTTTAGTAACCTACAAGTGCGTTAAAGCCAAGAACTGTTATAATCAAAGCCAAGACGTGTAAGAAAAGAATTTACCTACTTTGCTTCAAGAGCTTGGATTGTGTCTGACATAGACTGCGTTTTAGCTTCTAGCTTGGCAATTAGTTCGGTCTTATGTTTAAGGGACCCCTCGCACTCCTGAAATAAGCCACTTTATATACAATCCTCAGTCTTCTCAATTTCGTTCCTAAATCCTTCATCTCTAATACTTTTAACTAACATTCTATAAACAAAATAAAAAGGGAAATAAAATATTTCTCCAATTTTACAGCCATAACCAGTTCAGTGACTTAGCCACGCCCCTTTATCTGCTCTGTAGGCAAACATTAATTTATTGCTGTTGAATCCACCCTGTCACATCAACAACAATTTAACAAAAAATTATTAAATTTAAACGTTTGTTACTTGAAGGTCAAACCTATTTTTGCCTACAGAGCAGCCATCTTGCATATTGTGACAGCACATGGAAATGCCCAATCATGAACTGATTGCAGCTTTTATAGAGTACCTCAAGGCTCTAAACTGGGTCCCACATTATTCTTATACCAATATAATTATCAAATTAACGAATTTTATATTGCATGACCTTGAAATTTTCGAACTCTTAAAAGTTTCCGAGTGTAGAGTTTCTGGAAAATTTTAAAGTTCATGTAAACTTTGTTTTTGATGTAAAGAACAAATAAAAAAGTATTGAGAGTATGATTTCATGAAAATCACTGCTTCAATAATTTTTACTCGTCCCGTTATAAAAGCAACAATTAAACATTTTAACAAATTACCAACTTCTAAACAAGCATTTTTAAAAACAATAAAATTCTGGAGCTGTTGATTAAGTTACTTGAGGTTGTTCAATGACTTCAACCTCAGTTTTGGCAGAAATAGAATTTTTTTCTAAATTTTCTGTTGATGCAGCTTCACTGCATTCTTGTTTAATTTCGAGAGATTTTTTTGTTGTTTCAGGAGACTTCACAATACCAGTAGCCAATGTTTCACCAGATTGACTTGAATTCGCTTCAGTAATATCTTTTTTATGCATTTCAGAATTTTTAAACTCTTTAAAATCGATTTTAGAAGAGGGTAGAAATTTTTTATCGAATGATGTGGGTCTTTTTTCAAAAGATTTTTTATCACGATTTGAATCTTTAATTAAATGGTTGTATTTTTCTAGATTATTGAGGATTTTGCCGATTTGACCAGCTTTGGCTTGGAGACGACTCACCACTTCTCCTTTTTGGGTCAGCTCCATTTCACATTCCTATAATTATTTTAAGAGAAATTTGACATCTTAATGAACAATCATCATAACAAATCTTTTAATTCGTGCACTGGCAGTTTAAAAAAATGTTGTTTTTTTTAGAAAAACACAGCCATAACAACCTTGCAAATAATAAAAAGTGTCGAAGGGTTAATATTTTGCATACGACGGTGCTCATTAAAAATTTCTAATTGCTCATGCCTACCTGAAGCTTCTTATACATCTCCAAATTAATCAATTTAATGTCGTCCAATTGTCTTCTTAAAGAAATTATAGTATCCTGTTTCTCGTGAATATCTTTTTCCAAAAGTTTCATAGCCACCTCCATTTCCGCTTTGATACACAACTAAAAAAAATAATAATCTTCATTTTCTAATCAGAGGATAAAAAAAATACTTACCTGAATCTCCAGTTCTTTATCCGCTTCTTGTCTTAATCTTCTCTCCTCTTCTAGGCGTTGCTGAAGTTCAGAAGCATCTCCCTTTAAGGCTTTTGAGTTATCTCCATTTTCCTCACTTGAAATTTTAGCTAACCGTGTATCATTACAAACAGTAAAAGCATCATGTCTGTCTTCTTTACCGAGTTCTTTACGTAATTGTCGGTTCTCATCATATAGGGAGAGGAGACTGTTTTTAGCAATTGCCAAATCCTCTTTCATAAGTGCATTTGTCGTTGTAAGTGATTCAACTTTTGTTTGTAGATTCGTTACAGTTGCACTAGAAAAAAAATTTATTTTATACAGAATTTTTTTTAGACTCAAAAACAAATTTTATTTGATCTTTAATTGTTTTTTTGATTTAATAATCAAAACCACAAGGATATTCTAAAAAAACTTTTATATTTAAAATTTATTTGTACCTGCAAAAATAACGGAAATATTGTTCACAGTATAAAGGGGATTCCCCTACTTACTTTAAATGCCTATTCAGTTCTTCGATGTAGTTTTTCTGATCTAAAACAGTTACCATGTTATCATCCCCTTGTTGTTCATCAATAGGCTCTCCGGTTAGTTGATGAGATGACCGTAAATACAACGAAAAATCAATTACACCTTGAGGACAATCTAAATCTTCTTCCTAAAATGTTTTAATGGGTAAAAAAGAAGAGTTAAAAAAATAGCCAGTTACCTTGACACATAAATTGCAGTCAATGACATTCAATCCGACCAGTAACCCAATGATGATTATGGCTTCATCGCTGAGCATTAACGCATCAGGCTCAAAATACTCAGCTAGGGCTTCATCTTTGTGATCCAATAAAACTTTTAAATAATCGGCCAACTTTTTCTGCATTAGGGCTAATCTCAGCCATGCCCTTGCACGTCCCATATGGGTTCTAAAAAATATTTGGATGCGATCACAGAATAATTTTAATTTTTTTAAAATAGTTTTTTCATTTTAAACCCCCTCCCTTTTTTTATCAAGAGAATTGAAAAAAAAAAATGAAACTAGGAAAAGGTGACAACAAAATTTTAGGGACTTGGCAATCAAAAAATGTCTAAAATGGGTTCACCCTGTAATCTGAACCAAATTATGTACAGGGTAAGTCAATAGAAAGATGTCTATAAGCCACTAATAAAAAATTCTGTTATGAAGAGAAGGAGTCATGTTTAGTTTCTTTTCTATAGTCTTACCAAAAATGTTGACTCACCATGTATAATTTTTACTATTAATACTTTAAAATAGTTCCTTACCGTACAGTTGGTAAATCCCGTACACTTGCTGTAATATCTTGTGCTTCGGGCGTGAATTTTTCAACCATTTGTAATATATCCCATAATTCCTTTTTAGGACCAAGAAGACCCTTAAACCATACAAACAATAAATTTTATTATTAACTTTCCTTTTATAAAATTTAAGATTAGTCAACTAAAAAGCTTGGAAAAAAGCTAACCTTTTTTGGCCGCAATCCATGTCGAAGAACGTGCTCAAGTACAATGAAAAAATGCTGTAAAGGCATGTGATCGGAATCCAGCATGCGCCCATAGCGAAGCGACTGTTCTATGAGTTCCTTAACAACTAATTTGCTAATGTTAACTAGGTTACTTCGCTCTATAACTACTGGATCTCTACCTGCAACAATAGGTACAGGTAGAAAAAGCTGGTTAGTTAATTTTTTTAAGCAACCCTACCAAAAGGGTATGCAGGAATTTCAGGTGAAGGACTTGAGAGGGGTTGTAAGGAGTCCTGCATGTTAAATTCAACATCATGGAGCTCCTTAAGACACAACCACTCTCCGTCAACAGACACCCGAAAGTTACACAAGTAGATGGTGTCTTGTGCTCCTGCCATGTCTTGTTCCATTGCGGTATCACCGCCTTCTACCATTATTCCTTGTGCTTTCATAATACGCAGGCTGTTATAAACACTTTTTTTTTTAAACCCAAACCACTTTTTTGGTTTAATTCATTGTTCTTATTTCAACATTCATAATGTCGGACAACTTGAAGATGGATATTGGAATATTTCCACCCATAACTCTTTTATTATTGCAGATTACTTAATGATATGAATGCGAATTTACATTGTGGGACAATACCGTGCTATTGATTTATAAGACTGTGAGTGAGTAATAAAGGGTGGCTGCATTTTGTTGGGGGTGGAAATCAATACCGTTTCAATGTCAACACAACGCCCTCTTTGGGAGAGCTTTGAAAGATTCCATAGAGGGGGACCTATTTACTACTTGAAGACCTTGTAGGAAAAGTCTGGGTTCTCAGGGAAATTTTGGGGAAGACTGGAGAGAGTTAAGGTCTTTCAAGGAAAGTTTGAGAAGATCTAGGAAATTCTGGGTAATCTCGGGGACATATAGCATGTCCTGGGGAAGTCTAGGGAATGTTTAGGTTAGAGGAAAGAAATCTAGGGATGTTCTGGGGATGGTTGGAGGATGTCAAGGTTATCACGGGAAAATTTGAGATGTTGTGAGAAAACTCAGGGAACTCTGGGGTAGTCTCAAGGAAATCTAGGATGTTCTGGGGAAGACCCAAGGAAGTTTGGCTTGGAGAAAAGAAATTCAAGGAATGTTATATGATATAAAAATTTAAATGATCTGTTATATCACTGCATATGTCATAATATTTAATCTATGATAAAGTTATAAATAAATTAGTATCAATAAATACACATTAAAACAAACTAAAATGAAAATTGTAACTGAAAACAAAACAATTGCATAACAAAACAGCTGAATATTAAAACAGATAAATATTAAAACAAATGCACATTAAAATAAATGTAGGTCAAAACAAAACAATATATTAAACAAATACCTAATTAGAATAATAAAAATTGCAAAATATAAATAAGGAGTAATTTTATTTAAAGCATTCTTGAAGTACATTTTGGATTATTAAAAAAATGGATGAGCTACCTATGTAGGCTACTGGAAATTTATTCTGCTTGGTATTTATGCAAATAACATGAGCGACCTTTGAAAATGACAAATAAAGGGCAAACAAATACCATGGCAACATATTGTAATTAAGTTGAATAGGGAAACTAGGGCAAGATATATTACCCGGAATTGTTTCTTGAATATTTTTAGATTCCATAAAAATTCCTCTCTCTTTGGCTTACATAAAATAAATGTGTTATATGAAATTACACAAGGGATGTTAAAAGTAAAACTATACGAGATATATTCTGGATAGTAGTTTTTTCTTCAGGAGTTAATACTCCTTGCTTGGCATGTATCCAAAGAAGATTATGCAGATCTTATTAAAGAGAAGGTTAAAGAATAAAAAGAAAAGCTAATTGAGAACTAATACCAAGTTGTACATTAAATCTGGAGCACTTTACTTTGCAAACGGCTCATCCCAAATTTAACATTAAACTCAAGTGGAAGAAAGTTACGGTTGAATCTTTAGAGGGTTAGTTAGTAGGGTTTTAATACACAATTTAAGTCTTTTTTTAAGTCCTAAGAACAGAAAATGTATAGTAATTTCTAAAAAAACTCAAAAAAGTGACAGATTGGAAACACTTTTGTGAGGTTAGATCTTGATTACATAACTGTCAACAAGCAGTTTAAAACACAAAACCTTTAAACTTTTTAATCATTAATGCCTACATACTATTCTTATCTTAATAGTGGCAATTATATTTAAATAACTTATCCATTATACCATACCTATCACCTGTCGAAACTTCAACAGGTTGTTATGTTATGTCCCTGGGAAGGAGCACAATCATATCTTATTAAATTGTTAGAATAACCTTGGACATTAGTTAATGTAATTGTAATTAGAAATATAATTGTTTATTGTAAAAAAAAGTAAAACTGTTTACACATACCCTTAATAATATACTTGGATTTTCGTTTTTTGGCCTTCGATACCAATAAAGGGGTCCATTGAAATTCGTCTATAATTGAAGATAAGGAAGGAGATCTTGAAGCACTTCTTTCAGAATGTGTTGAATTAAAAATTGTGGGTGTATTTGGAGTTGTTGGCGAACCTTCACTACTGGCAGCAGCCATTTTCACTCAAATGTCATTAGTGAGGAACTAAACCAAAATGTAGTACTCTGTAGACGGTGCATGTGTTTATATTCACATACAGGGTACATTCAATTAGTTTAATGTACAGACACAATATTTCCTAAAGATGTTTTTAAATAATCCGAAGGCGATCCCTGTACACTCGGTTTTACACTCTTCTGGCACCGAAGAACTACCTAATTATGTGTAAACGTCTACTTGATTTACCCAAAAAATAGTTGTCTTGTATATAGCAAGGTTACAAACCTTGAAGTAAATAAACAAATGACTAAATAGGTGATTCAGAAAGTTAGGTTAATTTAAATTGCTACGATTAACGAACTTCTATAATTTCCTACAATAATTAAAACACAATGAATAAGGAATTATTGATATTATTCTTCGTCTTCTGTGCATGCATAGAAAAAGGTAAACTTTAGTAATTAGTTTTTGTTTTTACCTTATAAGGTGGGTGTGGCAATTGTTTTTGGGGCCTTACCCATCTTCATAATTCAATTGTTTTTAAGGTAATTCTTACCATTAAACTTTTAGGGCTAGCTCTTTGGTGTTACGAATGTGTAAGTACCCAACCAGGGTGTGGCGAGCAATTGAACTGGTTGTGGCATTGGACTTCAAAATGCCCTGAAGATGATGATGTTTGTGTAAAAATATTAGAAACCAAGAATGGTAAGTTAAATTAAAATCCTTAAGCACACCCTATATTGTTTGTTTTTAGCCGATACAGTGATAACGAGGGCATGCTTGAGTTCCATACAGGGACTGAGAAGGGATGTACCTGCTGACCATTATGAAGGTTGTCGACCAGCTGCTGTTGATGTTCATCTTTCTAATTATGTGAACAATTCTATTAAAGAGCTTGATATTTATAGGTAAATAATTTTTTCGATTAGTGGATTTAAAAGGAATTTTTGATCTCGAATGGGTTGTTATGAAGGCTTGGGGAGGGGATAATAAGGAGTGGCGTAATATTTAAATAATTTTGTTTTAGGAATCATTATGATTCAACGACATGGTGTTTCTGTTTCTTGGATCATTGGTGTAACAATTCCAATTTGTCGCTTCCGTCCCTACTCCTAGTGGCTACCAGTATTGTTTGTGGATTATTTTCACAAATTTTCTGATTAAGAAATGATTTTAATTTGTAAATCCGTCCATTTTTAATCGTTTTTGTACTTTTTATATACTTTTTAAAATGTTGATCTGACTCTTGGATCTGACTATTGTTAAACAATTTTTTGTACGTTTAATGGTTTTTAAACCATTTGTGCCTGATTGATTAATATGACAAGTAGGTTTATAAATATTCCAAAATATTGGAATGTATTACACATGATGGTATTATTTGTAATTAACTTTTATGAGAATATATTAACAAGAATTTTTAGAATAAGTGTAAAGTGTAGGAAATAAAAATTTTTTATTACCTGAAGAGAGCTGTATTATTTATTAGTCTGGGAGGGGAGACTGGGGATTCCCATGTAGAAAAAAATAAAAAATGCGTTATTTTCTCACATGTACTTAATAGAAATTCACCGGAAATTTTAAATTAAGTATAAAATCTAGTAAAACTATATCCATAATAGTAACTCTATTAATAATATTTCTTAGGATTCAAATAATGATCTTTCGGAACGTTTCCATTTGCCTCAATTTCTACCAAACACTGAGATATAGGTTTCTTGGTTTCCATCGACATGTACAAGGCATTCTGAATGACTGCACAATCAGCAGTTCGTAGATCTGATGCAAGTTCAAGTGCTGCACATACTCTTATAAATGCAGTTATTAAATCGGTTCCATATTTCCCATATTCGCTTGTTTGATAATCCCATGGCGTAAGATAATGATACTGCAACCAGTAAGTCTTGTACCATAAAAATACAAGATTGGTATCTGCTGGGAACCTTTAGAAAAACATGGTACATAAATTTAAAATTAAACAAGTTTTAAAATCATACTTTTCTCCATTTTTTAAACCAAAAATAGTGCTACCGCTATGGATAAGCCAGGAAAAGTGTAAAATGATCCCGTACCGCATCCATCCAGCTAAAAATATTGCACACAAGACAGATTCTTTCCAATAAGAATAAGGTAAGTACACTGGTAAAAGTATAAAGAAACTTAGATAAAGGATCCAATAATATCTAAAACATAAAAAGTTTAAAAAAGTGTCACACTGGGGAAAAGCCTTTTAAATTTTTAATTGAAAATTTACTTTTTCTGAAACATCACCACTCCATCGCTTTCCAAGTCGTTCATATTAACCGTCTCTTTTAAAGTTTCCTGTTCAGGTGGTTCTTTTTGCAATAAGCATAGAAAATGTGCGTGGAAGAAGCCTTTACTTGGATTAAAAGGATCTTCGTTTGTTCCAAAGTGTTTGTGGTGCAATCTATGGTACAAAACCCATTCATAAATGCTTCCCTAGAAATAAAATAAAAATTAAACTCTGAAGTACCTCAATTAAAAAAAATTGCTACCTGTCCTGCCAATGTTTGGCAAAGCATTAGAAATATTTTCAGGCCTGTAGATGCTGTATACGAATTATGGGCCCATAATCTATGAGCCCCTGCATTGATTCCAATGACTCCGAGTAAAATCAACAAAAAACCTGTAATTATAAAAAAAAATACAGTGTGAAGTAAATTTGTACAGAGAGACTGGGATTCCCAAATAATTGTAATTTTTTTTACCATTTTTCGAAATCCTTTAATAGGTACCTACTATACTATATGTTCCGTATTTGGGACCTATGTGGTCACCCCTATTCTGTAAAAATTCGTTCACGAACAACCAGTTAGCTAACGACAATCGTTGACGAAGCTTGTATTAACGGTTAGAATAAACTTTTGAATGGAAAATCTAACAATCGTTGGTGAACGAGTTGTTACGGCTTACGGAATAGGGGTGTATGTTCAATAACGGTAATAAAAAGAAAGTAAGATGTAAAGCATCTATAGGTATTTACTATTTATCTACGCTAACTGCACTAAGTGCATTTACTGGTACGAAAAATCAATAAAAATGCGTTTTAGAAAGTTGACCATTGTTTTAGAAAAGCTAAATTAGCATTAAATTAATTGAACATGAACAAGGATTATATACCTATTCTATTACGACGATTTTTTAGTTCCTGCATCCTGCATGAATTTTCGCTTTTAGCGCGAGCGAGTAGCCACAGTGGTGAAAAGCCTTTTAAATTTCACTTTTGTGGTGAAAAGCTTTTCCTTCAAAAACTGAAATTTGTTGAGTATCCAATGAAATTTTCAAGTCAGCGGCTATGGGATTATCTATGGGAGGCTTCTTGTAGCAGTGCAAGAAGTAAAAGTTTAAAAAAGTGTCACATTGGGGAAAAGCCTTTTAAATTTCTAATTGAAAATTTAAATCTGTTGAGCATCCAATGAAATTTGATTCCTATGTTAAAGTTAATATTGATTCTCTTTAATTCGAGTTCAAAATTTAAAAAAAATTGAACGATCTACCTACTAGTATATCGCGATATTAAAAATGACACACAATGTCTATTTTACATTAATTAAATTTCTTAAAATTTACAATTTAAATCAAACTTCCGTTTCAAAATTTAATTATTCATTTATTATTGTGTTCAATAGCAAATATTTTTCTGTCTGGAATGTGCTCCTTAGTTTCTTTTTTATTATGACCTCTCTTGTTATTTTCAAAAATAATTCTAGAATATTTAATTAATTTCAAAAAATCCGTTTCCATAAATACTAACTAATTTTATTAGCTTCTTAAAAAAATTAATTAATATTCCTAAATTTCAAAAGTGATGAAAAAAATACTTACTGTATACAGTTGTAACAAAATAAGCTTGAGTAAAAATTAAAATAATTCCGTAAAGGGTCAAAAGTTGCAAGTACGTATAAAAAAGCACTTTTGGCCAATGAGCTTCCTTCGTGGGATCTTCAATTTCTTCAGAAAATTGTTCCTGAGGCTCCTCTTCACTCATGATTGATTGGTTCAAAAATATAAGTACAAAAGCATAAACACTAGGTATGAATTAAAAATTAACACAAAAACAAAAATTAACCGCACCGAGCAAACGCTACTAAAAGACTGAGTAATAAGGGGAAAGCGGCAATTGTATTCCTTACAGGAGTCACAGGTAGGGTTTTTTATAACCACTACAAAATAACGTAAGTATACTACTTTGAATAAACTTTTTTTGTTGCAATAGCCCAATCAAGGTTGTTAGACTTATGGTAATAATTATTTGAATTTTAAATAAAATTACTAAATCAAAATTTTAAACGCTAGTAGAAGCTTTACGGCTATGGGGCTTATGGGGGGGGTTAAACATTTTTTAAGTAGCGGACCCGCGGGTGGAAAATCGTCAGATTGGTGACTGCAGTGAAGAAATCTATGGGGAAATAGCTGGAAATAAAGACGCACAGTAGGATAATAGGAAAAAAGGAGAGAGATGCAGGACAATTGCCCCAAATAGTCGCCTTTTACGACAGGCAGGGGATTCACCGGGCCAATTCTTAATCCGGAACCCAAACGGATTAGAACTCTTTTATTTTATACTTTAACAGCAGAAAAAATAAGGAATGCAATGAATACTTTTAATTAAACTTCACTTTTGTGCCATATTTAAATAAAAAAAAATTTTTTCTTAAATATTTTCTTGAAATTGTCTGGTATTATAATTAATATTTTCCTATTACAATAATAAAATGCCCTAAGTTGAACTTGCAATCTCATTCTCTATTGTATTCAATTCAACCTTTGAAACGAACATCGAAATTACTTAAAAAAATATTTGAATAATTTCATCAACTATTTTTGATTATGAACTAATAACCATTTGAATTTTAAAATTACTTTGTTGAAGTAACACGATTTTTTCCGTTGAACCAATTTTTTATGCGGGGATAATTTACGCAATTTTTGCGTTTGGGCAGAACCGTATTCAGATATTTTAGTTCATTTGAGGCAAAAATCAAAAAATAAATTGTTATGAATGAATTAAAAAAAATGTGTTAGAAGAAGACTAGGTAGGTACCCTCAAAGGATTAGTATTCTGGACATAATTAGAATGTCGAAGGTAAAGATAAACAGTTGTAAAAAGTAGAAAATATATATAGGGTAGGTCATAGTTATATGGAAATACATATAGAAAATTCGGTTTGGTACAACTGGACGCCGCCGTTGCGTCGTTCCGGCGCCGACCTATTCGGCCCCAGCCAATGGAAAAACAACCTAAGGGAAAAAATATCTATACATACCCACACTTGCATACAGATCCCGGCCGCACGTATACAAACTGCGACGAATTGGCTTGGAGGATGTTGACCAGTGACGAATCCGCAGCGACGAGTTGTCCCTGTCCAAAAAAATATTGTAGGTCTGATAAAGGGGTATAAAATGTTTAAAAAAATAAAAGAAAGGAACCAAGAGGACAAATTGCTTAATAGCAGTTCCTAAAGTTTTTTTTGTATTTCAGGAATATAAAAATAAAATTTAGGGGTAGGTGACTTAAATAGGAAGGGTTCTTGTGATTATTAATTAAGAATAGAAGGGATTGTTCTAATTTGCTACATAGATGAGGGTTAATAATAAAAAAGAAAAGAGTTTGTGCATTCATACAGGCGCGATTTTTATCATTGGTTAAATTTGGCGGCAAATTCAAATCATTTGAATTTGCCGCCAAATTTGAAACCGCGCCTATATGAACGAGGTTTTAGAGTTACACAAACAGCACCACTGTTTTACAAATATATTAATGTAGTATCATGTAAAATAGTACATTGAAAAAATACATATTATACAGATATATTTCGAAATTTAAATACTCTACATCAAAAACAGCCTGCATAGTTGTATTTTTAAGTTTAAAACAAAAAAATACTTTAACAGCAGTGCTCAACATCTCAGCACACGAAAGGCACACAATCAACATAAAACACACCCTTAAATTTTTAACAAATATTCAACTATCAAACTAACTTTTATATTCTATACTTAATAATGCTTTAACAAAATTCAACGGATCTAATTCTCTATCAGAAAGTACCATTCATTAGATTTTTCCAGTCCTATTTAAACTTGGACCACTTTATTAGATTTAAAATTATATATTTTGAAAATTATAGTTAAGGCCTCCATTTATTAAACTAACATAATACAAAATTATTTTGAACACCAGATATATACTAGTATTATAAAAGACCAATAATGAGTATTATACATGGATTTTAAAAAAAATATCCATGCAGTATATTTTTCAAAATTGAAAGCTGCTCGCTTTTTCTTTGTATATGTTCCAATAATTAAATATATTTTGCCAAAATATTTTTTTTTAGCAAGCCTGATTATTTTTTAAGCACATTTACTTTTAATTTTATATTTATATAAAGCACAACTGGTAGGTAATACATTTTTTTAAGCTCATTAGTTTACTGTTTGCTATAATATGTTGTATTTGGTCTTATATTTGGTATAAGAATTTTTTTTTGGTCGGGATTTGCACTTTAATTTTTGTTTCAAATGCAAAATATAAACTTAAATTGCTTTAAAATCCTATTTTTAGTAATTCATTCAATTTATAAAGAATATACGTAATAAAGGATTTTCATTTAGGGGTAGAGGGTAAATGTTAAGTAATACATGAAAAATTACATCACAGAGTATACAATTAAAGTACAGAAAGTAAATTGTACAATTATTATTACATTATTTTTGATTATATATGCAATTCTTCTCAAGTGTAAGGGATGATTTTAAAAACTTGTCAACAAATCTTGTTCCAAGTAAATTCTCATCCCCTTTATTATATAAAATAACTTTCTTATTTACAAAAAAAAAATCTTAGTATAATTATTAAAAAATAAAATGGCAACTATTCTGTGCTAAATTAAAACTTTCTCATGATTTACCTACAGCAAACATTTAAGAACGCCATCACAAGCTGTATTAAGCAAAAAAAAAATCCTAATCCTATCAAAATTACTGGCTGCTTATATTCATCAAGTCCTCAAGTTTAATCAGCTTTCTTATCCTTCATTCTGTCTAATTCTTCAAGGTCCTCTTTTTCTATATCTGCATCCCCATATCCCCAAATATTAGGACCTTCATGAGTACCATCCCCTGTTTTATAAGCTCTTCTAGCAATCATTCTTGGAGATACACTTTTTAAATCATAAGCCCAACCTAATTTAGCAAATAAATCAATGAATTGTGTTGAAGGGTTTATTTTAGTTCCAAATTCTCCTGTTTTGTAATCAAATGGGAATACGTGATGGTAATTGTGCCAACCTTCTCCTAGAGCTGCTAGGGATACTATTAAATTTTCTGCAGAACTTATGTTTCTAGAAAAAACATCATTTAGATTGAAAATGGAAAAAAAATGTTATAAGTAGGTACCTATCATAAGGTTTTTGTCCCCACGTATGTGCAACACTATTCACAGAAAATGCAATATTCAGAATAATACTAAATCTTGTATTAAAACCAAGCCAAAATGAGTTCCATAATGTTTCTTGCCAGAAATACATTGGAATGCTAACAGGAAGGCAAATTGCTAATAAAAAGAATAGAATTGGGTATAGCCTGTAATAATAAATAAAAATATTATTTTTATTGAAACACTAAAGTATATATTTTTTTTAAATACTTTTTCTGCCACATAACAATTGCATCCTCTTCAAGATCACTCATATCTACAGCTTTACGTTTTTCTACAACACTTGGATGTGGTGTTAGGAACAGCCAAGCGACATGGGAGAAGAAAAATCCCCTTTTGGCATTATGAGGATCTGAATCTGTTTCACTGTATTTGTGGTGTACCCTATGATCTAATGCCCAAGCATACACATGCCTCTGTAAATAAATAATTTAATATGTTTAAAAAAACATGTACCTAGTAAAAATTTAAGGGAGCCTTAAACTAAAGTTATCCCTAGGGGGTTGTAGACAAAACCAAGTCTTGTATTTTTTAGTTTCGAATATTTTTCCACTTTGAATTTATTCATAAAATTTATCAGCGATGATGTGCTAAAGGAGTAGAATTTTCTTAGAAGGTGAGATTATCGTTAAACTGCTGAGAATCAAGTAGTCAAGCGCGATAGTAGAAAAGAATAAAAAGAGTAGACATTGGAAGTTGAAAAAACCAAGAAAACGTGATTGTTGTATAACAAAAATTGCTGATGGGACGACTACTACCATAAAGAAACCAATGGAAAAACTTGTAGAATAACTGAAACTTGTATAACTTAAACAGGACCGGCTTTAATTATTTTAATTCCTCAAGTAAAATTGCTCCAGGAAATAATCAATTTTAATTTAACCTTGTAGTCTTTTTCCCGTAACTGTTTACCTAATAAAAAATTATTTTTTTAATAAAATAGACTCGGGAGGCGTTTTCCCCAAATTATTTAGGTACTAAGACAAGATTTATTTTTCTGTAAGTCCGACCCTGAGTATCAACTTCTTGATTAAAATTCCCAGTACCTAATACAAGATTTATGAACTTTAAAGCTTAATAGAATTTAGAAAATGCGTTTAATAATATTGAAGGGTAGTTTTACTTGGTGATGGTTAAAAGAAATTTTTTTTTGCAAATAATTACTGAACGAAAAGTTGCTGCTTTTGTAAGAGGTTGAAGGCTTTAAGACTCACATTTTGTGTGAAAAATGTTTGTTAAGGGTTGATCAAAGCAATTATTTTTGATATAATAATAATAATTTGAGTTTTGCGAATAATCTGAAAAATTATTCCTTTGGGCATTAATTTTCCGGTTCTGAATATAAGGCGAATAATCATCCCCTATAACGCTCTTTGATGTTACATAAAAAAAATCAAATTAAAAGGCTTTTATACTAGGGAGCGGCGGCGCCTTATTTTTTATAAAAAATTAAAAATTTAGATAAGTTTACACAGTTGGCAAAATGATAAGATTACATGCGATAATATAAAAAAAAACCGCACGTGCTATTGACTCAGAATTTCATTACAAAAACCATAAAAGCGCCAAACGTTTTTTTTTTCTCATTTCTAGACAAACTCATTCGATGGGGGAAACTACATTCTACGCTTAAATTTATCCAATCTTATTAGCAACCTTTATTTTATGAGGCTGTTGTCGTGTAGGCTTCTTTCTTTTGTGTATTTGCAACATTTCACGCCGTTCCGGCGCGTTTATAATATGGTTAGTCCCTAAATTGCTAAAAAGGCGAGGAAAATTGAGAAAAACTTTCATAAAATACCCTTTGTGTTTTAAGTCCTGCTGGAGGAAATTGTTTTATTTTTCTGTTCGAAGAAAAAATTTGGATTCTTGCTAATATACAAATCCTTTTAGGAATATGGTTTTCCAATAATTGAAACAGAATCATTGAATTATTTTCGAGACTAGCAAGATTTTCCATTAAGGGTTCAAAGCCCCTTACATGTAGTTTCATATAAATTTAGGTTCTTTTAGGGAAGTGATTTAGACCTCTTTATAGATTTTTTCATTCAATGGAAAAGACGGGGATAATTTTAAAAAATGCATTGTTATCTTTCCTCAATGGGGGAAGACTTTTGTATCAAATAAGATATTAGTAACCCATTGGGCGTGTTGGTGCTCGCTACCCAAAACGACCAAGTCTTTAGAAAGCACGGAATATGGAAGAGCTTAGAAAAAGGCTCAAGAGCCAATGCTTGGATAATGGTAGGCATGGGCGATAGATGACTCAAGCTTCTTTTGAATCTGTATTTTTTTCGTTTAAGACATTGATTATCCTATCAAAAAATTCAAATATGGCTTTCTGGCCCTTTTGCCAAGCTAATAAAATGTTTATTTGGACTTGCCAAAAGAACATTTTTCCATAGAAGAAGATCTTTATCCAAAATGACACATTTTCGCACACGATTAAAAATAAGCAAAGGGGGTTTAATTTTCCTGCAGAAAGGGTAAGAGGGATATGTTTTATGGCCGTTTTCCTTAAGAGATATTAATTTTACTCCTTAACATGGGGTCTCGCATGGGGTTATTTTCCTTTAACATTTTCCAAAGATAACAGAAAAATCTTAAAAGGGAAATTATTATCGAATTTAAGGAGAAAACTTTCAATATCTAGGTAGTAGTACCTGTCCTATCCATAACTGATTCGATTTTCTGTCATGTTTACTCGTAGGTGACAATTACAGAGGCATGACAGAGGTTTTCAAAAGATTAATATATCTGTATGTGCCCGACGAACACGCACCACTTTATCGATTCTGTCTGGTTTTGTTTTATTTACGACTCGCCCTCGTTTAAGCTTTTCTTTCTATAGGGGTTACGTTACGAATTTTCCACAACTTCTTAGAAAATTACGTAACATTCTAGTCAATGAGTTTCCGACTAAGGGGAAAATCCCATGAGAATTTCATAAACTTTTTGTGTAGATCTCAGGAACCGTTAATAAGGGATGTAAACATTTTTTAATAAAAATAATGTTACGTAGGTATTTCTTATTTTCTACAGGGTGTTCTAAAAAGAATCGGCATCCAGTTAAGGACATGTTCCTTTCATGAAAATAAGAGGAAAAGTTCCTATTAACATGGGTTCGCAAATGCTTCGATATCCAGATACAGGGTGTTGAAAACTTTTTTCATATGTATATTCCGAAATGATTATTATTATTATTATGATTTTACAAATAATGTTCAAAATGACCGCCATTAGCTTCAAGACAAGCTTCTATTCTTCGAACAAAATTTTGAGGCTAAAGGCGGTCATTATTCAAAAAACGGATTTGCAGAGTTATTTTTTTATTCGCATTTTTCATCTTTGAAGTGTGATTTACACGAAAACGGTTAATGGTAGGAAAAAATCTCAAGAGACTGTTTCAACCGTATATTAGTTGAGAAATTTGAAAATTGTGCCCAAAAAAAAAAAAAAACAGTGGCGTACCATTTTTTTCCTTAAGAAATATCCACATACCCACCTGTAGTTACGCCACTGGAGAAGGAAAAAACTGACTAATATGGTCCACTTATAGCAAATGTACATACATACGTATTGCTTACTTTTTAAAATTTAATTCCTAGTCATTTCCGAATAAACGAAAAAAAATATCGATATTTTCTACAACTTTCAACACCCTGTATCTCGATAACGAAGCATTTGCGGACCCATGTTAATAGGAACTTTTCCTTTTATTTTCATGAAAGGAACATCCCCTTAATTGGATGCCGTTTCTTTTTGAGACACTCTGTACAATACAGGTTTTTTTAAATTTAGACGCATAGAAGGAAATCCTTACCTGGCCTGTGATGGTGAAAAGGAAGACTAGAAGTAACCTAAGTGGCCATTTGGCTTTGTAGGCTCTATGTGACCACAACCTATGGGCACCTGCAGTGATGCCAAATCCTGTCGTATAGGTTGCGAAAAATACTGAAACAAAAAAATAATAAGAGTTAATAAAAAAATATCTTATAGAAGTTTACTCTAAGGTCACAGGGATAACTGTGGACCAACCTCAATTTTTTGGAGTTGGCTGTGGCTATGGATGGCGACTCTAATAAACTCGCCTTTTTGTCGTGTTAGAAAAATTTTTGACCTAATTATTTTACTATAGAGTTGATATAGTAGGTAGGTAATATTGATTTTCGCATTCCTATTTAATATGCGTATAACATGCTATTCGATTATTGTAATTCTTAGTCATAGTGTCTAGAAAGGGGAAATATTGGACTATTTTATGCCACTGCAATTCCGTAATTAATAGCTTTACATTTTTAATCTTCAATGTTTACATTTTTGTAATACCATTAAACATTACACAATTGTGTTACGTAAAATTAAGATTAGTACATTATGCTAATCAGTAGTAAATAAAAATAAACTACACAAGTTTATAAAACAATAATACCCCTTTTGATAATTAATAAAACAAACAGATAAGAAAATATTTGTTTGGGTATGACATAATTTATAAAAGATTAAAATTTTATTACGCAAACTCTTAAACCTTATAATGACTTTATTTTTGTATTCTTTGATCTATCATAAAAATATCTCCTTAAACTATAATTGTAAGCAATTTTGAAATATATCACCTTGTAAAAAAAAGAAACAAAAGAATAATAAAGTATACTCAAGTCTGTCACGCTAAGAAAATGTTTTAATATTTAAATTACAAAGTAAACCAAAGTCGCCCACCTACTTCCTTTGTTTTGTTTGAACAAAAATAGCTCAATGCCCAAAAGCTTAAATCGTTACAAATATTTGTTATGGCGTGGTTTGGGGTAATCAGCTAAAATAAACCCCTAATTTATTTTATAAATTTAATACCACTAGATTAATGATGTTGGGATTTTTTTACGAGGGGGGGGGGAAGTTGAAAACTAAGCTTGGGAGAAAATCAAGTTCGAAGGAAGGGTAGAATGAACTAAAACCCAAGAGGGTATTAGAGTATGAAAGGAAACTTACGTTAGGTTAGGTTAGGGGGATGAACTAAAACCGGAAAACAAGTAAAGGAAGGGAGGAAGGTCGGGAGGAAGATAGGGAGGGAGGGATTAGAAAATTAAAAAACTTGTGGTGAGATAGAAGGAAAAGAAATGTCTCTTCTTGTTTTCCTGAGAAAAACGATAAGAGTGTGGGGAAACGATGGGTGGAAGGAGGATGGAAAATCTAGTGCTGGGGAAAAACTGAAACCATATGCAAGAGAGATTGGGGGAGGAATACAAGAGACCAGAGGAAGATTCAAGTAAATGGGGAAACGGCAGAAGAGATCGAAAAGTATCGGGGAAAAATGAACAAAGAAGCAGTCTAGTGAGAAATGAGAAAGACAGAAACATGATGTAAAGATTTCGTAACGAAATTGTGTTTCTAAATTAAAAATTGGCTAAGAAAACCAAAATATATTTAATCTAAAGTGTCGAGCAGTTAATTACGCGTGAAATATGTAACGAAAATTTTAAAATTAGACCGTTGCATAAATATTAAAAAAAAAACTGAAATCTTATTTAATTTACTGGAATTTTCTTCGTCACTTAAAAAAAACATGAGCTATCTTTGGAAAATATTATTTTAAGCTTAATATAAAAATAGCGCTGCATTAAGTTCCACTTCAAGAATATTCACTTCACGATATTTTTAAAGAACCGTGTATGGGTTGACTGAAACTACTGAAACCAAAAATAGATTCGGATAAGGAAGACAAGAAAAATTCTACAGCGTCTTTTATCCATTTATCAAAAAGTTAATGTATTTAATAATTTTTTTTTAATTTATTGTTTAATTTTTTAATAAAGAAAAGGGCCCTTAGAGGGTAGGAAGGAAATTTGAATTATTTAACAATCTTTATTTTTTTACAGTTTTTTTAAATTATTAAAAATATACAAGGTGCCTTCTAATTTTTTTTAGCAGCTATAATGTGTCATTATAATATTAATAAAAACTAATAAAAGTATCCGTAGACTTTTTTTTTAATTGGCTTGTATATTAATTAATGATGTATTAGGAGCAACTCGTTTAATTTAATGAGGGATGATCAAAACTTCTAGAAGCGTGAATATTAAATCGAGTTTAGTCTGACAAAAAAATAGTTCAATGCTAAACTTATGAATTTTTAAAATTCCACGTTGTACCTACTACTATCTCATTAGTTATTACAAGTTCACCTGAAAACTTGATAATTGTTTGAATTATAAAGTTTTATTTGCTCGTAAGGGGTGAAAGTTTAGACAGAGGATTATTTTTCAAATTCCTGAAATTTCGCTTATACCGGGGATAATCAACAAGTCAATCGCAGAATTATTTTGACTGGATCACGAGGAAACGAAACCATGAGTTCGATTGCCCAGAGCACCTCTTCTATGCAGGGTGATAAAAAAGAGTGTCACAAACTTTGAGGACTCAAAATATGACGAAAAGTTTGAATGGACGTGGGTCCGGAAATGGACTGTTGACGAAGATGGGTAGGAAGGGGCGGACCTGTATCATGGCCTGCAAGATCGCCCGATTTAAACCCCTCGATTTCTTTCTTTTAAGGATATTTGAAAGGGTTAGTGACGACCTCGATGAGCTGCAGCAACGAGTAGATCAGGGATGCCACCGAATCCGAGCCACTGTGGGGGTTTTCGTCATATTTCGGGTCATACTTTCAGTCCTCAAAGTTTGTGACACATTTTTTTAGCATTCTGTATTGTTCTTTTTGCTTTTTCTTCCTTTAACTACGTATTATTATTAAATTCCATCCAATTTTCTTCAGAATTAAAGTTACCTACACAAGCAGTAGTCGACTCGATACTCGTTTATTATTCAACATGTTTTGATCGAGTAATTTCAACGATAATACTATTTGCGCTTTCCGGAGTGCCGACTTGTTATTAAATCTTTGGAGGGCAGGGCACAAAAATATTTTCCAATAAAAAGCAGTAAATATATTTTTTATTTATTATACAGTGTGTCCACGAATTGAGTGCATATAAGGTGTAAATGACAATTTTTTTTAGAGTTGGATCTTCATCTTCTGAGGATCGCTCCTGCTTAGTCTCAAACTAAGATATTGAAAAAATGAGACAAATCAATTAATATACAGGGTGTTTTTTTGGCCGAAATCTAAAAATTAGTCAAGAGTAAACTGTCTTTATTTTAGCAGATATAACAAAAATGTATTAGAAAAAGTTGTTTAGAATTAAAAGTTATTGAAGATTTTCAATTTTTATACAAATCAGCCTACTTTGATTTTTTTTCATCAACATGAGATGTTTTATTTGTGGTTTTAATGACAGAGTTGAAAAAAAACATGTTTTTTTTATTTAAAACAAAAAAACATGTTTTTTATGCTTTAAAAGGTTTTTTTAATGTTTAAAACTGTTTTTTATAGCATTTAAAAAAAACATGTTTTAAACCACAATTCTAGTGTTTAAAACTAAGAAAAAAAATTATCACAAAAACAAATATTATGATAATTTATTGAATGTTCGAGTCAATTTTAAAAATTCTAATATCCCAATATGTTTTACTAACATCAATTTTTGAAGAAGAAAATGATGCATAAATCATTATTATTATTTTTTTACTTGTATCTTTCTTTTGATAAGATTATATTTTTCTACTAATATCAGTTAGTTTAAAAATAATATCATTTTTGCTTATTAGATATCTTTTTTACTTGTTAATTTAATTTTTTGAATTATATTTCATAATTTCATATTTGCCAATAAAATCATTGTTTATTGTCTTAAATAAAAACTAACAAAAAAAATTTAAAAAAAATTTTTTTAAATTTTTAATCTTAATGATTTTCAGATTTTTAGTACTAAAAAACGTGTTTAAAACTGATACAAATTAAACGTTTGTTTTAAACACATTTAAAACATGATTAAAACAAAACCGTTTTAAACAGGTCCTTTTGTTTTAAACATGTTTTAAACATTTTGTTTTAAACAAAATGTTTTAAACATAACAACGCTGTTTAATGACCCATGCATGAAGAGTAATTAAACAAAGTACTTGAAAAACAAATAATTATTTATTAAAAAAATACTAAACCTTATTTGTTACAATCATGAGTTCAAAAGTATTGGATTTTGATGAAAAAAATCAAAGTAGGCTGATTTGTATAAAAGTTGAAAATCTTCAATAACTTTTAATTCTAAACAACTTTTTCTAATACATTTTTGTTATATCTGCTAAAATAAAGACAGTTTACTCTTGACTAATTTTTAGATTTCGGCCAAGAAAACACCCTGTATATTAATTGATTTGGCTCATTGTTTCAATATCTTAGTTTGAGACTAGGCAGGACATGAACATGAAGATCCAACTGTAAAAAAAATTATCATTTACACCTTATATTAACTCAATATGTGGACACACTGTATATTGTTTCATCCTCTATGGAAATGCTTTCTCCTAACGAACTATATTTCAGGAAAAATCATATAAAACTAGGGGAGAAGATCAAAGATAAAAATAGTAAAGCAATTTCCTGCACAATTACGTATATGTGTGTGTTGGGCCGACTAAATTAAGCGATTCTGTCTTCCGCATCCTTGAGAAAATAATATAACAGAATGGGGATCGACGATAAAATGTGGTTGCGGGGCAACCCACTATCGACATTTTTTTCCGATAACGTGTTATGCAACGTGAAGCAAGATAACACTTTTAAGCGGTTTTATTATTATCTTAACCAAAATATAATTTAAGACAGTTAGCAAGGTTGAGCTTTTTTAAATAAAAATCAAGAACTATTTTGTAATCTGCAAAAATTTTTATTGACGGTGCGTTTGAAAAAGCAGAGTTGCCCCAGCAGAGCTTATAACCATATGTATATCAGAGGGTGTACTAGCGGAGAGTTAAGGCAATGCGCTTGCGCCACCTTGATGCTGTTAGATTTTCTACACGAGGTTACCTTTCTTTTGTTAAATTTATAATCTTTTAGAATTAGACAACATGGTCAAGGGTATTAAGGGTTGGTAATTTATTTTTCTAATAAAACGCATGCTTGATCCTTTCTTATTAATGTACAATTAATATTAATGACTCGTAATTGATTTGAATGTAACAAACTCATCCTAGGTACTCGCTTTTCGTGAAGCAAGGTTGCGTTTCCACTAAATTATGTTGATTAGAAAAGCAAACGCTAATACAAGTCTACTCCATTACATTTTCCCTAATTGCCTATCCATTATCGGCTTGGATAGTAAACTTTGAAAATTGATTACGGTTTTGTTTGAAATTCGCATGCCGTAGGTGGTCGTGTTTTCCTAGAAAATGTAAATAACAGGCCTGGTCATGAATAATGGAGCAATTTTCGTGGAAAACTGTTCTACTAGAAAATAGAATGTGTTTTTGTGCATTTATCAAAATTAAGGATATTTTTCACACCTTAGAGGTGTGAATGATATATAGGAATTATTTCCTTTTCTGTTAAGATATTTATGAATGCTTTTTCATAATTTGCGTGTTTTATGGCCAAGATTTTTTTAGGATATATGTTCCCTTGTTTGTTATTTACTCATAGCTTTGTGTAAAAAAATGAAGCCACTAAATTATTCGACCATTTCTGTAAAAAATCAAATACTGCATAACTGAGGAAGCTTTACCCCTTCTCTTGAATGTTTTGCATTTTTCTCTTAAGAAAATAATAATTAATCTATCTGCAATGCATGTCTAAATTTTTAATATTACTTGCGGAAGACCGCACTTTAAGCTATAATGCAAAATATTGTGGTTTAGGATCATAATACCATAATATGCGGTGATTAAAACTCGAATTTATTGCTGGGAGTTACAAAATGCGCCCTGTATTTTATAATCACGCACCATGAAAGAATTGGGGAATAGGGGCAGGAGAAGAGCGAAGGTAGAGACATGGTGGGGATCAAGAAGTGCGGGTGGATCAACAAGGAAGGGGGTGTCGACACTACTCTGAAGGAGTGGGAACAAGAGGAGGGTTAACTTAACAGAAAAGGGATAAAGGAATGGTGTGGGTAGGAATTAAACAATCGATTTTGATAAAAGGAACCAAGAAGATATTTCTAAAGGGGCAGAGGCAAGAGAAGGGTTAAATTAGAGGAGAAAATATAGAAGAGTAGTGGGAGAAGGGTTAGGTTAGGTCAGAGAAAAAAACGTAAAGGCCACACACATCGAAAATATGTGTCAAACTTCCCTCATCCCTTACCACTTGGTGAGTAAATTTTCAGAAATGGATTTTTTCTGAAAACTTCCTGAATTTTTTTGACTAGATGGGAGGTGATAAGGGATGTTTGGCACATATTTTTCAAGTGTTTAGACTTCATATAACATTCTAGGAATTTCGGAAGGGGTCAAAAATTTTTCAAAAAAATGAGGAAAGACTGTCTTTGCTCTTTTTTTGGACATTTTTTTCACCCCTTCAGATCTGGTTCGGATTTTCCCAGAATGTTATTTGGAGGGTGTACACTTGCAAAATATGTGCCAAACATCCCTCATCCCTTCCCACTGTTCACCACGTGGCGAGTAAAGTTTGAGAAATGGATTTTTTCTGAAAACTTCCTGAATTTTTTTTGACTAGACGGGAGGTGATGAGGGATGTTTGCCACATATTTTTCAAGTGTTTAGACTTCATATTACATTCTGGGAATTTCCTAAGGAAATTGGAAGGACTGAGAAAAATAGCGTTGCCTTTATTTCTGAAGAGTTTCTGATTTTTTTCAGGCTAGATGGGAGATCTTTGGCACATTTTTTGTGAATCTTGTACATATTTTTTATTTCTTGATGTATGACTAAACAAACATTATTTAACGAGTAATCCAAGACTTGTTTGCGAGGGCAAACTTCTCGCTGTGGGTTGACTGTAATGTATGCTCTTCCTGCGGTTGTAAAAGTCAACCCAAGAGTCAACCTTAACAAATATTTGGAAACTTTATTTTATAGCATATACTACGTATCCTTTTACCACCCTCACTAAAATTATACAACCACCCCAAAAAGGTAGAAAACAAACTAAAGCAAAAAAAATATTTCTTTAATCGAGATTCTCTAGCAAATCTGAACGCGTTTACCAGGGGTTAAAGTTAAACCCTTTCCTGTTCTTTGATTCAAGGAATTTCTAACCATGCACATTAAAATTAATAAAACAATTCTTACTTACCAAATAAAGTTGTAAGCAGCTTAGCTGAGGTAAACATAAGAAATATACCATAAAGACATCCTCCATGTATAAAAATTTGGGCTATTAAATCTGGCCATCGGATTCTAGGTACAAATTCTTCTGTTTGTGTTTTTGATTCTACTTTTGTTGTTTCTTGTAAGACTTTTGATGTTAAACGATGTGTACCTCCATTAGCCATCGTACACACCGATTCCTTTGGTACATCGTCTGTGCCTTCCGTCATTCTGGAAAAAAAAGGGAACACTCGTATAGCACTTGTGATCTCAATGAGGATTGTAGTAGGACTAACAACATTAATGCGTTATCCATTATGTAAGTGTTATAAATATTTGATGATGCGTATATTATTGAAGCGAGTGGTTTTTACGTTGGGGTGCGTTAAGAGGTCACAGGACATGTAAATTGTTATTAC
Organism: Hemicrepidius hirtus; assembly: GCA_963082805.1. Lineage (NCBI taxonomy): Eukaryota > Metazoa > Arthropoda > Insecta > Coleoptera > Elateridae > Hemicrepidius > Hemicrepidius hirtus. The sequence goes on along the minus strand of OY720159.1, from coordinate 54,137,571 downwards.
CTACTCGTAGCTATCGAATATAACATGTTAAATAATTCAGAGGTTTTTTTTGACGAAAAAAGGAATTTTTTGTTAGGAATAAAAACATTTCAATGTCATATTTTAATTTTACAGGGTCATAAGGGAAGATGTTTTTGCCTTATCTAATACGAGTCACGTTTCCATAAAAATAAAAAAAAAAGCGATGGCACACCCAATTGCTTAACAATATGCGATATAGTATCTAAAGAGCTTTCAGGAAATGTTTTATCTTGTGTATCTAACTTACGTATTCCAGATACGAGTTGCTTATAACTAGAAAAAATATAAAGAGGACTTGGATAAATTAAGCCCCACTTGAAAAGCTTCCAGCAATTTGATTAATACGTCTGATATAGAAAAAATACTTAAATTAGATTAATAATTCAGATAGATATTGTTGATTCAATTCACGTGCTTTTCAGTTTCATGAAAATCCCTAATTTTTAAGGTTTAGAGGGTGGCCACGATTCTTGATTAAATTTAAGGTCAAAGGAAATTTGTCATCAAGAAACCTTAGAAAAGGAAGCTTCAAATTTCAATGAAAATTTTAAAGTAAAAAAATTAAAAGAAAGTTATTTGGAACAGATTTTATTTTTAAAATATTCCAATTCTCTGGGGATTTGTTCGTTCCCTCGGAAAATTCCGGTCAGGAAACTGATAATAAAAAGCAAACTGCCATTACTTATCTCCTTTATATCAATATTTCATGTAAATAATGTATTGGCAACAATCTCGTTCTGAATTAAGAACTATTAAGACTGGGGAAGTGGGGAAAGTAAACCAAGAAAGTTGATAGGAAAAACCAAACCAATTCAGTTAAAACCCTTTAATTAAAGATTGAATTACTTTCCCCGCATTTCCTTGGAATACAAAAGATCAGATTAACCCATTTCAAGCAATAAAATTGTAATGTAACAAGAAACACGAACAAGAGAAATAAGATTAAATTATCTTCTTACAAGGAGATACAGAAATTAAACTAAAATGGTCTGAATAAAAGCAAAAGGAAGAGGTTTAAGATTAAACAACGGCCTTGATTATTTTACTCTAGTTAACACCGGTTCAAGCCGAAATTAACATACTTTTTCCGGTTCACGAATCTCACTAAAATCCATTGGAAATTTTATGTGTGTGATTCACGCACACGTACGTTTGTAGGAGTTTTTTTAAGGAGTGTTGTATGCTGAAAATATCGCAGAGGCAATTATGGGTCGTATACCTTTTGGCTGAACGAATATAGTTACGTAGACCGTAGCTAAAATATGTGCTGTATCAAAATAGTTGATTTTATTATTACATAATAGTCAAAAACTTTTAATTTCTTGAATAAAATTTTAACAAAATAATAATAAAAAGGACAGATAAGTTAGAGCTACCGTGAAATGTCGGCAGAAAGGGTTTGTTTGGATGTTCATTTAGAAAAGGAAGGGAAGGAAAGAAATGGGAGCTGAAAAATTAGTACAAGGAAGAGGGGCAGGAGAAGAAGGGAGAAAAGTGGGAGAAGAAAGAATAGGAGAATTGTAAGTAAAAAGACAAGTTTGAAGAAAAGGGAAGGAAAATAATATCTTGGGAAGGGTAAAAAAAAGGTGACGGAGAATTGATGAGAATGGGTAACTGGAGGATAGTGGCAAAGTGACAGAAAGAAGGAGGAGTAATATAATAACAGGGACAAGAGAGAGAGGGAGTGTTTGGAAGTAGCTGGAACTGGAAAGCCAGACATTCCAGAGATTACCCAGAGACTATCCACACTTGCCAAACTTTCAACAGACTTCCCGAGACTTTCCAGGGACTACCCAGAGACTATACAGACTTTGCAAACTTTCCAGGGACTTCCTGAGATTTTCCAAAGGATACCCAGAGACTATGCAACCTTCCCAAAGACTACTCAGACTTCCTAGGGACTATCAAAACTTCCCACAGACTACCCACATTTCCCAGGGACTTCTTGAGACATTCCAGGGACTACCCAGAGACTATCCAGACTACCCCAAACTTCCCAAAGATTACCCAGGGACTAACCCAGACTTCCAGCATATCCCAGGGAGACTTTCTGAGACTTTCCAGGAACTACCCAGTCCCAGAGACTATCTAGACTTCCCAAACGTTCCAGGAACTACCCCAGAGACTATCCAGACTACCCCAGACTTCCCAAAGATTACCCAGGGACTAACCCAGACTTCCCAGATTTTCCAAGGAGTTTCTGTGACTTTCCAGGAACTACCCAGAGACTATCTAGACTTCCCAAACGTTCCAGGAACTACCCCAGAGACTATCCAGACTTCCCAAACGTTCCAGGAACTACCCAGACTTCCTAGGGACTATCCAAACTTCCCAAGGACTACCCTAAATTCCCAGGGACGTCTTGAGACATTCCAGGGACTACCCAGAGACTATCCAGACTACCCCAGACTTCCCAAAGATTACCCAGGGACTAACCCAGACTTCCCAGATTTTCCAAGGAGTTTCTGTGACTTTCCAGGAACTACCCAGAGACTATCTAGACTTCCCAAACGTTCCAGAAACTACCCAGACTTCCCAGAGACTACCCGGACTGTGTAAACCAAACTTTCCACGTGGTTCACCTCTTCGACAAATGCAAGAACCAAGAGATGATGCGCGGAAATATCAAACACAGGTGTTCTGTAGTTTCCGGTGCGGTCCGCTGAGGGGATGATATTTTTAAATTTAATTTTTTAAGCCAACTTTTATTTTTTAAATCTTTACTCAATATTTAGAGTTGTTTTAGTATCTTTTGCTTTAATTTTTCTATTTAATTTTTTTTGTATCCTTAGGATTCCCTGAACTAATAAATCCATAACCTACTCTTTAATAAAATGTCAACACAAATAATGCTCGAGCAAAAAAATTGTACAATAACTTACCTATCACAATATATTCAACAAAAACAAGTCTCCTTGAAATTTAGATAAAAATAATGAACACAGTAACGCACAGGTAAAGAGAAAGTTAAATCTGGTCCCCCTACGCTTTACACCAGGTTAGTTTCAAAACCATGATGTCATATGAGATTAACCAACACTTGAATGTGTATTTATAACCTACTGCTGGACCAACTGCTATTCGAAACCACAACCTTCCAATACTATTTCATTGACCTTTGCTTCATTGATAATTTTGGCAGAAATCAAATCGGTGACCCGTATCCGAATCGGTTTCTTTGTTTTTCCTCTTTTGTGGACACATTTCGCGAATTATATTAACAGTTCAAGATACAGTAGATGAATTTATTATTTATTTACGGAAAAACTTTTATTTAAAGTTTATATTTGCAGTGTTAAATGGATTTAATTTAACAGTTTATTTACCAACAAGATAAGAAGGTTAATGTAATTTATAAAAAGAAGTTAGATTATTCGGGCGTATATTACATAATTCGTTGTTTCACTTATCCCTGGCGTGTTAATTGCATGTTGTTTGAAAAGAAACAAGGTCAGATAAATTAGAGAAAAAATTAATGTTAATATGTTCAGGAATATTTGGGTTCCCCAAATTTAATTTAAGTCAAAACAGCTACCTACTGTATACACGATCTATCGCTATTCTCTTTTAACCTCTCTATTAAACCTTTTTTCATAACAAACGTATTTGTGGATATCCCTGAGAATTATTATTATTTTGATTTGATTATTAAAGGAAATTACAGAAGCTTAAAAATATATTGCATTCGTTTTTTAGAACGTTCGCCCCTACGTGGCTCACGTATTTATTTAATAAACCCTGTCTTAAAAACACATTCTTTAATAGGTAGTATACCATTATGGAACAATAGGTAATATTTTGTAAATGTGTTGTTTATTTAATTCTTACAAGAACATCGTAATGCGGGTTGAGATTTTGGCTCCGAATTTTAAAGTAGTACTTAGGAATCTTCAAAGGGAGGTGGAACAAATGAATCAATGGGTGTTGTATATTGCACTATGTATGTTTGATATAACTTTAGAAAGGGAGGATTCCCCTATTTTCAGCCTCCACAAATAGCAGTTTTCAAAAATGCACCTCATAATGATAATCTGAAAGGATGTTTCTGTTATAAAAGTCCTTTCCGGCAAACTCACCTCATTTCTTGGCAAATCTAGTACAAATTGTTAATCAACAAAGTATGTTAAGACCATAAGGAAGTCCTTTTAGGAAACGTTGCAAGATTGTTACAAAAACTACATTTTTGTTGCGAAACAAAACCTTTCACTGTTAAAATAAAGCGGCTACTATGCATAACATCCATTATGAAAATTACGTAAACACGGCTAGACAAAAATAATGACAAAATGCCAACAGTAATTATTCCCAATTTTGAACAAAGGGAAGGGAAGGATTTTCCGTATATTGAGACTTGATAATTAGTTTCTATTTACAAGTCCGAAAAGTTATGGTTTACTAGATGAGGGAATTTGTTAGGAAGGTCTAATTTCAGCTGGCAGACAAAAGCGGTATGGTGGCGCAGTTCAAGGCGCAGTTAGCATTTATGACAAGTACGTTTTGCTGGTGGTTCAAATCCAAACGGCTACTAATTTTTTTTTATTTTTTGAACCAATAGTTACGTAAAAACAAACGATTATTTATTAAATTCAAAAGTTTTCAAACATTAAAACAGTGTTGTAACGATTCATTAATTATTACAGTACTGAGTCCTGTATGGGTTATTTCGTTTCTAATTGGAGAAAAAAATTAATAAATAAACTTTAATGTTATTTTTTGTTTCAAATACCTTCCTCATTTTGTGTAGACACACACAGAGATAAAATTTCCATGTAACTCGATGACAAACCTTTATCGTAATGAAAAGTGTATTTTTCTCATCACTATAATAGACCGTTATTTAAATTTATCAGCAAGAGATTTGAATGATATATGGTTCGTGAATCATTCATATGTGGTGTCTATGACATTGATTTTAAACGATCTAATCATAAAAATTAGAAGTTATTAGTTGGTCATGCGGTGGTATAATATTTTTTTGTTGTTGTCTGAAGTGCCTTGTTGAGATAAAATCGAGGATAAAACATTCTTGAAAACAGGCTGAGTACTTAAGTTTAAATTTGAAAAACTTTGGAGAGCTTTTAGGTAAATCCCTACCACTACAAGATATCGACCGGACGTGCATGTAAAAGTAAAGTTCTTTTAGTAAAATATTTTGTAAATTATTTTTCTTATTTGTAATATAAATTTTTTTTGATTATCTATTTATAAATAATTATTGATCGATTTCTGTCTGTTAATAGATGTTACCACAATATCAATTCTTTGGTGTCTCAAAAATTGCTTTGTAATTACCCCCCAATTTTCCTATCATACAATTTTCGATAGCTCTGATGTTAGATACACCTCATCAATATTTCAGTCTAGCACTTATTTGATTCGAGTACCAACTGTTCAATTCACATACTTTTCGGTCATAATTTTTGATATCGTTTATCACACGGTTGATGAAAAAGTTTTACAAACATCTATAATTATTTACCAATCAATTATTTCAATAAAAAATATCATCACTGGCTTGTTGAAGGCACTAATTTGGTAGGATTTATTTCTTGGTAACCCTTATGGGTGCAAAAGCTTGCAAAGTGTTGACAAATGATTATTAATAAATTAATTATTTAATTATTAATTGTATAATAAAGGAAACGCTGATTTGATTTTAATTTGAAGATAAAGCATGAATAAAATATGACAAAACAATTACCAAAATGTTCGTCTAGCCTTGCTTATGTAATTATAGCAATGGCAACCAAAACGACGCTATTGTTAACTTAATTCTGGTCAACAAAACCTTTATTATTTATTCCTAAAATTATTTCCTTGTAGTCTTCAGATTATTGTTTAAAAAATGTGCCAAATTTAATCAATGTCTGCTATTTTTATTACCATTTTTTTCGAAGTATTATTAATATTATTTAGAAATATGTACATAGCAAACACCCCAATCAGTTGTAAAAAATGGACCTCTTGAAGCTATTTTAGATTAGATTGCGTTACTCCCATGGGATAAGGATTAACCGATTATTCTAAAAATAATGGAAAGAAATATTTACCCTAGTTAGATACTATCCTTTATTTTTTTACACGCAATAATTTTTGTTACTACTATACACATTGAAGACATGTTTGTACGTTAATGGCTAAACATCTGGGTTGTAAAAAGAAAACCAATTTTCCTTGATTATTGTTTGTTAAATTTTCAGAAAAAGAAACCGTTAAATTTTATTGATGACGCAATGCCTCCAATTATACTGAGTCAATTTAATTTCATAACTGCAACTACTAATAAAATTGTTCCAAAAACAGTCTCTAGTCCACTGCGGGTTAGCGTTTTAATTAAATGGAAGTACAACGAACTTCAACGTTTTTTTTTAAATACCCCCTAGATTGAATAAAATCATGAGATCGCATTCCGCAGCTAAAATTTCCTGTATTGAAAATATTTTCTAATAGAAAATCGAACTAAATGAGAAATTATAGAAAGTATATGGGGATTGCAGGAAGAGCGGGGGTTGAAGAAGAGAAGGAAATGTGGGTAATCCTGGGGAAGTAGGGAAGTTTGGAGGCGTCTGGGAAGTCATGGAGAAGTCCAGCTAGTTTTGGAAAAGTCTGAGGAAATTTGAGTAGTCCGGGAAAAGTCTTGGGTAATCCTGGGAACGTTTGCCCGAAATCTAGATAGTATCGGGAACGTTTCAAGAAATTCGGGTAGTCTCGGGGAAGTTGGAGTAGTCCCGGGAAGGTCTCGGAGGCGTCTGGGAAGTCATGGAGAAGTCCAGCTAGTTTTGGAAAAGTCTGAGGAAATTTGAGTAGTCCGGGAAAAGTCTTGGGTAATCCTGGGAACGTTTGGTGGAAATCTAGGTAGTATCGGTAACGTTTCGATAAGTTCAGGTAGTCTCGAGGAAGTTGGAGTAGTTCCGGGAAAGTCTCGGAGGCGTCTGGGAAGCCGTGGAAAAGTTCAGCGAGTTTTGGGAAAGTCTGAGGAAATTTGAGTTGTCTTAGGTAATCCTGAGAAAGTTTGGCGGAAATCTAGGTGGTATCGGGAACGTTTCAAGAAGTTCGGGTAGTCTCGGGGAAGTTGGAGCAGTCCCGGGAGGCGTCCGGGAAATTCTGGAGAAGCCTAAGAAAATTCGGGGAAATCTACAAGAAGTTTGATCTTTCCATTAGGTAGTTTGATGTACATACGTTTTAGCGTGGTTTACCTATCCCCTAAAAATATTTGTATGAAATATTACCTGAACGACTTTTCTGTTAGGTACCTAAATGAAAAGTTTCAGTAGTAGGTACCTACTTATACCTACCGACTACAAATATTTTAAAATACTAAAAGTCTAAAACTACGCAGAAGGGATCTTAATTAAACATGATTTAATTGTTTCAAAAACATTTCTATCCAAGTGACATCCTCATACAATCCTGCACAATGTTTAATAATTTAAAATTAATATTCATGAGACAATTTACAGGAATAACCATCGCAGCAGCTTCGCTTTATGGAAGCACCATTTCGCCTCGAATCTGGGTTAAGTGGATGTAATTGATTTTATTCATGAAGTATTTGTGTGCATGTAAACACATTGGAGTTTAATCGTGTACGAAGTTCTAGAGACCCCATAATCAACATTTATGTTGACGAGTCTGGGCGAGGCCAAATTATACACTAAATAGTTACCTACACAATTTCGAAGGTTGGGGAATTATATTTTATTAATGAACTTTTTTTTCTAAATCGAAATTTGATTGCCGAAACTAATAATTGGGGAAATATTTGCTAAAATTACCGTTTTTGTAAATAAAAGTTTGAAATAACCGAGGAAAACCTTGTTGACTTCACATGACACACTTCCTAAATTATTGTCATTACGTAAAGTTCATGTTGTCGTGCATACAAATAATGTATGTGGAATTATTCATTTTTATCTACAAAAGATTTTGAAAGTCGATGTTCGTGTTTGTTTAATAATAGTTTGTAGGAAGGGCGGAGGAAATGAGACAGCAAACAAGGAACGAGATTCGCATGACTTCGAATGGTAAGGGAAGGTAAACAAAAAGACAGGAAGAGATCTTCAATATACGGAAAATGGAGAACGATGTAAGAGAGTGAGACAGGGAAAGAGGAACAAAGAAAGGGATGGTCGCGTGGAAGAAGAAAGGGGAAGAAGTGATCCGGCGCCGTGCTGTTCGAAACAAAAATCTAGTATAAGAGGAAATGGACCAAGTGGGTGATCTAAAAAGGGGGTGATGGCTCTGAAATAATGAAAAAGGGGAAATTATCATGGAAGGACTTAGGAAATTAGCTGGAGTGGGAGAAAACTGGAGAAAGAAGGCTGTTGGAGAGAGAAGGATGCCGGAAATAGGAGGATATCAAAGCAGGTCGCTGGAGAAAGAACGCTAATGGAAAGAGAAGTATACTGGGAATAGGAAGACGATGGAAAATGGTGGTTTCTGGAGAAAGAAGGATGCTGAAAAATTGAAGTTGCTAGAGAGTAGAAGATACTGGAGAAATGAGGCTGCTGGAAAACGAGAATGCTGTGAAGAGAGAAGGATGATGAAGAAAAGAAAGATACTGGTGAGAGGACAGATAAATGGAGGAGCTTGTTGGTTTTAGAAAAAGCAAGATACTGGTAGGAGGAAGAAGGATAACACTATCCTGTACAGTAACAATATTTTCATTTATTTAGACTTTCGTCATAATAAAAAATAATGTACTTATCAAAACCAATCAAATACTCAATAAAACATTTCAAACCGAATTGTATTTTCATTTCCTAATACTGCTTCGAATACTGGCCATAAAATGGTTTACTAAAAGATAAAAATTTTATTTTTGGAACACTTATTACTTATTGTCGGACGGATAACGTTTAAAGGCAAATTATGTACAGCATGACTTAACAGTTACTAACGATTAATCATTTTGATTATTTTTTTCCCCAAATTTAGCTTCAAAGTTCAATAAAATTGACGTTTTAGTCTAAATTACAGTTCAACAATCTACAATAAATACTTTCACTGGAATTGCTTTTTTGGGAAAGATAATGATTTTTGGAAGCATTTTTCTAGAAATTTCTGATATTTTTTTTAGTTTATGGCTACAGATCATGGGGTGAGGTAAACCACGGTAAGAAAAATGTGTACACTAAACTACCCAGGGACTACCCAAACTTCCCAGATTTGTCAGAGACTGACCAGACTTCGCAGGGGTTACTCGGACTATGTACACCAAACTTCTAACATAATTTTACCCCTTGCTATAGATTATAATATGATGCTACACTTAGAAATACCAAGAAATACATGCTAGCCATTGTTATGTACTTTTCGATGAAATCACCAAAGATAAGACTATTGATCGTTACGTTACGTGACAAACCAGAGGTTTGCTTATCAATCTACATTGATTTTGTTAGAAACGAAGTAGGAGGAACAGACAGAGATAGAATTCTGGAAAGGCGATAATGAGGAGATGCTGGAGGATGAAGGTTGCTACAATGATGACAAAGAAAGGGGATGGGCAAAAAGGATGAGGGGATGGGCTAAAAGCGGGACATAGGAACTGGAGAAATGATAGAAAATGGACGATCCTGAAAGAGGCCATTGTTGGAGAATAGACGATGCTGGAGAAAAGTTGAATTATGGAGAAAGGAGGCTGCTAGAGAATGAAGAATTCTGTGAAAGGAAAGATCCTAAAGAGGGAAAGAAATGAGGCTCCTGGAGAGAGGCGAATGCTGGGAATATGGGAGGATGCTGGTGAGAGGAGGATGCTTGCGAGTTGGATAGGAATCGGCAACAGGGATATATGCGAAACAGAAGGCGGGAAGGACAAGAAATCCAAAAGAAAACTTAGAGGAAAGAGAGAACGATGTTACCAGTAGAGTGAGAATATCGAAGACCTGACATTGAAAAGGCGAATCGAGGAAAATTAATAAAAAAAGAATATGATCGGTTTCTAAATATATTCTTGATTAAACGATGACAAATACATCAAAGTTAGATGGAATTTTTTAAGCTATGAGTCTATGACAATCAAACTTGCAAGTGCTGAATATTAACCATCCCATTAGTTTAAATTATTATCAATCGATTGATCTCATAACGAATTCTCGTCGCCAACAATATCTTGATTGTAGTAATTGTTGCCACTCAACTTCTCACTTAATTAATCATATTATTGACTAGTTCTAGAACACTCACTACGTGCGTAATTAAACGTTAAAATAAAAAAAAGAGTCTTGAATTTCTAAACAGGTAAAAGTTTTCCACAACAAGGAATTTATCTTTTTTTTCTTTTAGATTGTAGCAAATTTTAAAACGAATGTCAAATAGGTATTTGACCTGGATCTATGCTTGTATGATTTCACTTTCAATAGTTGAAGGTTGTGTTTGCATTTTTGGGTATAGGATGTAATCATTCTTCTATAGTTTTTCAAATAAAAATAATTTCGAAATTTTGATTTTGATGTGTAAGCCAACCTTAAATGAGGAATTAAATAAAACCAAAAGGGATTCAACAGTACTTCACATTATTTACAGAATTAGCGAGTCTTTTACATCAAGGGCAAAAAAAATTGAAAGATCAGCCCTTAATCCAGCTTCATTTAAAGGGCAAAGCACAAGGGATTCGATGGAATATTATGAGGAGGATTTGTGGCAGTCATAGAAAATTCTAGAATGTCAACCTTCATATTTACTATTCCCAACTGATTCTCTTTAATCGGTCTAGTTTCAAAGAAATAATTTGATACGGAACACCAAAGGAAGGGGGAGAAAAATTAATTTCCATTTATTTAATAAATGTTTTTCAAAACAAACTAAAAAAATTCCTCAAGGAAAAAATTATTATAGCTACCAATAACTGTAATGGCAATATTTTATTTATTAAAATGAGGGGGGACCAATTAACCAACCCCCTGTGATACCCCAATATATTAAGCAAATTTAGATTTTTTAAGTGAAACATAAAAATTTATTTTTAATGCAACAAGAAAAAATTAAAAAATATTTAACTAAAAAGTTTTCATGGTTGGATTATTATTAAAAGAGAGGGGGGAAGCGAAGTATTCCCGCTTTTGATATTTGCCAAATTTAGTGTTTTAAAGTAAAAATAAAAAAAAACTATTTTTATGACAAAGAAAAGAAATTTATTAGAATAAAACAAAGTTGTGGCCTTGGAATGCGGTCGTCTTAAAAAAAATTATGTAACTAATGCATTAAAATAGCACCTGTCTGGAGTTTTATTTACCTTAAGGTTTAAATCTTATAACACACAAAAATATGTTTAATTTTTAATTCAACCACCCCCGTTAAAAAATCGCATGCTACAAGTGAAAGTAAAAATTATTACCTTGTTTAAATTATTGGTCCTTCCAAAAAAATTTTCAACAAAACAATGCACAAACTATAAGCATACTTTTACACCTCAATAATAAATCTTGGTGACCGCATATAAATGGGGAGCGTATCGAGGAATCAGCGTTTTTACAAAACTGGATAGGGCGAAGATAATACGCACGGTACACGCACGTGTAATGAACACAATATTACCCTCCACCACGTACAAACAACCTGACGTCGAAACTGTTTTTAGCGTTACAAGAGAGCAGAGTCGCAGTCGCGAGAGTTCGGGATTTGGGACGTAAAGGGGGACCTGGGGCAAAAGATGTAGGGCTGACGGACGACCGGCTGCCGCCGCTGAACGCTGACCCCTAGGAAGTGCGTATGCGTAGAGCACCACGCCCGTTACATAATACAACCTGTGGATATGGACCGGTATAATGCAGATAATCAAACTGTAACTGCATTTTTTTTACAGCACTTTGAATTTCTTAAGAAAAAAAATTATTTTTTTGGGAAATATCAGAATTGTTGGGGTGCAAAAATTTAAGTGGCCAAATATCAAACTATAAACATTGACTCTTGTTGCTGTTGGCAATGTTTCTTTTTTGAAACCAGATCAGTGACGGTGTCGATGAACTGAACATGCTTAGGACAGAAATATGTACAGGGTTGGGGTTGTTGGGAGGAAATAATTAAGTCACATGGTGAAAACTGAAATTAATACACTCACCGACAGGAAATCTTTTTACAGCCTACCTAGCATAGTAGAATTATTTTTAAGATATCAGGGCAGGCTAGACACAATCATCAATCATTATTCTGTGTTCAGTGGGGGAAGGTACTTAGGGGAAGATATTTCCCCGTGTAGTCAGTCACACCCTTAAGGAACCTGCTTCCTGCCTTCCAAAAACCCCATACACAATGTTCGAAGAAAGGAGCATCGGAATGCCACTCCCCACTCCAAGGATCCGTCTTGGGGATCACTGGTTAATAGCATTTTTTGGATGAACCACCATCAATAAATTGTCAGATTACGATTGTTTTTAAGAATCATGTTCACGACAATTCATGGTAGCTCTGGTAAACCAGACTTTATAAAAAACACCCTTGATCAGGTCGAGAGAATTTCATAACTTCCCCGGATTATTTATCCTAAAGAACATAGTTATCTGTTTGGTGGACTTTAACATCTCAGAGAAAATGAATTGAGTTCTAATACCGAATGTGGTCGTTCCAGAAAGCCACATCCCCACAAAGAACGCTAAATAGGGTGGACACGAAAGAAAGGTCTCAAGCGTAAGGGTAGGATAAAAATATAGGTGGTGGAAATTTTTCCATTCAATTGTGTTTATATATTCCGTCCACAATAAATTCTGAGGTCGTGCAATAATGTTCTCTTCTCTTCATTAAAATTTTGCTGGCTTCCGTTTCCAAATTTATGAACCAAGCGGCACGCTTCAAATCCAGTTGTAGGAAACAATTCAACGCCCATTGTTTTTAAGCTCAATACCGTTAAATCTGCCGCAGTATTAAAGTCACACCACGAACCGCAGTTTACATCATCCATTACGTAAGCGGTAGTAAGGTATTAGTGATTTTTCTGTTGATTACAAAATACTTACAATGAGTACATTGTTTCATTTTTTATGACACGATCTTGCATTTGGAAGTCGTTGATTATGCACACCTACTTCCTTTAAAGAAAATGTGCGTTTAAACGTGAAATATCACAATTATAAATTAGAAATAAAATAAAGGAGAAGGAGAAATATTCCTGTTCGTTTATTCAACAGAAATAGTTAAGCTCCTCCTTATAAGAGCGCGACGTACTTGAATACAACTGAGCGGATTTCTGAATACAATACAGGGTGTTCCAAAAAGAAACGGCATGTTCCTTTCATGAAAACAAAAGGAAAAGTTCCTATTAACATGGGTCCGGAAATGCTTCGATACCGAGATACAGGGTAGGGTGTTGGAATTTTTTTTTCATATATACCGAAATGATTATTATTATTATTTTCCAAATAATGTTCAAAAGGACCCTCATTAGCTTCAAGACAAGCTTTTATTCTTCGAACAAAATTTTGAGGCTAAAGGCGGTCATTATTCAAAAAACGGATTTGCAGAGTTATTTTTTTATTCGCATTTTTCATCTTTGAAGTGTGATTTACACGAAAACGGTTAATGGTAGGAAAAAATCTCAAGAGACTGTTTCAACCGTAAATTAGTTGAGAAATTTGAAAATTGTGTCAAAAACAAAAAAACAGTGGCGTACCATTTTTTCCTCTAGAAATATTCACATACGGACCCGTAGGTACGCCACTGGAGAAGGAAAAACTGACTATTATGGTCCACTTATAGCAAAAAATGTACGTACATACGTATTGCTTACTTTTTAAATTTTAATTCCTAGCCTGCACGCAATTACTTAACTTTGTAGCGTGTGAAAAAAGTTCGAGGGCGGTGTCTTAACTATTTCTGTTCAATAAACAAGCTCACGGGTTCACACTGGAATTACACGTAAAAACCAACTCACATAAGTACTACTCGTATATTATTTTAACGTTGTCTTAAATAATTTTCTTGATCTAGATTTAAGAGTTGTAGGAACGTAACCTTTTTTTTGTGTTCTGTGACGGGTTGCGTGCAAACTGTGTTGAAGGTAAAAATTCCTGGAGGAAGTAAATTGATTTTATCATCACACGAATCAGAGAAATAATATAGCAAGCCCATTGAGCTGTTCTAGGTTCTAGGCTAATGGGAAAATAAATATCTGATTTCTAGAAAATTGAAAATATTGAAGGGTTGTTTAGAATTTACAAAAGGCAATTAAATTTTAGAATATTACAAAATTGATATCTTGGTACTTATCTATTATAAACTTTTTTATTGTTTTGGTTTAGGAGTAGTTTTGACATTTAATATTTAGTAAAGTAGATAATGATAGACAAATATTAACAAACATTACAAAATATTGACTTTTGATAACTAATCTTCGTTCTTGCTGAACGTAAATAATAGTTGCCGTAGTTACTTTGAAGTGTCTATAAGAGATAACTTTCCTGTGGAAATTCTATTTTTTTTTTGTAGATCGAGCAAATGGCACGAAATCATATTTCGCTATTGATTTTAAATTTTTGCAAAAATACTTGAAGAAATTTAGTTTCCACCTCTTTGTGTATAAATAGGAAACGGTACCCTCCGACAGTTCCATTCTTAGTACCACTATATTCAGTTAAATCGTGGATTTAAGTCAGAGAACTTTACTGGCCTATGCTTTTTCCTTTTTTATTCACGTATTAATATAATTTATACGTAATTATATTAAAATAAATGTTTGACGAATAATTATCAGTCAAATGCTAAGCCATTTTTGAAAAATTGATGTGTCTGTACTAATTTTGCGTTTTCTTGAATGATATTTTCCTTTCTGAGAGATACCGCATGTAATATTCAACTTTGATTGATTGATTAATATTGCGGAAGGCATTCGATGCAACAAGTTGAGGAAAGTGGATTTTCTGCAACATTTACTCTTTATTTTGTTTGTGGATCCTTCCCCATATTGGCGATGACAAACAAATGTTTCCCCTTTTTATAACCTTTGTCATATTTTGGTGTCGAAACTCAGACTTAACTCAGACAGTAATAAATTGTTGTTTCTTAAAATTCCTCTTACATTATCATTTTTGTTAAATTATTTTTTCAATAACATATTGACAAAAAAACGAAGAATATTGTTTTATCAAAGTATGTGGTTATCACAGAAACAGATAGTATGAAGAATTTTTTGACACAACAACTTGTGAAGGTTATCAATTTTTTTTTATTTGGTTTAGTTGTCTGTCTAGTCCGGGTTGGTTGCAGACGAGATGATTAGACGATGACTAAGTAATTTATCAATAAATTATACTTTATACCATAGCACATGCTCGAACTGGTGCCCTTTGACACGAAAACAATATTTGTATGTCTGCAAGTTTGCTACATTGTATAATAAAATATTCTGATCTGAAGGAACATTTCCGCCTTTCCGGAAACCTACGGAAAAATTTCTGCTTTTTAAAGTCCAGGGAAATCAAAAGATACTGTATCGTTTCAACAAAACGGAGCACCATTATTCTATAATTCAAGCCTTTAAGTTTTCTAATTGGATTGAAAGGGGAGGTGTATTACCTGTTGCCCTTCGCATCCCCAGATTTAATTCTAACTGATTTATTTTGATTTCACCAAAGTAAAAAGTTTTCATAAAAAAAGAACATTGAAGATTTGAGATAAGCGAATGAGATTAATTTTACCAAAAATATTACGAATAAAAATAGAAAAGCCTTGGACTTTCATTGTAGGTTTCCATAAGAGTGTCTCAAAAGGCATATCCATGCTGTCTAGATACTTAGATCTGTTATTATTATCAGGCCAAGGACATAATTTGGCCAAAGTGTGCACATGCAACGTAGGTTTATCAAAAAACATGCGCTTTATCTTTTCTAAGAATTGTTTTTTGTTGCTCATTGAAGATAACAATAATAGCAGGTGGATATACTTATAAAAATTTAATTATTAGGTAATGCAGCTGAAGATGACACATAGTTAATGTTATACTGCAGAATGTATAACAAATAACACCGATAATCGAAAACTAATGTTAGAGACCCCTTGAAGAGAAAAAATTTCAGTGAATGTTAGTCTTAAAATTTTTCTGAAGATATTTACAGCCCTAAGAACGAGGGAAGGGATGAAATAAATAATATCTACGTAATTCTTAATAGAAAGTAATGAAATTTGGTATTTACAGTATAGTACTAGTAATTAAATAAATATTTTGTAAACTAAAATTGTTATAGGGGAGGGGGCTGGATCAGTCGAATTTATTGTGTTATTAGTTAACTGTTCTGTTTTGTTTGTACTCCTTTTCATTTCTATAATTGTTTAGCAAAGAATGAACTCCTATATCTACTTTCTTTTACTCCAGTGTGTTAAATGGGTAACCTAACCTTCGTGTTTAGCACTGAAAGAATGAAGAATATTTAAGCAATAGGCATAAAGGGAAGCGATTTTGATTTACTAAAAAGTAAAATCTGGTACGCCACTGTTTTTTAGATCCCGAGTTTGTATGAACTTTTCATCTTAGATTTGATAAAAAAATCGCCCCTTAAAGTTTGTTTACGTACTTAATTAACACTCTGTATACATGTGTAAGTTGGGTTGCAGTAATAACTTTTAAGGCTCGTCACTACTTTGAGCTAAATTTTGGGAAATATTACGACTCACTTTTTATTCCCATTTCTCGACCCTTTCTGAATCCTACCCCTTCTTCTATTACTCTAAACATTCCACTCAAGTGTTTTTGTTTTTGAATAACATTCCCTTCCCTCTTAGCACGTATTTTATTGGACTTACGGTGATGAAAACGCGAAGGTCAAGGAAGGAGAAAAACTTTACTTTTTTTTAAATTTAAAACCCCAGTTTTAAGGGAATTCTTCGTTGATATATTGATTGATCTCTTTAATAATTACGTGGCTTGTGGATTGTGTTAGGGTCCTAGATTGTATAGCGACGTCATCGTATATAAATTAATCAACCAACATAGCTAAAAAGGCTTAAGACAAGATAATTTCTCGTCATGACTCATTAACTTGACTTAATAACAATAAAACTAAAACAGGTCGTTATTAAAGAAGATTTTACTTAAATTTGCTTATCAATTTGTTACGTTTGTTTAGTTTTCATAGAAATAATTGTAAAATGTAAAAAAAAAGGTGAATGATAGCGATATAGAAAATAAAACGTTGTAGTAGTAGGTAGTAGTAAACAAAACATAGAAAAGCATTTTCAGTAATTATTTCGTTCCTTGTTTTGTAAAATTGATCAAAAGTAATGAACGACGTAAGCTTTTACCAATTAAAAAGACTTTGTTATCAAAATGGGTTGTTTTTGTACAATAAGGTAATTAGGCGATACCTAGTTTAAAAAAAATTATAACAAACTTCCATTAACACGCTTGGTTTGTTGTGTGTAAAGTTTATAAAATAAAAGAATGGAAAGGTAGGGAAATTTTAGCTTATTCTTTCAGTTTTGCGCAAAACCAATATTAAATAAATTTCTTAAAGGGTAGGAGTCAGGTAGGGTCTAATAATAAATATAATATAAATATAATAATAAATTAAAGAGTGCTATTAATTGGGTTTGAGTCCCACAAGCGGAAAATAGATAACCCGTTCAAAAATTCATAAAGGGGGGCGCAGAGGTTTGTTTTAACTTTTAAATGTCGAACTCAGTACTCGTAATGGCTGTTTATTATTACTCGTACACCACCCCTAACTTTTATATAACAGAAAACTATTTATTAACCTGTAAAGACCTATGGAAGCGAAAGTCCATTCGTTTTACTGACTACATCGAACCTGTAATTTATGTTTTATTGATCACATAATCATGTAGGGAAGAGATTAATATGCGAGATATGGTGGAACGTTAGTCCATAATCATATTCTGTTCGTTAATTTAATACACCCCAAGTAATAATATTGTCAAGATATTTCATTCATTTTTACTTTCCCATACCACCACTCTGTGTTTTGGACCTCCTAATTATTATAAAAAACTGGCTATACAATTTTGTTTAAATTTTCTACACTTATGCAGCTTGGTATTAGATACATTTTCTTTTTTTTGATGAATGCTAGATTTTATTGTGGCGCCCTCTACGAGGTTTTCAAAATCGAAAATTGATGCTCCTATAGCTCCTTTATTAGTCAAAATATGAAAAAAGTTTAAATATAAAAGTTGTTCAGTATATAGATTTGCATTCTCTTAAATTTATATTACGTATACAGGGTGTTTGGTTTCCACAATACAATAAGCAACTTGGTTATTTTAAATGAAACACCCTGTATATTATTATATAATTGAATGCAAAATCGAATTGTCTATCACATAGTATAAGGTAGTCATATAGCTAAAATGTACGGTTGATGAGAAAATCGCGAACTTCCGCTGCGTTAGTAAATTAGATGCCTGCCTCTCTTCTGTACGTATCGAACCCGTATAGTCTGGTGTTTCTCGCTACGCATTCAAGTGATTTCCAATGCTGCCTCGCGAACCACTGTTGAATACCCAAAAACGAAATGTTTATTTTTAGTATGGGTCTATGGGAAAGTCCAGGGGAGGTGCGCAACTCCATTTTTACATTGCAATAGTAATGACTTTGAACTCAAACAGTCAAACATTTTTAATTTTAAACAAAAGATAATAAATTTATAATTTTACTTTTGTTTAGAAATTTTATGACTGCATTTAAGTACATGTGTTAATAAACACGAATAGATAAACATTGAATAAACTCTACTTTCTCCCTTTTTCACTTGGAAACAAAGAAAGTTTTATGTTCAATAACCAATTAGAATTTAAGAATCAACATTTGCAAGTCTTAAAACATATGGAGGATCTCAATGATACTTTTTTTATTCATTAAATAAACTTAGGTACATATGTTAATTTTTTATTAAATTAGGCCAATTATATACTGGGTGTAAATTTCAGGAAACAATAGAAGATAGAAAGTCTGTAAATGCGTAAAAAAACTTGTAAATTCAAGCAACTACGAGCACATTTCCAGAGCTAACTTAAAAAATAATTATATTTTCCATTAAAATTAAAAGAACAAATTTTGTTTCGTTTTTAATTCAAAAATTTCCTATTGCTATTAAATTAAATTATCTTACTTGTAGGTATTCATTCTGCAAAATTGAATAAATATTTAACCTAGTTAGGACTGCTGCGATTAAAAAAACAACAGTAAAAAGTAATCCTTTTTTATTGCAGTCTAAACTATAAGTCGCTATAAATCTTAAGTGCATTAGATAAATAAGAGAAAGGAAATAAAATACACCGCTGTAGGTACAGGTTGTTTCAAATTAAGCCTCCCCTAGACTTTCCCATACTAAAAATAAACATTTCGTTTTTGGTATTCAACAGTAGTTCGTGAGGCAGCATTGGAAATCACTTGAATGCGTAGCGAGAAGCACCAGACTAAATATTAAAAATATAGGTACAATAAAATAACGCCACAGGCACTGAGAGATAAATTAAATGGAAAAGTTTCAAAAGGAGCGTCGTAGTTTCTTATAAATAATTGATTTTGTTAAAAAATAATATAGTACCTAAATTAATATTTATCAGATACAGGATGAAAATTCTTAGTCCCTATTTAGTTGTTAAAAAGTTTGACTTCCCAGAACTTGGGTATTTTTTCATGTACCTACGTACACTACAATTCCCTTTAATTCTGCGGGTACAAAATGTCATCCGTTTTCGTTTCCTAGGCAACCACTGTGAATTTTATAAACGTCGGTTTTTCGCTCGCTCTAACCTATAAAGCTAGAAAGAAAGAGGTACCTATCTATAACTAAATTCGGAAGAACCGCAAAATTACATCGCATTTGAGTTTATACTTATTTTAGAGATAACGGCATTGCAAATTGGCAACTAATTAGCGTGCTTATGACAATAAATATGTAAGGATATATTTTTAACGATTACAAAGAAAACATTTGAATATTAGGTACCTATACTAATTATGAAATTATCAAATTCTACTTTACAAAGTAGCCTGAGTAGTATTTATAGCAAGTAACAGTATAAGGAAGTTTATATCGCAAGTTGTTCTAATTAAAGCTGGCTCAAAGGGGGTAAGTAAGAACTCATTTCGTGAAGATTTACTAAAACTCGCGAATTATAGATTTAAGATTTTTTTTAACACAGAAACTTTTTTCAAAATTAGTGAAACTTTAATAATTTGGATTTTTTAAAATTCTCAGAAGCGCTTACACATTGGTATTCTAAAAAGAAACGGCAGGCAGTTAAGGGCATGTTCCTTTCATGAAAATAAAAGGAAAAGTTCCTATTAACATGGGTCCGCAAATGCTTCGGTACCGAGATACAGGGTGTTGAAAGTTGTAAAAAATATAGATCTTTTTTTCATTTATTCGGAAATGACAAGGAATTAATTTTTAAAAAGTAAGCAATACATATGTATGTACATTTGCTATAAGTGGAACATATTAGTCAGTTTTTTCCTTCTCCAGTGGTGTAGCTACAGTTGCGTATGTGGATATTTCTGGAGGAAAAAATGGTACGCCACTGTTTTTTTTTGTTTTTGACACAATTTTCAAATTTCTCAACTAATTTACGGTTGAAACAGTCTCTTGAGATTTTTTCCTACCATTAACCGTTTTCGTGTAAATCACACTTCAAAGATGAAAAATGCGAATAAAAAAATAACTCTGCAAATCCGTTTTTTGAATAACGACCGCCTTTAGCCTCAAAATTTTGTTCGAAGAATAGAAGCTTGTCTTGAAGCTAATGGCGGTCATTTTGAACATTATTTGTAAAATAATAATAATAATAATAATAATTTCGGAATATATGAAAAAAAATTTCAACACCCTGTATCTCGATAATGAACCATTTGCGAACCCATGTTAATGGGAATTTTTCCTCTTATTTTCACTTGGTATACTTGGTATATAACTTGGTATATTAAAATTTTACTAAACCCAAAATTTTGTAAAAACTTATGAAAAAATAAACACGTTTCAGTAGTATTAATTTCCCAAAAAGAAAACAATTTGTATTTTTAAGGGAACATTTTGAAAAATGAAAAGCAAGTGCCATTAAAGTTCTCTCAAAACGTGGGTAAATGAACTTTTCCGATCTTGGTCATCATCAACGTTACCAACTGCACGTTCTTGTGTTTGCGCCTTCATCCGCGAAAGTGCCTAGTGGCATCGTGCTCTTGACCGATATAATCCTCTGGTGAAAATTAAATTCTATCGTATAGCAAGTACCGCCTATTAATGGCCTACAAGAAGAACCGCGATGGAAGCTAGAGGAAATCTTAACATTGACAAAGACAAAAGATCAGCTTTCTGGCGTGAGGTCGTAACGTGAAATGGAAAGAGATAGAAAATTAGTTTGTATAACAAGAAAATGGTAAATTAGAAAAGAGTAATCAATATACATTCACTTAAGAGAAAAAGAGATAAAATGGTGTGAAGCAAGTACCGATGGAGATTTAATCGCAATCTTGGTTCAAGTTCAGTGTTATAAAGGTACTTCGCATTTCTTCGCAAGGCACTGTTGATGTGAGTCTAGTGCTGTTTAGATAATTTTAATTAATTTTAAGTGAATTTAGAAAAAGTGAGGAACAATAATCAAGTTTGGTTTTTATTAATTAACCCAAAAGGGTAAGTGAATTTTATTTAAATCAGGTCAAATTTTTGGAATTTGAAAAAAAGTGAAATACAATAATTACGTCATAAAACTTTTCTAAACAAAATAATTTTATTAGATTTTTAGATTTATATTTTGAAAAATATTAATTTGAAATAAAAGAGGAAATTCTTATAAAACTGAGTTTGTGGTGACTTTTGAGACATATCTTCCGGTTATACGATCGTTTGAATAAAATGCTTACAAATGGAATGTTTCAAGTAGCAGCTTTTTGCTAGAAAGCTGAAAAATAAGTAACGTTTGAGCGATTTCTCTTAAGTTAGATATTATTGCTTTTAATTCTTAGAATTAAATTAACTTTTAATCATGGAATTATTATCACAAGGTCTCTTTTTTAAATTCAAACAGTTTAGCTTGAACTTTCTTTTGAATATTTTTAGAGTTAATATTTTCCCAAAATATTTTTAATTTCATAATTTATTATAAAACCAAAATATATAGTCCTTAATCTCTTCTACCACAACAGAGGTAGGGTCCCCAAAAAATTAATGAAAGGTGTTGTATAAAAAATGTGATTCCCAGTTCAGCTGAACCACGATGTGAAAAGGATCCTGTTTCCTCAAGTAGGTACAGGCAGGCTGGATGACTTCCCCATTGTGGCACCAAGGAGGACAATTAATTGACATGGATAAGATTCTTAAGAACAATTGTATCCATGACAATCGATCGTGGTTCAGCTGAAGTGGGAGTCAAATCTTTTATACAACTCGGCATTAGACTCCTAAAGCATAAAAACCCTTGATTTAGACATTACATTTGATTCATAGTCATTTAAGAATGTTTCGTAATAAAATATTACAAATCTGTATTTATTTTGTAATTGCAAAGATTTGGATCTAAGTAGGTACCTACTACACAAATAAAGTAGTTATTCAGGACCTTTAATATTAAATTATTCCCAGGAGACTATTTATTTAAAATATTAATCTTAACTGGAGAGATATTTTTGCTGCTGAGGTTCCTCATATCAAATGAGCACCTGAAAGTTTTAGAAAAATAATTTTATGTCTTATTGCACTCGTTAGGCTTACAATCTAAAGTCTATATCCTATAATAAATTATAGAGAAGCATAAACCTTGCTATCTCAAGAGATATGGAGGACTAGGTTGGTTTACAAGGATTAGAAAAATTAATTTCTTAACAAATAGACATCATTTTTTGGAAGTATCACAAAATCGAGTAGACTGTTTAATAGTTCTACCACGTTCTATGAGGGTTGAAATATACACAAAAGAATCGCGATTATTTTTGGCCTTTTAACCCACAAGTTTGAGGGTTAAGGCAAAATCTAGCCAATAGATCGCCCTATCAGAAAAAAATTGTGAAGAAAGTTTGATAGGGAAAATATTACAATTTTTCATGAAAAGTTTACAGATTAGTAATAATCATCAGAACTGTTCTAGAGAGTTGAGCTTTAGACCAAATTATAGCCCTGTGAAAAAGAAAACTCTGAAGAGAATCTAACTGGGGGGTTCGTCCCGCCAAGTTCGTAAAATAATACTATCAGAGGTTTGAGTATGAAAGCAAATTATAGCCCTTTTTTATATCAAACCTAACTTGAGAGTTCAGAAACACAAACTTTAAAATTAAAAATGTTCAAAAGTCTTACGCCAAATCCTTGTAAAATGGTGAGAATCAGATCTGTTAGAATTTATTGGAAAATTACCGAGAGATCCTCCGACAAAAATTCAGAAAAATACCTTACAGGGTTACAGGTACATTAAAATCGAGAGCAAAATTCGATTAGGATTGGCTTTACAGGCAGTTCTAAACCAAAAAAAATAATTTATGACTGCGTTTCAGTTTTTTCTGAAAAATTTGTATCCTTTTCGCTATCTTCTCTAGAACTGGATCTGTCTTAAGAAATAATTTAACTGCCATACTACCTTTTACTTTCCCTATTAGTGAAAAATCGATTAGATTTCTTTAAAAATCATAAATTTTCACTTTTATTAACAAAATTTTTTTAAGTCTTATCGAATAATTTTCTACAGTTGAAAGTGGAAGTGAAAACTAAACAAAGTAGAACGGTATAAAATAACTAAGTATCGACCCCACATTTGATAAGTAGTACTGTAAATTTTTATTAAATACTGAAAAGTGAAAGCTTATACCTATAAAAATATGGCCGCTAGAGAAAGTGTAAAAGATAAGAGAAAACGCGCCTACATCTCCCTAAAGGATAATCTTTTAGAATTTGTAATAAGTATATGCAGAGGATAATATGTAGGACATAACAAAATAAAAATTTAAATAACAATATTATATTTTTCTTTTGTAATGTAAATAAAAAATAAATTATCATTTACGATAAGAAGAAATTTTTTTCTTATCAACACACTTTCATATCGTTTTTACATGAAAGTACGTAATTTTCAAAGCAATCGTTGGTTTTATTATTGAAATGGGATTGAAAAATTGAGTAGTAAATGAAAGTTTTTAAAGTAAAAGTGAAACTGTCTAAACTTATTTTTATTTCAATAACTAAACGAACCTCATTACAGGGTGAGAGCTTTAGAAACGGAATGTCATGTATTTGATTTAATTATTATATCAATTTTTTGAGTAATAATTGATTGAATTATTAAAAGGCTTTTCCCCAACGTGTGTTATACATTCTTTGAATACTTTCGGTTATTTTAATTTTAAATTTTGAAACTTAAGTCCGGTGTATATACGTCTCAATAAAGTTTCTAATAACTATTTAACAAACAATTTTTTTCGATCAATCACTGACGCCGCCGCGCCGAATCGAAAAATACGCATCGATCAGTCGTTGGTCAGTAAAGGGTTTCTATTGAAGTTATTAACCAAATAGTTATTAGGGCCTTTAATAGGAGGTGGAAAGAGTGGACCTTAAATCTCTTCTGTATTTATTACAGAGCTTTCGAAATAGAATGCCATGGGTTTATTTAATTATTTTGGTTTTAATAATTAAAAGGCTTTTCACCAACGTGTGCTGCACATTCTTTAAATACCTTGCCTTTTGTGTATTTTGGTTTCTAAATTTAAGTTTTTGATTAATTTTTACTTTTATTCAACTGTTTACTGAGAAAGGCAGAGGACACAGACATAAAAAATATGACAAAGCTTTCTAAAATTTGTTATAGATAGCCCCAGTCTATGGAACATCATTTCCTTTTATAACAATAACTTAAAAGTTTTTGTAGGTTTATAATTATAATACACATGGTCTGTGTATCTCTTTATTTGGATAATTCTTAAAGCGAAAATGTGTAAATTAGAAGAATAATTAGCAGGAGTTGTTTTAAGAAGATGTTTAGAGGGAGTGGCTGTGACCTTTTAGGTGCAGGTTGATAACAGACGTCCGCATTTTACATAAAAGGCCCCCCTTACTGTCTGTACTCTGTATTAACATTTCTTGGCGATTTCCAAGAAAATAAAAGTTTTGAAAGATACGGAAGATAACTACTTTTCATTGAAAACCCCTGTACAGTCCTTGAAACTGAAACGACGACAGTTTCAGGTAGAACAGAAAACAGTTATACCCATAACCCATTTCATTATGCACTCTCCTGATAATTTAATTCAAACTTTTCTTTAACTAAATATTGTCGAGCGTATTCAAGACATTTAAAAAATATACAGGATGTTCCATTTAAACGAAAGAAATTTTAAAGTCATTTACAACAGGATGTATAAAATTATATGCTTTAGGCTATACGTAGACACTAAACTTCTATGTCTTGTAAGTAAATTGTGATAGAAATCAACGCAGTAAGTGACAACGTCCTAGATCATCCTATGGTGACTAAATATTGGAATCGTTTATTAAGAATGCGATCAGAATCAGCCATTTTTGAACAAATACTTGTTGTCAGTTGTGGCCAACATCATCTGTGAACCAATGAATGAAAGTCGCAACGAAAGAACAAGTAGGTTAGCAATTATTGCATCGGTTTAAAATTGAGGACGACGTTGTTTATCTATATAGCACCTATAAGGAACGTAATCTTCTACTTGCACTGTATACTGTACAATAAATATACAGGGAGAAATTGT
Organism: Hemicrepidius hirtus; assembly: GCA_963082805.1. Taxonomy (NCBI): domain Eukaryota; kingdom Metazoa; phylum Arthropoda; class Insecta; order Coleoptera; family Elateridae; genus Hemicrepidius; species Hemicrepidius hirtus. Next base: position 54,111,902 of record OY720159.1, on the reverse strand, counting down.
TATTTATTATCTGGCTTAATTAATTTGACATAAATGTTAAAGGTATTAGCATGTTATACAAGTTTTATTTGGGCGTTAATAATTTTTTAATTGACAAGTTTGAAGTTCCTGCTGACCCGGAAAATTCAAAGATAAATTTACAAATTACCCTGAATTAATAAGTTACTGTACTCTGGGCGCTTAAATTGGTGCGGATCTAACAAAAATGCTTTCAAAACTACAGGAAATTATTCTAGAGAAGCAGCCAAAAAAAAGAGCTTCCAAAAGTTCTGAAAAAAAACTTTTTTATGAAAAGGCATTTATATCCACTTTCAAAAAAAATTACTTAGTCACGAAATCACAGCTAACTTGACCAACGATATTTTAGATCACCCTGTATTTAACTAAAATTTAATATTTGTTTTAGAAACTCAAAAATGGCGCCCAATCTTTTGGGAAGTGCTGCCCTTTTTCTAGCAGAAGCAACAACAACAACCGATCCTACACAACAAGTTCTTACAAGACCACCTCACCATCAACAAAATTCAAATCTTAAACAAATTTCTAAAACAGAACCTCCAAAGTATCGATGGGAAATTGTATGGAGAAATGTATTAGCGTTTATATATTTACATGTAGCGGGAGTCTATGGAATGTACCTGTACTTTTTCGTTTGCTCTTGGAAAACGTTCTTTTGGTGTAAGTATTATTATTTATTTTAATTTATCAGAATTACTTTGAAAAGCAAGATTTTTCTAGTGTGTATAAGAAAGTTAGCAGCGGTGACACCTTAGGTCAATGTGTTACAGCGACAGGATTAAGTCTAGCAATTCTTTTGGTGTGGGGATCAAATCCGGATTGCTACTAACTTTTTTTTTTAAATCATAGTCCCGTAAAGTGACACTTTCATGACTTATTACGTAAATAACTATTCCATTTCCATACAAATTATTTTTAGTGAGTATTTAGGCAATGCTACTTGAAGAGTGACTAAGCGAGATAAATTCTGGAAAAATTATCGGTAAACTGAGAAAGTGTTAAAATATTAATTGTATTTGATGTAACATATTACGGATTGGGGAATAACCAACTGTATTAAGTAATTATTTACAGTTTGCAGTGCGGTTGGTGAAGGTGACAAAACTAAATATATCTTAAAGTTGACAGAACTTCGTTTACTTTTTAAATATTTAAACGACTATAAAAATTAACTTTCATTGATAGTCGATGGCCTGAGTATTTTTCTTGCGCAACTTTTCTCTAATTTAAAAAATTTAGTATCTCATGAGGTAGCAACAAGGATCCTCATCCACATTGTCTGATTCGGACACCCTGTATTATTGTAAATACTAGTCTTTATATGATTTTTTTTTGCAAGGATTCTGCTTGCACCGAAGGAATCACACAAGTTATTAAACATTTTTACAATGAGATTGCAAAGCAAGAATTCGCATTCCAAGAAAGCGAGATAATTTTTCTAATACCAACCTCGAAAAACTTTTTTGTTTTTAAAGATACGAATACGATTAAATAAGCAAAGTTGTAGTATTTTCTATTTCTGACTTAATGACGTACTTGCAAATCGTAAAAAATGTCTGGTTGCGGAGTTACAGCAAGTTGTAAAATTTTCTTTCCCGGAACACCCTGTATTTCTTTCTATATTTGGATGTATCTAAATGTTCTCTATCTAAAAGTTCTAAGTGACCCTTTTAAAATATTTACAAATAACCGAGTTACACCAAATTTTGTAGTTTGGTCCTTTCTCCGGTACCCAAATATTTTGTCTTTATTTGCCCTGAAAATTTAGATCCTCTAACTGTTTCGTTTTTAAAGATACGGATACAAGTAATAAAGCAAAGTTGTAGTATTTTTTATTTCTGATTTAATGGCGTACTTTGAAATTGTAAAAAGTGTCTGGTTGCGGAGTTACAGCAGTTTGAAAATTTTTCTATTTAAAACATGTCTTATATTTTTTAATTTTTTAAAATGTATTACCTTAGTTCAAAAACTTGACATTTAAATTGCAATTTGCATTATCTGCGACCGGGGCCATTCGGCAACATAGCCATCCGGGCCAATACAGCGCAGTCCGCCCCTGAGTTGTTCAATCGATTTAGATTAACGGGTTTTCCGATAGAAAACTGAAAGACAAAGTCATTAACCTGCAATTCATACATTGTATTACACAAATAAAAAATCAGAATAATAGATAGAGGTATACTTACTATAAAACGTAACTAACCTACTACAGTAAGTTCCGGGTGCACATTATTCTATACAAGATACAACAATGTCAGCAAATATTATCAAAAACATATTAAGATTGATGAAAGTTTATGGATAATGCTCATGATGATAACAATACCAACGCGTTTTGTTCTTCTTCATTATGACCTGATTTAATATTGGCCCACATTGAATAATGTATGGGCCACATGACTCAAAAGAAATCGAAAAATTGATGTCCTAAATACTTTCTAAATGTTTGGTAGATTAGCATAAAACATTGTATACTTGGTAAAATAAAGTTGTTAACTAAAAGAAGAGACGGTAGATGATTCTCGTTTAGAAAATTTAATAAAATTAAGAATACTTGGGAAGACAGAAAAAAATTCACTGTTAAATGTAATTATTTTTTAATTGAATAATTAGTGATTTCTGATTTTATGTACGGTATGTTTCAAAAGTAATCCCTCACCTTAATTTTCGAAAAACTTAAACCCACATATAGGCACCACATTTTGATCAAAACAAATTCTGTCTTCGTGCTACCATAGCGTCGGGACGCTTAATCAGGAGAAAGACATGCATAATAAGTTTTTATTTTTTTTAAGTAGAACATAATAAGTGCTTTATGACTGGGTATGACAAGACAATAGATATTTATGTATCTCGGGTATTATGAAAATGTTTAAGGCCACCGAACGTGATAAGTAAGCCTGAGGGACTATTGGCCCAGGGTTAGTAGGTATATCGCCCAAGGGCATGAACATAATTTTTTTTAATTTAATTATGATTTTTAGTAGACATCTATTACTAAAGATTACCTACTTTGCTATTAATTCCGGATTACTTGTGTTAAACAAGAAGTTGCAGGATTCATTCATTTTTCTCTTGTTTATTAATTCCTGTTTGTAAGTAGGTACTACTACTTATTTAAGGAATACATTCATTTGCTTAAAGTTCAACTCCTTTGCGTGTGTTCTAGAAACGTTCCATTTAATAAGTAACAAAGATAAGATAAAAAGTTTTTTAAAACAAAAGGAAAAGCCAACAATTTATTTTAATCGTGGTATTAATGCAGGCCCATTTAAAAGTTTTTTACAACACGCTATTAACTGTTCAAAATAGAAAGCCAAAGCCTATCAGCATACTACGAAGTAGTAACTGTTTTTAGTGCTTTATTACTGTGTAAAGTGTGTAATATTTAGCCCTAATTTAGGGCGCAAAAATGTTTTCAAAATTACAGGAAATTGTTCCAAAGACAGAACAAAAAAGATATAAAACATACATTCTGCATTCATTTAGAAAAAGTTCGCAAATATGCATTTATACAGGGTGTCCTAAAACGGCATTCAGTTAAGGGCCACGTTCTTTTCCTGAAAATAAGAGGAAAAGTTCCTATTAACATGGGTCCGCAAAGGCTTCGTTATCGAGATACAGAGGGTGCTGAAATTTTTTTTCATATATTCCGAAATTATTATTATTATTATTATTTTACAAATAATGTTCAAAATGACCGCCATTAGCTTCAAGACAAGCTTCTATTCTTCGAACAAAATTTTGAGGCTAAAGGCGGTCATTATTCAAAAAACGGATTTGCAGAGTTATTTTTTTATTCGCATTTTTCATCTTTGAAGTGTGATTTACACGAAAACGGTTAATGGTAGGAAAAAATCTCAAGAGACTGTTTCAACCGTAAATTAGTTGAGAAATTTGAAAATTGTGTCAAAAACAAAAAAACAGTGGCTTACCATTTTTTCCTCCAGAAATATCCACATACCCACCTGTAGTTACGTCACTGGAGAAGGAAAAAACTGACTAATATGGTCCACTTATAGCAAATGTACATACATACGTATTGCTTACTTTTTAAAATTTAATTCCTAGTCATTTCCGAATAAATGAATAAAATATCGATATTTTTTACAACTTTCAACACCCTGTATCTCGGTAACGAAGCATTTACGGGCCCATGTTAATAGGAACTTTTCCTCTTATTTTCCTGAAAGGAACATGTCCTTAACTGGATGCCGTTTCTTTTTGAGACATCCAGTATGCACTTTCAAATTCAAATGCATAGAAATCCGATTCATAATTTAATTTAATTTTCTGTGTTCCAATTTTTATATTAACATCTTTTCAGCTTACTTCGTTGTCACCATAGCTTCCCAAGGAATAACAGCAGGGGCACATAGATTATGGGCACACAGAGCTTATAAAGCAAAGTTACCATTAAGGATAATTTTAATGATCTGCCAAACAATTGCTTTCCAAAACCACATATATGAATGGGTAAGAGACCACAGAGTCCATCATAAATTTACCGATACGGATGCTGATCCACATAATGCTCAGCGAGGATTCTTCTTCTCCCATATTGGTTGGCTTATGGTCAGGAAACACAAAGATGTTATGATTAAAGGAAAAACGGTTGATATGAGCGATTTGGATGCAGATCCTGTTGTAAGATGGCAGAAAAAGTAAGTAAAGATCTTAAATAATTTTATAAATTATTAATTATTGAGGCCACAGATTAAATACAAAAATTTCCAAGGTAGCTTGTGCTTTCACGTCGCTTCACTTTCTAACAATTCTTTTAAGTATGTATTGAGACGTAGAGAGTGATTGTTTATTTATTGCCCTTTGAAATAAGTCTCTTAATGTATCTTTTCTAATTTGCCTTTCATTTTATCATACTTTAGTTACCATAACCGTTTTTCAAGACATTACGAAGTGGTTAAAAGTAGTTAACGCAATAAACAATCAAAAAAGAAATTTGGAAAGTAAATAAACGAATGAACAAAAATTTTTAAGATCCTCAACTCTGAGAGAATTGATTGAAAAGTCCTTCCTCTGATTCCTCTTAGTTTTGCGGCACGAAAGTACCTGATTACAAATTGTTTATAGGTGTTGCCATGGTACGCAATCACTCCTACCGTTCCTATAGTATAATATGGGATCCGGAAAAAATTGGTTAAGCCAACTTGACCAATTTTTTAAAATCACAAATATTGCGTAATTATAATTCGTGTTTTTTTTATTTTTAGGTACTACCTAGCCATAGTTCCCATCTTTTGTTTCGTAATTCCCACTGTTGTTCCGTGGTATTTTTGGGGAGAAAATATCTTTGTGTCTTGGTACACAGCAGGAGTCTTTCGATACACTCTCTCCTTAAATTTTACTTGGCTTGTAAATAGTGCTGCACATATTTGGGGTACAAAACCATACGACAAGTAAGTATCAGTTTTATACCATTATTGAAACAAGATGTAACAAACAAGGGTTCTGCTTGTAATTTGGGGTATTCAGGCTATATTACTTTTACGTACTAGACCTGAAACGGTGCAGCACACAAACATTTAGCATTAACGCGCGTTTGCAGTCACGTGATCAGTTTTCAGTTATTCTGTACTTAATTTAATTTAAAAGTTTTTCATGTTTCTATTTTCAATAATCTAGTCACTATACCAAATATTTTTTAGGACAATAGGACCCACTGAGACCTTAGCAGTAGCCCTTGCAGCAATGGGCGAAGGATGGCATAATTACCATCACGTTTTCCCTTGGGATTACAAAGCAGCTGAATTAGGAAATTACAAAGTAAATCCAACAACAATGATTATAGACTTTTTTTCAAGAATAGGTTGGGCTTATGATCTGAAAACAGTATCCATCGATATGATAAATAAAAGGGCAAAACGAACGGGAGATGGTACAAGACAGTTGGATGAAGCGCGCTCTGAAAATGAAAACCTTGATAATCATCATCATGAAGGTATATGGGGATGGGGCGATTCAGATATGAAAGTGGAAGATATAGAAGATGTAAAAATTTTTAATAGTCTAAGAGATCCATAGTTTATATTTTATTAATAATTATTGTTACATAAAAATAAAAAATGGTGTTAATTGTTGAATGATAGTCATAGTCTTATAAAAAAAATGTTTTCTGTGAAGGTTGGGAATACAAATGGGAGTGAAATATTTTGTGGATTAAAGGGTGGTTTTCCAAAAATATTAAAATTGTGGATAATAACAAAAATGTAGAGGATTCACAAAAATAGATTTTTTTAAATCTTATATGTAATATATTGCCTCCTTGTGTATATTACTTTAGTACCTACTTTTGATTTGGTACCTACTCCTTACACCTCCTTTTTCATGGCGTACCTTTACCTAGATGTAGTATAATTATTAATTGTATCTGTTTTCATTTTACTGATATTTATTTTGAAACTTAATATTTTAAACTTTGATTTCCTGAACAATCCATAAATTATATAAAATGAAAATAAAAATAAACATTATATAACTAAATCAGTTTAATTTAAAAAAAAATCCTAAAATGTGTGGTTCGCCTAAGACAGTTGTTCAATAGAAGTTCTGGGCATGTGGTTATTGGAATGGTTTTGTTAACATAAACGTCCTAACTTTATATTATATCCAAAGAGGACTTGATCAAATTGTTTACTCAACACACAGAAAAATCAACAAAAAATACATAATAAATTAAAAACTAAATACAACCATGCAAAGATTTACAACAAAACACTAAAACTAAAATCAAAGGATTTTTTAAATTGTCCCAGATAGGATCACACCTGGACATCTGTATTGTCCGCTGAGAATTGGCCGAAATTTTCATGTGAACGCAGAAGTATTATTACAGCAAATATTACATAAAAGACTGGCAATAAAAATGTCCAGGTTCGATTCCTGACTAAATGGATGAATGTCAATAAATTCATGAGAATTTTTTTTAAAATTAATTTTGCCCTCATGTAATTGAGGGAGTTGAAAATAATTGTGTATAATTAACTTACACCTAGAAATAAATAATTAATGACTAAGTTGATAAGGTACAAGTACATACAGAAAAGTATTCGAATAATCATCAACAATCAATGTGTATAAAAATTATTCTGCTACAGTAATGGGTAGATACAAGGTTCAAAAAACTTCAAGATTAACTTGGGTGTATGTTTGGTTGCATAACTATTTATTTTACTCAACGTATGATTTAATTTGTTAATCACACTGTATAAACTTGTTTTAATTTGTCATAAGGATGCAAAAAAAAATACCTACTCTATTAGAGACATATTCCTAGCCTTTCAGTCTCAACAGCAGGAATAGAACCGACATTAATCAATAAATTCTCACACTAATTAGAAATTTGTGGAAGTAACCCATTAAAATATAAATAGCAAACAAGTATTTGGTGGAATATACAGGTGTAGTTCGTTTACTTATGCAACCAAACATACAACTAGGTAAGAATGTAGCATTAGGTAAGCTTCAAGGGGCAGGAGGATTTATGAAACACCCCTTATGCAGCACACGAAAATAATTTTTGCGGAGTGGGGAGAAATTAATATCAATTTTTTTCAAAATTTCATTTTTCAAATAATTTTCCTAAAATTCTGTAAAATTACGGCGCGGGGGGGAATTAATTATTTCGGTATTTCTACTTTCTCAAATTTAGGCAAGAAATATCCTATCAAGCGTTATAAAAAAATGTAATCCTAGGAAGAAACATGATAACTTATTACGAAGACAAGAAGTAAATCTCAAATTTAAAAAAAATAATAAATTAATAACAAAAACCTACAATTGACTACGTTTACTATCACCTCCGAGGTTTTGTTGATTCTAGAAAAATATCATTTTTCTTCAAACCATGATGATGATTCTCGTGATACTTTTCGTGATGCTTTTTATGATGTTTTTCATTCTTATAACCATGATTAATATAAAAGACGTGTTCATTTTGCGTTGTATCAAAAATATAACCACGAACTAATGAAAATAGGGCCGAGGAAAAGGCTACTTGATTTATCATACCAACCATCATAACCACCATTTTTATTTGGGGCACCACCCAAGGCATGATTCCTGCCAAAAAAAGTCCGGGTACTATCATAAAAGGTAACATTTTCTGTAAATTCATTTGCATCTTCATTTTTCTTGCAGCCACTTCGTTTTCTCCAGAATCTAAAGCAACTTGCATCGTTCCATTATTTTCAGCTATAAATCTAATAGCAATATCAGAAATATTATACATGTTTGGTTTGTTAAATATATCTGAAACTTCCTTCTTAATATACGTGCTTAAAGATTTTTCCCAAGCAGTTAACAAGACCGATAACTTTTTAACACTGAGGCGTCCTGAAGATGATCCTTTACGTGCAACGGAAACTTTAGCAACCTCCCTGATTTTATCTAAAATCCCTTTCGTTTTGGTTTTTTCTTCTAGTAAAGTTTTGAAACATCTAAGCACGTGTTTGTGTTCGAAGCACTTGATCACTTTCACTGGCCACTGGGGATCAAGATCGTTTAAAGTTTCGTTTGCATCTTCGTCCCCCGCCATGTTGCCCCCAGCATTAATATGGCGAATTGCAAAAAGGCATATGGATAAGAAGACGAACGCGCCGCGAGAGTACATAGTGAATGAAGCAGACGAAGAAGTGCGAGCTCACTAGGAAGTAATGCCCCAGATTTTAAGGTGGTTTGTTCTTTTTAGATCGACCTACTCCTCACTGCTCGCTGACCGGGGAAAATGGATGTGGTTTTTATTTTATTTGTAGACACCCATACGCATTACAATCTTTTAAGAATTTCAGTTATTTTTACCGGAAGCTTAGTAACAAAAATAAATTAACTTTGAAGAATGGATTTTTTTCTCAGCAAATTATTTAGAAAAATATTGCAGGTGCTAAAATTTTTTCTACTGTTACCACGCAGGTTTGAAAGGTGCTAGTTAGGGGAAGCCTACGTTAAAACTATTTCTAAATATTTTAAAATTTTGCAATATTTTTGGATACTTTAAAGTTACCGTTTTGTGAAAAAATCCTCCTAGGGAGGGGTGCCAAATTGGCAAGTACAGCAATGCACTGCGTATGTAAAAATTTTGGCAAAAATTCCTGTTTCAAAATTAATTTCTAGTTTCATTTAAGGTATTGCCTTAAGAAACTGTAAGAAATAAAGGATTTTGGTAATTCCTTCCAGTACCTACATAATTTTTAAAAAATATCCATGTACAATTTTGAAATTTAACATTTTTCTGTAATTAGGAAAAAACTAGAGAAAAATAAAGCCAGCATACCATTAAACAAAATATTAACAGAAAGTAGGTAAAACATTTTTTGTATTTTCCCATAATAATAATTGCATTTTAAGTTTCCTAACACCTTCTTTGGCTGGATAATTATTATACGATTACATTTATAAATGTGCGTTTTGCTTCAGAGGATTCTCATTAATAAGGGACAGACTCTGCGGTTTGTTTTAAATACGCGGAGGGTTACTTGTCTAACGCAGCGTTGAAATCTCCAACGAATTTTAACTGTTCGGAAATTGATGCTTCTATAGCTCCTTTATTAATCAAAATATGAAAGAAGTTTAAATATAAAAGTTGTTCAGTATCTGGATTTGCATTCTTCTAAATTTAAATCACGTATACAGGGCGTTTGATTTCCACAGTACAATAAGCAACTTTGTTATTTTAAATGAAACACCCTGTATATTATTATATAATTAAATGCAAAATTTAATTGTCTATCACAAAGTATAAGGTATTCATATAGCTAAAATGTACGGTTGATGAGAATTTCCCGAAATTCAGCTGCGTTTTGTAAATTTTGAAGATTTAGTATTACTAAGGATGCGCGTCTCTCTTCTGTACGTACCTAACCCGTATAGTTTTGTTTGTTGGGCTACGCATTCAAATGATTTCCAGAGACTCCTCGATGTCGAAAACGAAATGTTTATTTTTAGTATGGGAAAGTCCATCAGCGGAGGTGCGCACCTACATGTTGTTCTACTCCATACATAGAAGAGATTCAAAATTTGAATTTAAAAAGTTGATTTTATGTTAGTCACAATCCGTTTCGTTGATGATATTCAAATACTAAAATGAGATGTGCAATCTCCAAAAGTTTCTAATCTGTAACGTGCAAGAATTTCATTAAACGAAAATAAATGTAAATTATAGAAGAATTATTATTCTTCCTTTCTAAGTAGTTTGTCTGGGACAGCAGACAACAAATGTTCAAATTTGTTATGTAAGTGAAATTAAATGCAATTAGTGTGTAATTAACACACTAAAGTGTTTTAGCATTTAATTATTTTACTTTTATACGTTACAGCGGTTTTAAATTAAAGTCTAGAAGCCTGCAAGGATTATACCAGGATGCAAGTAGGTGCAGATGGTACAAAAATGCTTTCTAAACTGCAATAAATTGTTTATCAAACGCAGCCAAAAAATATAAATTAGTATTAATTTAAAAAAAAATCTCTCTCTCTATCTCTCTCTTAAAATTATTAAAATGATGTGATACCGTGTTGTTTTACTCCTTTTCCTTGTAATTTATGAATTTTCTATTTGAGACGGTTCTATAATTTCAAGAATAATAATTGTCTGATTTATAATTATTATTAGATCTCATTATTCATGTTGTATGCACTTAAAATCGGTCAAGAAAGCTAACTGTAACATATATCGTGACTAACTTAATCACGATTCGCCTAGTTGCACTTATTAATCCAATTGATTTTGGTGTTAATTCATAAGACAATTAGACAAACAAAAAACCGCAATTTTATCAGTCATCAAATCTAGGTAAGTGAAATTCGGCGGCACATCAATGTATCGTGTACATTCCACAACAAAAAAAATTTGAAAAATATTCCTTCCAAACTTTTTATAAGTCAAATTAATTTTTTTTCCTACGCTTACGTAAATTACATTAACAAACATTTTTTTAATTTTAAAATATTTTTGATTTATTACTAAAATAATTATTATTTTGATTATTTAAAAAAATTCTTTCTCATACTGTACAATACAAAATGGTAATCATACTGCACAATGCATTACGTGATTGTAATAAAAATTTGATTTTGAAGTGTCCACTAATGAAGTATCCGAAGTCATTTGTCTTTAATACTTGAACCTGAACGAGTATCCAAAAAAAAATGAGAAACATTAATATCAGAAAAATGTTCTTGTTCTTTTCGATTTATTTTATTGTTGCTGTTAGTATTGTAAACTGTGAAAACGATACGAATTTAAAGGATGTTAAAGAGGATTTTGCAACGGAACTTGTTGAACAAGGTATGAAATATTTAAATTATTATTATTGGAATTATTGGTCCAAGTGGATCGTTTTAATTTAACGTAAGACAGAGGCAATAGTACACCTTTTTTTTTAATTGTAAAAAAGTGCGTTTAAATTGTGAGTGGGGTTGGGAATTTGAATGCGGCGGTGAAGGTCCAATTTAAATCTAGGAATGATCGATATCCTGAGGATATTTCGTTCCACAGATTTAGGAGTTTTGTTTATTTTAAGAAAGTCCACGATGTACACCTTTTTTATCGTATTATCAATTTTTTTTATCAAACAAGACGTTTGGAATGGAATGAATATTGTGTCTGTAAATATAACGTAATATTGGCAGGGTCGTACGATTTATTTATTATGGGTAATAATAATTAATAGAAGAAGCAAAAATTTCCTTTTATTTTAAAATTAGAATTCAGTGTCTTCTTATATTATTTCGGAATATACAGTGTGTCCACGGGTTGAGTGCATATAAGGTGTAAATGACAAATTTTTTTAGAGTTGGATCTTCATGTTCTGAGGATCGCTCCTGCTTAGTCTCAAAATAAGATATTGAAAAAATGAGCCAAATCAATTAATATACAGGGTGTTTTTTTGGTCGAAAACTAAAAATTAGTCAAGAGTAAACTGTCTTTATTTTAGCAGATATAACAAAAATGTATTAGAAAAAGTTGTTTAGAATTAAAAGTTATTGAAGATTTTCAACTTTTATACAAATCAGCCTACTTTGATTTTTTCATCAAAATCCAATACTTTTGAACTCATGTTTGTAACAAATAAGTTTTAGTATTTTTTTAATAAATAATTATTTGTTTTTCAAGTACTTTGTTTAATTACTCTTCATGCATGGGTCATTAAAACCATAAAAACCATAAAAATTTCATCTTAATGAAAAAAATCAAAGTAGGCCGATTTGTATAAAAATTGAAAATCTTCAATAACTTTTAATTCTAAACAACTTTTTCTAATACATTTTTCTTATATCTGCTAAAATAAAGACAGTTTACTCTTGACTAATTTTTAGATTTTGGCCAAAAAAACACCCTGTATATTAACTGATTTGGCTCATTTTTTCAATATCTTGGTTTGAAACTAAGCAGGAGCGATCCTCAGAACATGAAGATCCAACTTTAAAAAAATTTGTCATTTACACCTTATATGCACTCAACGTGGACACACTGTATATAAAACACAACATTCTAAAACAAAAACTAATGGTACTGGTTTTCCGTTTTGGTATTCAAATAAAACGAAATATGAATAAAGATGTTTAAAATAATTTAATTAAAAATTTAATATTTATATAGAAATAGGAACTTTTTAAAAAGCAGGGAAAAACAGAGATGCTCCCATTCTGGGTGAAATGTAAACACATATAAAAAAAGTTGTTTCTGAATAAACCACTCATTCTTTTTGGATTTTAAAGTATGTCAAACTAATTTCAACACACTCTAATCAAGGTCAATGTATTTGAATGAAATGGAATTTGAAGATCCGAATGATGATTAATTACTATTACGACATTAAATTTAAAGTGATCAAGTTGACTTAATATATAAGAAGTTGTACATAATATTATAAGACACCTGGGTACCGATTCTCGAGTTCATACGCCTGCAAGTCGTATACGCTATCCTGGTGTTGCCAACCGTACTATTATTTTACAACCGCGTTCCACAAATTTTTTGAAAAATAATAGTACCCGAATTGTTCTATTATTGAAGAATAGTAGACAGAAATCCAATGTTTTGTCAATCTTTTTCATTGTACTAGTATTTTGCCCCTGTTGTTCTAGAATAAGCACTGTTAAAGTTGGCAACGCTCGCTATCCGACTCATAGCGTACACGCTTGGGGGCGTATAAACTCGAGAATCGGTACCCAGTTTTGTTACGACTAGAAAGAATTACGGAAGTTTCTACATCGTTATTTTATTTAATTGGTGTAGTTGCAATAGAAACGTGCCGTATTATTTCAAACTGTGACAGAAATGAAGATTTCCTACCTGTTAGGAATTTTAACTGTAAGTGATATCTCAGAAGAGCGTTTATTTCAGTGCATAGTACACAAAAAATAGTAAACGGGCTCTTAAATATAGATCTAATTGTGTGTTTATTTTTTTTCAGGAAGAACTTTCGTTCATGGCACTCTCAAACGTTTCATGGTAATCGCCCCAGCAATATTCTTCAAACTTGGAATAGCCTTCACCCTTTTACTATTAGTAACCTTAGTAGCAGTAAATAACGGTTTCATAGGGTTCCTAATTTTAGTAGTTGGTTTGAGTTCAGTTTTGGCTAGATTACAAGGAAGTTCAGCACCATTGGTTCAACACGTTCCCATTCCATATGCATCTCCTATACATTCTCTCCCCCAAATAGCGCATCATCATCATCCTTGGATCGATAGAAGCGATTCGGTTGATGTTATCCGTAAACCTACTCGGAATTTGAATAGTTATACAGGAAATTTTGATTCTAATTCCGATCCTAGATTTACTGGAGTCTACTTTAAAAATCATTTATCTGCTGCGAAAGTTGTTTAAAGTAGGTGGATTGGAAATTGGAAAAATGGAGCGAAACGAAGTTTTATTTTAGATGTAGGTATTTATTAATTAATTTATTTTTCTATATTAATATGTTTAGTTTGTTCCAACTTGTTTGATAATAAATCCTTTTTAACCCTTTCTTTATGTTTTACTAAGCCTGTAAAGTAGACTTGCGACTCAAAGCGCCGGCGCCGTCCTGAGCAACCGGAGGCGTTCTTTGTATTTTACATATTTTTCAGGAAAGGAAAGTTTATTTTCTGATTTTTGTGTTTTTTGGGGGTTACAATAGATTACAAAGACAAATAATAATTGTTTCTTCTTTTTTTCAAAAACTTTTTTTGTTTTTTTTAAATACAAACCATGGGGGTGCCAACTACTGACGTTATGATATATCCCCTAATCTAACATTTAATCGACGAAATTGACGAAAAAAAATCCACATCCATAGATGGATTAGGTTTAACTACTCCGTGCAAGATTCGAACCTGCGACGTCTATTCCTCGCCCACCTCGGCCCAGTATTTTTTTTAAGAAATTATTTAATTAGGGGAAGGAATAATTTTGAACATACTGAACTAGTTATTATTAAACCGCTATAATTTTTTGTTTGCTTTGGTAAAAATAAAAAGAATCCCGTTGTGACCAATTAGGTAATACCTAACTTGACAATTACAGTAATAGCGATTAAATTATTACAGCAGAATGACACATAACAATCTCATACAATTAAACGTGTTTAACAACCATAAAATAATTAAATTACGGTAGATGTACCTACACGTTTGTTTTACAAATATGAAGACATGTACATAAAAACCGGTGCAGTGTAAAAAAATTTAAAGATGTAATGATGATGATTTTTTTTCATTGTAAAACAACGTAATTAGAAATTTTATATTTTCTAATGTTTATTATGTAAACAATGATGTTATGATGTGTTTTACACATTTTAAAACAATTCTAAGAGAACACTTCTGAAAGATCCTGAAAAAACTAAAATTTAACTGTTTGTTTTTTTTATCTTTTTTTGTTGTATTATTGTTCTGTCTTTGCTATTCTTGTTCGTTTCACTATTTATTCGTTATTATGAAATAATAATCAGTAGCGTTCGTGAAATGTCGTTTCCCAGGCAGTGAGCACAAAAAATCTATTTGAATCATATCCAGAAAAGCGGTAGTTGGGGAAATTTACGTTTCACAGAATAAATGACCCCCATACGCAAATCTAAGTAGGTAAGTGAAATTTTATCTTTAGAATCTACATTTTGTCTCTAAATTAAAAGTTATTAAAAGCAGATAAAGCCGGTTAAAAGAGTACCTATTTACTTTTACATTAACTCAAAAAAATTATACATTCATAATAATTATTAAAATCTAAAGTTTTCTTAGACCTGCCAATTAAGAACAAAGAGTACCTAGTACTAATTATATTAACATTAATTCAATGCGTGTGTAATTATAGCTGTAGGTCAGTTAATTTAAATATTTATACGGTCTAAATTTTTATTAAAGTAGAACAGACGAATTTCAAACGCAATGCTGACACAAAATTAATCTTTAATTTCACGCATTGTAACACGAAAACCAAACGAAAGTACCACTTACTTTCGTTCAACTTATGCGTGAGTAAATTAATGTTGGTCAAAATTGATTTTTTTAATGCTATACATCTCTCGTTAGTTTTTAATTTCCTTTTTATAGTAACCGATAGGAAGAGAAATCGTAACACAGGAAATTATAGGTTTTTAAATTTTATTATTTTAAATTATTATTAGTAATTTCCGGTGCTAAATGTTTGGTTTTTACGTTTCCTACACTTTTTATTTAAAAACAAAATTAATGAGTTTAACAGTTAATTAGTTCACCCTGTATATTCATCGTTTTCGAAATAACCTAAACACGATGAGGGGTGGGTGTACCGCAGCCGAGTACAAACGTTGCTAGTAGAAATAAAGCCTTTTCATCCATGGGGGGGAACCATATGACCTTAGCAGTTAGTACCCCACATGGTGCATGGTTTAACAAAATGCATCGAAAGTATTGGATCGAACAGTTTGTTTGGCATGAGACATTCCAAATCCCTGTTAGGGGGACCATCAAAGAAAGCGACGGAAACACCCCTTGCGCTAAGCAGAGAGAAAATAATGCATGCGACTAGAATCCTCAAAGGGCACTGTCGCATGAAGAAACACCTACACAAATTAGGAATACCAAGTCTTACGGCCCACAGATTAAAATACTTCGGCGTAAGGGAACCCAAAATGGCAATGAAAACCTCAATTAAGGACATCCTGGGATACTTCAAAGGCACAGGAGTACTTTCTTGAGGACTAAAAGTCACGACGACGCGACGGGGGCATAATAGTCCATTTAGGTGCATGGGCTGCTGTTAACATGCTTGGAGAAATAAAAAAATCTGATGGTTAGTTTTTTGTATCGTAAACTGAATGTATTACTGAGTTAAGAACTAGAATAGTAAAAGTTGCCCGTTAGGAAATATAAAAGGTTACCTACGTACCGTTTTACCGGATAATATTATTTTTCTTATTTTACTACTTACTGTTGTTTTAGTACTACAGCACAAAACGGTGACTTTATACTAAGTATGTACTACATAATATGTAACTACTATCTAACGGAAATATCCAGCAATACTAGTAGAAAGAGTAAATAAATCCAACAAAATTTCTAGCTAAAATAGTACATAGCGGATTTTTAGCTGTTTGACCTATATAAACTGAATTACAATGTGAACACCGGATTTTAATAAATCGTCGAGTTTTGAAGAATGTAGGTATAAAATATTTTTAATTTAATAGCTTTGCCAAAAAAGAGAAGTGTGTAAATAATAACAGCACTTACTATTGTTCTGGGTGTAATGCATCTCATAGAGGTTTGACTTGCATTTACATGCCTGTCTCCACCGATTCCTATCAAGTTCAACCTTCTTCCGCTTTTAGATATCACTAACCTGTAAAAAAAAATGAAAGAAATTACCTAACCGTAATTAAAATAACACAGTAGTGAGATAAAATTTTTACAAGTTTAACAATAAGAAGCACCAAATCAACCTTTTTATTTGTGTTTTTTTGAATCAAACTATTACGAAATTTTTCACGTAACGCATACTTTAGAAGATTCTTTTCTATTGACTTTTTTTATGAGAGCTCATTCTCAGACATATTTTTCCAAAGACTTTTCTGTTGGGAACCATTATTCCTAAAGATTTACGGTGGGATTATTTTATGAAAACTATGCGCATCTAACCCATTACTCGCAAGTAATGTCTATTATTCACTTGGGTTAGTTTGCCATTTTTGCTGATCGCATAATATAAGACGTAAGGTTCAAATCTGCACAGGGAAATGGGTTTTGATATCCCCTTTTATTTTTATTGGGGGCATACGAAACTGTCTCAGTAGGTACCTACCTATTGTAATTTTTTTTTAGTGAATGCTAACGTGAACCGTTACTTCAGTGACAAAACCATAAAATTTTTCTTCCATTCCGATTGTTACAATTAATGAGAAAGAAAAAAATTTTGTTTTTCTTGTATAACGGATTCCTATGTAATGTTTGTACGCATTTAATTATCACACATCACGGGTTGTTATTTTAATTGCTCGTTACAATAAAATTATTGTTCAGTGAACATTTGGGTAACTTTATGTCCTACAGATTTAGTGAACTTAATTTTAAACACGAGGCTACATGCTTGAAAAAACGTAAGAAGTTGGGGATCTTCAAAAGCTTCAAATTTTTAAAGAACAACCAAACTGTTCTCAATTTCCCACAATTTTTAAACCCTTTCAGGCATAGAAACCAAGAAAGCAAGCGTCTTTTGATTATCGTTCATTATTACACTTTCTGAAGCATTGAAATGTCTGGAAAAATAATCTTACCTGTTATTTAGAATTTTTTACAATTGATCATAATTTAAAAGTTTCTAGTTTCAAATTAAATAATTTCCTAGCTGCAGCTCAAAAAGTTAGAATTTTAAACGTTTAGAAAAAAGATCAAATTCTGTTTTTTAAAATACAACACCCTGTATATTATTTAATTCGTTAAAAAAATAGCGGATCAGGGAATAAATTTTTGTTGAAGCAAAATGCTCCATAGTAGTTCTTTTAATTTTTTAAATACTTAATCAATAAGAAAATTATTTGATTTGGCAAAGTTGCAGGGGTGTACTAAGTACCTTTTTAATAATTTTCAGTAAACTTCTAATAAATATTACATTGGATCATTCTTTGGAAAAAAAAACAAAACAAAAAAACTCCTACATGTATTATTACAGGCAAGCAGGTTTAACCGCTTCTGGTTTACCTCATGCAGAAATTTCTACATTTATGAGAAGAAAAGTGGTAAATGGGAGCAAGCGGCCAACTGTCCATGACCATGATCGCAGATCTTACAATCGTTATTACATCCAACCTTCACTTTGATAGCAGAATTGGCGGCGAATACAAGTGATAGAAATTTTTAAAATGTTCATAGGCTTTTGAAATTAAATCTAAATGTCTGTTCACATGGCGACGTTAATAATTACTTTAGTGCTTCTTGCAACATTATGGACAGTACCAGTTTTAAGTGCAGTTTATAAACATGGTGATAATTATCTAAGAAATTCAACAAATGACTTTATTAAAAGTGCAATACGCCAAAAATTAGTTAATAATAATAGTATTAGTGAAATAATTACAACTAATAGGGAACAAAGGGTTAATGATAAAGAAGTTGGAAGTTATCCTAAGGAAGAATTAAAAGAAGGTACGTTTATTAAAATTTAAAAGAGAGGCAAAATAAGATCTTTATCAACTAGAATAGATAATCCTTAGACTATAGACAGACAGACTAGAATCACGCTAAACAAATCAAATTAAATATTTCTTTAGGTCATTGCCATTACCATGCAAAACTTTTGCATAGAAATTATTTATTATCATATTTTTATGGTTCGTAATAAAAATGTCTTAGATAGCATCAAGTTGTTCTTTGCATGTATGCAATTACCATAAATTTAAAGATAGTGATAAAATAAGGAAATGTAAACTGAAAGTGGACCATGGATTTATTTTCGGAACTGAAAGTAGATCTGTAAAAAAATAAAAATTATACCGCCCAAAGCTTTGGTTAATTAAACGTAAGAATGTTCTTGTATTAATGTATCTCAGAGCAAGCTCTAGATAAAAGATATTACCTACTTCCTCGTGAATTCCAGTTTTAAAGTTTGGTACATTGGGCTCTTTACAATCGCAGTTTTACAGAAGCAAGATTTATTTTAATTATCAGAGGAACAGATTTGGACAAGACTTTATGATGATGAGGCATGATGGGTGACTTTGATTGAAAGTATCCATTCTGGATCTGAATATGTGTCCATAAATATCTTTTTCGTGTATATTACATTAATTTTTTGATTAACCTTTTTTTTGGTAAAAAATCCACCAAACTACGTTAGGTTCTTGGTTTCCAGAAATTGACTACCAGAAGACTTTTGATTTTTTGGGATGGGAACTGTTTTCTTTCGTATACGTCGTTTGATTTCCGTTCAAACGGATTGTGTTGGTCTAAGTGACAATGAACCTTTTTTCAGGAACTGTCTAATGCTTTAATGGGGATTTTCCCATGAACGATTTACTTTCCGGAAATATTTTCCATCGTTTTTCAGTATCTTGTTCCATCAACTTTGTTTCAGTAGATAAGGTTACATTTACCCGGAGCACTTCTTTCTTGAATTTTCCACAGAAGTGACCGTTGCGTAAATTTTTGCCGAAAAACTCTCCCTTTTTATTGTCATTTGCTTTGGAGAGAACTAGCTTGGATTACGTTTTTTTTTCGTGGAGATTTTTTCAGGATATTCCGGAAATCTTTTTTCAAAGTGTGACAATTTGTTTGCATTGTGTCAGGCTTTAACTTGCGCTCAAGGGAACAGGTTAGATTTATTAAAGGACTTTTTTCCAGGTAGGTGCTTCCTGTCAGTAGATTTTATCCACGAACCAGTTTTTCGTAACCATACGAACAAACTTGGTCCAGTTTAGAATAGGTTTTAGTACCACACTGTCTTCCAAGAAGATTCCTGAAGATTCTTGCCACTATACGATGCCTTTTTTCAGGAACTTATGCCGGATACCTTTACAAGAATTTCAGTTGTGAAGCTTTTTTCCTATGAATCTTTTACTTTCCAAAGAATGTTTTCCACCATTTTTCAGTTCCTTGTTTCTCTATGAAAAAATTTTCTTCGTCTTAACAGATTTGATTATCTTACGAGACATTCTTGTTGAATAATTTGACCACTCATATACCTTTTCCCAAGAAATTTTTTCGGGTACTTTCTTCGTATGTTGTTTTGACAATTTTTTTTCTATATTCTTAGGTATTTATTTGCTGTGGA
This sequence comes from Hemicrepidius hirtus, assembly GCA_963082805.1. NCBI lineage: Eukaryota > Metazoa > Arthropoda > Insecta > Coleoptera > Elateridae > Hemicrepidius > Hemicrepidius hirtus. The sequence goes on along the minus strand of OY720159.1, from coordinate 54,091,642 downwards.
AGCAACATCTTAGGTTAGATATAAAACCTTCTTTGCAGGATATTGTTCCCACTGATGCCGCTTTTCAGGAACTGTTTATGAACAGATATTCTGAGAAATTTCTTCCAATTCTTTGAATTTTTTGCTCTACAAGGAACAGGCTGGGTTATTAAGATTTTTCTCTGGATTTTTCCAAGACCTTATGAGGAGATTATTTCCCTCGAGCATTTTACTTTACAGAAAGTTTTTATGGCATTTTTTAGTTTTGTTCGTTTCAACGGATTTTTGATTTTTTCCATTAATTCTTATTCTGGGAAATGTTTTTTTTTTCTTTTTAGGTTTTTATTTGCTCTAAAACAAACATTTTAGGTTAGTGTCCTTTAAGACCTTTTTCCACAATTTTCGTTAGTTAGTCCTACATTGTAGATTCTTACCACATTTACAAGACGAAATACAGGGAATGATATTTCTTCATCCATTTCTTTCCTGACCCCACAATTTTCATTTTTGTCTAAATTTTAATTTGTTTTCATAATCAAAAAGCCAAAGCCCATACAGGTACGCTCCGGTACGCTCGTTGTAATTTAACGTAAGCACATTTCCTGTTGTGTATTCTCACATTACGTTTCTGCTAACGAACTATCCTTCATCGTACAAATTTTCTAATTAACTAACAGATTTTCAAAGCCTTCTTTCTATCAAAACCAAGAATAGATAAATACAAAATTATAGAATACTAATTTATTTTTTAATTACAAAACGTCTTGACACAAAAATCCTTCTTCCAAGTAATGTAACATATTATCACTTTCTATCACCTTTACGCTGTGCCGAAATTAATAATTAATAAAGATAAATTTGACAGTTTAGACAGTTTAGACAGACATCTGCTTTAGACAGAGATTAGACTGAGCGATCGGCGTCGGTCGTCCGCGAACGTCTTCGATCGATCAGTATCGGTTAGCAACGTTCTAAAAATGTAACATTAGACTGAGCGACCGGTGGCGGTCGGTGGCGGTAAAAAATTGTTTGTGGTCATTGCACTGAAGACTAGGAAAATACATTTTTTCTTTTAAATTCATTAAAAAATGTCCAGTTCAAGTGAAAAGGAACAAATGGTGACCGTTCTGTACTGTTATTAGTAGAAAAAACAAGGGCACTTTTAAAAAGTTGGGTTACGAATTACTTTTGAACGTTTGTGACCGATCAAAATTCTAATTTCAAACTGTTCGTTGCATAGCGATCGAGGCCGTTCGTGAACGACCGATCAATGTAACTTTGCCCATTAGAATACTTGTGTTGGAAATTTGTTCGACGGTGATCGTTCGCGGACGACCGACGCTGATCGCTCAGTCTAATCTCTGTCTTATCTAAACGAAATTTAATAATAAATTGCCAGGTACTTCTTTTGCTCTACTTTCTAGTTTAACTGCTACGACAATGTTTCTCTAGTACTAATGCCCTATTTCATTTTATTATGTAGACGCATTTATTATAATATTCATTCTTTTATATAAAATACTGTGAAATGTAGAAAACGGTGCTTTATGCTCATGACATTATATTTTTTATTCCAAAACAGTTAGGTCATTAAAGGTTAATGATTCATATCGTGACATGTCTTTGCGTTTTCCGTGTAGTAAACCTCCTAAACCGAATAAAAAAAATGATCTATTAATCCCCAAGGTGAAACGATTTATAGGTATACTACTTAGATGCTTTTAATTAAAGAAATAGATAGTACATTAATTAACGCTCTAATATTATTTATACTATTTATAGAACTAGAAGAGTGTTTCTGTTTGATTTAGTAGTTCAGTAGGAAACACCTGCATCTAGACTAGACATATCAGTTTTCTAGGTTACTGCTTGCAAACATACTCACACTTTAATTAAAAGTTAAGTCTATATTTAATTAATCCACCAAATTCTTGCTTGCATTTTTTCTTTAGTTTTTGGTCTTTGGGTATATACCGAATATTTTTAGTGACCTTATATTTATTCGTTTTATTTAAAGTTTAGCAATTTTGAAATTCTTTTCATTTTTTCCTATTATTGTTCCAGAATCAAGAAAAAAGAAACCAGACATAATGACAAGAATCCTTCCAATGATGATAATCCCTTTCATGCTGCAAACTGCAATTATCCCAATGATGTTGACGATGTTAAAAATGATGCTTCTTAAAAGTGCATTTATAGGGAAAATGGCTATACTGTTAGGATTCCTGAATATGTTTAGGAATAATAATAATCAAGGAGGGGTCTACACACATGATGTTAATATAGGACACCCACACAATCACATGGACGAAAAATTAGCAGAAGGACATTATGGATATCATGGATATGATGAATATGGACCTTATGTTAATAGAAAAAGAAACTTTAGGTGATAAAAAAATTTTGAAGACAAAGACCCTAATGCCTCAATAAACCATAAGTGGAAGTAATTTTCTGAATAATTCTGTTGTTTATATTTCATCATCTACTAGAAAATTGAATAGGGGTAGAAAAAATGATCTATTTATGTAAAGGTTGAAATATAGACCCGCTTATTTATGACGTCACGGTGTTATTAAAATAGGCCTTTTATATTTCGGCCTGTATTACATAATCCGGAAATATTCAAGAATTTAATTCAGTATTATTTATTTATTGTAGATAGATATTATTAAATTTAGTATTTATTATTAGTCATTATTTTTTAATTTAATTTATTGTTAATTACTTCTTGTTTTATATTACTAATAGTTGTAATTATCTGTGAAAGATTATTGTAAAAAATTCAATGTATAATTCAAAGTTGCTTTCTAATCGCACGTCAAGTTGTGGTTACCAATAAATTATACAGGGTGTTTGTAATTGTAAATGAATTTAAATGTAAATTACACTACACTTTGAGAACACTAATAAATTAAATTTAATGTTATGTAAATAAATAAAATAATGTGTAATTAATTAAGAAGCTTTAATGAAACATTTACATGACGTTAAGTCACTCCAGTGGCAGCTGATGCCAGGGGGCACAGATGACAGAAGCCTGCAGCAGGAAAAAAATGGAAATCTCACTTTTCACACATCTATCGATTTTAATTTTTTTTACGTAAAAGATAGCATTTTAAAAGACCTTTAATTTGAGGTATCACAAAGGGCATAGTGCAATTTAAACTTTTCAAGGTTGGATAGGTGGGGGTTGCGGGGACGCGGATTACGCTATCGAGTGTCCCCCATCCTCTATAAAAACGTGTTTTTACATTGTTTTGATATTTGGTTTGGTTCACGAGTATTAAAGGTAGATCGTTTTCAAAGGATCACCCTGTATATTTATACTATAATAAAACTTTATATTTTTATTCCTTTCTTAACATTTGACTGTCTGTTAAAAAAATGAGATACTTTAATTTAATTTTCTAAACAATTTCCTGTTCAGTTTTAAATTTTTTCGATAGTTTCCCACCCTTACCTTTTTCTTTCTTATTTCAAATCATTAATCATTAAATATTTTTCGGCATTTGCCGTATTACACATAAAACCAAAACCTTCCAAGAAGTAATAAAAGTAAAACCGGATGCACTTTCCGACAATTTTTATCCTACCCAACCCCTAGTTGTATACTTCTATTCAATTCACTCATAAATATACCTGTTCGTTGTGTTTACCTTAAGCTTTAAATAAAAATAGATATTGCCAAGAGAAGGAATACTTATGGACAAACAACCTTTAAGTGGTGAATGCTAATATTCTTTATTACTGGCTTTACACCCCACTAGTTGGGATGTTAAAGGGACAGTGACGTCATGCGGTCAGGATTCTTAATCTCATATCTTATTTACGAAACTATTTATGCAAATTTTTAGCTAACCCTTATCTGATACCAAAGAAAACCTGAATGATGTAGTTTTGAAATATATACAAGGAAATTTAATTAAGAATTTGTAATAAGTACGATGGAATTTTTTTTCAAAGATTGCACTCCTAAATTCTGACTCATTTTCAAAATTTCCGGTAATAAATATTTCCAAAAACTAAGCCCTCCATAAAATTCGGCGTGAGAACCTTTTTGGGTGCAGTAATTATTGTCTCCTTTCGGTATTGACTATTCATCTTGTAAGTTGCAAGTTTCAACACCTTTGTGCTTGTATTGCCGTTGACGCCAGGTTTTAAGAAAATGTTTTATTGATGCCTTTTACCTAGACACTTTGTCAATTTCACTTTTAAAATTTAAATATAACTGGGTCTTCAATACGAGTAGTTTGTACTAAGAAACAGATGATTTAGTTTTATTTTATTAGGGCAGTTGGTATTTCTAGGAGTAAAGTTTTTCTGGAAAAATCCTTAAGGGTGAATAACAAGCAATAACTGGAAGAATATTATTTAGGGTTTAAGTTGTCGAAATTTTGATTTAAAACCAAGTTTCTTTTGAAAGAATTGTGAAATATTTTAAACAATTACATATTTATGTAAAGTTACTGCAACAAATAATAATTAAAAATTTGGAAATGAATGTTCAAGGATTATGAAAGTCCCTTAAAAAATTATTTATAAATTTGTTACTTAAGGAAATATAATGGTTATTGTTATTATAATTTTTTATTAGTCTCATTAACAATTTAATATTCTTTTATTATAATACACAGGTATGTTGTAAAAGTTCATCAACATAACTTAACGTAGGTAGATCTTTTTTTTTAATTTAAGAAAGTTTTGAAAAAAAATTCAGACTGTCATAATAAAACGCCCATAATTTTTATAATTTTATACTAGATTGGTTTTCACATCCATTATTATACAGGGTGACTTAGTAGGAGTGGCTACCGACCATAACTCTGAAAAGTATTTGTTCCACACTAATGTCACACGAAATGTGATGTGATAGTAAACCAAATTATAGCCCATTGTTTCTTTTATCAGACAACCAAATGTAAAGAAATATCTTAAAGTACCAAAAATTACCATTTTCAGAAATATATTTACTTTCCAACTGACAAATGAATAAATGGGAGTACCGGAAACAGCTTCCGGATTATATCTTTTTACGAAAAATTAGATTTTTAAAAAAAAATTGTGCAAATAGAATTTCTTGGTAGAATTTACATTTTCTTAAAATAGAAGAGACCCTAAAGCTTTCTTGTGAGAGAAAAATAATCCAAAGCTTACGTCTAGTCATTCATGCTTCCTTTTCGTTGTAGAGAAGGCACATGCAAAAAGCAAAAACGTTATGAATGAAGTTAGATAGGTACAACCAATGTTTTTTTTTCGTGATTTTCAAGAGATTATCGTTTTCCTCTGAAAGGGCTAATTATTTTTTAACTTTGTATTATAAAAAATATTTTCCAGGATCTTATTTATATTTACTTTTCCAGGAAACATTTCAAAAGATTTTAATTTCCCAGAACTTATTTACTTACAAAAAAGCCCTTTTTTTCTAATTATTTTCGGAAACTTTACAAATTATACCAAGAAGTAAATTTCTAGAGTACTCTGTATATACAAGGTGTCCCAAAAAAATACGGCATACAGTTAAGAGCATATTCCTTTCATGAAAATAAAAGGAAAAGGTGTTGAATTTTTTTTTCATATATTCCGAAATGATTATTGTTATTATTATTTTACAAATAATGTTCAAAATGACCGCCACTAGCTTCAAGACAAGCTTCTATTCTTCGAACAAAATTTTGAGGCTAAAGGCGGTCATTATTCAAAAAACGGATTTGCAGAGTTATTTTTTTATTCGCATTTTTCATCTTTGAAGTGTGATTTACACGAAAACGGTTAATGGTAGGAAAAAATCTCAAGAGACTGTTTCAACCGTAAATTAGTTGAGAAATTTGAAAATTGTGTCAAAAACAAAAAAAACAGTGGCGTACCATTTTTTTTCTCCAGAAATATCCACATACGGACCTGTAGGTACGCCACTGGAGAAGGAAAAACTGACTAATATGGTCCAGTTATAGCAAATGTACATACATACGTATTGCTTACTTTTGAAAATTTAATTCCTAGTTATTTCCGAATAAATGAAAAAAAAGGTCGATATTTTTTATAACTTTCAACACCCTGTATATCTCGGTAACGAAGCATTTGCGGATTCATATTAATAGGAACTTTTCCTCTTATTTTCATGAAAGGAACATGTCCTTAACTGGATAACGTTTCTTTTTGGGACATCCTGTGTATAACACACAAGGATGCGGGTTCAAACTTTCTAATCAAAAATAATTTCTTTAAACCCTTAACACCAAATCCTAAAGTTCATTAATTATTTAAAGTTTACTCCCTACTAAAAAAAATTCAAAAAATCAATTTTACCCATTGCCGTAAACTACACCACCCCTACAAATTCCTGAAGAAAAAATTTAACTAATCATTACATCTTACGCAATAAAACATTGATAAAGTAAGCAGGAAGTACTTAAAAGTACACAAAGGTATTAAAAATTAACAAAACCTAGCTTTCAAGTTGTAGGCTTATCCCTTATTCCCCACCTTAACAAAATAGCAATGCAAATTCTTATCGGTACCTTTAGCTGACCAACCCTAGTTGTTAGGGGGTTGTAATTGCAGTTATAAAAGTAAACCGACGATTCATGAATGTTCACTTGTAAACGGTACCGCGACACGAGTAAAATTTTAAAAATGAAGGGTGCGAATTTTTTTCTTGTTTTATTTTGGATGATGATTTCTTGTGGGGTTTCCTTAACATGGTCTTCAGGTATTAACAGCATGTTTTCTGTAAGAAATATGATCTCAAGAACCGTAAGTATTTTTTTGAGGGAAATTGGAAGGGTTAGATTTTTTTAATTATTTTTTTAATTATTTTTTTAAAGGTTGGGGTTAATCCAGAATTGATTGACAGCATAGGAAGTGGTGCTCAAATGGCAATGGATCATTGTAGGAATATTTTTAAATGGGACAGGTGGAATTGTCCTGAATCAGCATTTTCAAGGTAAGCTTATGCAAGTGTCCTAGATTTTGTTTAATTTTTTTTTTACCTAAAAATCGTGTTTGAAAGTGGTTTGTGAAAGGAATAAACTTTTTTTTATTTATATACATAGTTGGTTATTCCTCACGGACTAGTTCATAACTTAATTATATATACCTTTTTTTTTTTTTTAATTTTGTCTAGGATGATTAATCTCGTTCTGTTAAGAATCAAATGTTTTAATGTACGAGTAAGAATAAGAAGCTTTCTTTTACATTTAAAGAATAAAGAATTTTTATTTAATCTGTTGACCTAAAATGTTTAATTTTAACGACTTTGAACTTGAAATTGCATCTAACATTTTAATTCGCTAAAGTGCATAGAATTTTTTCTTTTAAATATACACATCGGCAAGTCTTTTTTTAAATTATGAATGCGACCTACTTTAATGCATTTCGTATACACATTATGATATTCAAAAGGAAAACTTGGGTTTTACCAGTTCTAAAATAAATAGTGACCGGATGACCCAGCTTGTATGAATTACAACAGTTAACCCCATACTTTAGCACATAGTTCAAAAAAATAGTACACCTTGAATGAATGAACAAAATTGAGGTCTTAGATTCACCTTTACTGGAAATTTTGGAATAGAATCAAGTAATTGCTAACACCAATCGTTATTCAATTATTATATGCTTTTGAAAATGACTTTCATGTCGTAATACGATAGAGGGAATAATTTAATTTAATATTTATTTATGTATTAATTATTTTATCTTATTTAATATTAATATTTTTTTTTGTTTATAGACGTCACAAACAATTAGCAACAAGGGAACAAGCCGTTACTCAAGCTATCGTTTCAGCAGGGTTGGTCCATGCCGTTACAAGAAACTGTTCAAGGGGCGAATTGCGAGGATGTGCTTGCAATCCAAATTTAAGTGGTCGGATTCGCAATATCCCAAACAGCGAATCATACATGTCTGATGGTGTGGTAAAAAAATCAAAAGGATATGTAAAAGAACAAAAAATTGATTGGTCTTGGGGTGGCTGCTCTGATGACATCGAATTTGGACAAAGCATTGCCAAAACTGTTCTTGATCAACTTGAGCGTGGAAGTGATCCTCAAACTTATGCGAATTTGCAAAATAATCTTGTGGGAAGAACGGTATGTTATTTTTGTTTATAATATTAACAAATCAATCGCTTATTTTTACCACGAAAAATAAAATAGAAATATAACCATTTAAAAATTTTGACGTCCGGATTTTACGTAAAAAAATGTCCCCCTTGCTGTCGTTGTTGACATGTCTTGCGATTTTCAAGCAATAAAAAGATACTGAGTATGGTTCCTTTTCGTTGAAACCCCCTGTATCTTCTTTGTGTCCAACATGGAAATTTCTAATTGTTTGACCTACAGTGTGTCCACGGATTGAGTGCATATAAGGTGTAAATGACAATTTTTTTTAGAGTTGGATCTTCATGTTCTGAGGATCGCCCCTGCTTAGTCTCAAACTAAAATATTGAAAAAATTAGCCAAATCAATTAATATACAGGGTGGTTTTTTGGCCGAAATCTAAAAATTAGTCAAGAGTAAACTGTCTTTATTTTAGCAGATATAACAAAAATGTATTAGAGAAAGTTGTTTAGAATTAAAAATTATTGAAGATTTTCAACTTTTATACAAATCAGCCTACTTTGATTTTTTTCATCAAAATCCAATACTTTTGAACTCATGTTTGTAACAAATAAGGTTTAGTATTTTTTTAATAAATAATTATTTGTTTTTCAAGTACTTTGTTTAATTACTCTTCATGCATGGGTCATTAAAACCACAAATAAAAAATCTCATGTTGATGAAAAAAATCAAAGTAGGCTGATTTGTATAAAAGTTGAAAATCTTCAATAACTTTTAATTCTAAACAACTTTTTCTAATACATTTTTGTTATATCTGCTAAAATAAAGACCGTTTACTCTTGACTAATTTTTAGATTTCGGCCAAAACAACACCCTGTATATTAATTGATTTGGCTCATTTTTTCAATATCTTAGTTTGAGACTAAGCAGGAGCGATGCCCAGAACATGAAGATCCAACTCTAAAAAAAATTGTCATTTACACCTTATATACATTCAATCCGTGGACACACTGTATATACACTGAATTACAATGTGAACAATTTAATTTACAAACACAAGTATAAAATATTTGATTTTTGTTACTAATTTATAAACATTTTATAGTTGGTTCGTGATACCATGGTAAAAAGATGCAGATGCCATGGAGTATCAGGAAGCTGTTCCCTGCAAACTTGTTGGATGCAAGTTGCACCATTTTCAAAAATTGCAAGTTTAATAAGGGAGCGTCACAAGAAAGCAGTAAAAATTAATTTCGAGAACAGAAGAAATCGATTCACTGTTGGTAATTCCCCGTCTATGGAAATCACTGCAGAAAAATTTCCGGGAATCAGTTCACATCAACTTGTATTTTTGGAAAATTCCCCTGATTATTGTGTTGCCAATAACACAACAGGTAAGGATTACAATACATTTTTAAACCCTCTTAGAACATTATCAAAACATGTCTGAATTAAATTTCAAACCACAGAAATCACAGAATATTATTTCAAACTAAATTCTTGGATAAAAAATTCGGTTTTGCAATTATTTAAAAAATTAAGACTAACAATATATTTTTTTAGATTGGCCTGGTACAAAAGGGAGAATGTGTTCACGTTCTCGGCTCGAAACTGTAAGTTTAGTAGAAAAACGCAGTTGTAGAAATTTATGCCGAAAATGCGGGCATAAAGTACGAAAACAAAAAAGACAACTAACATGGAAATGTAATTGTACCTTCAAGTGGTGTTGCGAGGTCCAATGCGAAACGTGTACTCAAACCGTTGAAGAATTTTTCTGTCAATAAACGAAAAGAAAAAAAATGTTAGTTTTGTTTTGTTTTTTTGGTTTGTTTTTATGTTACAGAAATTTGTATATAATAATTAGAATTATTTATTAATTGTAGGAAAAAATTTGCGATTATAAAAAAAATTAATGTTTTGATTTAATGTTAAATTGGGCCATTGTCTAATTTAATAGCTAACTAGATTTTTGTGTAATTGTATAAATTAAATGCCTGTCATTAATCTTTACGCAGTCATTTATTAAATTTTTAATTATTATTATACGCATTACGCATTTTTTTGTCTTGCATTTCAATTTAACAATGACCTATTATTTAATTAAAAATGATAAAAGTTTTTATTATGTTTATGATTTGCAAATTGATGTAAAGCTGTACCTACCTATAATTAATTAAATTTTTATTCTTCGTTTTATAAACTTATGGAATTTTTTTTAAATGTCATAACTCATAAATATACTTTCATCATGGGCACTTTCAACTTTTGGAAGATGTGTAAAGAATACCAAACAATTTTACAGGATGCTAACAAACCATAGGTAAACACTGCCTGTAGTGTACTACTACTCATATAGTTTAGATAATAATTCAAAACTAAATAAGAATATCAAAATGTATTTTCAAAATAATTTCTCGAGAAGTCTGGAAAGCTTTTGAAAATGAACGGCCCCTTGTAAATAAATCTAACCCAATTCAACCTCTTTAACCCCTAAAACAAAACTGTCCAGCCACGTTCTCCAAGAAAATTTGATTTACAAAACTTTTTTTTGAAAGTCTTGAAATTTTTTTTATAACACCCTTAAAAAGAAGTCTAACCCAACCCGTCTTCAACACAGGTTGGTAAAATTTATAATATTTTCTTTTTCGCTGTTGTGCGTCACGAAAGTAAATGATTACAGGTGGTTTACGTGTTACCATGGGGGTAAGACTTAACCATATGCAAAATTAATTCATATTTTCTATAATAATACGTTTCTACAAAAATTAAACATTTTACAGCGACAGCATTGAGTCTAGCACGCTTTATTGGATCGAGGTTCAAATCCGGAATGTTACTAACTTTTTTTTTTTTTTAATTTGTAGCTCAGTCAAATTGGGCATTTACTGAATTAAATTACGCAATTTATTGAATACTAATTTTTTTCCCTACATTGTTATATATTCAATGCGATTCAGAATTTTAAAACTGTGACTCGAACTGGGTATTATTTATAAGATCCGTTACTCAATAATGATACAACACGAATAATGGTGGGTATTAAGATGCGTTAGTATTAATTACCTTGTTATTTAATTCTTTTAAAGCTAATAACAATAAAATCCATTATCAAAACTTCATTGATTTTAAACATATAAGTACTGGTAATTGTTTTAATTTCTTCTTAGTCATCAACATGAAAAGTCATAAACTGTGCGTGTATTTATTCTTGGCAATTTTAAATGTTGGTATGTATTTTTCCATACATTATCCATAATTTTTCTTCGTAGGTTTTAAGCAATTTTTCAAAATTTCTGGCCCAACAAAAATTAGTTTGTCAAGTCCGGTGAGGGTGACCTAGAAGGTCAAGCATTTGATTAGTAATCGAGATGACCAGATATTTCGGTTTCAGTTATAACTTTTTATTAAAAAAAAGTCAGCTCCGTTTTGCTGATACCCATCCCTTTAACATTTCCAAAGGAACTATCGAAATCAAAACTAATAGTCTAATATTATCCATCCCCTAATTATTATAACAATTGAACTTTCTTTAGATGCCTCGCATAAACATTTTATACTTCCCAAAGAAGTAAACCCTCTGGAATACGACATTTCCATTAGACCAAACCTAACTCTGGGAGTTTACAAAGGAAAAGTTATAATAACCGTAAACGTAACCAAAAATATTGATTCGATCACACTTCACAGCAAAAATTTAAAAATTAATTATGCTAAAATAAATACAGTGAGAGCTAACATTCAAGAAGATACTGAGTGTGATTTTATTACCTTAAAAAAACATACGGATATTAAAAAAGGAATTTATAATATTACGATTAACTTCGAGGGTGATATGAAAAATAAAACTTATGGATTCTATAGAGGATATGAAATAGAATACGACAGAGAAGTGTAAGTACATTAAATTTATCGATTTAAATTTTAATTTAAAAAAAGAACTTTCCTTGACTATTGAGCCCTAACAAAACCTGGAAGAGGGATCACAAATTATTGTTTTAATAGAGACTGATTTTTTTAGTTATTTTGGAGCTACTTTTTTGGAACCCACCAATGCCCGTACGGCTTTTCCTTGTTTTGATGAACCACAACTCAAAGCTAAGTTTTCAATTCATATTCTAAGACCCCTGCATTATGTAGCGTTGTCGAATATGGATCAAATTGTAAGTCAAAATTTATTAAATCCCTTAATTAAAATTAAAATTAATTTTATGTTGTAGGGTGAAACATTGGAACCGCATCGTCGTGTCAACATCCATTTTAGACAAACTCCACCTATACCACCCCATTTGGTAACGTTTTTCGTAGGAAAATATGCTTTTGTTGAGGATTATTATGTAAAGAAAAATAATAAAACGGTGATACCTACACGGATATATACTCCTTTGTCAAATATGGGAAATATGGAATTTGCAGCACATGAGATACCGAAATTGTTGAAGTGGTTTGTCAAATATACAGGATATGATTATATGTTTCCTAAATTAGGTAATGTATATTTTTATCTTTAATATTTCTTTGATGTAAATTCAAAAACTAAAAGCAAAACTTTTGGGAATGTCAAAATGGAACACACAAGGGCGGAGCTAGAGATATTCTCTGGGGGAGGAAAATAATCCAGGAGGCACGGAGAACCTCCACGATGATGTTAAACGCGAAAATGTGTAATAATGTTAATACCTGCCCCCCCGGGGAGGGGTTAGCCCTATTACTCACCCTCCCGTAGATCCGCGCTTAGCATACAATTCCATAGCGATAACCACCGATTGTAGAATTGGTAAAACGAAATCCCAAGGAAAGTCAAAGAGCGGCGAAATGGTACCGTCGAACTGGCACTCCGCGGCGAAGCGTTTACGACAAAAGCGGCGGCGTGGCATGGATTTGCGGTTTGAGCTTTTAAATCTTAAATTTGGTTACAATAATAGTGTGTTCAAATATCATATGGGTCGACATTTTTTTTTATTCCGTCCTGTCCTTGGTCAATGTTGTGGAGGTTAAGCGCATATTATGTTTAGATTGGGGGGGGGGGGGAGAACCAAACCTCCTGCAGAAAGAGAGATGTAGAAAAAATAAATGAAACTGGAGACTTTTTAATTATTATAAATAATTTTTTTTAAAGTTCATGAAAATGAAATGTAAACTCATTGACTTGATGTACAGGAAGCGAGCAGAATCAGAATTTCAATCTAAAAAATAATGGTATAATTTGACAAGGTTTAGATTTTTATCATTTGAATTTGGACAAACAGCACGAAATATTTTTACGTGTCATTGTAAACTTTAAACATAACATGCATGTCTATTCTAAAATGTTTGTTATATGTGTCGTTATTTTCTTCTTGAATTCGTTTTATTACGTAAGTATTTTTTTAATTACTTCAAAAATCTTCCTATTAACATAAAATGTAAACTAGAACTCTATTATTTTCACAGGAAACCTTCGGGCAATCCAGAACAAATTTCCTAATAAAACGATTTTATTTTTGTCCATCTCAAAAAATTATAAAATTTTCCGGAAACATCACACATGATGATAAACTACAATATTTAGATTTTGATATGACTTTACCTTTCCCACTTGATGATAATATTGGGGTAAGACTCACAATTATTCTTAATTTCAATAAGGAAAGCTCTTTAATGGTTTACCTTTTTTTTCAGGTTACATGCGACGTAGAAACTGGAATAAATGAGAAAACGTTCGTCCCATTGTTCATTATCCGTGAAAAAAGATTTTGCAAGGCAGTACACAATTACTTTGGAGAAGTTGGGTATGATATAGAAAGGGCTGCTCAGATGTTACCAGGATACTGTCCAATGCAACAGGTTTGGTGATTTTTTCGAATACTTGTATTTTTTAACCCACCACCGGGTCCCGTAAAGATACTTTCGTGATGCGTTCTGAATTTTTTCTGTAAGCGTAATTAACAAAAAAATTTAAATCAGCAATAGTCATAATTTCGACCTTGATTTCGATTAACCATGAAGGCAGTATGATAAGGTCTGAGGATAAGATAAATAATTGAGTATGAAAACTTTCGAATTAAATAAATGACCGCTTTAACGTAGCTATAGGTTTAAAAATTTGGATTTAGCCCCAGGTCAAAAAAAAAGTGCTGGGGTTCCCCCCATGTTTCTATTATTTATCATAAAAATATATTATTGCAGATAGTATGAATTGCAATATTTTTTTTAATCCTCGATTAAGATGTTTAACATTTTTTAATTAATTTCAGGGTCGTTATCACCTCCACCACTATCCGTTAAATTTAAGTAACATCCCTTTGCAAACATTTCCATTTGGATTTCTTCGGTTTACTGCTAAACTGTTGGATAAGAGAAATGCAAAAATATTGCAATGTTACGTAATGGAAGTGGATAATATGCCCCATTTCGATATTCTGCATTGATTGGTTTGTCCTTTTCACACCTTGGCTCCCTTCCCTTTTATCGGGTTCTCTATCTATCTTCTTCTTTCGTTTTATCCACTTTTCCGCCACCACTCTCTAGGATTATCCCTCCCCTAAATTTCTTCTTTCTTCCATATGTCTACCTGTATCCTCCTTCAGGGTGCCTCTACAGTTCTGATTCTTCTTTAACAACTTTATTTTCGAGTATGTCTATCTCTCTCTTATTTCTAATATTTGTCCAATTCTAACTACACCTCCATCTGTTTCGCTCGAATTACTCCCCATCCACGCACCCTATCGATTGTATCTTTCTTGTACATTCATGCACTATTTCGGTTCCTTGTTTCCTTCCTACGCTTTTTCCTAATCCTCGTCTTCTTGTTTCTATAGCAATCCTGTTAATAGATTGTTATGTTGTGTTTTATGTAGAATGAAAGTAAAAATTGCAATAGATTGGTTCGTTTAATTTTATTCCTTCCCAAAGTTCGCAAAAAAAATATATAATTGTGTAAACTTGAAATACCAATCAAAAGATGTTGGTTCGTTGCCTTCGACGTTAAATAATTTTATAAAGACAAATCGAATTGATTAGAAGGTAACAGAAAAAGGAAAATGGGTGAGGCAATAGAAGAGTAGGATATGAAGAAGAAAGTTTATACAAAATCAGGTTTTGACATTCCCAAATATTCTAACAAAATATTTTTAGTATAAAACGTTTAATCATGTAAATTTTTTTTTAGATTACATAACAATAAACTCAAAGTTCCATATAGGAGGAATGGAACATTGGGGTGCAACAACAACAAGAGAAGAATCCATTCGTTATAACGAAACTATGTCAATATTAGATACAAGAAGTGCCAAAACGATTGCTCACGAACTTGCACATATTTGGTTTGGAAATTTAGGTAAATACCAATAATTATATATTTTTTATTAATAACTAAAACATTTAATTGTTTTCTATAGTAACCGTTGCTTCATGGGGTGAATTTTGGCTAACCGAAGGTTTTGTTCGATTTATGGACATAAAAGTTAACGACTTGTATAAGGAACAAAATGAGGTAAGGTAAAAAAAATATATTAATGATTGTTAAATAAAAACTAATTTTTTTTTTAGAAAATTTCGCTTTCGAGTAGTATCCTTCATACCGCATTATGGCGCGATGACGATGTAACCGCATTACCCTTGGTGAGGAAAATTAAAAACCCCATTGACGTGTATGACATTTTGGATAACATTAATTCTAACAAAGTAAGTTATACAACTACATTAAACAAAACCATTTCCGTTTTAATATAAAAAAAACATTACAGGGTGGTTCGATATTAAGAATGACGGAACAGGTAATCGGGGAAAAATTAATGCAGAAAGTTGTACATACCTACCTAACAAACAACAAATACGGAAGTATTACCAGTAAACATTTCATTCAAGTTCTGCAAAGTTTTGTCACATTTAATGCTACGGATTTTCTTGATGGTTTCCTTAAGCAATCTGGATTTCCCATGATCGTAGCTAAATTAAATAAAGATGCGCAATCAGTTACTTTAATCAAAGAAAGGTTTCTAAGGTTTGGACAACCCCATGCGGAGGGAAGGTATGTATAAAAAAATTAAGTTTGGACTTTTCCTCATGACTTTTTTTTATAGTTGGACCGTGCCAATTTGGTATATAACAAATATAGATCGTAAACCGAAATTTGTTTGGTTCCCCAGTAACAAAACTCGAAGTAAGTCATTAATAAAAAATATTCTTTCTTCTATGCTTATGGATATTTTAAAGATAATATTTTGTGGGTTTTTTTACAGTGAATCTGAAGTTAGACAAGAAAATAAGTTGGATAAAATTGAATTACCAACAAGGAAGTTATTACAGGACACATTATTGTTATGAAATGTGGCACAAATTAATTGGAGTAATCCAGGTACTGTATTTCCTTGGATTTCTGTTTCCCCTGTACCAAATCGTTCTTCAGAATTTAAGTTACCTCTCTTTATATTTTCAGGATCTGACTGTAGAAGATAGAATAAATTTACTTGACGATGCAGGCGCAATTCTTCGTTCAGGAAAATTACCATGCAGTTTAACACTAAGGGCAACAAAATATTTGTACAATGAAAACAGAGTCGAAGTATGGGAAACTGCTCAAGATATTTTTGGGAAAATCCGAATTGGATTTCTTCAAAACAATATGAGTATCGAAAATTTAAATGTAATAAAAATTATTTTTTTAGATAATACCTACAAATATTTATTATTTTTTTAAATTTTAGCTTTATATTGCGGATTTAATTGATAGACAATACAAGAAATATAGTTGGACGTCTGCAAAAAATGAAACATTTGCTACAAAGTATAATTTTAATATTTTTACGAAGTTAACTCGTAAATTACTAACGTATGTTTTTTTAGGGCGGCTAGAGCTACGATTTTTAATCTAGCGTGCTACTACGGTCACGAAGGTTGTCGACGTATGGTTATGAAACTTTGGCCTAAACGAGAAACCTTATCAGTGGACATAAAAAATATTCTATTGGCAAATAGTAAGTTATTGTTTTATTTGTTACCTATACGGATAAAGTCTCAGTATGCGGATTCCTGGCACCACATTTTTGATTATTTACAAGAACTCAAATTTCCAGCAAAAACAAAATGCAGTCTATATTATTTTCATAAAAAAGATAATCTCTACTTTTATTGCAGATCCCTATAGGAAAATAAATTACAGTCGTACAAATGTTAAGAATATTCAAGAACTTGGTGTATGGTTTGGTGCCGATTTTTCAAAATTATCTCCAGAACCTGTTTTCCATTGGCCTAAAGGAATAATGCAAAATTGTGAGAAATGGTTAAAGAATCGTCCAAATTTCCATATTGTATAATAAATCTACTGGTATCAAATTGATATAATAAATTGAAGGGTGTTATAGTTTTTATAATTTATTTCTATAGGTTACCGATAATTATTTAAAATTTTAAAAGGCAAATAAAACTTGTTGTGTTGTAACACTGATGGCAATATTACTAACATAATTTATGTATCTCTAGATAACTGATAATTATAGATAAAGATAAAAATAATAAAAAAAAATGTTGTAAATAAAAAAAAGTTTTTTACGCCCCCCCCCCAAACTGACGTAGACTCCTCAAGGTTCACATCTGGTGATATTCAGGTTTTCTGAAATTCCCATACATCTTCTCAAATTTTGTTCCAAACATTTCCGTGATTAATAAAAACAAACATTTTTTGCTTTAATACAAAGATTGCACCGCCTGCTCATTGACTCGCGCCCATCTATGGAAGATTTCAGGGATAGCTTCTACTTGCGCACAAGTGACTATTATTTTTGAGACAAGATCTTCCTCGTTACGAATGGGAAACCAAGGGATTTAAATCGGGAGAACGCGTAGGAAACGCCACGGGACCTCCTCTTCCAATCCATTAATTGGTTGGCAAATGGTTGGTCCAGATACTGGCGCACATTCTATGGTTCAAATTGTTTTCACGAAAACGAAGCGTTTTCGGACATATCTTTATCAAGCCAAAAAATTTTGCTATCTCCTACCACCATTAAAAATTTGTCGACATATTTATGGAACACCCTCTATATTTAAAATAGACGTGTAATTGTACAGCATACAGATCGGGGCCCATAAGAATTACGAGGTAGTAGTAATAAAAAAATATTAATATAACGACTCTGAATATAATACAAAGATAAAATAAATGAGTTATGGTTATGGTTATACTGTGTAACAATGTTGAACGATATTAAAAGTTTGTATTCGATTTCGTTAACAGTATATTTTAAAATAAGATTTGTTGAATTAAATTTTATAAAATGAGAAAATTGATAAACTTGATATCTATTTTTATAATTATTCTTAACATAGGTAAGTGCTTAGTTAATTTTATTTGACATTAATTGCTGGATGATTTAGATTATTAATTAAATTAAATTAGAATTATATTCACAATCGTTTGACGCAAACGCGACGAATCGTAGGAAGTAAGACAAAGCGCAGTAAACACATTTGGAAATGTCAAACGTAGGTCTTCTGCCACCGCGATCTATTAACAATGTTTAGCGGTACCAAAAAGTGTATAGAGTCTTATGGCCATAATGCGTGAAATAAACTCACGTACTACTACAATCCGTATATTTTTATTCTTTTAACTTTCTCTATCCACAATTTTCTAACTTACAGATCTTTTAACTGCCTACGATTTCGAGTTAACCAAAGAAGTTTATCCTATAATATATAATATTTCCCTGACACCAAACTTAACTGACGGTACATACAAAGGGATAGTTGAGATAACAATAGATGTGACAAGGGACAGAAATTCAATCACTCTTCATAGTAAAAATTTAAATATTATCGATGCAAAAATTGATTTACAAAAAACTAAGATTTCGTTTAACATTCCATACGACTTTCTTATATTAAACGCACCGCAACCTATTACAAAAGGGATCCATGGGATTAGGATTGTATTTGATGGCGACATGAAAAATAAAACTTATGGGTTTTACAGAGGATATGAAGAAGAAAATGGTAATAAAATGTAAGTGGGATATAAGGATCAGTGACAAAAAATTCCATCATTTACTATTCCTCATGGATAATAGCTATCATTATATGCTCGCTAAAAAAAAATAACATACTATTATGCTTAGGTATTTTGGAGCTAGTTTTATGGAACCCATTAATGCCCGAGTTGCTTATCCTTGCTTTGATGAACCGATTTTCAAAGCAAACTTTTGGGTGCAAATAACAAGACCACCTAGATATATAGCGTTATCAAATATGCATCAATACGTAAGTATTTCAACAAATTTCTACCTCAATTGCTGAGACCAAAATGCTTCAATAGGCCGGAAAGTTCTTACGAAATATGTAAGTCTATATTAAAAGCGCAAAGTGACAAATTGCCGATTGAGAGAAATAGTTTACGCGCGACCGCATTATTGCTACTTCCTTTATTCATTTAATTTTCAACAATAAAATTATACAAAAGTATATCACTTAGGTATAGTGGAACTATTTTTTTTCAGAAAGAAACCCCAACCTCAAATGGTCATACCATGGTACATTTTGCCCAAACCCCTCCCATGTCAACATATTTGGTATCATTTTTTGTTGGAAATTATTCTTATGTTGAAAATTTTTACATAAATTGGAAAAATAAGGCTTTCCCCACTAGAATTTATTCTCCAATACCAAAAATACAAAACGCCATGTTTGGGGTTGAACAAATTCCAAGACAATTAAAATATTTAGCGAACTATACAGGAATTGATTTTATGTTACCTAAACTAGGTAAGACAAAAAAAAAGGAAAACATAAATAATAATTGTTTTAAACGTTTTTCGACATCAAAGTGTCATTTTCAAAAGCATATTTTATTGAATAACGAATATTTTTAGTTGTTTTAAAAATTACTTTAATTTCTTTTTTTTGATTTTTTCCTTTTCTTTTAAATTTAATTTCTTTCTTTTATTTATTTAAATTAATTTAAAATATTCTTGCTCCTAGTTTTCTTTAGAAATTTTTCAGATTATATAACCATAAACTCAAAATTCCATATGGTTGGAGGAATGGAAGACTGGGGAGCAACATCAACCAATGAAGATTCTGTTTTCTACAACGACAACATGTCAAAATTGGAATTTAGTCGTGCCTTTAATATGGGACATGAATTCACCCATATTTGGTTTGGGGACTTAGGTAAGCAAAAACTTTTTATAAAAAAAAACAATGAAAAAGTAAACTTTCAGTAACAACTTCTTCATGGGGAGAATTTTGGTTAAATGAAGGATTTGCCAGATTTATGGACCGAAAAGTTAGCCAAATTTATACAGAATGGGAAGGGGTAGGTAAATTTGAATTTAATGCACATCATTGAATTTTTTTTATTTAATTTTTTAGATACTTCCAACGCACACTAAGTCCTTACATTTGGCACTTTGGTGCGATGATGATCTAACTGCAAGACCTTTGTCTTGGGAAATAAAATATCCTATCGAAGCATATGAAATTATGAGCAATATAGCTTACGAAAAGGTTAGTTCCTAACAAAATATTAAGACATGATTGCATAGATTTAAGGGCGACTTCCATTAAATTCCCCTAAACAAGCGTGCACTTTCGCGCCGAGGAAAAAAAACACAAAGAATACAATTAGATAATAATAATAAAATTTTTAGGGTGGTTCAATATTAAATATGATCGAAAACCTAATTGGTGAAGAAAAAATGCAAACAGTTATCCAAACCTATGTAAAAAAATATCAATACCAAAATGTTGTCAGCCAAAATTTCATTGATGTCCTACAAAAATTCGTTAACTTCTCCGCAAATGATTTTCTTAATGGATTTATAAAACAATCTGGCTACCCCTTAATCATAGTTAAACAAATGAATGGCAAGAAGAAAATTATTCTTACCAAAGAAAGATTTTTGAGGATGGGCCAAGAAGACAACCAAACAAAGTAAATCTATCCAAGTTCCAAATAAATCAAGAAATAATTTTTTATTTTTGTAAGGTGGACGGTTCCCATTTGGTATATAACAAATTTAAATGATAAACCGGATTTTATTTGGTTTAATAAATCTGAAAATCAATGTAGGTTCCTAAAACTAATAAGAAATTTTTTTATTATTTGGAATTAATTTTAGTGACTTTGAGTTTTCCAACGCCTGTAGATTGGATTAAATTGAATTATGGACAAGGTGGTTACTATAGAACAAATTATCCGAAGGAAATATGGCAAAAGTTCAGTAAAATTATGAAGGTAACATTTATTTTAAATGTCTGTCAAACAAAATTACTTTAATCCGTTTATCCAAGCACGCCCATCACCTCCGTATGTAGAACTTACCTGTTTGTGTGTCTCCTCGTATTTTCTTGGCGCAGCTGCCCGGTTACCTCCTTTCCATCACAGATTCCTGTTAACAAAAAATATTTTAGTAATAATATTAAAAACGGGCTTAATTTATATAATAGTGGAAATAAATCCAAGAATGTTTTTATTGGGAACAGAAGTGGAATTTTTTGTGCTGCGTCTGAAGGTTTAGCGGACGAACTAGATTCTTTATATATTTTACCCTTAAACAGGAGTCCAAACGCTTTTCTAAGATAAACTATTCTAAACTTTAATTTTAATTAATTTTTTATTTTAAGAATTTTAACATAGAAGATAAATTGCATCTACTAGACGAGTCCATGGCGTTAATTCGTTCTGGTCACGTAGATTGCAGTTTAACATTCAATCTAATGAACTATTTGTACGACGAACCAAGATATGAACCATGGAAAATTGCCCAAAATAATTTCAAAGAAATTAGATTAGGTCTTCTTCAACATAATTTAACAATTGATTATTTAAAGGTAAATTGGATTACTTGGAAGAGAGTATTTCCCATTTTATAATTTTTAGAGCTATGTTTCAAAAATTATTGATAAACAATATAAAGAAAATAAGTGGACAGTGGATGAAAAGGAAACCTTGAGGACAAAGTAAAAACCATTATTTATTGATCCAATCTCAACTTTCTTTCTCTATTTTTTTTAAGGATAACAAGACAAACTATATTCAATTTAGCTTGCTACTATGGTCATGAAGGTTGTCAAAAGCAAGTTAGCGAATTATGGGACATAAAAGACACATTACCAATAGACATTAAAAATATTGTTCTGAGAAATGGTGAGTAGTACTACGATCAAAATAAGATTTCGTTGCAAAAATATAATTATTGTAGAACCTGGTAAAAAAATTGACTATAACGTCACAAATGAACTTGATATGTCGAGCTTAAGTGTATGGTTTGGAGCAGATTTGTCGCTGCTACCAAAAGTACCAGTTTTTCGATGGCCAAGATATGTAATGGACAAATGCAATGATTGGCTAAAGGAAAATACAGAATAATGTGAAAAATTAAGACAGTAGTGTCTTTTGAGTTGTTAAATATTTAGCAGAAATAAAAATATATATTTTATGTTGTCTCTTCCTTTTTAAAATGATTACATTGACTCTAGACTTTCACGAGATTTCCCACACGACCTTAAAATTCAATTTCAAGAGTAGAAGATATTTTCCCAAATCCTTACAGTTCTAATAGACCCGACAATTCCCCACGAGACCTCAGGTTCTGTTCCTAGAAGTCTTCCAGCTCCCACAGCCTCAGATTTTCGTAGAGACTTTTATGTATTCTACAAAATTTATTTCAGTCTAAGAATTTCCCCCAAGAGACCTTAAATTCAATTCCAAAAGTCTCTTAGAATCTGCAAATCTTTCATAGCCCCGCCCCGCATCTACCACAGAGCTGCCACCAATTTCGACTATCCCGAGTTCGCTCAGTCTCTAAAAGATCCTGAAATTCACCAAAGAATCACAAGTTAAATTTTCCAGAGCCTTAAGTTCAATAAGAGACTAAAAGACTTCAGAATCTCCCCGAGTTCTTAAATCTTATTTCAGCAGTCTCCCAAGGTTCGCAGATTCTTCCTCAGTCTCAAAATTTTATACCACATACCGTAGATATTCTCAAACCGCCACAAATTACGTTTTCCTGAATCTCTCCGATGCCCTACAATTTTCCAAAAGATCAAAAGGTTTTCCGAGTCTTGTAATCTTTTTCTTTTTTTCTTCACTCAAAGACCACAAGATTTTTCAAGAGATCTGAAGTTCCGGTCCACTTCAATCACAAAGAGCCCCAGAGTCCTAAACAAAACTCAATATTCTGAGCGAGAGAGAGAGAGAGAGAGAGAAAGTCTTCCAGGTACGTTTCGAATTTCTGGAGCCCCTAAGATCCAAGAACCATGAAGTGTGGCACGGTCCCCAAAATCTTCCAAAATCTAGGGGCTCTTGAAGAGTTTTCAGAATCTATAATTTCTCGAATTTTCAGTTTCATTTTTTTTTCATTTATCTTCATTGGATTTTAATTATTTTTTTTGTGTAATGTTTGATTACTCAGATTTATTAGAATAATCTGTAGGGAGAAATATTTTTTGAAAGTTAACAAATTACGAAAGGAATGAGTCGAAATATTGTATAATATGAATCCTACGCGAATTTTTCGGTTGTTTTAGTTTTCAGCGTAAATTCAGGCTTAAAAAATAATTTTATAAATTCTTTTGGATGTGTTACCTAATAACAATAACATTATTATATAAAAATTTGCAAATATATTATTTTGTAAGTTGCAATGGAAAAATGAAATTCAGGAAAACATTAAAAAATGTTTTCTATAAAAAACTAATTTCACAGATATTAAATAATGAAATATTAACAAACTCATCATTTTTAAAATATAAACAAACCTACTCGTAAAAAATTAAACGCAAATTACAATAAATTTATGATTTTACCAACCACCAAATCCGTGTAGTTACAATGGGTATTACTCAAAATAAAATATAATAGTAATAAAGCCTACGTCTCAGTGATATGAGGGGCTTTGTTATTGTTACGTATTTAATTATTAATATTATTAGCTGACCATTAATCCGTTATAAAATATCTGCACAGTATAATTATAGTGGCCCTAAAATTCGGTAAGTAAAAAAAGTTCTCTCTGACACTGATACTTTAAAGATCTTTTTTACGATATTTCATGATTAGATCATAGTTTCATAATTTTATTTCCTAAATTTATCTTTAGAGATTAATGAGGAATTTTTAATAAATTCATGAAATTTTAAAAATAAAACTAGTTATTGATTGTGTTTGGTGTAGTTTACTTCGATTATTCAGAAGCCGCCCCTTTGTGGTATTTACAAGTAAGCATTAATTTTCTTTAATTAATTATTAATTTTAATTTAATAAATTAGCATTAAAGTAATCACTTAATAACTTAACGATTTATTTGGAACCAATCAAAACGAATTTTTATTTATTTCAGGGAATTGGTTTAAATTAAGAATTAAATCAAAATTTTAGCAGACGTTAATATAATTGGGAAATTATTAAATAATATTGAATAAATTCCATTTAAATGAATTTTAAGGATTTAAAAATTAATAAATTTTAGAGTAAATTATTTTAATGATAATAATTATTATTATCTCAATTTGTTTGCTTCGTGCAGAAAATATAGGAATTGTGCTTTTACTTTAATTTATAATTTTTGTAATATTTTACAAAAGAAATTATCTGCTTTGAGGATACCACCATAAAGTAATTTTTCTCTAGGTACCTATATCTTTCTCAATCTTCAAGACAAAACTAAAGATCTGTTAAAATCAAGTGTTTATAAATTAAATCGTTCACATTGTAATTCAGTCTATATAGGTCAAACAATTAGAAATTTCAGTATTAGGCAAAAAGAACACGTTGTTACAAATATAAACCAAATCAAACTACATTGACATCTAATAATACAATTTTTATACTTTTCTGAAATTAAATATTTTGGGAATTTTTCACAATTTACAAACACACAAAAAATAATATACCAGGAATAAATGAACAAATTGAGCTCTTAGATTCAGACTAACTGGGACTTTTTGAATCGATTCAAGTGGTTGATACACCAATCGTTATTCAATTCCTATATTATATGCTTTTGAGAATAACACATTGATCTTGAAATATGTATAAAGTAAATTATTTGCTAAAATATAATTTATCATAGGTACTAATTTTTTTATTTTAAACACCCTGTATATTTTTATTAAAATTAATAAGACATCTAAAAAATTCAATTACGTTGGAATAATTATTGTTGATATAATTTGGTGGTTCATAATTCATAATGAATAATGCTTCGTGAAAGATTGAAAGACTGACACAAATTTTTAACGAACTTTTGCCATTGGCAAACAAGGGAAAAATAAGTATCCCTATAATATGGTTAATTACGAACCAATATAAAACATATAAATAACCTACACACACTTAAGAAAGCATTGAAAAGGCAATAATTTATTTTTTATTATATCATTTTTCATTTCTGTTGACTTTTGAAAGAAATTAAAAAAAGAATAAGGAATGTTAAAAGATCCAAAAACATTTAATTAATTACTTACAGAACAATGGTGTTTTAATTTTAATTATGGATATAATTTTACTTGACAAAGAGGTCGGTATTTGTATTTCCTTTGTGTCCTTTACATTTAAACACAGAACGTTGTTGGGTAAACAATAGATAAAAAAATAATATTTTAAATTAATATCTTCCCACTTTTTTCTTTTTTTAGTGAAATGCCAAAACAAGAAAATGAATTAATTTCCATAATCAGGATAATAAATTAAGATGATGAGTTATTATTAACAAAATGCAGCAATAAAAAAATTAATTAAGTTTATTATCATTATTTTCAATTAAATGATGTCCTTTTGTGTGCGAGGCAAGAATTCGGACAAATAAACAGTTTTGGTCTCGTTAATTATTTAAAGGACTTTTATTTTATTCATTTATTTCCTGATAGACCTGAAAGTCTTTAATTTGAGTGAAGATTTTTACAACATTATTCCCATTTACAAGAGAGAATAATGATATTTCCCTTCCTTTTAAAAATGGTTGGTTACAATTATCCTGAAAAACCTGATTTTGAAATAGAAGCTTCGTCGTCAACTAAAAAACAACTTAAATTTTTTTTCACTGACTGAGTTTGTCTGATAGTCAAGAAATAAACAATTTTCGTATTTAACTCAAAAAAGGGGGCCTGAATTTTCATTTAAAAAAATTAATAAATGCACGAGATAATTCTTTTTTAAATTTTGGTTCCAGAGGGTACATTCCCTTACCTTTTTTTTTACAATTTATGTGTCTTTAAAAGTTCAAAAGTTACATAAAAAATTCAAAACCATTTCTTACGTAGGTATTGTCAGATACGTTCGTTTACATTTTATTTAATATCCGTTATAAAAATTAAAATTAATATCCATTAACTCCAACGTTTGACTTACTTATATATTTTTTATTCCTAAATTAAAATATCATAAAATTCACCCACCTTCCTCATTTATTAGAGGATAAAAATTCAATTTTGTTAAAAATACAATAATGATTCATATACGATTAGCAATAATTATTTAATGTGAATAAATTAATTAAAATTAAAATTTTTATTTTCAGCTGCCACTAAAAAGAAATGATGTGTATTTTTATGCGGCATTTCTCTTCGATTTTGGTACTTTACAGCATGAACTTCATGTTTATGGTCACAAAAATTAATGCAGGTTCGTTTATTACCAATATTTTTGCTATTTTAGTGTGAAAAATTCACATTTTCCTATTTAGATGAATCCGAAAGTTATCTTCTGCCACGCGACATACGTCCACAACATTACAACATTTACATAAACCCATCAATAGAGAACGATACCTTTATGGGGAGTGAAGAAATAACAATAGCAGTAGAGAATCCAACATTCGAAATCATCCTAAATAGTGCAGAATTGCAAATTACGTATGCTTCAATAAAAGGACCTCTAGAAGCTACTTTACAACATGAAATTGATCCAAAACGCGAATTTTTAATTTTAAAATCTGCTGATTTGCTCTTTCCAGGCAGTTATGTGCTTATATTAGGTTTTAATGGAGATATGACGAACAAATTGGTTGGAGTCTACACCACAACCTACAAGAACGCTAAAAACAAACGTGTGTAAGTATCTAATTTTAAATAAATCCGTTATGTGATAGTAATTTAAATTTTTATAGTTAATTTAATGACAACTAAAGAACCCACAAAGTCGCCGCTTATAGCCTTTCATTGATTACCAAACGTGGATTGTATTGAATAATTTTATATTATTTTTTATTTTGCTAATTACTCTCCTTAAAATTCGGTTCATAAATTTAAGGTTTTTCCCGCATGAATGAGGGTAGAAAAAACGTACCCCGCGTGAGACTAGTGGCGCGAGACGTCATCAACCATAAAATATCAGCTTTGTTAGCTTTACATGGAAACGTAGCGAGAACCGCGCAAAATAGCAGAAAATATTATAAGAATAAAGTTGTAGACAATAAAATTTCCTACAAGAAAGTCCCGAAAAATATTTGTCTAACATTAATAGTTTGGGCCTGGGAACCGTTAAACGAAACACATGCGCACGCTCTATTTAGTGCCTCGGAGAATACCAACGCTAGTCGCTTTAAACGGAAACGTAGCGAAAACCGCGCAAAATAGCAGAAAACATTATAAGAACAAAGTTGTAGAAAATAAAATTTCCTATAAGAAAGTTCGGGAAAACATTTGTCTAATGTTAATAGTTTGGGCCTGGGAACCGTTAGACTATACACATACGCGCGCTCTATTTAGTGCCTCGGAAAATACCAGTGCCAGTCGCTTTAAACGGAAACGTAGCGAAAACTGCGCAAGATAGCAGAAAATATTATAAGAGAAAAGTTGTAGAAAATAAAATTTTCTACAAGAAAGTCCAGGAAAACATTTGTCTAATGTTAATAGTTTGGGCCTGGGAACCGTCAGATTAAACACATGCGCGTGCTCTATTTAGTGCCTCGTAAAATACCAGCGCCAATCGCTTTAAACGCAAACGTAGCAAAAACCGCGCAAAATAGCTGAAAATATTGTAAGAGAAAAGTTGTAGAAAATAAAATTTCCTACAAGAAAGTGTAGGAAAGCTTTTGTCTAGCTTTAATAGTTTGGGCCTGGGAACCGTCCGATTAAACACATACATGCGCCCTGTTTAGCGCATGAAGCTCGCACTCGCTTACTCGCGACAGTATCAAGACTTGAAACGACGCACGCTTCAGTATTTTGGACCACAAATACTTAATTTTCAAAACGCGACTGTACAGTTTTAGGGAAAAATGTTCGTAGGGGTTACTTATTCACATCGTGCAAAGAAAGTTAAAGACAAAAGGAAGCCTTTTATGGGCCATTGATGGTGATAATGACTTTGCTTACATGTATATTTTACAGAAAAATTCTATCAACTCATATGGAACCAACTCATGCAAGAAGAGCTTTTCCTTGCTTCGACGAACCAAGTTTCAAAGCGACATTTTCTATCCATTTAGTAAAACCAGATTTACCAAATTACGTAGCCCTTTCCAACATGAATGAATTGGTAAACATTTCCACTTTTTTTTTATTAAATCTTATAAAAAAATTTTATAGACTGAAAAGCAAGCAACAGCTGAGGATACTTCTGTAAAAATTGTTTCTTTTGAAACTTCTTTACCCATGTCCACGTATCTGGTAGCGTTTACAATAAACGATTTCACATTTAAAGAAGCAATTGTGGAAGTAAACGGGACAAACATCACTTTACGAGTTTATGGACCAGAAATACATAAAAATAATTTTGATTACGCTTTGAAAATGGGAAAAGCTTTACTTAAATATTTTATTAATTATTTTGATGTTGATTATCCTTTACCAAAACTTGGTAAGTGTTATTTTAATTTAATTGTTAATTTTTACAATATTTTTTGTTTTTAGATTTAATCGCAATGCCTAATTTTGCGGTTAGTGGTATGGAAAATTGGGGCCTTATAATTTTTAATGAACATAATTTGATGTTTGATTCTAAAGTCGATTCCGAACTTGAGAAACAAAATGTTGCTCTTACAATTGCTCATGAATTAGCCCACATGTGGTTTGGAAATTTAGGTAAAAATCAATCGGTTGGTGGTTCAAACCCAGTGTCCTACTATTTTTTGAATTTTTTTTAAACTTATAGTGACAGTTTTTCTTGAAATATTTTCAAAATAAATTTATTTCTTATTTGCAATTAAATTTCTATTAATTTCAGTGACTCCTGAATGGTGGGACGACA
The DNA here is from genome assembly GCA_963082805.1 of Hemicrepidius hirtus. NCBI lineage: Eukaryota > Metazoa > Arthropoda > Insecta > Coleoptera > Elateridae > Hemicrepidius > Hemicrepidius hirtus. The sequence goes on along the minus strand of OY720159.1, from coordinate 54,062,434 downwards.
TTTGGTTAAACGAGGGTTTTTCAACTTTTATGCAATACAAATCAATGGAATATTTAGAACCAACATGGAAAATGGTATTAAAACATTTTTTTTTTAAATCCTTGTCTATATTAAATTTAATTTTCAGGGAGATCAAATTTTAATTTTAAACATGCATTCAATTTTGAGGAGAGACAGTTTAAAGAGTTCCACACCAATTATTGTGCAAGCATTTACTCCTACGGAACTCGAGGATATGTTTAATCCATTCAGTTATCAAAAGGTAAGGTACCATTAATATTTCGATAAAGAATTTTTATTTCTGAATTAATCACGCACGCATAACTTGGGGTGATATTTCTAACCGATTCTTTATTCAAATTTGCATGGAAATAACTAGAAGAATGCTATCATGTGTATCATTAGATTATAAATGTTAAGCTCTATTGTTTAAAATGAAACCATATGCAATCCTTATGTTAAAACTTTTTTTAAATTAGTAACAGTGTTTGTAAAAACAATTACATTGCACAAACAAAACCTACAATTAAATAATACAATGTTCTAATTAATTAACACAGTTGGACACCTCTGCATTTTAGCATTGATCCATGAATAAGTGCCCGCCTTTTAAAAGCTTGATTTAAAAAATATTTTATACGTCTTACTGAAAAATTGTTTCCAAGACGCTTCTAGCATTTTTTATTCTACACTAAATTTTTAATGGTGAAATAATAAAATTGTTTCAGGGAGCCGCAGTAATAAGGATGTTAGAAACAGCAATTGGAGAAGAACACACCAGAGTTGCTATATCAAACTATCTTAAAAAATACAAATTTAAAAATACTGTTACGCAAAACCTATGGGACGAATTAGAACACGGATACGAAAATATAACAGGGATCATGAAATCCTGGACGCATCAAATAGGATATCCACTTATTACCGTTACAGTAGATAAGGAAAAAAAAGTTTACGTCCTTACACAAAAACGTTTTTTGATCAATGAAGACGAAAATGATATTGGGTTTGTTTTCTTAAAAATATTAAGGGTGAAGTAATTAACATTAGGGTTGTTTTTAGATACAAATGGGATATTCCAATTACATACAAAACAAATTTAAAGGACGATGTAGAAGTAGTTTGGTTTTATTCAAATGATTCCAAAAGTATTTTTTAAATTATTTAAATAAATTTTTTTAATAATGTTGTTAATATTTTTCAGTTGAAATTCCAATGGGAGATGAAGCTTGGATTAAAATTAATGTAGACCAAAAGGGTTACTATAGAGTCAATTATGATCATACACTTTGGTCAAAATTGTCTTTTCATATTAAGGTAAAAGTTCGAAACGTGGTGAAAAATAAATTCCACTTTTCTTCTTTGTTTATGGGTATGATTTTTATTCAATGTTGTTTTCAGGAACTGTCTGTTTCGGACAGGGCGAATCTTTTGGAAGAATCTTTCGCTTTAGCTGAAGCAGGTATATTGAATTATAACGTACCGTTAGATTTATGTCAATACCTTGTATATGAAAAGGAATATGTGCCATGGACAGTTGCATCATTTGCTTTGCTGAAACTCGACAGACGGATGCGTAGTACAAAACACTATAAAAACTTTAGAGTAAGATTCTATTAAAATTTAAATTACTCCTCGTTACAGGATTATTTTCAGGATCATATAAGAAATCTCATTGATCCAGTATACAAACAATTGGAATGGAGTGTTGGAACAAAAAAATCTAATCACTTAGAAATGTAAGCTGTACCATTGGATTTTATTTTTGAACTAACACAATAATTATTTTTTTCAGACAAGCTAGCGTTGCTGTAATAAACCTGGCCTGCTCCATGGGAAATTTGGATTGTCTACACAAATCGCGTAAACAGTTTAAAGATTGGATGAATCACAAAAAAGAGCCAAATCGGGAAATCAAAGGGGCGGTGTTCTTCTATGGTACTAACTTTTAGATAAAGTCCTAACAGACAAACCAGCACTACAAAAATAATTTTCCCAATTACAGGTGTAAAACATGGAGGAGAAAAAGAATTCAAAGCGATATGGAATTCTTATTTAACCGAAACCAATTCCAACCAGAAGAAAATATTCCTAACAGCTTTAACAGCTTCTGAAAATATTTTTCTTTTAAAAAAGTAAGTTAAACTATTTTTTTTTTTTAATAAGAAAACCAAAATAATTTAAACATTTCCTTTTAAAGGCTTTTAAGATATGTAGAAAAGAAAACTATAACGAATTCCAACGAAGTGCATTGGACATTAAGATTTCTTATCGAAAATCCCAAAGGGAATAATTTACTCTGGAAATCCATAAAGTAAAATTTTTTTTATAAATATTTCAGTTATAAAATTTAAATCTTTCCATTATTACAGAACAAATTATAAAACATATCGACTAATATTCAAAGACTCCTTAACAAATCTATATCAAATATTGAGAAGTTGCGTATCATCGTTTTCAACACAAAAACAATTCAATGAAGTAAGTAGATCCTTTAATTAAAAATTTACTGTTTTAATAAATTCCAATTTAGGTACAAAATGTTTTGAGTCGTTATAAAATGGACATTGAAATAAATACAAAACAGGCTTTGGAAATGATTAAAAATAATATAAAGTGGAACAAGAATAGCGCGACAGGGTTGGTAAATTGGTTAGAAGGGGTTGATAACAGACGATGTAAGAAAATAAACAAACAATTAATATTTTAAATGATAATTTTATATTTTTTAGCTTTAAGTTCTGATGATGATCCATACAGTGAAAATAAAAAGGATACCGTAACAGAAATAACAACACAAGAAACCACCTGTTGGACAATAACAGACGAAGCAACTAAAAGAAGTACAAGTAGTAGTACTACGACGACAGAAAAACCCAAGCCTACTCCAGAAAGCGATGCTTCTAAAGCTACAGCAAGCTCCGAAGAAACAACACAAGAGACAACCTGTTGGACAATAACAGACGAAACAACCATGCGTCCAGATACTAGCTCTAAAGGCCCTACTGAAACAAGTAGTACAAGAAGTTCTAGTACCTCAACTACACCATATACAACAAAGACATTACCACATAGCTCCAGCACAAGTACAACAAAAACAAACCCCACAAGTTCTAGTACTACACAAGATCATACATCTAAAAGTACTACTAGCTCTAGTAGTACCTCAACCTCAGCACAAACAATATCTACTACAAAAGAACCAGACAAGACCACATCAGGGACAACTCCAAAATCAACACCAACATCGAAAAGTACCACCACAAGTAGTGCGAGTACTGCAAGTCCACCAGAGCCAACACCTACGTCCGAACCGGTAACTAACGAGCCGACAACTACAACAACCATATCAGAAAGTACAACAACTAAATCTACAACCATAAAACCTACATCGGGCACTACAACTACCCCAAAAACAAGAACTACAACTAAGGGGACAACGGTAGTACCGTCAATTAAAAGTACAAGAGTTACACCTACGTCAGGTACCACTAGAACTACCGCAACGTCAAAATCAAAATCTACATCCAAGAGTACGACTACAACGAGCACTACTACAACCCCATCAGACACAACAAGTACCTCCGAGGTCACTACATCTGATCCTACCACTATCCAGCCAACAAGTACAACAACCACCTCTGAAAATACTGAAACTACCCCAAAAATAAGTACAACGCCAGCACCATTGAGTTCAAGTAAAACTACAAGTGATAAACCTACAACTAAAACAACAAAAAAAACAACAGCAAACTCAAAAAGTACATCGAAGAGTACAATCAAAACTACTACAAATATAGCAGATCCCACAAGTATTACAAAAACTACATCCGAAACAAGTACACCCGTTTCCACAACTATTACTACAACTGAACCGACTACCACATCTGACTCTACAACTGAGAGTACTGGTACACCAATAACAACTGAAGAAACAACTAGCACAGAAAGTACCGCGGCAACAACAACGGCATTACCATTTACTACGAGTAAATCTACAAGTCCTAGGCCGACAAGTCGTACAACAAAAACAACAACAGCAAACTCAAAAAGTACATCTAAGAGCACAATCAAAACTACTACGAAAAAAACAAATCCAACAAAAACTACCACAACTAGTTCAAGTAAAACCACAACTGCTAAACCGACATCGCGTAGTACTACAACTACAACTACATCAAAAGCAACATCGAAGACCACAACTAGTACCACTACAAGTCCACCAGAGATAACAACTACATCGGATACCACCATATCAGACCCTACACAGACCACTCCCAGGGAATCGGTTAAACCTACATCGCGTACTACTAGTACCCCAACCTCATCACAAACGACATCTAGCACAAGAAGAACACACAAGACCACCTGTGGACCGGTAAAGCAATCAACAACCGCAACTAAACCAAATTCTTCAGAATCAACTGCCACTACAAGGACCACACGCTCTTCCGCTACTACAACTAAAAGTACTAGTTCTACTACACCATATCAATCTACAACTCGCAAGCATCCACACACTTGTGGACCAGTATCAAAGTCGACAACCTCAAAACCTACATCTAAGAGTACAACTAGTTCTAGTACTACGACTACAGCCCAACCAGAGACAACAACGACGACTGAGATCACCACAACAGAACCCACCACTACTAGCGACCCGACAACTACAACAACCACATCAGAAAGTACAACTACTCCAAAACGAACAACTACATCTACAACTGTTAAACCTACATCAGGTACTACTAGAACTACCACGACGCAAAAACCAAAACCTACTTCGAAGAGTACAACCACAACCAGTACAAGTACTACTACAACTCCTCCAGAGACAACAACTACGACTGATATCACCACAACAGAACCCACTACTACTAGCGACCCGACAACTACAACAACCACATCAGAAAGTACAACTACTCCAAAACGAACAACTACATCTACAACTGTTAAACCTACATCAAGTACTACTAGAATTACCACGACGCAAAAACCAAAACCTACTTCGAAGAGTACAACCACAACCAGTAAGAGTACTACTACAACCCCTCCAGATACAACAACGACGACCGACATCACCACAACAGAACCTACAACCACAACTACTAGCGAGCCGACAACTACAACAACCATATCAGAAAGTACTCCAAAAGGAACAACTACCTCTACTAGAACTACCACGACGTCAAAACCAAAACCTACATCGAAGAGTACAACTACTACGAGTACTGCAGTTCCCCAAAGTACTGCGACAACTGATCCAACGACATCTCAAACTACAAGCGAAAGTACTATAACAACAACTTGCTTCACTACATTAACGCCTACCTCGGAAACTACTACCACACCAACCGAGACATCAGATACTACGTCCGATACTACTACATCGGAACCTACAACAACCACATCAGAAAGCACAACTACCTCTACAAGTGCTAAACCTACATCAGGTTCCACAGGTACTACAAAATCAAGATCTACATCTAGAACAACAACGACATTACCATCGCGTAGTACAAGTAAAACTACAACTGGTAAACCAACAACTCGCACAACCAAGGCTACTGCAACAACACCAAAATCAAGAAGTACGTATAAAAGTACTATCAAAACTACTACGCAAACAGCATCTCCAACAACATCTGAAACTAGTACGCCTAGTACTATTACTACAACTGAACCGACGACCACCACTGACTCTACAACTGAGAGTACCGCAACACCAACCGAAGACATAAGTAGTACAAAAAGTGACACGTCAGTAACAACGGCAGTACCATCGAGTACAAGTAAAACTACAACTGATAAGCCTACAACTCGTACAACAAAAACTACTACAGCAAAATCAAGCAGTACATCCAAGAGTACAAGCAGAACTACTACGAAAACATCAGTTCCCACAAGTAGTACAACAACCACGTCAGAAACTACTACTACGTCCGAAAATAGTACGCCAACTTCTACAACCATTACTACGACTGAGCCGACAACCACATCAGATTCTACAACTGAGAGTACTGTAACACCAACTGAAGAAACCACAACAACAACGGTAGTCTCATCGAGTACCAGTGCACCTGTAAGTGTTCAATCGACAAGTCGTACAACAAAAACAACACCCAAAACTAAAACTACAGCCAAGAGTACAACTACCACGAGTACTGCAGTTCCCAACAGTACTATCACAACTGACCCGATGACCACATCTGAATCTACAAGCGAGAGTACTACAGAAACAACTTGTTTCACTACTTTAACCCCTACCTCGGAAACTAGTACCACCCCAACTGAACAATCAGATGCCACGTCGGAAACTACTACATCAGATCCTACAACCCTTACTACTACTACAGAACCAACAACAACAAGCATATCAGAAAGTACAACTACTCCAAAAAGAACAACTACGACTAAAACGACATTACGACCGACTACAAGTAAAACTACAAGCGTTAAACCTACAACTCGCACAACTACCAAAACAACACCAAAATCAAGTAGTACCACTAAGAGTACTACTACCGGTTCAACAAAAATTACAAAAACTACATCAGCAACTACCACAACAACCGAAACTAGTACTACACCCGCTTCCACAACTGAACCGACAACCACATCTGACTCTACAACTGAGAGTACTGTAACACCAACTGAAGAAACCACAACAAGAACAACAACCACGATAACACCATCGAGTTCCAACAAACCTACAAGTGGTAAACCGACAACCACTACAACAAAACCACCAACATCAAAAACTACAAGCAGAACTACTACGAAAACTTCAGTCCCCACAAGTACTACAACAACAACTACATCAGAAAGTACCACTACATCCGAAACTAGTACACCAGCTTCCACGACTGTTACTACAACTGAACAGACAACCACAACTGACTCTACCGTAACACCAACTGAAGAAACCACAACAACGGTAGTACCATCGAGTACTACCAAACCTACAAGTGTTAAACCGACAACCACTACAACAAAACCACCAACATCAAAAACTACAAGCAGAACTACTACGAAAACTTCAGTACCCGCAAGTACTACAACAACAACTACATCAAAAAGTACCACTACATCCGAAACTAGTACACCAGCTTCCACGACTATTACTACAACTGAACTGACAACCACAACTGACTCTACCGTAACACCAACTGAAGAAACCACAACAACGGTAGCACCATCGAGTACTACCAAACCTACAAGTGTTAAACCGACAACTAGTACAACAAAAGTACCAGAATCAAAAAGTACAAGCAGAACTACTACTGAAACATCAGTACCCACAAGTATTACAACAAGCGCATCAGAAACTACCACTACAATCGAAACTAGTACACCAACTACCACAACTGAACCGACAACAACAACAACAGAGAGTACTGCTACGCCAACTGAAAATACAACTTGTTTCACTACGGCAACACCGACTAAGCCATCGGTTACTACCGAAAAATCCACAACTGAAATAACAACAAATACAAAAACAACAACGGAGTTGCCAGTACCTACTACCTGCATTCCTGTTACACCGAAAACCACCCCAGCACCACCAGTCCCATCGCTGAATATTTTACTGAAACTGATAAGGTAGGTAGTTACGTAGTACCTACCACAGCCTTTTTGTGTAGGTCATGGGTATCTTAATTAAACAAAACAGTCATGGATAAAAATAATGTCCTTCGCCGGTTTATGCTATAACCCCTTTGACGAATTGCAGTACTACGCTACGACACTCGTTAATGAGGATGTATAGCCCTTGTTGGTAGTACCTAAGTTGTTATGGAACTGTTATTATTTTTATAGGATATGCTATGTACCATGTAATGGAAATTATTGCATGACATGTCGAAGACGCTGGATGTGCAGAAGGGGACAAAATCCATGGAACCGCCGACCCTGCAAACAGTACTTTCCCTACTCGGCACACAGATATCATTGGTAATGATAGTATCATAGGTAATGGTATGTACATAGATACTGGTACCTATCTACCACAATATTTCTACCCCTCTTCTATGAACTTTTAGCATGAATACATTATGTACTTCTAGCTAAAATGTTTGTTTGGTTGTCTAACATTTCGGATTTCACAAAAATAAAAGTCAATGCGTACTACATAATATGATGACTATTATACTGAAATACAAAGTATTGATCATATGAGAAGGTCTTACAGGCTATTTTTAAAATCTACAACACCAGAAACTAATAATTAACATAAATTGAAAAATAAAAATCTCTTAAATTAAATTTATTTTTTCCCACTCCTGAAAATATATTTTAATCTAACACATGCTTTCTCTTTCTCTCATAGGTAAATCTATATATTCCTTTTCATTCAATCCAGGAAGTTAATATACCTTTCAAGATCAACATGCTGCGTACGCAATAAATTTTTATAAGTTCACCAACAGCTGTGTCGAGTCTAGTGAGTTTGATGTCTGAACAGGTTTAAAATAAATTTACACGTTGATAAACTTATTGTGATGTAAGTTGCAAGAGCTTTGTGTAAATTTAGTTGCTAATTACTATGTACCTATGTATACTATTATTAGATTTTATTAAATTCAAGAAAATACTTCCGTTGTCTTAATTTTCTGCTTGCCGGTTCATCATGATGAGCAAGTTTTTACGTCAAACGTTTTTAGGTTGGTAGTATTTACGCTGGTTGGCGCACAAATAAATATTTGAATGAATTTTCAAAATACTTGAAAGAATAAATTAACAAAATCATACGAAAGTAATTCAAAATATTCAAAATGTTAAATTTTGTTAACCCCACCTCGCTTTTTGTTATTTGCTAAATTTTTTTTCTTTTACGCACTATATTTTTTATTTTTTTTTATTTCTGTTTTTTTTTTCAGTGCAAGGTAGAAGATTATATTACAGCAATAAAATTGCTGGAAATAATATCTTTCCTAACCTTTGGAAAATACCAAATCAAACAGTTGTGAGAAAATTTGATGAACAATGTATGTATTGTTAAATGTGTGTAGTATTTTCTGATTTTCTGAACTATACAGAGTGTTGACATATTAAGATTTACCAAAAAATATGAACTATAAGAAAATTTGTAATTTTATTCAAGTATTTTTTAATTAAATAAATCCGCCTGTAGTAGGTATGTATGCAACCAACCATACACCAGAGTAAATCAGGTTGCGGGGTAAAGGGCGAATCTAGAAGTCGGGTTAGAGCTACGTGTCCCAAAAAATTTCGTCTTTTAATTACAATTTTGAATGCGTTTAGATTTTGTAAGTTCGTTGTAATTTATTGATTGTTGTACTAACTGAAAGTAAGCTCAAAGCAAAAAATAGTCTTGCATGAATTAAATTCAAGAGGGCTGTAATTTTATTGCCTTTCCCCCGTAAATGTAAAACTAAATAAAACAACGATAAAAGGTAGAAATAGACAACAGGTACTGAGTTGCATAAATTTTCAAATATTGCATGCTGTATACAGGGTGTCCTAGAAAAGATGCCATTCGAGAAAAGATGCGCAAATGTATGTGCTTTACGAAACTGTATTTATTCTCAATATATCCGCAAGCCTTTCTGAATTATCCTGAAAATACTGAAAGTTGCCGTATTCGAAATTCTGGAATAAGACCTTTATTATTAAGCGCCTGCTTTATACTGAAAAATGGTTTCAAATCGCCTTTGGTGTGATTATTTCGTTTGTTTCTTCGAGTACGTCATTTTAATACTTTCAACGAAAGTGAGTAAAATGATTGCAGTGTTTCATTTGAATTTAGACACTAAAAATTAATTTAAAATGAACTGTAAGTACTTAGCAATCTACTTCTTTTTCTTCTTCTTGTTCCTTTTTTATTTAGAAAATGCTCGTTTTTCTTCAGCGGTAAAAGTTCTCTTATGTCTTTTGTGGGTATCTACCCAGGTCTCTGTCTCATAAATTTAAAATGTTTAGGTACCTAATTAAAATTGTTATTAAAACTTCAAGTACCTACCTATAATTAATAACTAAGGTAATGGATTGATAATAATTTATGTAGCTATATTTAAAGAATAGTTTGTTGCTGAAAGGCGCTGAAATATTAAACTTTTAATTTGTGATGACTATTTTCCTCAAGTGTTTATTATTTTTAGGATTGCCATATTTATTTACATAAATATATGGTTTAATAATAAATTATATTCGGTACCCACTTATTTATTGTTGTTTGTGCTAACATAACAACTGTTAAGTACAAACACATACATTAAAATTCCGTGTAAATTTTACTAATTCCCATATTACCTCTAAGATATAATTGCTAGTAATATGAATTAATTAAACTAAATATTTATTTTGTTCTAAATCTGTTAATGAGCCACAGTATATAACTTAAAAAATAAATTAAAGTAAAAAAAGTGCATGGTTGGGGTCAGTTAAAAGTAAAATGTAAATCCCAACATTACATTTTACGTAGTAACATAATAACTTGATAAGAAGAAATTTACAAATGTGTACACAATAAATAAATTATCAGACAGCATGCAGAGATAGATAACAGTGGCGGCGCGGCGCATCAGTTATACTACTTCTTTATTTTTTTTAGAACCAATTTATTTAACTTTTTCTATCTGCTTCTATGCATTGTAGAAGAAGACTATTTATTGCACGTGACGTAAAAATTACCCAACGAGGTCGCAGGCCGAGTTAGACAATACCTTTTGCACGATTACGATAGAAACCGAATAAAATTTATAAGCACTATAATAAAACTCAGACGTCATTAAGTTAATGGGGTGTAATAAAAATTTGATTGCACAAGTGCAGTAAGTTTTGTAGTAAAAATTGGTAAATAATGCACTTTTTGCACAATCCCAAAAACACTATGTACTTTTTGTGGCATTGGATTTTAGTAGAAGTAACGCCTATGGTATACAAAAATATATAAAAATCGTCTTCAGTTTTCCATATTCAGTTAAAATACAAACATTAGTATTGAATGTATTTTTCTAGTGAAATAACGTGTCGTATGCAGAAAAAATGTTTAAAGTGTTTATTATTATTCTGGCAGGTAATTTCAAAGAAAGTTTTAATTAAAAAATTGATTTGAGTTCATACATTATACGGTCTGTGTTCTTTTAACACTTTTCCATCCTCATGGTCTCTATTTTGTTCATTCAGATCTATCTCATTTCCATTTTTGTTCTCCTCTTTTTCTTGCTATATCTTTGTCCTACCTTTATCCTTCAACAACACTTCCAGGATTTTCAATTTGTACCTATTTTAAAATTTTGAAAATATCCGCGTCTCTCTCCCACGATTTTAAAACTAGTTGAATATCATATCGTACGTAAAAAAATATTGAATATTATTATGGCAGGTAATTTAAAAAAAAATAAAAAATATCATAAATATTGGAATATTACCCATAAAAAAATATTTTATTAACATTTCAAGTATTTTCCTTCGTTATTATTGTGCCAATATAGGTTTGTTATCTTCGCAAATAAAATAATTTCAATTCCCTGCGTTCATAAATTATTATCAAAAGTATATAATAGTTTTCATGTTTTCCTTTATAATACAGGGTGTCCCAAGTCCGCAATTCCTACCCCATATTATCTCATTTATTTCTAAAAATAACCCTAAGTCAAATGGGATAAAGAAAAGAAGCCTGGAACACCCTATATATCTTGTCTAAATAAATTCAGTATATATTTAATTAAAGTTAATTAAATTTTTTTTAGTTGATTAGGTACAAAGTTAATAAAACAAATGGTCTTTTGCAGACAGTAACTGATAACATTCATGCAATATTATGTAATACGGATTCCCAGTATCAGAAAAATTAACGCTGCTCTAAAACAAGGGGAGATAAATACTACTATAAAAAAAGAGGATTTAATTAAAATCTACTAATAATAAAGATTATATAGTAGATACTAAGAATTCACTTTTGCACTTTACAATTTCCACGTTAATATGAACTGAACTGAAACTAGACGGATTACGTAATTAATATTTACTTAAGACTTCAAAAAATTTACCTATAAGTGTTAAGTAATTGTAAATTCTTATCAAACACGATACATATCAGTAAGTTTATTTAAAGCAAATTTTAAGAATGTTTTATATTGCACAGTAACCGCGCTATAAATTGTTGCTAACAGGAAACACTCGAAATTGGTAGATATCTATTACAAAAATATCTATTACAAAAATATCCCTAATTCTGTTGCTACAAATGAGCTAGAAAAGTTAGAATTTTTTATGAACCTCCTCCCAAAGAATTAAACCCTTCCCCAGAGCAACCTCAATAACGGACCATTTATGATTTTGCTAACAGGGGGGTGCGAACAGTTTTTGTTGTAGCACAATTTTTTTATTAATCTGCTAGATGTAGTCTTCTTTTATACTGAAATTTAATATTTTCATAATTTCGAAATATCCTTAAAACTGTAATGTTTCCTTATCATTAACTTGACCTACAAATGTCCTATCCAAAAATTTCTACTAATCCTGCACTTAAAAAATTTATTTAATTTATAAAACCCTCAAACTTCACATATTTTCATACACTTGACTTTTCAAATTGAAAATACGTAACTCCAGAGATAATGCAATATGAAAGTACGCTGGTATCACAATCCTCAGAGATAATCTACTCTACCTCAATAATGAATATCCATATCGTATTGATTTATTATAAATATTACCTTCCATAAGTTAACATTCTCAGTATTGTTCTGCCAAACGTAATAAATAACGCGAATAACAACTTCCCTTCCAAAATGGGATTGTTCGGGTTTATATTTTCCCATAAACTACTGATATTATTCATTGCAGCTACAACCGCGTTTGGAATTTCTACCATCATAGTAGCTGTTGAAAAAGGAGATCTAAAAGAAGAGTTGGAAGCTTGCCAAAGCTCTTCTGTTGCACCAACGCAGACTCCACTCCCTACAACAATAGAAGTGTCTTCGACGAGAGAACCACCAATTTCTTCCACAACAGAATCATTTTTGTCGTCAACAACAGAATCATTTTTGTCGTCAACAACAGAATCATCTTTGTCGTCAACAACAGAATCATCTTTGTCGTCAACAACAGAATCATTTTTGTCATCAACAACAGAATCATTTTTGTCATCAACAACAGAAGAACCGCCACCAAATATGGAAGATTGGAGATTGCCTGAACATATTGTTCCAACAAAATACGATCTCTCCTTGTATCCAGATTTGAAAACTGGACTTTTTAAAGGAGAAGTAATTGCAACTATAGATGTTAAAGAAAATAGTAACAAAATAAATATACACAGTCAAGGTTTAAAAATTGATGAAGTCTTAATTGATGCCAAGAAGGCGAAAGCCGAACTTTATACAGAATTTGAGCAGTTGCTCATCTCTTTTGAAGATGATGGAGTAATTGAAGCAGGGGAACATCAAGTAACCATCAAGTATAACGGAGACATGAAGAATAGAATTGTTGGTCTTTATACCAGTTCTTATTTGGATGAAGTTGGAGACAAACGGTGAGTTCATAAATGTATTTTTTTTTTAGAATATTTGGCGTAATTGCTTGAGAGGTGGTTTGGCAACTCAAATTATGCGAGTTCGGTCCCTGACGTAGCTACTAAATTGACCCATTTTTTTCGGAAACGGTTTGGGTTATGAAAAAATATTTCAAATAAAACTTACAGGGCTTTAAATTTTCTATAAAAACGTTCTTTTTCAGTTTTCGTATAAACGCAACAGTTTTAGAGAAAACGTGGTGGTAAAGCATACCCGTAATAATGTGAAAATCGAATAAAAATAACGGAAATAAAGTAACCCCCACTTTTTCCGGTAAGGGTTCGAATTATGGAAAATTGTTTCAAACAAAACTTAAAGGGCTTTAAATTTTCTATAAAAACGTTCTTTTATGATTTTCGTATAAACGCAACAGTTTTAGAGAAAAATTGGTTTGCAAAGCATACCGTAATACTGTGACAATCGAATGAAAATAACGGAAATAAGGTAACCCCCACTTTTTGCGGTAAGGGTTCGAATTATCAAAAATTGTTTCAAACAAAACTTAAAGGGCTTTAAATTTTCTATAAAAACGTTCTTTTACGGTTTTCGATAAACGCAACAGTTTTAGAGGAAAATTGGTTGTAAAGCATACCATAATAATGTGAAAATCGAATGAAAATAACGGAAATAAAATAACCCCCACTTTTTTCGGTAAGGGTTCGAATTATCAAAAATTGTTTCAAACAAAACTTAAAGGGCTTTAAATTTTCTATAAAAACGTTCTTTTACAGTTTTCGTATAAACGCAACAGTTGTAGAGAAAACGTGGTGGTAAAGCATACCCGTAATAATGTGAAAATCGAATAAAAATAACGGAAATAAAGTAACCCCCACTTTTTTCGGTAAGGGTTCGAATTATGGAAAATTGTTTCAAACAAAACTTAAAGGCCTTTAAATTCTCTATAAAAATCTATTTTACTATTTTCATATACTAGACGATGGCCAAAAAATATGGACCTTCAAAACGTGTAAATCCGTCCCTGGCCATTCATTACATTGAAGAAGTTTCATAACAATACAATACAAATTATCTTTATTTTTCTTAATAACTTAAAGTGCTGGTTAATTTTAGACACGAACAAAAACACTCCAGCTCTATCACTTGAGAATGATTACACAAAAAAAGTATTTTCTCCTTTAAATCAGTGCTATAGAACTTCTGCGTTTTTTTTAAAAGAGAAACATCGACTTTCATTTCGTGACTTAATAACTTTTATCGATAAATTGCTCCTGAAATAATTGGATAAAAGATTATTTTCTAGATCGAATCTTTCACGATTTTAAGATAAAAATTATGCTGAATAATTTTTTAAAATTTAATTTAACATAGTTTGAAATAATAATTCACTCCTTATGTAGATAGGGAAATAAGACTTTCTAAATTTGTTTGAATATGGAAAAAAGGATTATTTTATGATAATTATGATTTGTCAATTGTTTGAATTCTTGTTTTTATTATAAATATTTTATCTACTGGACAGTTATGCGCCAAACAATAGAACTAATTATGATCTTTACTTGTAATTATCGGTAATTAAATTTTTTAATTAAAAATTAAGTACCTAATATTTTGCATTTATGGTTTAGATAATGCATTCATAAATTATTTTTATGATAAATAAATCACATCCTATGAAGGCACAAGGTGTGTAACAGCAACATTCGCAAAATTATCAAATTGTGCTAATATGTGGACAAAGGTTTTTTTTTTATAAAAAATGTATAAATTAAATGCTTCCTTTCAGGGTACAATCCTGTATTTATTTTGCAATTTGAATATCTCAATCAATCAAGCACCACCGTGCAATTGCGACATGGTCTACACGAAATATTCACGGTTCACCTGCTGCTGCTAACTTTTTTTTTTAAATTAATCTAATTACTAAATTAATTAAAAGAATTTATTTTAATTAAATAGGTACAAAACAAAATTTAAAAAAATAATAGCAAGATGGATTTGAACCGTGAACCGTGAATCCTTTTGTTTGGCAATCAAGAACGTGTCGCAATATCAATTGCGTCGCTATTCGCCAAGTCTGCAAGCTGTAACGCCTCCGCACGTATTAAACGTTAATTTTTTTTTATTTTTATTTTATTATTATTTTATTTGCGAAAAGTAGGGAATAATATTATTATCAGATATGCTATAATTTTCTCTGGAATTAAATATTTAACTCCCTTAGAAATATTAAAACACTTTAGATTTTTCAGAACAATTTTTCTTGCTGGTTATTGACCTAAGATAATAATTACATTAATTATATTCTGTTTCCATTCAGATACCTAAAACAAAAGTGAACTAAAAATCTTAATGGTCACTTTCTAATTTTCACGTTTATGCAGACATTTCTATTTAATTTATATTTAAATCACGTGAAACAAGCTTGTTTCACTTTATAAAAACAAACCTCTTCATAGAATACAAAATTTTTCTAATAAAAATTTTTGGAGAGGTCCACAAAACGGAAATCGTAACCTTCTTTTTTATAATGTTAATAGCAAATACTGTACGACCCAAATACCTAATACACCTGTTTTTCTTGTTGCATAACGTTTCATTTGAATAGCGCTGACCATTAATTTATTTATATTGCTAACACGATAAGTATATGGTTTCTTTTTTCCTATAAATCAATTGCAAAAAACTTGGTGCAAATAATTTCTAAAGGACGTTTGTTTTTCGTAAACATGATAAGATATGATTAGAGTAAAATAAATTTAGGTAACTCACCGTTTATGCCAGTACCTGGCCATCAAGGTCTCCAGATCTCAACCTATAAAAAAATAAGAAAAAACATTTTTAAATCAGTCTACAATTAAAAGCAAACTTTTGTCGTTTTATTGTAAACCCTTCCTTTGGAGCCCCATATGACAGTCCCGTGACATTATGGTGGAGAGCGGGTAGGGATACTAATATATTTTCTACTCAACATTAATGTCTTGTAATTTTCAACGTATTTACGTAATACAATTGTAGAAAATTAACTCACAAATAATAGAATAAAAAATGCTTTTGTCATACCAACATAAAAACATAATAATTCTTCATCTAATTTTGTAACTCGATTGTAAGCACCTCTCTTGCTTAATACTTTAATAACACTAATGTCGCGCACAAAGTGAATTAAAGTTTATATTGACTCATCTTTTTGCCTGTAGGTCATTGGTAAAAATATATTAGGTTCGGTTGTTATGTGGAATTCGCATGCCTGTGTGTTTTGTACCTGTATTATGTCTTGGAATTGCAACCGAAAGTAAAAAGAGGAAATTGAAGTGAAATGTAATTATTAACAGTCATGCTCGCGGTTTATATCAGTGGCGGCTCGTGAGGTAAATTATTGGGTAGGCCAGCAGCGTGGTAGGGAAAACAGCATTTTTTGAAAGTCATAAATATACATCAAATAAAAGCCATTAAGAGTGTTACGTTATATATTATAATTATATCGCAACAATCATTTACACTAGTAGAGGAAGAAGTCGTACAATCAACAAGGGAACTCATTTTTGTGCAGCAAGCAACGCACCAACTCGAAAATTCAACTGCCGGATAGAGATCAGGCACGGGCCTACCACCCACGTAAGATCGGAGTAGTCTAGTGAGTCATAGGATTAGTACAGTGCATTTATGCAAGCAAGGTCGGCCGGTGCCTATGCTGGAGAAAAATCTTAATAAGATGCACGACACGCTAAATTTCTGCTGCTGTATTGTAATTTTAATGAAAACAGACTCAAAAATAACAAAATAAATAATAATTGTGTATAATTATAAATAAATAGATTACAAAAAATATTTTAAAAATACAACGAATAATTTTAGGGTAGGCCGGGCCTAACCTGCCTGTTCTTGAAAACCGCCACTGGTTTATATCCGTATGAGACACGCAATTCGTGGATTTTAACTCGATATTTTAACATGAGATTTTGGGGTTTAGTTAATAGTAATTATATAAAGTTATGTAGTACTTTCTAATATGTTATCAATAATAAATTGTAAATATTATGCAATTATTTCAGGTACATTTATAATCAACCCATATTATGGCATTTCCAGTTTTACTGTTGAAAATAATTTTTGTAGGAATTATGAGAGTGAACATATTGGATTTATTAATATAACTATCCAATTTATGTTAAAATTAGACTTTTTTTCTACTAATTACAGACACCAAGAATCAAGATTAGATATCAATCATTGCGAAAAATTTGAATACAAATTTTTATGATTACCATATAGCCTAAATGGATTGTTGTAAAAAATAATGGCGTTTTCTATTACTTTCCTATGTTGTTATTAGTAGACTATAAATACGCGATATAGTGCTGCAGATCTGCAGAACCACGCAAATCTACTCGCGGAGTCCGGGAAGTCGCTGTCTAACATCGTTTTTCTATAGCTGCGAACATGAAATTAATAAAATGGGGAACCAATAAATCATAAATTTATTTTAGCTTCAAACTAATCTTTCCAAGCCAAGGGCCTATAATTATTTACACCTAAGCACATAACTAGCTGTCTTACGTACTTTAATCCAATTTTCCGTGGTTGTAACGGAACAATTATCAAATGAATAATAGTAATTGCAGAGACAATAAATCATCAAGCTAGATTAAAGAAAACATGCTGCTATACAGTGTGTCCACGCATTGAGTGCATATAAGGTGTAAATGACAAATTTTTTTAGAGTTGGATCTTCATGTACTGAGGATCGCTCCTGCTTAGTCTCAAACTAAGATATTGAAAAAATGAGCCAAATCAATTAATATACAGGGTGTTTTTTTGGCCGAAATCTAAAAATTAGTCAAGAGTAAACTGTCTTTATTTTAGCAGATATAACAAAAATGTATTAGAAAAAGTTGTTTAGAATTAAAAGCTATTGAAGATTTTCAATTTTTATACAAATCAGTCTACTTTGATTCTTTTCATCAACATGAGATTTTTTATGGTTTTTATGGTTTTAATGACCCATGCATGAAGACTAATTAAACAAAGTACTTGAAAAACAAATAATTATTTATTAAAAAAATATCAAACCTTATTTGTTACAAACATGAGTTCAAAAGTATTGGATTTTGATGAAAAAAATCAAAGTAGGCCGATTTGTATAAAAATTGAAAATCTTCAATAACTTTTAATTCTAAACAACTTTTTCTAATACATTTTTGTTATATCTGCTAAAATAAAGACAGTTTACTCTTGACTAATTTTTAGATTTCGGCCAAAAAACACCCTGTATATTAATTGATTTGGCTCATTTTTTCAATATCTTAGTTTGAGACTAAGCAGGAGCGATCCTCAGAACATGAAGATCCAACTCTAAAAAAATTTGTCATTTACACCTTATATGCACTCAATTCGTGGACACACTGTATATTATAACTGAATTTACATGTGCGCTATGAACAAACTTTTCCATGCAAATATGAGTAATCACCTAATTTAGACTTTTAAACCAAACTACACAAAAAAAAGTATAATGACTAAATTTGAACTTCCCGTCAGTGGCGGCTCGTATTTAAATGATGCAAAGGACATGTCTCTGAAATGAAGCACGTTACAGTCAGTGAAATGAATACTGAGTGATATACCACAAGTCCGGGTTCATTAAATCGCTGTCTAACATCGATATTCTGCAGCTTTGCTGAGATGCGCCAATAAACGAAATCGAAGTCTGCCAAAAGTATAGCCGTCACTGATAGGATTTACACTAAATGAAGACAGATGCCAACGTGCAATTCAGCATAAGCTGACCCAAAAAATGGACCAACAAAATTTTATGTGAGCACTAGTTAGGAATCCTTTAATTCGCTCTAATAATTTTCGCAAGTACGAAGTGTGCTGCATTTTCGTAGGTGATTGGTGATTTTCTCTAACATGTTTTCTTCTTAAAAAAATAAGAATGTCCAAATTTATTTAAAAATAAAACAGTAGGTACCCGCCACTGTTAATTAAAAATAAAAACCTTCTGAAGGTTATCTTAGGTCGGAGTCTTCTTTATACATGATTCACACATAAAATAGATACAATGGATAAAATTACTTCAAGCGTAAATCCATTCCAAGAACATTCGTTGTACAAACCGCGTTACTTAAACGTTTCCAATTGCGGCCCGAATCCCTTCCTTCGACTAAATGGTGAAATGCACGTTCTTAATAACACGTGAGCAAAATACTAAGCTTAAGACGATGTCGATTGATAATTCGTAATGCGGTTGTAGTCATGACGGTGACGGGAAGTGCGCGATTTCACAGGCGAAACGCCGCGCCTCCACCAATTCAAAGTGAAAAAAAGAAAAAGGGCACCAACTGTTATCCAGTCCTTTTAAGTTGTTGTTTATTTTTATTAATTCTGTGCGCGTGTTTACTTGCAGCGCTAGTGCTTATAGGAAAACATTTATATCAAAACAATCAGGAAGTGATTACAAAAGAAGAAACTGTGATAGAATCAAAAACGCAATCATTTTTGGCGCGGTTACCAAACGATACCATCCCTCTTCATTACAACTTAACTTTTAGACCTAATATTGAAAAGGGCGATTTTGTTGGAGAAGTTAACGTTACTGTAAAGTTATTAAGAAAAAGGAGAAACATTCTTGTGCATAGCAAGAATTTGAGTATTGATGAAGCCGATTTATTTTTTATTAACAATTCGAAAGCGATCGAAGTGCAGAATGTTGAAGAAAATCCAGTAGCCGAGATTATTTCGGTTATACCAAAGGACGAATTAGCTCCAGGCGTTTACTATTTGACTTTTAAATTTAGTGGGAACCTTTTAAATAAAACTTCCGGATTTTATAGAAGTCAATATAAAAAGCAAAGTACGAACGAGACAAGGTAATTAATATTTCCGTGAGAAAATGTCCTTGATTTTGAAGAAATTACTCGTGATACAAGTAATTACATGAAAAGCATATTCTATTTGTGAAAACGATTAAATAACTCTATTCGGATTTGTAATTCTCAATAATACAACATAATGATCCACGCTCATCAAATTAATATAATTTGTTGTTAATCTACAGGAAATAATTATAATTAAATACGTACTACTATAAGGAAACCTGAAAGCCTGAAAAAGTAGCAAAGAGACTAGTTAATAAATTTATATTTTTATCGAGGATGATGCCAACTATTATACACCACCGTGAATAATAATTATTCCCTAGTGAATTATTATTAAACGTTGAACAGAGTTTCAAAAAAACAATTTCGCGCAAGGGGATAAAATATGCGGCAATGCCTTACTTGATGTAATTTTTAAAAAATCCAGGGGGTTATCCACTCGCGTCAATACCTGTACAGGTCACTGTCAGTACTCGTCAATACTCAAGAATACCTATCAGTACCCGGCAATACTGTCAGTACATATCAATACTTGTCAATACTTGTCAATACTTGTCAATACTGTCAATATTCTTGTCAATACGCATCAGTCTTATTAAACTGTTCTCATTATCTGTTAATAAGAAATCGTATTTTCTTAACTTTAAGTGATTTTTTTCTAATTCAAGCATTAAACCGAATTGTTACATTTTATTTTGGAACTTTTGTGCCAAAAATATCATGTATGTTCTCAAAATCAAATAGAATAAATTGGTTTATACTAGAACGAAATACTATACATTTATTTTTTTATGTTCCTCGTGAATATGCGAATACACAGCAAATACGTGCTATTGTGGGAAATGTAATATAGAAGTACGCGAGGAATTACGTTTATGAAGGCATTTAGAGCCAGACGATTATTGTACCTACTCCTAATAAATTGTATATAACAGTGCTCAGTGGGTTTGTGAAATTGTTTAATTTATTGTAGTGATACGAATTATTCGTTGTTGATAATTAACCATGGATTCGGGATCGGCAATGGAGGAGCAGGTAAGACAGTTTTACTGGTAAATGTGTAGGGTCTCCAAGTGTTAAATAACCAGGGCCGTGGGTATCCGGAAATTGCATTGTAATGCCTATTTCGGGAACTGATTTTACACCCGCAAATATGAAGAACAATTCCAATGGCCACTGTAATTTGATTGTGATTCCCAAAACCTGATTTTATTTAATACTTCGGTAACCCTGCGAGCTGCAGGAAATGACTGGCAGTAATTTGGCGCCAATGTCCTATAGGTACTTATTTTACTTTCTTAGGTGGACAAACTTGCTAAAATAATTGAAGATATCTGTCCGAATATAAATCTACCACCTTATTTAATAAAGTTATTAGGTTACACGGGATTTGATAACATATTTTCAATCAGTAAAATGTTAGAATCTCATATAACTGAAACTGAAGAATTTGCTAAGAAAGTATTGCCGGCTTTGCTAGAAAACGAAGAATTGGACAAATTTTACGGAATATATGCCAAGAAACCTGAACTTTTTCAGATTCAGGCAGGTCATAAAATTCTATTACGACAGTTAATTTCGAACTGTAAATTTAAATGGGCTTCAAAAAATTCGTCAAATTCTAAACGGAAATCCGCTTTACAGCCTAGTACATATGCACTGCAGAGTAAAAAAAATAGAATTGTTAAAACAACACATACTACTTCTATTTCTACTAGGAATAACAACGAATGCGATGACAACGATCATATAAATTTGTCAGAACAAGAAGACTTAGATCTCGAAGAGGGGGGGGATAACTTACGTGCACAGAGTGAAGACAAAAATAATTCTTCAACTCAAATCGCTGGGATTGTTTCGAATTATGTTAAAAAGTTTTGCCATGAAAATTTGAAAGAGGATGATGAGCGATGCAACGCAATATTGGAAAAACTGCAAAATGTTAAAATAATGACCCATGATGATGGTTCAATCGGAGTACAATGTCTAATGTGTAGTTTTGTTTCAACGGCTTACGTTAAGCAACTTCGTACATCCAAAAGAACCAACTGGACACTTTCAAATTACAACAAACACCTGAAAACACATTTCAAAGAGATACTAGCGGAGACTAAAGTTGGTGGGAGTTCATCTCATGTCGCTAATCCACCTCACAAACCACTAAAGAACTCCAACTTGCTGTCTTTTATTTCTGTGGAGAAAAAGTCTAAAACATGCTCCAGCAGAGTCGAAACTCGAGAAATTATCGAGGAACTTGACAATCCAATAGAGGAGTCGATGAACACAACTGAAGTGAGGTCTACAAATAATCAAAATTTTCAAGAAATCTTAGTTCGTCCCAATTCCTCAGATACCGATCTACCTACATCTA
Source organism: Hemicrepidius hirtus (assembly GCA_963082805.1). Taxonomy (NCBI): domain Eukaryota; kingdom Metazoa; phylum Arthropoda; class Insecta; order Coleoptera; family Elateridae; genus Hemicrepidius; species Hemicrepidius hirtus. The sequence goes on along the minus strand of OY720159.1, from coordinate 54,039,680 downwards.
GCAAACCAAACAGGTCAATAAGTAGAACTGAACGATTACACCAAAAATTATCATATGCAGCCTTAGATCCTGCACAAACAAAAATTACAGAGTTTTATAAATTATGCGATAGTGTTCAACTACAAATCGATAACGATCCTGTTATTACCGCAACCTTCAGTCGGTATCATCAAGCCATAGGTTTAAACCCAGAAGAACTTGCCACGGGTCCTCCGTTCTTACAAATGTTGAAGGAAACTGCAATTGCAAATTCGAAACATAGCAAACATGGCAGCCGGTTTAGTGAACCGTTAAAACTGTTTAGCCTTTATTTATTCATAGTCGGTGGACGTTTCACGTACGAGCTACTGTATTCTAACTTGTCGGGTGGATTACCTTCAATCACCACCCTAAACCGAGTATTAGATGAAGGACCAAAAATAGTAGAAGGGATTCCACGATTTCAAGAATTAAAAAACTTTTTAAATAAAAGGAATTACAGACTTCAGGTGTTCGTCAGTGAAGATCAAACGGCAGTTTTGCGCAGGATATATTATGACCCTAAAATAAATCAAATGGTTGGATTTGTACTTCCTATCTCCAAAATGACTGGTTTTCCAATCACAGATAAATTTAGTGTTTGTTCTTTGGTTGATATTAAAAAAGCATTTGATAATGAAGAAATATCGAAAAACGCTTATGTGTATATGGCTCAACCTCTTCATGACAAGGCCCCTGCTTTTTGTTTGGTGATTTTTGGTAGTAGTAACAGTTTTAGCAACCAAGATGTATTAACTCGATGGAGAAACTTGGAGAACGAGACTAAGAAAATTGAAATAAATATTTTTGGATTTTCGTCAGACGCTGATACACGATGCCTTAAGGCAATGAGAATTCGTTCTGGTTTGGCATCCACTTCAGTTGAAAACCATGATTCCCCTTATGGACCGTACTTTCAGGTATATATTCAAAACAGTTATTATATCCCTCTCGGATGCTAAATACCCGAATATATTCGCGACGCACATTTTTTGCAGTGTAACTATGATGTCAATTCACCAGTGTGTATTCAGGATACTGTACACATCGCAACCAAAATGAAAACAAGATTCCTGAAGCCAAATATTGTGTTGCCAATGGGACAACATTTTGTGTCAAAAGATTTCATTGAAAAACTAATTAAAACTTACCCAAAGGATCAGCACTTTCTGTGCATGACATATCTCAAAAGTATATTGCCTTATAAGAAAATGTAGTTCATATATTAAATTAGCTTAACCTTCTACTCGTATACCTATAATTTTAAAACTGTTTTAGGCCAAGACAAAATGAACTTCGAGGCAATTGATAAAATGACTGCTAAATGTGTCACTGATCTTTTAAAAGAAATACCCGAAAGTGACGCCACTAGATTGTACCTAATTGTAACAAGATATTGTTTGGATGCGTACCTGGATAAAGATATCAGTGTATCGAATCGGATTTATTACATCTGGTTTGCGACGTTTTTTCTCAGGTATTGGAGGAAATGGTTGAAAATCAACAAGTACAGCATTACGGAAAATGGATTAACTCCCAGTACGTACTCTTGTATTGAGCTTAACGCCCATGGACTCATTTTACTTACTGAAAAATGTAGAGAGACTCCTGATAGTTTTTTACCTTGGCTTTGGAGTAGTCAACCCTGCGAAAAAATATTTCGTCAAACCCGATCCATGACATCAACTTATTCAACCGTGGTTAATTATGGTATAAGTGATATTTTAAGAAGACTAAATCGAATCCAAAAATTGAATGAAATCAGTTCAGATCTTGGTTGGTCATTCGATATTTCAATGTATTATATTATTGATGTTTACTGTTTTAGATACAACTTTTACATTCCCTCGGGAAGAATCTTCGCGGTTAGGAGCTGGGAATGCGGCAAGCGATCAGAATTTTCCTTCACATTTTGAAATAAATGATATTCTTGAAAAGGCCCGTAAAGATGTAACGCAGGAGTGCATAAAGCTGGGCATGGTTTTGGAAGATGCAGAGCTGGCTTTTCAAGAAATCAATCTACGAAATATAGATGCTGTATCAGAAGAGTTGGATTCGGACCAGACAGATGAAGAAAGTGAAGAGTTTGGCGAACCCTTTGATTCTGATCCCGAAAGTGAGTCCATGAAAAACGACTTATCAGTATTGTCGAACATAAAAACATTGAATTTAAAAGATTATGCTAAAACTAATGTTCCTAAAAATAGTCCGTATTTAAGAATTTCAATAAACAAGGACAAGCAAGTAACTGTTAGAAAGTCGTCTCTCTGCTGGCTATTTTCGGAAAAAAGTCACATGTCGAGTGACAGAACATTGCGTGTCAGAAACATGGGTTCTGCTTCAAAGCAAAAGAATACGAATGGTCCTGCAAATATTCACAAAAAAAATAAGAAACAAGAAAAGGAAATGACCACAGATATTTCGTCGGGACCAGAAACTTCAGAGGATGATGTATATAGTGTGAGAAGCGACACACTGACCGAGGCGTTTTCTGAAAGCGACGAAGAAGTGCAAACTTCTACATCTAATATTGATATTAGGTGTGAGGAATATTACGCAGTCTATTTTGACCAGCAGTGGTACATTGGGAGGGTCCTAACCTGCAGCGACTGCAATTGTAAAATAAAGTTCCTAAAAGACGATCTAGATGAGTACATATGGCCAAGTAGAGAGGATGTTCAAATTGTTGATAAACAATTTATAATTTACGGGCCATTGCATCTGACAGGGAATGGGCCTTTCAAACTGAGCCGAAATGAAAAAAATATCATTAATAAAAAATTCAAGGAATTCAAAAAAAATTCAGAAAATTAAAGATGTTTGTACTATTGCCCACACTATTGTTGTAAATGAATAAAGTTTCCTAACAAACACCTATTTAGTCTTTTGTTTTTAATTCACTAGATACTTAATTCAAAAACTAGTGTAAAAGTTTACACTAAATAAAGTCTTGAAATTTAGCACAATCTGCAATTTTACTTTTCGTATAATCCTGATTTTGGCAATACCTTCCTGCATCCCCCCCCCATAAATAGGTATTTATTCTGAAAAAATAACTATTTCAGTTTGTATAGGAACAATACAAATACAGTACAGGATACAGTCTAAAAAATCTACATAATAAGACATTGTTGAATATAAAAAAAGAATAAATAAACGATACTTAAGTAGAAAACCACATGGGTATTAAAATATTAATCCATGCTGTAAAATGCACAGTCTGACAGTACAGTCATACTTTACAGTCCTTGTCAATACTTTACAATACGTGTCAATACTTGTCAATACTTGCAGTACTGGTCAATATTCTTCAATACCGTGCAGTTTCTGTCAATACTCCGCAGTACGTGCAATACCGTCAATAACAAAAAATTTTGTCAATTTTTCAATACCTGTACATGATTTTAGGTAGTGGATTACCCCCCGAAAAAATCTAAACGTCTTAGAAATTGTTAGACATTTTACAGGCATGTAATGGTTATTATTCACTAGGCTAGGATTAAGTTTAACGAAATGAGCTATAGTTGTACGCACGATTCGTGAATAATAACCATCATTACATGCTCGGTGATTAATATTTTACAGTGGCGGCTGGTGTCAAGGGGCACAGGACCACGTGCCCACACCAAAAAAATGGAAATCTCACTTTTTTTTTTCTAAATCTGAGTACTCTAATACAGGTTTGAATTAATTTTAAAATTCGAAATAGTATACTTCCATGTCGTCATAGCGCGCTATAGCATGAAACGGGCACAGCTTTGCTGTGACCCTTACGACCACGACGTGTTCAATTCGTAATATTTATTTATTACAAAATATCACATCGGGTTGTATGAATAATTGACCTATTATCACAATTAATCGTAAAAATATTTGATAACCTTATATAAAGTGAATCACGAAATATTGTTCATCATTGTTCAAAAAATATTTCTGTTATTTATAATAACTTGAATCAAGTTGTGTAGGATGTAATGAATAATCCAGAATATTCCTAACAATATTCTTGAACACTTCAGTACTTTTACATAATAATAAAAATTTCTATGAAACAGAAAAAACAGTGTTGACAATAGTATGTATTATTAAAAACAATAGTTCATCAAAACTTGTTTCATGCTCTTGTAACTAACAGACTTGGGTTTTCCTTGATAGCTACAGTAAAATTGTTAATAGTGTTTACAGAACAATGTATTGCATTCTCGACAACTAATTATTGAACTTAAAGACCACAAATAATTATACTAAGCTATTTCTTGAAAGCAAATAAAAAAAACTAATCAAATATTTTAAAATTGTCTCAATTTTGTATTAATGTAAATTTTTCACACGTCGCGTCACTGCCTTTCTCTGTAGGCCGATTGAAAAATATTAATAATTTGTTTGACTTAAAATATAAGATTCGAATAAGCGTACAAAAAATTATTCCCACCTTGCTGAAAATAATTACACACTACCTAAAATTACACGAATTATTTGTTTCTTATCTTGATTGTTATTACTTCTAATTTACCCCAGATTTACCATGACATGAGAAATACCTTAGAGTAACTCCTTTTTAACTGACGATGGTCTAAGGATCGATCTTTTAGTTCGGGTTTAATTCCTTGTTAAGCTAACCCACGGTCAATAATTGTCTTCGAAACAAATCTTTTAAGGGTCAGTTTTTCAGTTCTCCTTTTTAAACCCCGGTTCAGCTAAACCAAGATTAATTACCATGGAGATAGTTGTTATAAGAATTGTATCCATGGCGATTAATCTTTTGGTTTAGCTGAACCGGGGTTTAAAGCAGAACTGAGACACTGTCCCAAAGGTATCCTTGCCAACTGACAGTTAGTTAGCTTAACTGGGAGTTAAATCCGAATTGAAAGACCAAAATGACGTTACACTTAAATTCCAAAAAATTCCCAACTAATTCCAACAATTCAAAAAATTCTCTAAGCAATTTCCAACAATTTCCCCATTTTCTAAAACTATACCCGCCCAGGAAAATTTTAACAATTACTAAAAAATTCCAAGAAAATTCTAAACAATTCCCATAACATTGTAACAATTTCCAACATAATTTCTCGCAATTTTTGTAAAATTTCCGCATACTACAATTCCGCATTACCGCAATTACCTGGAAGCTACCCCAATATTTCTCAGACTGATCCTTCTAATATAAATTACCCCAGAGTGTGTGTATTTTCCTTTTATTCCACGGATTGTACATTGATTATTTTAAGTTATCGTCTCAGATGACTCCTAACCGGAGCCTAATAGCCTGAGTTGTCTCAAATTACTTCCGAATGTCTTATCATTCATTATTTTGCCGAATACCTATATCCCGATATATTATCCTTGGTTTACTTTTAATTTAAAATCCCTGTCTACTACCTGCGATTTCCTACAAGTTGCATAAATTAACATAAGATTGCCATTGACCTTCCTGTTTGCCGAATATTAAAAAAAATAATCATAGAATATATTGTACTTTTCTAAAATGAAATTTCTTTTTTCTTTCTCGCAATTCTTCTCAATAAAGCGTAATAACATCCTCATAATTCTTCTAGAAACTTTCATTTCATAATCCCCATTATACCTTTAAACGGTTTATCGTTAAAAATCACGCTACTTCCTTAACTGTCTTTTGGTGTGTGATGAGGATGACCATATGTTCCCAATTAAATATCACGACATTTAAACGTTTCGTTTATTGTGAAAATAGACGAGATAAATCGTATTGTCCTTTACAGTTTTACATTTAGAAATATCAATGCATTGTTAATCATTTCTAATTAAATTATTTCTGTCCTTGGTCAATGCTATCAATAACACACTGTCGTGAATAATAATTATTATTCGCTAGTCAATTATGAAGTAGCTACCCTTTAAAATCGTACCGTCATGGGTTATTTGATGACATTTTTAAAAAATATGAACGGATACACGGATACACCTAAAAGATAGACGTACATCGTCTGATAAATTATTATTTTGTCTTGGATAAACAAATACCTCCAGATGAGGAGAAAATCAATTATTCTTTGTTAGACCACCCTGTATATCTTAATTAAATTTCTAAAAATATTCATTCAATTATAAAAATGAATCAGATCTATATATTTTTCACTAAATCGTTTTTAACCTTCAAGACAAAAAAAAATTAAAATATTGTTATGGCATTTCTAAAGTTCATTTTTATTAAATAATATCCCACTGTGTTGTTACATTCAAAGTTATGTATTTATTTAAACAGTAAAATAAAAAAACATTTGCCATTATCAACTAATTTGTAAATATCCTTGACTTATTCAAATGCAATTTCGTTCTATCAGGAAAACACCTATGACTATCATCCACCTACAACGACATTCACCAAGCAAAGATAAAATTTTGTTTGTTCCTACAATAAATAATTTTTCTATTGTACCGCTACCGAATTGTGGAAACTTTATGAATTCAAAATACACGAGTTTCTGCGAAGTTTAAAATAATAAATATCACTGAATCGATTTTAGGTCAAGTGAAAGTTTTATCAGATCAATGGCAAAAAATGTTCGGAAATAACTAACAAAATAAACAGTTAACGATGACTTTAAAGAAATTTTTTGTTTAGGTGTTTTAATTGAAATTTTTGTTAAAACCTTAAACAACAAAAAAACTTGGTATTTTTTTTGTTAATTTTAATCATATTAAGACCATGTTGTATAAAAGATTTGATTCCCAGTTTAGCTGACCCACGATCAGTTTTCAGTAAAATAGTCTTCCGATTGGTTTAATTTTTAAAAAAGAATGCTTTCGATTTAATGACGGAATATGAATTGAATTGTCAGAAAAAAATTCCAAAAGAGAGGCTCGATATAAAATTTAAGTTAAAATTTAGGAATTTTCAATAAATTGCAAAATAATTAACGAACTATAAAATTGCAAAACATAACTTTATGAACTAAACCAATTTCCATTTCAGTTTTATCAGTTACTTACAAATTAACTTTATCACTGTTTATAATTCCAGCATTAAATTTCAGACCACATACAAAATCTAAATTAAATTATTTTGATATAAATACCATTGTTCCATGCTATGGCTATTAACAATTAACATTTAAACAATGATATTTGTTCTTAATTAATTTTAAACACTTATTAAAACATTTACGTTGCAACAAAGAGGAGCTATTTATTATCAAGTGCATAAGAAAATAATTACGAAGCGTATCAAGCTATAGTAAGAAGTTTAGATAGCAAAGAAGGCGTACCTAAATGTTTTAGCAAAAAAAAAACAATTAGGTACGAAGAAAGTTTTAATACCTCACATACTTCTGCTACGTAGAAGAAAAGGTACTAGTTTCATAAAGTGCTTAATAAATGAAATTCAGAGAAATATATTTCAGAGGATTAGAAGCGGAACTTTTGGTGCATGAAACGGGCATAGCTTTGTTGTGCCCCTTACGACGTGTTCAATTTTTATAGCGTATGCCAAATTTGCAAGAAGTTTTAACTAAAAAACCGGACACGCTTCCCGACAGCCCTCGCCAATTGTCGGCAGCACATTTTTACCAAAAAATTACTGAACTCTAAAAGTGAACGTTCCACGAATATTTTTTTAAATTATATCGCTTGGTTATTACAAACTTTAATTTTTCATTGTTAAAATTTTGACTATTTTTAAATTTCATCCAAAACCTTGCCAGAAGCTCTTAAATCGCGTCTAATAAGCCCCGCCCATTCCTAAAAAAATCGCCAATTTGCGCCCTTCGCTCGATTCCTTGCTGCGCCCCCCAAATATTTTGGTCACAGGCCGCCACTTACTTCACGGAGATACATTATTATTATTATTTTTTATATTTTTTTGTTCTTAAATTAAATAAAATCCGGGAGATGAAGGGGAGGGGGGGTTACTTAGGTCTTAGACGAGCATGCAAATCATTTATATTCGAAGCGATATGTCAATAATTCCATTCCTTCTATGGCAGGGAACACTTGTCCTGTATATAATCATTAGTACGTGTTCCTTCACCTAATTACATTTTATTATTCATACCTCTAATGATACAAGAACAAAATATGACCCCTTATGTGATACTAAATTGTCTTCACTAGCCCTAAAACTCAAGCCTGCTCAACTGATAAGGATTTTCCATCGAAAACTATTTTTTAAACTGATAATTATTAACTCTTTTTTACATACTTATAAAATATACCGAGCGCGTTAAAAACTAAGACAATTTTATAAATTATTCTGTTTGTTTCAGGTCCATTGCTACTAGCAAATTCGAACCAACTTACGCCAGACAAGCTTTCCCTTGCTTTGATGAGCCAAACATGAAAGCAAAGTATACAGTGCACATTTTGAAACCTAAAGATGATAGCAAATACAAAGCTTTATCGAACATGCCTCAAGAGGTAATAATTTTATTCAAACGTTAACATAAACAATTAAAATTTGAATAATATACAACCTTCCTTTTATTAGTTCTGGGAATCTAACTATAATGGTTGGGAAAAAACAATTACTTTACTTTACAGTCGACCTTGACTTTGGAATGTATAAGAGAAAAGATGATTAAATTTTTATAATAAAATAGTATTATACAGGGTGTCTAAATTACAAAGTCATAATAAGAGATTTGTTTGTACATAACTCGTACGAAAGTAAACGCTTGACTCGCCTTATTTATGTGATCGATGCTGCGTTCGCCCGCCCATAAACTGCTTTCGTACTTGTTACATAAATAACTTTTATTTTATTTTAATAATAATTAACCTTCCTTATCAATTGTTTTCTGCATTTTCAGTCCCTTTTTTTTTCAAACAATTAAATTATTGCAGGTAACCGAAACGAAAGAAGAAAATGGCATAATGGTCCATTTCAAAGAAAGTGTACAAATGTCAACATACTTAACATGTTTCATTGTCTGTGATTTTGATCATGACGAAGTAAACATTGAACCTGGAAATGTTCCATTACGAGTCTATGCAACTCCAGCACAAATTAAAAAAACAAAATATGCTTTAACTGTTGCAAAAGGAGTTATAGAATACTTTTGGAAATATTTTAACATTCCATACCCTCTACCTAAATTAGGTACGTAATTTAATCAAAAAAATTTAGTTTATAATAAAAAGTTTCCCGTTTTTAGATTTAATAGCGATCCCAGATTTTGTATCAGGAGCTATGGAACATTGGGGTTTGGTTACTTTTAGAGAAACCGCGTTGCTTTATGATGAAGCTAAAAGTTCCACTGCAAATAAGCAACGAATTGCGACGGTTGTTTCACATGAACTAGCGCATAGTTGGTTTGGAAACTTAGGTTTGTTTTAAATCTTTAATTTTTCCTTCTGTTACTTATATTAATTTTTTAGTTACAATGGATTGGTGGAATGATTTATGGTTAAATGAAGGTTTCGCGTCTTATATAGAATATAAAGGAGTTGATGCTGTACATCCTGATTGGCAAATGGTATCATAACTTAATTATAATAATTATAAATAAATTTCATTATTATTTTTCTAGCTTGACCAATTCTTAATTGAAGATCTTCATTCTGTCCTTTCTTTGGATGCTACACCAGCTGCACATCCAATTGTACAAACTGTTGTCACCCCTGACCAAATCACAGAAATATTTGATACTATCACATACAATAAGGTACATAATATAAAATTAATTAAAAAAAAAACTTTGAACCAAATAAAAATGTATTACAGGGAGCATCACTTTTAAGAATGTTAGAAGGTGCTGTTACTGAAAAAATATTTCAAGATGGGGTTACAAATTACTTAAACAAACATTCATGGGGAAATGCTAAAACTCAAGATTTATGGGATGAACTCCAAGAACTTGTAGGGGAATCAAGAGATGTAACAAGATTCATGGATACATGGACCATACAAATGGGATACCCAATCTTAACAGTCAAGGAAGAAGAGGGAAATTATATTTTAACCCAAAAAAGATTCCTAAAGGATTCTGAAAATCCTGGAGAAACTGAATCACCCTATGGGTAATTATTTTAAAGCACCATAAGAATTTTTTAAATAAAAAATTTAATTTAAAGGTATAAATGGACTATTCCTGTTACTTATATCACAGACAAGGATCAAACACAAACTTCCCCTATAATTTGGTTCGATTATGATAAAGAAAGTGGTAAGTAAATGTGGGGGGGGAAAAAATTTCAGGATTAATTAATTTTAATTTTAGTAATAGTTCCAAAAGGGGATGCAAAATGGATCAAATTCAACCACAAACAAGTTGGTTATTACAGAATAAACTACCCTACAGGTTTATGGAAAATTTTGGCTGATAACATTCAAAGTTTGGAATCAATATCAGATAAGACTCATTTATTGGAAGAATCTTTCAGTATTGCTGAAAGCAGTGATGGATTATTAGAATATAACGTTCCTTTGGATTTAACAAAATATTTGAAAACTGAAACAAATTATATTCCATGGAGTGTTGCTTCAACAAAATTGGAACAACTTAGGAAATACCTCATTGGTTCCATTGAATATTCAAAATATTTGGTAAGACTTTTATTTCCCATACCATCACTGGTATACGAAAATTTTCGAAAATGAGAATTTCGCGAAGTTCAGCTGAGTTTTGTAAATTTTGAAGATTTAGCACCTCGAATTTTTATTTTTTTTTTTTACGATTAAATTTTTTTTCAGGATTATGTTGCAAGCATTATTGAACCTGTTTATAATGAAATATCTTGGGATGAAAATGCTGAAGACACACATCTCCAAAGGTATTAACAAAAAAAATATTAACTAGGATCAAATTTTAACATTTTTTTTAATAATTATAGGCGAGCACGTATTACAATTTTGGGATTAGCTTGCTCTGTTGGTCTTCCTGACTGTACGCAAAAAGCTTCAGATCGATTCCAAAAATGGCTTAATGATCCAATAGCAAATCCTCTTTCACAAGATTTAAGATCAATTGTTTATACTTATGGTAAGAATTTAAATTAAAATAAGGCACTAACTAATTAAATTGTTTTCAGGTATGAAGGACGCTGGAAAAGTTGAATGGGACAAATTATTGGAGATATTTATCAAGGAAAATGATGCCAATGAAAAAATAATTCTTATGAGAGGATTGGCTGCTGTTAAAGAACCTTGGCTTCTTAGACGGTAGGTACAACTTAAAATATATATATATTTTTTTAATAATACAATTATTTTTATTTTACAGTTTAATTGAACTTGGATTAGATGAAACTATAATTCGTAGTCAAGATTACTTCAATATGCTGCAATATGTTTCAGCAAATCCTGTTGGAACCTTAATGGTTTGGGATTACGTGCGGTAAGTAATATTCAAAGTTAAATATTTATTTATTATTATAAATTAAAAATAAATGATTTGTTCATTTATTTCTAGAGAAAATTGGGAATATTTGTCTGAAAGATTTGGCTTAAACGACAGATACCTTGGAAGACTAATTCCTAGTATTACTAGCAGTTTTACAACAAAAACTAAACTAAAAGAGGTATAACACACTTTAAAAAATTTAAATTTCCTTTTAATCACACTGTCTTAATTTTTTAGATGGAAGACTTTTTCAAAATGTATCCAAATGCAGGAGCTGGAGCTGGAGCAAGAAAAGAAGCTCTTACAAATGTAAATAATAATATTAATTGGATAGCAAGAAATAAACAAACAGTGATAGATTGGATTAATGAAAATACAAGTACAACCCCACCCTTAAAATAATTATTTCAAAGTTTAATTTTAGGGTTTTAATGTAGGAATTTATAATAAATAAAAATAATTAAAAAACAAAACGGCTATTTTATTTATATTTTGGACTTTGCATTGTGCGGTGCCATTTCTTGGTACACTCAGGTGAAGTGTAATTTTGCGACTAGTCCGAACCACTGCACACAGAAATTTACTAAATCAATATTGTTCCCATTGCAATCACAACCACAAGTATATTGGGCAAACCGGACACGCGATTGAAACCAACTTCAAAGAGTACTACAACCCTCAGTTTACATGTCCTGGTTTTGAAAAATCTAGAACTGGCCAACACTTTTAAAGTGGAAGATGAGAGAATTATTTGGGAATCTTTTGAAAATTTTGGGAATTCTCAGAATTGTTTTATGAAATGTAGAAATGTTTGAGTTTTATTTCGAAAATATGAGAAGTTTTCAAATAGTTCTGGAAATTATTTGGGAATCGAAATTTCACAGGAATTGATAGAAATTTCTTGAAATTTTTGGGAATTCTAAGAAATGTGGAAATTGTTGGAATTATTTTTTAATGTAGTGTACCATACCATACGCCCTTTCAGCTCGTGGAAGTATTACTTAAACCATACGCTTTTACCACCAATAAAAATACTAGGTACCTATTTATTGCTCCTTAATGTTTCTTAATATCACATTGCTTGGCTATTAAACTAATTTAATATAATTTAAAATATTTCAACATCGATTGGATTGCAAAACAGTTTTATGCACTCTTACTATGTCCAGCCACGTGCTTCCAGTGATTGTTATATACGCAGGTAAAAATCTGATCATTATCCTCTATTTTGAAAATTTCTACCACAGGTTGTAATATTGGTACCTATTTATGAAACGCCCTATATTAGAAGTATTATATTTCTAAACTTATCTCGATTCAATATCAACCAATATTTCTGTTGCAGTTATTACAATTTTTGGAAATACTATTGCACCTGAACCAGCTCACTCAGAAAATGTTCACTTACGTTATATCGTCAGCAAAAACGTATCCAAAATCATGCAAAGATCAATAAAAGGAACTGAATGGAGATTACCTAAACACACAATTCCGATAAAATATGAACTTTTCCTAAACCCCAATTTAAAATTTGGACGTTTTAAAGGAACAATCATTATAACAATAAATAATAAAATTTCCACTCGTGCAATAAAAATACATTCCAAAAATTTAAACATACAAAAAGTTTATGTTGATGGAAAAAAGGCAAAAGTTAAAGCTAATAAAAAGTATGAAATGTTAATCATTACTTTGTATAAAAATAAAATTTTTACACAAGGTGAACATGAAGTAAATATTAGATATAACGGTCAAATGGGAAAAAGAAACAATGGATTTTACAATAGCACCTACATGGACGAAAATGGGGAAAAACGGTAGGTTTCTAATTAAGAATATGTAGGTATTGTAGTACTTGGCAATGTATTAAAAATACAGAGAGTATCAGGATATAGGCACAAATATTAAAACCTGTGGTAGATCACACTGTATGGTATAAGTACAAGCCACAGACAAAATATTTGTTTGGCAATGTGCAAGAACATAATTAATTGCAAATTTGCCTCAAAACTGTTTGAGTACCGCAGGATAAAAACAAAAAATTGAGTTCAAAGACATTTATGTAAAGCAAAATAAAATAGAAATTCAAAAAAGGATTTTACGTTTTTGTCCCATTGGAGGTCGATTATACTCCTAAGTACATCCATGTAACACATGTAAGAATCCCAGCAGTTGTCAAACAAAATTTAATTTAATTTTTTAATTAAAAAAATTAACTTTAGGGTATAATTATTTTTTGTTGTAGATCTATAGCCACCACACAATTTGAAGCTACTTATGCTCGACAAACTTTTCCCTGCTTCGATGAACCAAACATGAAAGCAAACTTTACGATTCATATTTTGCGATCCATGGATGATAGTTCATATATCGCTTTATCCAATATGCCCCAAAAGGTACTAAATCCCTACTCTTTATATATTAACCAAAAAATTACAAATAAAATTGATAGCTAGCTAAATATCAATCAATAAAATTTTCCAGGAAGAAGAAACAGTAGAAGAAAATGGTATTATGGTGCACTTTAGGGAAAGCGTTAAAATGTCAACATACCTAGTTTGTTTTATTGTATGTGACTTTAAATATTCAGAAACAATAATTAATTCTGAATCAGGCAAAATTCCATTACGAGTGTATGCTGCCCCTAACCAAGTTGGAAAAACACAGTATGCCTTAAATATGACAAAAGGTTCTCTAGAATACTATGAAAAGTATTTCGATATAAAATATCCATTACCTAAACTAGGTAGGTATTATACAGAGTGATTCAGAAAGAATTTTTGAGCAACAAAGTACAATCAGAATTTGGAGTTTAAGATCCCTGAAAAAATTAAATCAAGCAAAGCCTTAGTGATTCCAGAAATCTCCCACTTTTTGCATTCTCTTTGTTTTTCTAACCTTTTCACGAATATAATAAATTGGATCTACCTTTCCATTTAAAATTGTTGAGAAATTTACGAGTGTTCACAATTTTAAAATGCCACTTTGGATAGTCACTCTTATGACTCAATTACTTTTTATGCAAATAAATTTCTTTTCAGATTTAATAGCTATACCAGATTTTCAGTTAGGAGCCATGGAAAATTGGGGGCTAATTACGTTTAGAGAAACGTCATTACTTTTTGATGAAAAAAGAAGTTCCATTGTCAACAAGTTAGGGGTGGCACTAACAGTTTCACACGAACTGGCACATATGTGGTTTGGAAATTTAGGTTTAAATTTTCATCCCTATTCTCGTTTTAAAATAATCCTTTTCCCTCTTTTAGTTACAATGCAATGGTGGAGTGAATTATGGTTAAATGAAGGTTTTGCGAGGTATTTTCAATATAAAGCAGTCGACGCTATACATAAAGATTGGAAAGTGGTAAAGTTACTTAAAAGCGCTTAAAAGTAGAATTATGATTTAATTATAAAAAAATAATTTTTGCAGCTTGACCAGTTTTTGCTACACGTTTTTTACCCTGTACTTTCAGTTGATGCTACATTAGCTTCTCATCCTATTATTAAAAATGTTGTAACCCCTTCTGAAATCATCGAAGTGTTTGATTACATCACGTATGGCAAGGTATAAAAATTTATATACCAGTCTCTAGTATAGCAAATACAAGGCGTTTAAAAAATTAAGATTCTCTGGTCCAAAATACTGAAGGATAAGAGAGTGCGAGCTAAACAAAAGTTTCCTTACGGTTTCTTGTAGGAAATTCTATTTTCTACAACTTTTCTCTCATAATATTTTCTATCTTGCGCGGTTTTCGTTACGTTTCCGTTTAAAGCGACTGGCGCTGGTATTTTACGAGACACTAAATAGAGCACGCCCATGTGTTTAGTCTGACGGTTCCTAGGCCCAAACTATTAATGTTAGACAAAAGTTTTCCTATACTTTCTTGTAGGAAATTGTATTTTCTACAACTTTTCTCTTGTAATATTTTTTTCCTATCTTGCGCGGTTTTCGCTACGTTTCCGTTTAAAGCGACTGGCGCTGGTATTTTACGAGGCACTAAATAGAGCACGCCCATGTGTTTAGTCTGACGGTTCCCAGGCCCAAACTATTAATGTTAGACAAAAGTTTTCCTATACTTTCTTGTAGGAAATTGTATTTTCTACAACTTTTCTCTTGTAATATTTTTTCCTATCTTGCGCGGTTTTCGCTACGTTTCCGTTTAAAGCGACTGGCGCTGGTATTTTACGAGGCACTAAATAGAGCACGCCCATGTGTTTAGTCTGACGGTTCCCAGGCCCAAATTATTAACGTTAGACAAAAGTTTTCCTGTACTTTCTTGTAGGAAATTTTATTTTCTACAACTTTGGTGTTATAATATTTTCTCCTATCTTGCGCGGTTTTTCCTACGTTTCCGTTTAAAGCGACTGGCGCTAGTATTTTACGAGGCACTAAATAGAACGCTTGCATGTGTTTAGTCTGACGGTTCCTAAGCCCAAACTATTGATATTAGACAAATGATTTCCAGGACTTTCTTGTAGGAAATTTTATTTTCCACAACTTTTCCCTTATAATATTTTCTCCTATCTTGCGCGGTTTTCTCATAACGTCATGCGCCACTAACCTCACTACATTCTCCTAGTCTTATTCGGTCGGAAAAATTTCCAAGACGTTTATTTAGCCAAAAGCTATTCTACAATTTAATATGAACCCCTATTCTCTAGGGTGCATCAATTTTAAGAATGTTAGAAGCTACAATGGGCGAAGACAAATTTCAAACAGGAATCAGAGCATACTTAAATAAATTTACATTGGGAAATGCAAACACTCAAGATTTATGGAACGAGCTTCAAGAAGTTGCAGATGATTCTAGAAATTTGTTAACTGTTATGGATACATGGATTACTCAAATAGGGTACCCAATTCTAACTGTTGAAGAAAAAGAAGACCATTACCTCTTAACCCAGAAGAGATTTCTTAAAGATTCTTCTGAGAATACTAAGGGTGCTTCTAGGTAATAAATCACCATAAATCACTAATAATAATATTTACTGGATAATCAACTTTTTTAATTAAATCAGGCAAAAATGGATTATACCAATTACGTACATTACCGATAAAGATCAGGAAGAAACTAAGTCGGTATGGTTTGATAAAAATGAAGATTATAGTAAGTATGGGATTATTAATTCTTCACGCACTGAATGTGTCTACTGCGCATAATGCCATTTCCTGTGATTCGTAGCGTTTGCGTGAAACGATTCTGAATTACACCAGACTATTTTTTACCTTACAGTGAGAATTGAAAAACCAGATGATATAAAATGGATTAAGTTTAATCACAAACAAACTGGAGTTTATCGCGTTAATTATCCTGAAGATACATGGAAAAGTTTAGCAAATAACATCAACAATATGTTGGAAATTTCTGATAAGACTCACTTATTGGAAGAATCCTTTAGCATTGCTGAAAGCAGTGGTAACATATTAAAATACAATGTGCCATTAGATTTAACCAAATATTTAAAAAATGAAACTCATTATATCCCTTGGAGCGTAGCAGGAACAAAACTGAGAGATCTTAAAATATACCTAGTCGATTCTCTTGAATATTCCAAATATATGGTACCGACTAAGTTCTTCAACAAATTTGAAATTAATTTTATAATAATTTTTAGGATTATTTTAAAAGTATTGTGAAACCTGTTTACGACACAATCAGTTGGGACGAAGAAGAAGGCGAAGGCTATCTTACGAAGTAAATTAATAAACGTCGTTAATAATAATTCATATCATTTTTAATTTTATAGACGAGCACGTCTTACTATCCTCGACTTGGCTTGTTCTATTGGTCTTCCTGAATGCACCCAAGAAGCTTTAAAACGTTTCCAAGTTTGGTTAAAAGACCCTCAAGCACATCCACTATCAGATTTGCGAACAATTGTCCAAACTTATGGTCAGTATTAAATTATTTTTTTCTGCGGCACGAAAATGTAAATAACAGAAGTGTTTTTAATTTCATTAAACCTGTTTTCATACTCTATTTATTTATCTTATCATACTTTTTTCACTGATAGTATACAGGGAACGAAACACATCACGTAAAGCACCACTTTCTTCACTCAAACTAAATCTATATTGAGTTGTCCCTTCTAATTTTAGGTATGGAACAAAGTGGTAGAGAAGCATGGGAAAAAGTTTTAGAAATATTCCAAAAAGAAACCGATGCCGGTGAAAAAGTGAGCTTAATGAGAGGATTGGCATCTGTTAAAGAATTGTGGTTGCTTGAACGGTAAAAATTTTTACTCGAGTTTCATGGGTTTATAAATTTTTTCTTGTAGATTAATTGAACTTGCAAAAGATGAGGAAGTAATTCGTGGACAAGATTACTTTAGTCTGCTACATTATGTATCAGCAAATCCCATTGGTACTTTAATGGTTTGGGATTACGTTCGGTACGAGAAAGAGACGTAAAATAAAACTTTATATTAGTAATTTTTATTTATAGAGAAAATTGGAACTTCTTAGTTGGTAGGTTTGGTATAAACGACATTAACTTGGGAAAACTCATTCAATTTATTACTAAAACATTTGTTTCCAAAATTAAATTAAACGAGGTAATAATAAATACTTTATACACGTGTGAAAAAATTTTAATTTCATACTTCTTTAAGATGAAAGAATTTTTTAAAAATAATCCAAACGAAGGAGCTACTCGAGGTGCACGAAAAGCAGCTCTTGCACAAGTAAAACATAACATTAAATGGATAGAAAGAAATAGAGAAGATGTAATAAAATGGTTAAACGAAAATGTAGTTTGAAAATAATTCATTAATTCCTGTGTAATTGTTTTATGTTGGAATATTAAAAATATCAGTTCGTTTAGGGTTTTTATTTTTGTTTACAATCGGTAATAATTCTGGAGTTTAGTTCATGCGAAAAAATGAAACGTGTTTAAGTTATCAGCACTGACGCGTTACAGCACCGGGATTGAGCCCAGCATGGTTTTTTGGACCGGGGATCAAACCCGGATTTTTAAATTTTTTTTTTAAATTTATTTAATTAAATTAAAAAGTTTTTACCCAAAATACACTGTCATGGTAGGAATAAATATTACTTACGTACATGACTGTATATAAATTTTTCTTAACCATTTACTTGGAGTTTCCTTAATATTAAATAAAATATTAACAATAAAATTTAAAATTTTAAGATCCTTATTTTGTATTTCCTTACTAACAGGACTGTCAAATCAAATGAAATCTTCGATTCCTATAATCAGATTACCGCAGTGTTATTTTGATTCAAATTAGATTCATTCTCATGCGCGCAAGATCAAACAAGGTCTAAGAAATCAATACAGCCAAGAACTTTCCATTCCCTTCCGTTT
This sequence comes from Hemicrepidius hirtus, assembly GCA_963082805.1. Classification (NCBI taxonomy): domain Eukaryota; kingdom Metazoa; phylum Arthropoda; class Insecta; order Coleoptera; family Elateridae; genus Hemicrepidius; species Hemicrepidius hirtus. The sequence continues at coordinate 54,021,019 of OY720159.1, read as the reverse complement.
TTCACAATAGGTGCCGCTATAGCTTAATTTTCCAATAGTAGTGCAAGGACTACTGTTTTATCGTACCCTGTGCAACCCCGCCCGCTAAAACAATGTCTACCCTTAACCGCGTACACAGTGAAGTGCAATATTTAGGATTAATTTAAAATAATGTGACGTTTTTCATTAAAACCGAAGTGTTTTTGTTAAAGTTTTTGGCAGGTTTTTGAAAACTCCGTTTAGTGAACTTGATACGCATATGGAATGGATTTCCATTCAGACGCAGTTAGTTTTTGAGTAAGTATAGGAACACGTTTCGTTTAGTAGTACTACGTCTATTGATATTTTGGAATTTTTAAAAAATTATTTTAAAATTAATATTATTAGGAATACTATATGAAAATAATTAAAATTAAGGGAGGATTTTTTAAGTTAAACCGGAAAAACATCGCATTCTTTATTAAATTTCTTTGCTTTATTAAAATAATCAATAATTTTATTAAGTTTACTAGGCGTTATTCAGTGTTCCTGAATAATTTGCAAGAAATAATAATAAATTATTTATTATTAAAATTTTAATGTTATTTTGTGTTAAATTTTACATTTCATTCTATAAAAACAAATCTTATTTGCTTGGTCTGTTACTAGAACGTTTCGATGTATTATTAACACAGTTTACTATAGTCAACCCCTATCTAACCCTAATAAAACTTAATCGTGATGGGAAATAGAGAAGTGGGTAAATCGGTGAATATTTTATTCTAAGATGGGGGTTCTATAAAAAATTAATTCGATTAATTTAATCTTAATTCAAATCAAATTAGTTTTAATTATTTTGAATTTTACATTTGATTAACTGTTTTTTTTCAGGTGCTATAAACATCATGTTGCTTCATATTGATTGTGGATAGAAAACTGTAAGTATTGAACTATTGCAACAAAATTTAAAGAATAATTTAAATAATTCTTGTTTTCATTGATTTTTTATTTTAATTTGCAATTACTACACGTTCAAGTCTGTAATTGACCTGGTTTAGTTGTGTTTCTAAATAAATTCAAGGCTTAGTAGTCTTATAGCTACTTTAAAGGGTGAGTTTACTTATCTACATTCCGTTAGGTTTATGTAACGATATCAAATTTCGTTTTCTTTGGGTATCAATAAATTATTTTAATTATTTATAATTTATAAATAAAAATTTAATTTAATAAAAAATAAATAAATACGAATTAAAATATCAATTTCAACTACTTTATACGTATTTCCGCGTGAATATGTCATTCTGAAAAACATACAGAGTTTTCAACAAAAAGTAGCCACCCTCAGTATTTTTCAAAATATTGTTTGCTTGAAAATCGCCAAGACATGTCAACAAAGATAGCAAAGGAGACGTCTTTTTACGTAAAATTCGGACGTCTGTCATCAACCCCTTAGCTGTCACAGGCACCCCCTCTAAAATTTCAAATGGCACCGTACCATATGTGGCACATCGTTGAAAAGGTAATTTCATAAGGAATTCATTCTACTATTTATTTTTTCATTCGCTTCAACTTGAGGCAAAAAAATTAAAAACTAAATTTTGTTTATGTATGGTGCCATTTGTAAATTTGGAGTGGGTGGCTGTGACGGCTAAGGGGTTAATGACAGACGTTCGAATTTTACGTAAAAAGACGTCCACCTTACTGTCTTTATTGACATATCAAACAAACAATCATTTTGAAAGATACTGAGGGTTTCGTTGTATGTTCTTTGTATAACATTGAAATTTCTAATTGTTTGACCTATATAGCGTGAATTACAATGTGAACAGTTTAATTTAGAAGCACCTGATTTTAACAAATCCTTAGTTTTTTGTCTTTGGCGACAGAAAAGGGTGTACTGCAATATATTTTTAGTTGTTTTAAAAATTACTTTATATGTAGGTACCTATTTATCTATAATTTTAGCAATTTTTTTCCGAAATATCACTACAATACGAAATTGAAACGTATTTTCTTGTTTTATTAAAGTCATAAATAGGATAAACTGTTTAAAATTTTAATTAAATTTAAAACTTGAATTCAAAATAGACACCCAAGCTTTCCTAAAATTTATTGCCTGCCACTTTGCGTAACGCTAGAATTATTTTTAGGATCTTAAATTAAGTTGCAAAAAAACGACTGCAAAGGATTTAAAGTATTTTTATTATTCCGTTCTTTAAAAGATATCTTTAACTTTCTGTAATGAAAAATTCGACTAAACTTTTATTTCTAAAAGTTTTAATTCTACAGTGTGTTCAGAAACAATTTTTACACTAATACAGTTATTAGGAGGCTCATAAGAAGAGACGAAAGGATCACTTTACGAGTCCCGTAATGACACTTTCATGACGTGACGTTTTTCTTTGGAGAAAGTACGAACTAAAATTATTTAAGACGGCTTCTAAGACACAATTTTAATCACACCGTAGAATAATAAAAAATCTAAAGAATAACGGTTTTTAAAAATTATATAAAACATAATTCTATTTCAAAACGTTTTTTTTTTTCTACTAAAACTTATAATTACAGAGCAATATGGCGGACAACTGTCGAGGCCCTGTAATATTAGGTAAGTTAATTAAACAAATTTTATTTAAAACCAAATCAGAAAAAGAAAACCAGAAAGACTTCCTTACGAGTTCTCTTTATACTACTTCCTATAGCGTGTACTAGGAACGTTCAAACCCTTGAAATATGAGTTTTGGTTTATCGATATACCTAAACCTTCTTTGCATTTTAATCAACCCCTAATTACCTTAAGTTTGAACACGAAATCTACCATTATTACCTTACTGTGCTAGAGAGTACTAAAATAACTCGCGTCTTGTGTGCGAGTAATTTTCCCTAGTTTCAGATTGCGTTCTGCACGGATTCGCTTCATTGTTTTTCTATTAAAAGTTTTCTGCAGAGTTAATTTTCTTCAGGGAGTAAAACATTACTACTAGATTAAATTTAATAAGCAACGATTGATCACACCATGGTATAGTTTTAGTGCTAAAACAAGAATCGACAGGAAAGTCAAACCTCCAAACGATAGGAAGTAATCAAACACAGTTTTCAATCTAATACTGATTAGATTCGTAAGAAAATCAAAACACTTGAAACAATAAAATAAACAAAGTACAATCAAAATTTTACGTTTAAGATCCTTTAAAAAATTAAATCAAGCAAGCCATGATTTTATTATATCACATTCACGTTCATAACTCCGCTTCTAGTGATGCTAGAGACGTGGGTTTTTTTCCATTCTCTTTGTTTTTCTATCCTCTTCAAGATTAGAATAAAATGGATGTGCCTTTACATTTGAAATTTTCGAGAAAAAGTCACAAATTTAAAATGAATCGCTAAAAATGTAATTTGAAGAAATTTTCAAGGAAGAATATTTAACCCTTCATGAAATACCACAAATTCTTCCACCCACATCCAAAGCTACAATTTCTATCCTTTTTAAGAACAAAATCCTTAAAACGTTGCATTCAATCCCTAAGAAATAAAATTTCGTAAATTCCTACCTTTTTTGCAGACATTCTGATAATTTCTAGTAGGCCAAGATACTGGAGGACCTTTCCATAATTCATTTCCACTTTTAATCACTAACACTTTTACACATAAACACCCTCACACTTAATTAAAAATGTCCTATACACCACCGATTTACTTCGCGATCCCGTACAAACTAATACATTGATATCGAATCGGCAAGAGAAGAAAATGTGTCCATCGGGGAGCTTCGTTGAAAGAAACAGGTGTGCGTTATGCAAACACGTGCAACATTTAAGTGTAAACAGGATTTATCATACCTACATAAAATATTCTAAAGAGAATAAAAAGAAGTTTGATAACAAGGTGTTTTAAGCGATAACATTTATTAGGCAGTATGACGTATAAGGGAAATTTTATTCCAGGGACGTATAACACTTCAAGCAAAATAGAAACCAGAAATATTTATTTTTGGAGAAATTCCGCCCTGGTTGAGACTTGAACTCAGGACTATAATTTTTAAACTTAAAAGAAGCGACTTTAAAAAAACATTTTACAATTAATTCAAAGATTTTTGTCCACCAAGACAAGACAACAAAAAAGATTTGCACAAAACGGTGCATACGCGGCACGAAAATAGCACTTTTATGCCGCTTCCAGAAAAAAATACTTAGAAGAGGAAATGCAATGTTGTTTTTATGTTTTTTTTAAAGACTATAGTCTTTGCTCTTTTTTTGGACATTTTTTCACCCCTTCAGATCTGGTTCGGATTTTCCCAGAATGTTATTTGGAGGGTGTACACTTGGAAAATATGCGCCAAACTTCTCCCATACCCTCTCCAATGCTCTCCACTTGGCGAGTAATGTAAAAGAAATGGATTTTTTCTGAAAACTTCCTGAATTTTTTTTTACTATACGGGAGGGGATGAGGGATGTTTGGCACATATTTTTCAAGTGTTTAGACATCATATTACATTCTGGGAATTTCCTAAGGAAATAAACAATTTGGTTTGAGAGTTACGAGGTAAAAATCAATCTATGGTTGCCCCAATTTTGCAGAAAAACCACAGATATCCGAAACCAAAATAAAACAGGGAGTTCTTGGACGGAAACCAAATGGAATACAAGAATGTAGCTCTTATGATACTACACAGGTATCGACCATAAACTCGGCTGTAACCTGTAAGTGGTTAGAGTTGTTCGTTTTTTAGCACCGTCATCAAATTCTGACGTTATTGATGACTCTGAAGATGGCTTTCAATAATCGTCTAGCTTTCATTGCCAAAGAGATTCAGTCGATTCAGACCTGCAACGTTTTATCAGTTGCAACTTAGAAAAACGAAACGAAAAGCAAATTTTTCAGCTTTTTTAAAATGCCGACCTACTTCTTTACGGTTTCAGAATTCTTCAGCAAAAATAATAATTGTAGTAATTATAATTAGACCCAAAAATAAAAGCAGTTCCCATATATTACTACTACTAGTGGTACTCACTCATTAATGAATTTGATTCCAGTTCGAATACACGAAAGCTCTACTTTCGTGCCGCTTCATCCCCTAAAGTTGATCTGAAACAAAACAAAATTGAAATCAGTTCGATAGAATGGAAATTACTTGGCATGCTCCAATTCAAACGTCAGTTTCCTAGTAACCTCCCTCACGTGTCCTACAGGAAAAGCCCCCAGACCTGCTGGCAGACAAAATGAGTTATAGTAGAAAAATTTTGGCACGATTCGGGTTATTGGAACGGTTTCAACAGAGCTGAACGAATACGATTTATATTAAGTGCCAAACTAACACTAGAAACCTTTAAGACAAAAAAAATATTCTTTAAGCAAAAACATTTTTAAATCTACTATAGGTGCAATAAATTTTATTCTTCTGGGTTACTTCCAGCTTCTTCCAGCATCTTTATTTCTCCGTTTGCATATAAATATTAAATATTATTAATCAAACTATCAATCTTTCAACAGAAAATAATTGGATTTATTGCCTGTATACCTAAAATATGTCATTCTCAAAAGCATGTATATTTATAAGAATTATATAAATAATAAATATTAAATAAAATATCAATTTCAACGGGAAATAATAAGATTTATTCGCTTTATACGTATTTCGGCATCATTGTGCCATTGTCAAAAGCTATTATAAAATATTATAACAAATGCAAAAATATAGTAACTCCTTGATTCTATTATTTTAACACTGCGTGAAGCAGCTGGCCCCAGTCAACCCGTCGGAGGTCAGTCGCTTATCAGTGTTTTAAAAAGATATTTATTCCAAAATCTTCAGTAAAGGAGAATCTAAGAGATCAATTTGCTCATTCATTAAAGGTATGTTGTTTTTTGTGTGTTTATAAATTTCAAAAGCTTCTAAAATGTTTAATTTATTTTTGTTATCAGAAAAGTGTAAAAATTTAATTGTATTATTAGATGTTAATGTGTGATTTTGTTCTAACAAATGTTTAGCAAAATTTGATTTATGTGCATGTTTATATTTGTAACAACGGATATGTTTAAAACACTGATAAGCGACTGACCTCCGACGGGTTGACTGGGGCCAGCTGCTTCACGCAGTGTTAAAATAATAGAATCAAGGAGTTACTATATTTTTGCATTTGTTATAATATTTTATAATAGCTTTTGACAATGGCACAATGATGCCGAAATACGTATAAAGCGAATAAATCTTATTATTTCCCGTTGAAATTGATATTTTATTTAATATTTATTATTTATATAATCATGGATTTCAACAAAGTGACGCTTGAGAATGTCAATAAATTTATAAGAATTAATTAAAATTAATAACAATTACGTAGAAACAATTTGATTATGTTCTTTCTATTTCAAAATTTCCAGTAAAGGTGAATCTAAGAGCCCAATTTGTTCCTTCCTTAAAGGTAGTACCTATACTATTTTTTGTGTTTTTATTTTTATCTAAAGGAATAATTTTTTTAAAGCTCTATTTGTGTTCTGATTGAAAAGCAATCAAATGAAACTAACCGTCAATAGCTCGATCATTCACTCAACATCTTAAAATAAAAGAAAGTTAATTTTGAAAATCAATCTGTTATCACTTCTGAACTGTTTAATGTCTGATCTCGTGGGATAATAAATATTAAAGCCTTGTTGAGGGTATACTGTGTGTTTAAAGCTCAGTATTGATGGATTGATTAAGAACAACGCGGTCTAATTAAAATCAAGCTCACAAACCCCTGTTTGTTTCTTGTTCAGCCCCTTAACAAGGTGCAAGGTTTCCTAAATGTCAACACTAATAATCAGTTTCAAGACAATTTGAAGTTTTGACGGGGTACCTAAACTAGTTCTAGTAAACGTGTATTACAAATTAGGAATTTGAAATTCTGTCTGTAAATATTTGTTTGGGATGTACCAAAAAAAATACAAACGTTAAAGCAGACTGTTCTAAACATTAGAATATTTTAAACTAAAATTCTTACTTTAACACTTCAGAGATAATTTCTAAACAACTTTTGAGTCGATTTGAGAATCCAGAAGTTTTTGTTTTTTTTCCACGTATCTACAACATTTTTTACAATTAGGGTGTGAATACAAAGCCCTTCTCTTGTATAGCTACTCGCTTTACCTCTTCAAATGTACTCGTTATAATCAACATAAATACTCCAGTTACAATAAATTTCTCCAAGTACCTACTATCAATAAAAAATCAATATTATTTCGCTTTTTAGCTAGTTTTGATTGTATAATACATTTCCCGTTGACACGGAAAGTTCACTTTCCTTAGTTCTAGTTGGACGCAGCTGTTGCACCGTTCCCAACATGCGTCCGATCGGTATTTTTAGACACCTACACAATTTTTATATCAGACCTGCTTTGAAAAAGCATTCCTGCTAGTACAACTTCTGGCCTTTTACCAAACTTTTAAACTAGAAGGATTGTAGCGTATTATCTCGTTACCCAAAAACGTTTGAACGAGACTGATGAGGAAAAATCTTAAGTTGTCTAGAAAGACGCCATTTTGGAAACCTGTCTCATGTATCAAAACATCAAAAGGTTACTAACCCATTTAATAAAATTTAATATCTAAGAAATAAAATATAATGATTTATTTTGGAAAGACTAACATCGAGTTACGGTAATGGTGAAAAAAAGTAAAAAGCGTGTCATTATTTCACGCTTACGCGTGACCAAAAACATGTCCCGGAAATATCCGATAATTTTAAGGAAATTTTTCGTACATTTCTTATTGTTCCTTTAATTTAAGCAGTCACAAGGACTAAAAGTCCTATTATTACTCATTCCGTGAGTAAAAACTGCATCCAAACTGTCACTACTTATTTTTCCCAACACCAGTATTTTGTTACACACTGAAATTTACAAGTTTTTGTTTTTTAAAGTTCAAAATTAGAATTATTAGTAACCAAGCCACAAATGTATCCATCTATCATTATAAATCTTTAACATCTGCAGTTACTTCTAAACTTATTGTCTGAACAAGCGCCTGAAAATATATGAAAATAACAACTTGTAATTAAATCTTCTAAAGTTTTCTAATTTTAACATAATAAATGATGCATATTAGAAAGTTCACTAAATTAAAATGCATTTATTATTTAATTGAGTTATAATAACTTCTTATGTATATACGAAGCTTTATAACACTCCTAGGAGTAACCTTTAGGATGCAAAATAAAATATTGGAATAGAAAGCCCCTGTCTCTCTCTAGTGGCCAAGTTAAACCTATGTAGTGGACATGTGTAGGATTATTCTCAGATGTATTGTAAAGAGGAAATCAGAAGTTATGGTTTGAGTAAATAGCTGAAAGCAGACTTGGGCATAGTTTAGATAAAATATCTTTTGCCTCCATTTTGCTTTTATCATCTATCATTTTTCAACTTTTTTTCAGCAACTTGTATTTTTGAAGCTATCCTCTCTTTTATTATTGATAACGTCCTGTAATTATTAATACAATATTTAGAATAATCTACGGTGACCGATGACGCACCACTTAAACTTAAAGATCGTAGCTAAAATGTTTTTTTTTTATAAATCCATAATTATTTAAAATCTTTTACAAAATAATTAATAAAATTCCCCCCCCTTCTTCCCCCTCCTTCCCTATTATTTTTTTAAATTAAACGTGAATGTTTTAAATGTTCATTTTCAAATAAACTAACAATGTGCTGGAAGCTTAATAGTTTAAAGGTTTCTGGAACATAAATTAGTTGATATGAGTAATTACTTTTCAGTTATTTTCAGGATAAGGGTTAAAATAAGAGGTGACAGTTTAACAATTAGGAGATTACAAAAACCGTTTCACCAACTCCTAATCGTTCTCTCCTATGCTCCTCCTTTCTCATTATGTTTTCTGGGTAATATTCTACGTGAATAATGGCTTTGGGGAAAACATTAATACCAAAACTAACAAAAACGATGTTTGCCGCTTCAGCGATTGGCTGTGCCCATTGCCATTAAATAATTCATCCCATGACTAAAAATTAGGTGTCCTGAGACATGACACATCAACATTATACTAGTACCAATGGTAAAATTCAAATAAAACAAACCATTTTTCAAGTCACTCATCGTAGAATACGAACACGAAATTATTTTGTACATTTTTGATTAGAATCATTTTTCTTCTTTTCTTTTTCTTTTTATGGAATAATGGTAATACCAGGCCTCTGCGGGGGAGGGGGGTAATTACCCCGTAGATCCGCCCTTGTAGAATACGAATCTGAACTTATTTAATATAAATCCGAACTTAGTTCTATAGTTTACAGCTTAAGAGGAAAGGTTCCTCTAACGCTTAGAAAGATAACAAAAATCCATTTTCGCAAAAAATGCATAAATTTGTTAACGTAGGACACAAATCCGAACTTATTTCTTGTTGTTGTTTTTAATAGCGAAGTACATTGTTCTATGTATCCTCTTTTAGCAAAAAAAAAACTAAGTAGTGGTAAAAATTCTTTCAGAAATCTGTACTTGGCACTTGGCTCTTTTTTTTACGTCTGAATCAGAAAACGTTTTGAAAAATGTGGATTTTAGTCACAACAAAATTTATACTCTTTTTAAGCCAAAATATTCAGTCATTGATGACGAAAAAGATATTTTTACGGAAATTTCTTATTTAGTATGAAATTCGAGAATATTATTGTACGTCTATGATAAAATTATACACAGAAGCTTCCAGGAGTCAATTTTCCCTAATTAACATTTTAACAACCTCCCCTTTACGATACTTCCAAGACCAACACTACCAACGCTTAGAATATTTAAAAAAGATTTGTTTACTATCAAAAATAATCCTCCAATAAGCTTCTTGCTAGATATTAAAGAAATTAAAACATCTCCCGCTTAGAGCGCGCGTTCGTATAATTATTTTAAGATTCATCTATTTTAAGTAATACGCATTTAATCCCAGACGTCCTCCTAATCTCCTGAATCTCACATGCACAATGTGTATACACGACGACGTCCGTCGTTAAAACGTTTCGGCGTCGTTTAGAGTCGTGTGCACAAATTTAACTCTTTCCCTCGCTTAGTGAATGCGTGCATGGAACATGGTCGAGAAACCCAAACCGGCCATATTCAAAACGTAATTAATATCAAGTGATTAATAAATTGAGTGATAAAAGAAAAAATTATAAAGTGTGTTGTTTTTAAAAGAAAGTGCGTTTTCAGGATTTAACTTTAAATTCCTGAAAAAAAAACGACACGTGGATGAGGATAGGCTAAGTCATTGTTTTGGCGCGATGAACTGGCGGCCATTTTGCTGAAAGCTTCATTAAGCTCAAGGATTGTAATTTGTAAGGAAGTGTAATAGGTGTACATTTTTTTAGTTTGTCTAATGAAAAGAAAATTAATTTTTCTTTCCTTTAACAAAAAATTATGTTTAGGGTGAATGGTATTAAAATTTTGGAAATAAAACTGGAGAAGTTTATAAAATGGCTGCTATTTAACCCTGATGCTTAAAAGGTGGCTTAAGTTATTTATTTTCATTTAAATTGAGACTCCTTGGAATAATAGTGATTCATTCTAATTCTAAAACTGTTGCAGATTTTTTTCTCCTCATTTTTTTACTTGTCAGACAGAAATAAATATACCTACTAGGATGGTCTTTTTTATTATTTTGTCAATCTGAAACTAAAAAACGTAAAACTAACTACAATAAGTTTTTTCAGGAAAATATTTTTAATTCAGCAACCCTTAAATTATTTAACAAATTTCATTCTGGAGAAGTTATGTGTTATGTTCTAAAATAAACTTTTTATAAATATGTTATAACACTCCCTCTTCCTCTTTCTCTTAAGTAACATCTGTTATAGTCTTTTTTGCTATAAAATTTGCTGCCAAATTTTGTCTACACTGTTGCGTTATTAGAAGGAAGTTTAGACGAGGTTTAATGATTCGTTCTTGAGTTAAAAAACTCTTTAATATTGTCATCATGTGTGGCAAATGAGGTCAAGTTGGTCATGCTGTATTTATAAATCTGTGATTGTTTGTACTTAATAAGTGTAGGTTTGAAAGGACAAAAAATGTAGGAATAAATGGGGGAATAGTTTCTGTATTAAATTATATTATGCAGAAACAGGATTTGTATGCAGTTGAAAATGATAAAATATGCATTGTGGTGTCCGATGTTTATTTATTAGGTACCCCAATTTTATTTGATTTACAAAATCCAATACATCGTCTTTCTTTGATCAAACAACGGAAATAATTCCAAATTGCAAATCGCGGCAACTTCATACTGAACCATAAATTCCAGTTGTAGATTTTTTTCTGCAAAATTTGAATATTGGCACCTAATGGCCTGCAGGATGCAATGACAAGAATTAAGAAATAAACCACCCAAGAGGGACTCTGGACGCACAAATTGGTGGAGGCGCTTTAAAAACTGTAAATGAAAATCTCCTGAAAATTTTTAATATTTCAGATTGAGATTTTCAAATAAAATAGAACTTTTTCTTAAAATATTCTGTTCGCTTTCCTTTGAGCATCTTTGAAGCTTTTCGGCGTTACATATTTTGGTTTATATTCAATTTTCTAAGTACCTACCTATTACCTTTCTCTCTGTAAAAGGGAGCATTTATTTATCTAAATTCGAAAGGTTTCACACTCAATTTATTTATTTACATTATCATACTTTCTTATGAATATTGATGACTTAAATTTTTTTTTTAGAATTAAAGCATTTAAAAATTTTGTTCGGAACTTCGGAAAAAATTAATCAAGTAACGCTTTCGTGACTTGTCATATTTAAATAATTATTTAACACTTCCACACTTTCTTTACTCTCTATTGATGTTAGCGATATCGCAATATCAAATAACAATTATCGATAGATAGCAATATTTTAATAAGAGCTTAAACAATACATGTGAACTGTAAGAATACTATTTAACGAATGAATACAAAATAACGAACCACGCAGTATAATAAAACTACAGGGTCACTTAGTAGCCTAAACAATGCGTCACCATGAACGATGCAAGATGCGGATCAGCTTTCTCACATTCGGCCATCCTGACGGCCATTTGTCCGCAAATGGTACTTGAATGCTGAAACAGACGCAATAGGCAAATTAGAAAAATCTACGAGGGGCAAATAGCGGAATGACACATGTTCATTCAGAAGTAAGAATGGAAGGACGGATGTCCTATTAGCGCATGGCATGCATTTTGTGCCTGACTGTAGGTGACCCATGGTCACGCTCTTATGAACTGTACGGTAAGGAGCATGGTCCTATCGTCTGGCAATCTGAGTACCACATGTGTAGTCAGAGACGAAAAGCAACCCATGTTTGCAAGACCTTTAGCAAAAGTTAGAAGTGACCCATGTTCACTGTGCAGTACAAGTAATAGGAACGTATTGTCCACACGTCTGAACACCACATGTGTATTCAGAGACAGCAAGCACGCATGGTGTGCATTTTGAAGATCTATAGGTGACCCATGTTCACGCTATCGAACGAGCTGTATGTGTAGAAGCAACCTAGGAATTGTAAAAACGTGAAACTGAATCACACATGTTGATCCAGGACAACAAGAACTGGAATCTGTACAGAGAATGTAAGTAGTAAGGCATAGCTTACCATGCTAGATCTCATCGTTGCGTGGAACGAACGGTTTTAAATGTTCAGTGCCAATTGTTCCTTCATAGCGTCTGTTTGTAGTGCAACGCTCAGATCCCAGATTTTCTTTAACCTTGTATCGATCATTTTGCATTACTTCAATAATAGTAAAGGGACCCTTGTACTTTTCTCGAAGCTTTTTGCTTTCTCCATCGCTCAAGAAACTTGTAACCCGTACTAGGACTTGATCGCCTACCTGATACTGAGGAGCCTTAGCTCTTTTTGCATTAAAACGTTGATTTTGGAGTTTGCGATTCTCTTCCAAGCGTTCAGATACTTCTTCGCGTAATTGTGTAACATCGACCAGTGGCGGTTGATGTACTGTGTGAACGTATTTATCTCCTCGTGTTGCCAACTGTATTCCGAACATAATTTCCGCAGGGGTGGTCTTAGTGGTTTTATTGATAGTACTATTTATTCCGAGTTGGATTTGTTTTAAATTCTGGTCCCACTGATCACTGGACAAGTTGGCTCCCATGGAGCTAACAGCATCTAATACAGTTTTATTGTATCTTTCCACCTGGCCGTTGGCGCGGGGCAAGGCAACAGAATTTTGATAATGTCGAATTCCATTATCGTCACAGAATTTTTTGAAACGCTTGGACGTAAATGCTTTGCCAGCATCAGAAATGATTCGTCGAGGACAGCCGAAGATAGCAAGTAGTTTATCAAGCTCTTGGATTACGGGCGAGCTTTTTGTATTAGGCACAGCGAAAATGAAAGTAAACTTCGTGAACGCATCCACAATTACTAGTAAATATTTGTTCTGATTTGTAGTTTCAATGAGTGGCCCAACATGATCGAGGTGAAGGGTGTGAAATGGGCGAGCAAATTTCTGAATGGAAAATAGAAACCCAGGCTTTTTACCACTTGGAATTTTATGGTACTGACAGTTTAGGCATGATTGAATATATTTCTTTACAAAGTTTCTCATGCGTGGAAACCAATATCGTTGTTGTAGCCTGTGTAAGGTTTTATCAATAGAAAAATGACCTATATCATCATGATTCATTTGTGTTATTTGAAACCGACAGTTTTTAGGGACAACCCAACGTCTCCCAAATTCCGTTAGCCGAAAAACTTCACCTAGTCTAAGGTCATAGTGTTGAAACGTGTGTTTATTACCCTCAAAATCCCCTGATTCTAAAATTTGTTTGATTGTAACTATTTCACTATCCGTTGCTTGCACTGCTCCTAACCAATCACCCTCGGAGATACGCATAACGTGTTCGGTTGTGTCGTTGCTGTGTCCTAATGGATGACGACTTAGGGCGTCAACGTGCAACATTTGTTTTCCTGGGCGATGCTCTATTTGGAAATTAAATTCTTGAAGACGTAATACCCACCTTCCGATTCTGGGAATAATTTCTTTTTTTGAAATAGTGTTACGCACGGCGTTGCAGTCGGTACGAATTAGAAATGGAGTGCCTAATAAATAGTGTCGAAATTTAACGAGAGAAACTACAATGGCTAACAATTCCAGTTCAAATGAATGGAATTTCTTTTCTGCATCGGTGGTTTGCCTACTATAGAATTCAACGGGCTGTTCGCCTTTTTCAGTGACTTGGACAAGAATGCTCCCAATTCCGTCACGGCTTGCGTCCGTGTATAAGATTGTTTGCAAGGTAGGATTAAATATTAGCAATAATGGTTTGCTAGTGATGATTTGTTTAAAAGTGTTTACCGCTTTTGTATGACACTCGGTCCATAACCAAGGGACATCTTTGCGTATGAGTCTCGTTAATATGTTGGCCTTGCAAGCAAATTCGGGGATAAATTTGCGAAAATAGCTCACAAGTCCTAGGAATTGCCTAAGGTGGTGAACATTTTGTGGAAGAGGAAACTTTTGTACTGCTTCAACTTTAAACTGTCCCGGAAATATGCCATTATTGTTTATTTCATAGCCCAGGAAAGTGATGTGAGTTTGTAGAAAAGAACATTTAGGCAAGTTTAGTTTGAGATTGTGCCTGCGCAATATGGAAAATACTTGGTTCAGAATTTCAATGTTTTCTTCTTTTGTTTTGGTTGCAATTAAAATATCGTCGAGATAGATTATTAATTTGGTGAATCTTAAGTTGCCAAACATATCATTAATAGTTTTTTGGAAAAATGCTGGAGCATTAGCCAACCCAAAAGCAACACGTACAAACTCATAGTGCCCATCGGGCGTAACAAAGGCTGTTTTGGGAATAGAATCTGGGTGCAATGGCAACTGGTAATAACCGGAAGCAAAATCCAGACTGGTATAATATGTACAACCGTTTAGACGATCGATGAGATCATCAATACGTGGTAAGGGAAACTTATTTTTAACTGTGATGGCATTTAGACCTCTAAAATCTACACAGAGGCGTTTTTCTTTATTCTTTTTATCCACCAATAATATAGGGCTGGCATACGGAGATGAACTTTCGCGTATAATGTTAGAGTCTAATAGGTCTTTAACCAGCTGTCGCACCAATCCTCGTTCACTTTCGGAAAGTCGATAAGGTCGTCGGAAAATCGGGTTTTGGGACGTTAATTCAATTGTCATTGGAGAGCAGTGTGCCATTCCCAGACATTTAAATGAAGTATTGGTGATACAATCTTGGTATTCCTCTAACAGCGCTTTTAAATCACTTATGTGTGGGGTAGGCAAAGAAGAACCTCTAGTAGCACTGCTAGTAGAACATGGAATGGCTTGTGAAAATGTTAGGGTGGATCCTATTCGGGAATAACTAATAGAAGGATCTTCTGTGAAATTTCTCCCAATAATTACTGGAGCATCGATTAAAGGTTCATTGATAACATAAAGCATACAATTAAGGGTTACCTCCCCTATAGTTACATCTGCATTAACAGCTTCAGATACTGTAACGCCGCTACCTAGAAATCCACAAAGATTGACAGAGGTGTCCAACAAATAGGGTGAAAGCCCAACGGTGTCTAAGAAACTAGTTTCAATTATTGAGGAATCACTGCCAAAGTCAATAAATGCTTGTACTTCGACGTTGTTTAGCATAATGTTTTGAAAAAAAGTGTGTTTGCTGGAACTCAACAGTTTTACGTCCTTATTTATAGGCCCACGCAATTTATTTTGTTGTGAACATACCGCCTGAATGTGACCCGGACGTTTGCAAAAATTGCATATTGTATTTCGGTGATAACATTCAGACCGTTTGTGACCGGTCTTGCCGCATGAAAAACAATGAAAAGATACAGTGCTCGCAGCTGGTTTCTGGTCGGATTTATGAAATGGTCTTTTGTTATGCAACATCTGAAATTCTCTTGGCGGAGGAGCACGAGTGGTATTATTAACCGTCGTACTACTAGATTGTGTGAATACCCGATCTCTGAGGTAACCGGCTAGTGCATGCACGTCAGTAATATTGGCCGCTTTAACAGATGACGTAATAGTTTCATCATTAATAGCACCGATTAGCAGGGAAATTTTATCACTGTCGGAGAAATTAGCCTTTAATTTGTCTATTTTTGCTAAATGATCAAAATAAAATGAATATAATGATTCACCCTCTTTGGGGACGTGCTTAGCAACGTCCATAAATAAAGAATACAAATCGCGAGTTGATTGAAATGTGAGCCGCATAATACGTTTCCACTTATTCCAATTCCAAGTAGACCACCCTACTTCATTTTGAGTAAACGTTTTATACCAAGTAGCCGCTGTATTTTGCAATTTATTCAAAGCTTGGTATTTTACTGTACTGTCATCCCATTTGTAACATGCAGCATGCTCATCGATCAGAGATAACCACTCACCGATATTATCAACACTAGGATCAAATTCAGGAATCATAGTTGCCAAATTATGCGTACCTGTTCGTTCACGAAGCGAACTCATCGCTGTACTTACGCCTAATTCGATCAATTCCTTGCTAGTGGGTGCCGTCCTTGCTTTATCGCGGCCCCTTGGACGCGGTGGAGGCGTGTAGGTGCGTCTCCTAACTGCTGGGGCTTGCTTACGCTTCCTCGCCGACGCTGACGGTTCGCTCGAACTTGTACTTGAGCTAGAACTACTGCGTTCTCTTCGTTTAGGCATTGCTTGCAGACACAAATCACTTCCGGTTCCGTTAAAGGTAAAAAAAATGAGGGCGTTGTTTATTGATCCCACTTCTGAGATGTTAGCGATATCGCAATATCAAATAACAATTATCGATAGATAGCAATATTTTAATAAGAGCTTAAACAATACATGTGAACTGTAAGAATACTATTTAACGAATGAATACAAAATAACGAACCACGCAGTATAATAAAACTACAGGGTCACTTAGTAGCCTAAACAATGCGTCACCATGAACGATGCAAGATGCGGATCAGCTTTCTCACATTAGGTCTTTTTAGATTTTTTTAGGTAGTAATAATCGATGTTAGAAGAAATAACTTAGCATTTAGTAAAAACACAGAAACTTTAGTTCTTATATACAGTCCAAAACTGTAGTCTAACTCAAACTAATTAAGAAACTAATTTGAGGAACCAATTATCATGAAAATTATACAAGGGCACGTTTTTCAAGTTCATTATTTCTAAGGGTGGGAATAAAAACATCCCCTTGTGTAGCTATTATTGGCTTGTATACAAAAGGAACCCTGGAAGAAACCGTATACATGTTACTACTAGAATTAAATACACCACCATATGTTTAGTATGCAGACTACACTAAATGAGTTTACTGTGTTAATGCTGTGCCTTTGATGTCTTTATTGAACTATAAAAAAGTAAAAAAAGATAGTTGTGTGTAGGTCTCGTAGTTGTTGTAAGTATGTATTATGATTGTGTGGTTGGTAGTCTCAACGTCAAAAACGTCATATCCTGTTTAGCAATTACAGGATGGGGACTTTGATAGATAAGTTTATATGAGCGAAAATTGTTCATACTGTGGTCATTTTTTTCCCTCTCTAAAATAATTTAATTTTTAGTGTAAATAAACTAAACTTTTCAAGTGTTATAATTCTAATGTGATCAAAAAAAGTGCCTTTTTGAAACTTAAAAAAAAACAATGATTATAATTTCCTAGCGTTAAAGACATGCTGGTGCTACTATTGTGCTGCATGATGAAAATTGTGGAGTTTTCCACGGGGAAACCTGTGGCTAACCAGCGAATACATGGGAAATATAAAAGGCGTATACAATGCAGAAAAAGGAAAGGTAAGCAAATGAAAAGAAATTCCTTTTTTTAACAAAACATTAATCACTAAAGAAAAAGTAACCCCTGCTTTTCAATCACGATAATAAATAATTTATTATGTTTTGACAGCTGCAAAGGGAAGCTTGAGCAAAGCTTTAACTGTCTGAATCATAATTATATCCTAGAAGATAGGTAGGGCAAAATATGTTTATTCATCAATGAATGGATTTTCATTTTCTTGTAATGTAGAAGAGAGATTTAATTTTTTTTAGTAGATATGACTAAATAGGTTTGACTCCTACTTTAATGCATTGCAATGGTGTTTTGAAAATAATGTGTGATCCAAAACACCGAAGTGTGCCGAATTTCAAGTCGAGGCACTGTAAGAGTAAGCGAGTTGTCAATGCGCTAAATTGAGCGCGCGCATGTGTTTAGTCTGACGGTTCCCAGGCCCAAACTAATGATGTTAGACAAAACTCTTTCTGTACTTTCTTGTAGGAAATTTTATTTTCTACAACTTTTCTCTTATAATATTTTCTGCTATTTTGCTCGGTTTTCGCTACGTTTCGGTTTAAAGGTACTGGCGCTGATATTCTACAAGGCACTAAATAGAGCACGCGCATGTTTTTACTCTGACGGTTCCCAGGCCCAAACTATTAATATTAGACAAATACTTTTCAAGAGTTTCTTGTAGGAAATTTTATGTTCTACAACTTTGGTCTTTTAGTATTTTGCGCTATCTTGCGCGTTTTCGCTACGTTTCGGTTTAAAGGGATTGGCGCTGATATTTTACGAGGCACTAAATAAAGCACGCGCATGTTTTTACTCTGACGGTACCCAGGCCCAAACTATTAATATTAGACAACTACTTTTCAAGAGTTTCTTGTAGGAAATTTTATGTTCTACAACTTTGGTCTTTTAGTATTTTGCGCTATCTTGCGCGGTTTTCGCTACGTTTTCATTTAAAGCTACTAACACCGCTAGCCTCACACGGGGTACCTTTCTTTAGTCTTAGGTACTCTCCCGGCAAAGTTTGCAAGGCGTTTATTTCCATAAAAAAAAATTGGAAATTTATAACACAATAACAATTAAAATTTAATATAAATCCTTATTGTTATAGAAACAATTACGATTTTACAACAATTCAATCAGTAGGTAATACGCCAATACGGTAATCCCAAAAAAATCCTATTATTCGAGACATTTTATCTTTGATCCGGATCCGGAAAACAATTGCACGAAAGCCTTTTTCATCCGCTTGACTGCGATCAATAAAACATCTTGATATAATAAAATCCGACCCTGTTCATATTTACCGGGATACAAAAAAGAAATTTGATTTGTTCCCAGAATTGTTCAAAGCCAATAAAAAAAGTGCGTTTTAAATCTTTAATTTGCGTAAAAGGAAACTTATTATTAAGGCCCCCTTGTTTCATTTTCTTCTTTAAACAGAATGTCTTTCAGGATGATAATAAAATTTATTCTAAAGGAAACAGTTTCCGGAATACGAGAACATTATGAAAAGCGTTTGTTAGATAAGGGTTTCTCTAAGAACGCGCCTACATATCAGGCAACCCATTTATGCCGCCTGGCAGTAGGAAAAGCGTCTTGAGTAGAGATCTGACTTCTCTTACCCAATTCTATCTTGATTCCTCGACGTACTCTATTTGACGCAACTGCTTTATACAATTCATATGCATTATTGCCGTGATGTTAATATCAAGTTGACTGACGCATGTTATGAGAACCATGAAATTTTTGAGCGAAAAATTGCTAGTATGCGGAGAATTTTTCCCATTGGCGTAACAAAGACCTAATACAAGGAACATTAAAGGGACTAAAAAGTTTGTTTTAAAAAAACAAGGCACTTCGATGCCTCCGCTGTAATGCCAATGTGTAATTCAGCATAAATTAGACTTGACTACAATCGCGAACCAATCTTCTACTAGAACAATTGGCGGTTAAAGAGCAAGCTTGTCTTAAACCAAAATTAAATATTAAAAGTAAAAATTGCGGTAAAACGTATACTAATAGAGAATTTAATATTTTTTATGAGGTAGTACATACAAAAATATTTGCGAGGCGCCGCCACTGGCTGAATTGTGAAAAATTTTATTGTTCCTTTTAATTTTGCACATTCAAATTTCTAGAAAATATTTCCTGTCTACTGTGAGTGAATTTTCATGTCCAATTTCTAATGCAAAAAGTTTCTTCTTTTTGAAAAAAAAAACTTTTTCGTTTGAAGAAGCAAAGAACTTCTCTAACCATAAAAAGTTTTAATTG
Organism: Hemicrepidius hirtus; assembly: GCA_963082805.1. Lineage (NCBI taxonomy): Eukaryota > Metazoa > Arthropoda > Insecta > Coleoptera > Elateridae > Hemicrepidius > Hemicrepidius hirtus. The sequence continues at coordinate 54,001,011 of OY720159.1, read as the reverse complement.
ATATTAAACAAACAGAAATCGGTTCATTAAAAGTAAGACGATAAGAATGTTGAATGACTTATAATTACTTTAACTAAATATCAAATAGATGACTTCATTTTAAAGTATGACCTGTTTGTACTTTCGTTTTTTAATCCTTTAATGTTCCAAGAGTTAAGCAACTAATTAACAGGGAACTAATTTTAAAGAAAGTTCACTTGTAATTGCTTTTCCGTGTTGAATATTTTTTTGCATTTAAATTAAACCTCTTTTTGCAAAAGTTTATGTTACTAAAACAAAAATTAAATCAAATTGAAAAGTTTAAAAGTACTTTTTTAGTTAGATTGAAAGAAATATACATAAAGATATTATAAAATAAGTTTCACAATTGTAACGACCTTTAGTTTCCGGTTTTGTGCATTAAAACATCCAGTAAAGATTAAAATGGGGTACCCCATTGACCCTTTCGCTACACCCATGCATAAAATAACGGAAACACTTTGTTATCAACTTCGCTATCTGTCTATGACCTACTTTTATTTAATGATGATAATTATTTAATTTTATAATAAACAAATTAAATAATAGATACGTATTTGCAGTGGCGGCTGGTGCTAAGGGGCACAGGGGTCCACGTGCCCGCAGCAAAAAATTGAAATCTCACTTTTTTAAATTATATATAATGGGTTACCATGGGGACGAGGGTTAAAAGTATCCAATTAATAATTCTGTCTATGTAGACAATTAATTATCGGTTATTAGTGATAAGCAAATTGTTTTTGAAACCAACTAACTATTTATAGAAATAATTATTTCTGTGTACTGTTTATTGTTACCACTGAACTTTAAATAATTAAATTTATTCTGAAATTTCTGATTTCTTAACTAACATCATTAAATTTTTGTTAACGTATTTGCTTGATTAAGCAAGAAACAGATAACTGTGTAATAAATAAACAAGACCACACACACAATTCTGTTAACCCTAAGTTTGGAAATAAATATGTTTTGTATAAGATGCTTGAGTCTCTTTAATCTCAGTTGTTTACAAGAAACTCTTCTCCCTGAAATTTAAACTACCCCTAAGCCTTAACTCGTAATTACACTACTACAAGTTGGAATAATTATTTCTTATCTAGCCAAAAGGGATTGTCACAAGGAAGTTCATTTACGTAATCTTCACGTTTAGATTTTACTGATTAGAAGTTCCCTAATAATAAGAAGTTTTGTGTTCCCTGTTTAATTCCTGCGTTAAATTTTTTTTCATACATTCCGAAATTATTATTATTTTACAAATAATGTTCAAAATGACCGCCATTAGCTTCAAGACAAGCTTCTATTCTTCGAACAAAATTTTGAGGCTAAAGGCGGTCATTATTCAAAAAACGGATTTGCAGAGTTATTTTTTTATTCGCATTTTTCATCTTTGAAGTGTGATTTACACGAAAACGGTTAATGGTAGGAAAAAATCTCAAGAGACTGTTTCAACCGTAAATTAGTTGAGAAATTTGAAAATTGTTTCAAAAATAAAAAAACAGTGGCGTACCATTTTTTCCTCCAGAAATATCCACATACCCATCTGTAGTTACGCCACTGGTGAAGGAAAAAACTGACTAATATGGTCCACTTATAGCAAATGTCCATACATACGTATTGCTTATTTTTTAAAATTTAATTCTAGTCATTTCCGAATAAATAAAAAAAGATCGATATTTTTTACAACTTTGAACACCCTGTTCTTAAATAATTTTAAGAAATTAAATTTTTGTATTACAAAGTGAGTCATAAATTAAACGATTTTTACATTTCGCATCCGTGAATCATGAACAGCTGACTTGCAAACCTAAACATTCTTCATTTTGCATAAATAACCACATGGAACAAAACCCCTCCATTTCTTTCACCCTACAAACTATGACAAGCTTGATTCCCATAAGTAATAATGCATCATACTCACCCCTAAATCCCAAAATTCGTTTGAACCAGTGGCGCCCCAACGAAGGGGGCCCGTAAGCACGTGCGCAGTTTAGGTGTCACCTTTTCACAGCCTTTGCTTTTGAACGCCGACAGTCTGATTCGCGGCAAAGAAGTGCGAGGTTCTGTTCGGTGCTCCTCATGAGCGCTAATTAATTGTGTGTAATGCCTATGAAAAACAGTGCAAAATTTTTAATTGCTTGGTGTAATTAAATAGTTTGTGCCTGAAAATTTTATTGGCAATTTTTGTGGAAAAAAAATTAAGTTGAATCGCAAAAAAAATGGTAAATATTATTACGAGCTTTTATTTACCAATGTTTGTGTTTGATTGATGCATTGAGTCAGGGTTGAAGAAATTCTTTTAAAAATTAAGGGAGGAATTAATATACCGTCCTCTAATTTTTATTCTAGTTCTACGCGCGTTATAGAAAAATAATTAGAACAGAATTTTTTAATTAGGATTATATCTTGTGTAGGTTCGGTAGTAATATTGCATAGATATACAGGGTGTTCTCTAAATTTATTTTAGCCTAGTTTTTTTCGCTTTTTTAAAGGAAATTATTGATATTGCGATATTTTTGTTTACCTCGCTTGAAATTTATGTTACGATTTTGTGCCAAAAATGTATAAAAACAGATTTCCTTACGAAATATTTGTTTGGTACAAACAATCGTCATCAGTTTTTAATTCCAAGATTTCACTTTTAATTTTAATTTTGTTTTAATCAATTAAAGAATTTGTTTACAGCCTTCAGTAGAAAAAATATAAATACATATTAGAATTGCGATTACCTGCTAATTAGATTCTGCACACAATTATGTGGAAAATGGATTAATATCCATCACTAATTAGCGTTGGTACCTACTTAGCGTAGGTATATCTGTACTAGAGAATATAATTTTCTACAACTCGCGTTGTACTTCATTGAAGTACCTGAAGGATAAATTATTAACTATCAAAGTACGTAATCGATCCCTAAATGAAGGCACCTAACCGAGGAATACTTTTTCCGACTTTTTCGTTACGACTGTATAAATAATTTTTATATAAATCGGCTCCGAATATTTACATTCCAAAGATAGATATCAAGTTATTTTTACAAAAATTCAGTAAAAATTCGTCGATATTGATTTGTTATACGCTTTAATGAACAAGAGCTGTAAAACCCGCGTTTAAGAGATTTTCCAGAGATTTAACGCAACACGACTTTGTAATCTACATGGACTAAATTTTTAATCCGATTAATGTATTCAACCGGATTATTTATGAAACGGAAATAGACTTTTAAAATTTTAAATAATTTTTTTAGATCCTAATCTTCTTCCCAAATCCTATCTCAGTAGGATTTTGCACGCATGGGAAATAACTAACCTAAGGAAATAAATTTTTTATTTCCTTAAACCCACCTTTTTAATTCAAGGCTTTGCCCTCAAGGTTAACTCATCAAGTGATATTCCTTAAATTTAAAATTGCTAACTAATAATCATTATTTTAAAACATTCAGACAAGCTCTTAATTGTTACAAAAATTTGCAAATTTATTACCTACAACAAAAAACGTTTCTGCAACCTACACATTCATCGATTAAACTTTTAACATATCCATCTTCGTTATACAAATTATAGCTAATAGAGGTACCCACGCATGTGGATCGGATTAATGAAATCTTGTTTTGTGAAGTGAAGCTCAAAACAGAATTACAGGTGAGCGGAAATTGTAATTTAAAACAAAATTGGTAGGTATTCATTCAATTGGAAAAATATTAATTAGAATTCATTGTTGAATTAATTATAACGGTTAGGGGTATAAAATTTAATTAAGAAGTTGTTCTTGTATATTTAAACGACTGGAAACTACAAGATTAAGGCGTTTATAAATTACTATCGTAATAAAGTATGCATAGGTCAAACAAGACCAAGCTTAAAGAACACAGGAATGTCTGCAAAAGCTCAAATCTTAAAATTACAAAATAAAAATTATTGCACGACCTCACGATTAAATGTTACCACAAGAAGTAACCGTCAAATAAATTCGTAAATTAACTTTATTATTGTCTTCTATCCATTGTGTGTAATTTTAATTAATTTGGACCATCCTACGAATTGCGAATGACTAAACCTACGCTAAAAATAAATTCCACCCATTTTGACGTTTCAAATGGACGATTAGACCAGAGAGAACACAATAAGTGATGCAACAAGCCAACGGTAATTATACTTGGAAAATTACGTGGCCACACACAAGGTCTCTCTGTAGTACAAAACCTATTTTTATGCAAAAAAAAAAGAGATTCGATCTGTGTTTACAAACATTAGCGTGAGTAGGGCTTTTTGCTAAAAATATTTAAATAATTATTATGTTCTTGGAATTATGATGCTGGAAGCTATGATACAACATATAATTTTTCATGTTTTGAATTTTTTTAAATAAATAAATGTTTACGAGAATTATTTCCTGCAGGACTCGCTATTTAAATTAATTTTTTAATATATGGTTAAAGAAAATTCAAAATTCGCTTAAAATCTACTTCAAGTAGGTACCTACTCGTTATTTACGACCGAGTGAATCTAATAATGGGAAAGTTCCTAAAAGAAGCCACCCTATGCAAGGGCGGATCTAGAGAAATTCAAAATGATCCCGGAGGTACGGAGAACCCTTAGACGATGACGTTAAACGCGTCTGTATTTCGGCCTGAATTTTTTATAGGGTCTGTTTTTCAGTTCTGGTTTAAACCCTGGTTCAGCTCAACCAAAATTAATTGCCATGGATACAATTCCTGTAACAACCCGGTAACAACTGTATCCATGGCAATTAAACTTGGGTTAGCTGAAGCGGGGTTTTGGGTTTAAACCAGAACTGAAAAACTGGCCCTTTTTTTTCTTGCGTATTTCCCTCCTAGTCTCCTTTTTTATCTTGTATTATTTTCATTGTATTTCCATAATTTCTGTGGATCTATTCTGTATTTCGTTTACATTTCCTGATTGTTTCATATTATGTGTTATGTATTTTTTTCTTCTTCGTAATTCTTTTGGATTTCCTTGTGGTTTGTTTCTATTTTCCCAAAAGATATTTTCAATTTACTTCCTGTATTTTTTCGGTATTTCCTTACGTGGTTAAATATTAATTTTCTGTGCTTTGGTTCTACCAAACCGAAACCACTTCTGAGAATTTAATTAAAAAATATAAAAATACTAAATACTTGAACCACCTCTATATTATTCTAATCCCCTATTTTAACAAAAAAAAATTACTCAAGCGTAATTTAGGTAAGTTAAAAACTTATAAAATTTAGTAGCCAATAAACGTTTGTATTTGTCAGTTTTGTTACGCATGAGAAGGTTAATTGTAAAAGGAAATAAAAGGAAAGAACTGCTCGTTTATAAAATTTTCAATTTACCTACTTTTAGGAGGAAATCCTAAAGTGAATTAAATTCCTTTTCCTTCTTTATTTTTATGGTTATGACAGTTAAAAATAATACCTTTTCCAAATTTTCTTTTCCTTTCCAAATTGGATACACGATTTGAAGTAGGTATTAGTTGCTTCAAATTGATTAGAAATGTCTATAAGGTAAAGGTATTTAAATTTTAATTATTTGTACCTACTCATAGGTAAATATTCTTAAAACATTTCAACTTGAAGAAATGGAAAATTCGGGAAGATTAAATTCTAAACCTATAAGCCTACCTGTGAAAAAGTTTCTTTTATTGTTACTAGTACAATAATTATTTTTATATTATGAAAACGAGGCATGAAAGCAGTAACAAGAATGGACAAAGTCGTCGTTCTCATAGAGGCTTAATTTTTAATGGTACTTAATCAGAATCTTTTCTATTATTAATGTACATCCCCGTACAAAGCACTGCTAATGCAGTTAAGGACATAATTTAAAACTTGTCGCGACATTACGAGCAATAACTGCATGTTTAACCGGTAATTTAGACGAGGTCAAAGTATATAAAGATTCGTTTTAATAAAGTTTGTATACCTATAACCGTAATTATTAAATTCGCAATTACAATAAATCATAAAAACTTGGGACTCCACGACCTTGCATTTCTGGTCAATAAGTAATTAATTCTATTCGTCACAGCCATAAAACTTAAACTTATGTTCCTCAAAAACAATTGTTTTATTGTTTCTATTAATATTTCCTCATATTTTACTTTATCTCTTTAAAATCCCTTGCTGAAGATTATCAACAGAAATACTTGCTAATGTCGTACTTATAAAACTCGAGCAATTTCTAGAATGTGTTCCTCGTAAACTTTAACCTCATTGTTACAAAACTCTTGTCGTTAAGACTAAACTTTTTCGAATTGAGCGGAAGTCTCGCTCACCATCAAGAGATCTAATAAATCTAAACCGAGGGGCTTAGTATAACATAAAGAAAATATGAGAATGTGTGAGATTTTTTAAAGATAATCAATCCTTTGCTGGCGTACGTGATGAGAAATGTACCAAGACAAGACGAATTGGAATGAATGCATTTTTCGTTGAGTAAAGATGATAAAGTTAATTGGATAATTGTTTGTAGTAGGTATCTGTTGGTTATATTGATTTTGGTGAGGTTTGTTTGACTGAATGCGAAACGATCAAATTTGATCCCCATAATCCTAGAACACTGGACAAATCGTTCCATGTTTTTTATCCTGTCAACTTCTTTTTGCAATTTATTCTCTGTCCAGTTTTGTTTCCTTAAAACTTCCTTTTCAAGTTGAAAAAACAAAATACAAAAAGCTTTGGGTTAGATCGCCATCGAAATTACACCAAAACTCCGTAGGTACAAACGCTTATTTGGAAAAACCGTGATTTTCCTTCTTTTCCTCAAAAGAAATTTTTTTGCTGATTTTCCATTAATTATTTCATTTTGTGGGAACCAATGAAAGTTGTTCGTTTCTCAGAGAAAAAAAATCGTATCAAGTCAGGTGAGGTTGTCGGCGCTTGAAAACCTTTTTTGAGAAACTATTTTGCACTCCTTTCTGATTGAAAACTGTATCAGGATTCTGACAGTTTCTTTCTGTCAACTTACTCTATTTTTCCAAATTGTCAAAATATTTTTTCTATTTCATGGCTTAAACTTCCCCTTTGTAGGCTTTTCGATTCAGAAATATTTCCTGACCATAGCAACATACTGATTTCCTTTGCTTCCATTAAATTTATAGAATTTTCCCCTTGTTCCTTTTCCAGTTTTCCCCTTGATGGGCCAATGCTGTTCTAACTGATTCCCCTCGTTAATCTTTTCAGCTTCGTGAAAATAAAAATTTGGAACAGTCAGGTCCTCCCATTTTTAATATTTCTACGATGTGAACACAACCACACAATTAATCAAGTAGCCTAAATAAACAATTTTTAAATTCCCAGCCTACTTCCATATTACCTGCAGTTTACCAACTATAATTACAAGAAAACCACAACTATTTATATAATTATCATATCTTGTGACTGCATTCAACTTGGCTTTCTATTATGAAGAGCAATAATTTTATTCTGCACCAGGAACGATTTACTCGTACAAATTGGTACAACTTTCGCATAAAAAACTGTATTCCGCATGCAATAAGAGAAACATTTTAAAATTTGTAAAATATACACGTATTTAACTTAACTTTTAACAGTTTAATACTTGAAACAATTTAGTGTCGTTTCCGTTGCAACGAACAGTACTGCCGTTTTATTTTTGGCGGACCTAGACTGGTATTCAGAATAACGACAAAAATACGCCCCGGTTGAAAGTCATTAGTCTCATGAGCACAACATTTATTTCTTGCTTAGTTAAAAGATGAGTTATTTTATATTTAACAAGAAGAATTGATTGTAAATTCGAATCTGTATATAGGAAAGAAGAAAGGCTACGGAGTGAATATTGTAATTGTAATTTACACAATACCGGAAGAGCGTAGTAAAAACGTGGCATGGTTAGAATAACAATAGACAGGCATTTGTTATTTTGCGCATTGAGTATGCATTATTCTTAAATTAAATTTTAAAAAAATTGTTAGATTTATAACCACAATAAATAAACCGCGGCGGCGCGGCGCTTGAAGTGTTTTTCAATAAAAATTTTAAATGTGAAATCGCACTGGTGAGAAGCCTTTTTAGTAGGTGTCAATATCCTGGGGAGTAACTTTTTAAATTTTACCCAAGTTTAATTTTTCTTACCAAGGTTTTATATTCAAAAATTTGTACCTGATTAATCGGTACTAATGAAATGATACCAAAACAAGACATAAAGAATTTCCAAACTTAGCATGTTTTATTTTACGTGTAACAATGAAGTCCCACGTCCATAACATAAATCAATTTTGTACCTTACCAATCATAAAAACACGACATTGTCTGTATAATTTCTTACATTTCTTTTAGATGTCATGATAAAAATAAATCCGAATAAATCACTGTTTAAAATTACTGGGGCAAAGGCGGCCACTGGGAAACTTAGAGTTCCTAGATAGAGACAAAATAATCAGAAAATTCGTACGTATAGAGATGAGCAGTTTTATAAATCCTAGCCGAATATACCCCAAGAAAAAGAAAATTCTATCTTTAACACTCGCTAAAAAAAACTTTAATTCAAGACATTGCTATTTTCTTGATTGGACGAATTTACCCCTCACCTACACTTGAAAATAAATATAACTCTGGGGTATACAAGAAATGTTTTATTATAAGATGTCAGACAGCTTCAGCCCATCAAAATCTGATCTTTATATAATACAAATGCCCCTGAGAGTTCACAGTTTAATTATTAAGAGCCAGCAAAATATCGTGTACCAAGAAATATTTTATTAAATCCTCGGGCAGACTTGCCGCATTTCTACCTCAAAAGATGGGGGAAAATTTACGTTGAAGTTTATAAGCTATTTAGAAAATTAAAATTGTCTTCAAAGTCGTTATTAATAAATATTTATGAACATGCCCTTGTAGTTGCTTGAGCTCACAGTTTTAAACGTACTTGCCCCACACAATTATAATTAAAGTTGTTTAATATGAAAAATTGTGGTTTCAAACCGTTTTTAGACGTGAGAAGGCCTTATTCCACTAGAAGCTTATAAATTTAAAATTCTGTTGTATTAGGAATTAAAAGAATCGAAAATGGTAGGCGAATATACCCCATCAAGCATGCGTATATGTAACGCATGCTTGATGGGGTATATTCGTCTCGCCTCATCGAAGTGTTTAGTTAGAAATTCTAAAATTTCAAGACAGAAAACTAAATATTTTCCATTTTAATGATGGATTACTATAGGGTGTACATACCCCAATGTAACAAATTTCTGATTCCTGGCATGCAAATAAACATGTAATTTATTTCGAATCCTAAAACAAATTTTTTTAGATTTTTATTTTATGTTTTGTAACCTTCAAGCCTTTTTTTCCTCTATTTTAAAAATAATTTGACCTTTCTCGTCCTTTCTTTTGACTGAACGTGGACCTTTCTTGATCTTTCTAAAAGCTTACCTCTGAGCTTGAGTTGTATCCAACGCGCTTACAATTACAAATTCATTTAGCTTCTTTTCTTCTCAAGTAATTGTTTTCTCGATCGTACAACAAAAGAAAAACCACTCAGTTTTTCAAAGTTCTATTTTACCCCGCCAAATCGTTCTGGAAGTTATGACCAGCTATTCGTATTGAGCAAGCGAGAAATTACAGGGGTTCATTACGGGCGATAAGTTCTTATTTTAGACCGCTGAGATATACGAGAGGGGAAACGCAGACGCAATTAAGGGTATGAATCACCCTTGTTCAATCCCTCTTGAATTTACCACCCTTGGAGTTTGCTAAGGGTATGGAAGCCTCCTGTATCACGTCCCTGGTTTTCATTTGAATTCTGATGTGACGCGATATTTAGTTTGGTATAGTTATGTAATGACAGATTTATGTTTTGGAAATGTAGGTAACCCAAATTTAAATACAAAAAAAGTAGATAGTAATTCGATTTTTTATTGATATGTAAAAATTACAAAGTTGAAGGTTTAACTGCCGCAATTTAATTTCAAAAATGTCAGGTGAAGCAATTACAGTGGGCGATCACTGAAGTGGAAGAGAATAAAATAATTCACATGACTATTAACGTGTCAAAAATTTTCCTCTAAATTTCACCCAAAAATTTATAGCTTTACATGATTTTAAATCACTTTAAAAAAAAACAACACTTCCTTTTGTTTGATTATTAGGTACCTAAACAGGAAATGTTGCTCTAGTTTACAAAAAAAGTTTCGGATGATCTTTGTTGAGGCTTTCACATTGAATTTAATACAAAGAAAGTTCATTTCCTAAGCAAGTCATGAAACGACAAGCTATATTAAAGCCAACGAGGAGCCCTGACCTAATTGTTTTCTCCTTCAGGATTTTTTTTCTCAAGAGGGAAGATAAAGCGTCCCTTGAAATGTAAATCAAGAAGAACATTTCCATAATAATTGAAGGATAAATAGGAATACAAGAGGGTATACAAAATTACATTTCAGTCAAGGATGTAATATTGTAAAGATATAATATACAGGGTGATTCTAATAGAATTCCCGCATCTACTAATGCACTAAAAAAGTGGACCGATTTTGATGAAATTTGAAATGAAGGGATATATTGAAAATTCATCGACAAAATAACCTTTTCAAAAAAATCCGAAACCGGAAGCGGAAGTTGGACATGTTTTTTGGTAGCATTTTTTTCAGAAGCAGAATTTTGAAAATCTGAGTAACGGATATGAAAGGAGACCATTATTCAAGGGAAACCGTTTTTTGTCGGACTCTCTAACTTCAAAATGGCGGCCGCTATGAATTTTTCAAAATTTTGACTTTAACGCCCCACAACTCAAAAACCAGTTATCTGATCAGGTTCAGCAACAACTTGATTGAAAGCCCTTTGGCGGTACTATACCATGAAGAAAATTTATTTAGAAAATCCATAAAACGGCCACAACGGCGCTCTTCCAAAAATTTTGAAATTTTTGAAAAATTATTCCAAAAGACCTGGCCACACAATTTTGGTTAAATTTTCTACACTTATGTATTAGATACATTTTCGTTTTTTGATGAAAGCTATAATTTCACTGTGGCGCCCTCTTACGACGTTTTGAACATCGGAAATTGATTCTCCTATAGCTCCTTTATTAGTCAAAATATGAAAAAAGTTTAAATATAAAAGTTGTTCAGTATATAGATTTGCATTCTCCTAAATTTATATCACGTATACAGGGTGTTTGCTTTTCACAGTACAATAAGCAACTTTGTTATTTTAAATGAAACACCCTGTATATTATTATATAATTGAATGCAAAATTGAATTGTCTATCACATAGTATAAGGTAGTCATATAGCTAAAATGTACGGTTGATGAGAAAATCGCGAACTTCCGCTGCGTTAGTAAATTAGATTCCTGTCTTCGTTTGTCGCGCTACGCATTCAAGTGATTTCCAGAGACTGCCTCTCTATTTTCTATTCTCTATTACTCGAAAGCCTATAACCACCTTACGACTGCCTGTGCTTCGTCCTAAAGAAGCAGCGCCCAAGTTTGTCTTAACAGGGCGGGTGTTTAATAAAACAAAATCAAGTCAATATAAAAGATAACAACCCCTATTTGTATAAAAACGGTTAAAATTCTGAAGTTAAGCCTTTATTTTTAATGTACATACTAACGTAGTTAAAATTATGAGAAAGTAGTTAAAATTTTCGTTCTGTGCTTTAACGACTCACTTTTTAAACATTTTTTTAACGATTATAGTCTAGACTTTTTTCGTTTTTGTCTCACCAGAGACACATACAGTAAAAGTAAACCAGCTGAAGTTGTCAGAATCCTTTTAAATCATAAAGTTACGACGCTATAGTAAATTCCTGCTAATCCTCTCAGAGTTTTCTTTCAACTTCAGCACTTTCAGGTTCTTTAACTTTTTCAGAAGAACTTTTGAATTACAAAAACCTTCTTAAAAAAAATAAATAAATACAAATAGAATATTTACTAACATAAAAGTATCCTTGCAACAACGCATTAAAATCGCATATAGCAACCTGCGGCTTTCGGCCACCATTAATTCAAATTTCAGAATCTCACTCTCATTCATATTTCTTTAGTAACTTTAGATTATTTTTAAATTAATTTACTATTTCTACAAAGTATACGTTTTACGACTCATTATTATGTCTTGTAAACTCATCCTTGTGTTATAGGTCATATTACGTCTGCATTAATTATTACGTCATGACCGTACACACTTATTCAAGAAAAATGAATGCATCTTTAAGTCTCACGATGATGAATAATGTTGTTTAGAATTTAGAGCATGGGTTTTAAAAGTCTTGAGTTCTAGTTCAGACCCTCTCTCAACACTTTAATTGAGTAGGTAATTCATAACAAATAAGATCAGTGAACCAAATGTATAATTATTCCAAAGTCATTTCCTCATAAATTGATTGCATAACGAGCTTGAATTTTTTGTTAGTATTATAACTGCTGGGAATAAGGAAAAAAAGAAAATAGGCGGAAATTATTTGAAATGGGAACGTTAAATAAATTAACAGACTGATGCCGTACGTAACTCTTAATCAGAGCACCCTCTTGAGGCTTCGATCAAACGTCCCTACTTTTAGTTTAGTACCCCCTACGAAAGGAGAAGCATAAAATAGGAGATAATTCGATTGGAAAATTCAAAGCACGTATTACGATTATGACTGAAGTTTACAAAATTTAAAGCTTGTCACTTTAATGTTATGTAAGAAAAAAAAACTACTCATAATAAAATGATTTACGATTTATACAGTTTTTTCTTAAACTAGTTTTTATTATCTCTTGGTGGTCGTTTTCTAATCCTTGTAGACTAAAAAGTAGATATTTCAAGAATGTTGTTTAAAAGTGAAATTTAATTCTCCCTTTTATAGTAAAATAGGAAGGACTTGTGCAAGAATGTTAAGCGACAAAAAAAAGTCTCTGTCCAAGAAAGGATGCAATTGTAATAATAGTTAGGATTTCATTCTAGATAAGGTGCACTGTTAGGTGTTTACTAGTGCATGTCCTATTGTAATTCAATATCTTCTTCCACTTAAGAAGAGTGTGTCAACTTACAAACTTTCTTGTTATTTCTTTATTCAGGTAACGCGACAGTTCTAAAAAAACGCTGGTTTTTTCTTATTAACAAATTTCACTTTTTATTCATGACTATTTGTAAAACTTACATAAAAAATATGTTGCATGCTGGAATTTTTTCTTCAAGGTTTACTTTCGCATCTACATCGTTAAAATGTACTGCAACATGCAATTATTTGTATAGAGTTGCATATTATTTGCTTTAATAGTTGGATTTGTTTATCTGTTGTTTATTTAAATCAAGGATTTAATTGGATAACAGCGTACGAAGAAGAGCGTTAAAATAATCAATTTAAATATTACATAGTATTGAAGGTCTTGGAAATATTTTACACATAATAGAGTATAGTACGGAATATATTAGACAAAAATGCCAGGGTAGAGGGTATAGGGCAAGTACGGAAGGCAAAACGTGGAATTCCACAGAAGGGAAAAACGTAAGAATGATAAAAAGAGAGGGGCAGAAGGATACAGGGGACAGAAGAACGAAGAAGGCAGTAGATAAATGACCAAAGTGAATGGAGGGCATTATAGGCGAGAAACAAGACTGAGGAATTGGGGATAAAAGGAAAACCGACAGAGGAGCACAGAAGATAGTGTTGGACCAAATAAATAAGAGAATAGAGAATAAAATAGACATTGAGGATATCTGCACTGCATAGGGTAGAAAAGGACAAAATACAGAAGGGGACAGGGGTAATTTCTGATAATTCCAAGCACTAACCGAACATTTAAATGAAATATTATTTGCAATACTATATGTCCCTGATCGTTACAAATAGAAATTTAAATTCAGTCTGTACAAAAATTAATTAAAACTTTAATCAGAAAAGAAAATACCTATTATTCTATATTTTTTTCTTTATGTAGCCAACGTTCGTTCAATCATAAGTAATTGTCAATTAAAATATTGTCACACCACCTAACCTTTTAATCAGTACAAAGATACTCTTAATTATAATTTTTTTCAAGAGATAAAGTTTAATTACCAACAACTAATCTTCTGGAATTTTGGTTTAAATCTTCAGAAACATCTTCAGTGCAGTCTGAAGATGTCTAATGTATCCGAGGACAAAAAAAACGATGTCTACTCCGTAGACGCGGATTCAATCCTTAAATGACTGAAACACGAAACAATTCACCCTCGTTTTTGTCTTGAATTACTTTTGACAAGATTAATTTTCTTAAATTACGTTTAATTTATGAAAATAAGAAGCCTTTTTAGTTGTTATAGTTTTGACTAATTAATTTGCTTTTTCCGGTTTCTATTGCATCACCTTTTATAAAATCCACGAATTACTTGTAATTAATTAATTTTCTAAAGGTGCCGAAACATAATTAACATGCAGGCGCTTTGATTTGATTTCTTGAGAAAGCCTTGGGTAAATGCAGTGGCGGCTGGTGCCAAGGGTCACAGGAGCACGTGTCCACAACAAAAAATGTAGCACTCTAGTATAGGTTTTGATTAAATTTTAAAATATCGGTAATATCCACTCCGAAAAAAAATTTCGTCTGCAGCGCCATTTTTGTTCCCTGCCACTCATCTGTTACCGAGCCCACCAAATATTTTGGTCAACGCCACTGGGTGAATGTAACAAAAAATTCAGCTGACAAAGCGAAAAAGTTATATTTCTCCTAACAAAAATAGTTTTTCCCAAGGATAACTGTAGATAATAAAATCAGTAATTTTTCGATAAAATCTTTACGTCACCGCGAATTTATGATTTGGTTTAAAACTATGCTCCACTTCCATAGATAATAACTAGGAATCATTCTGTAATTAGCAATACTATCCTATTTACTTCATAATACAGTTTCATTGCTTTGAACTTGGCCTCCTAATACATATTTTCTGACTAAAATTGCTAAAATTAGCATATTATTGCTTAAAAGTTGGCCACTATTCATTGCTGTTTGGTTTTGGATAAAACAATTGCGGAATGTGTAATAAATTGCGATAATTTTAATCCTACGTAAATGTTGATATTTTTTACAATAACAACCGTTAGTAAAGTTGTAACTTTTTCTCTTTAGTTATAAATTATAACCAAGACAGTAAGTTATGACCAATATACAAAATGAAATGGTAACCCTGGATTAAAATTGTTGTGTAACTTATTTTTAATTATACGTTTTGTTAAACAAACTTTTAATTATAAGGAAATAAAAACAACTCATTTTTTCCTGCGACTAATTTTTTTGTTCCTTTCTAAAGGATTTTTTTGGGGGATTTCTTTTCCTTTATTAAAAATAAACTTATTACAAGGTGTTAACGTCAGAATGTAGGTAGACTGTATAAATCATGTTTTCTTTAGTTCTCTAAGCATAAATAAACTTTTATGACTAAAAGAAAAATTTTAAATAGAAATGTTCCACATTTTCTTTTTTAAAGTTTCCCGAGCTTTCATTAAATCAAAAAATAATGTCTGAAAGGGCAAAAAATAAAGCTTGTCCTGGTATTATATAGCATGGAAGGTCAGATACTAAACTTTAAATCAAATATTAAGGGTTAAAGTAAAAGGTCAGAGGGTTGATTATAAGGTCAGATCATAAAGTAATGTGTAACCTTATGGAAAATTCATTTATATTTTATTTTTTAGACATTTTTGTAGAATAAAAATTGGTCTATCCTTACATAAAAATATACAGGGTGTTTCAATGTCAGATTTTGAATAATTTGGCACCGCAATGGAATTGCACAGTGACGACCTAAAATATTTCCAGATATCCAGAAAGTCAAAAGGATAAAAAATATTTTATTCACAAAAAGTCCTACGCAAACTATAAATTCTCAAATCCAAAAACCATAACGTCCACGTACTGAACTTTGAATCATATTTCATTCGAAAAAAAAAACAAAAATGCATGTACGTTGTGCCTCTTGTACTTTCAAACCTTTGATTACTCTTACCTTCTTACCAAAATAAACCAAAACTCCTTGGCAATGTCCGGATTTTATTACAAAGCAAATAAAATCTTGGCAGGATATCTTGAAATTTGGCCAAACATCTTACGAATACATGCAAGTTTAAAACGATTACGACATTGAAATTTTAGATTGCATATCCGATTACCTTTTTAATTTTTAATTCCTTAAATTTTATTCTTCTTCATTTTACATTTTTATTTTATTACCCAGAGAAACCTTGAATTTTTTTCCAAACCACTGAATTTTATTTTTCCCGGAAAATTCTTTCTAATAATGGTTATTTTATTAGTAATTGGCAAAATATTTTGTTTTTCAAGCACGTGCTTGGAACCAATTCAAAATTTGGAAATGAAAACGCAAAAGTAACAAAGTACACCACCAACTTAATCAACAAAAATAACTTATTTTTTTACAATGGAGGATAATTGAAAAAAAGATCGTAAAACAATTTCTAATTTTCAGCTCCCACGAAATTTAGATACGGAGTCATAATAAATTTAAGGCGTATGCGGGGGTTTTAATTGCTGTAGTTCGATAGGACTTTTTCCAATAAAACTGGATGCCGTCTTAATTTGGTTTATTAGAGAATAACTTAGAAATCAGGATGGGGTCAATATCTTACTAAGTACTGACCATATCAGTGCCGATATACCTAAACTAAACGTTCGAATCGATCACAAATAATTTTAATTATTTTCTTCAGACTTCAAAACCTTTTAAGACTTCCACCACATCAATCTCCTTACAACCCCCATTAAATCATTTCTAAATGGAAATCCCTCGTTTCTTATTCGGTTTTCCCTTCAGCTTGTCACTTAACTTTTCAACTATCCATTTTCTTACTTTTCCCTTTTGCTGTATTATTTGAATCTCATGTTTAATACTAAATCGCTTGACATTTGACCAACTTTGATTACCCAAGACAGGAAGGTTTTTGCTTTTCAAAAATTTATTAAATTCTAGCCAGATCGGAAAAAGAGAAATGCGAACCACAATACTTTCAGACAGACGTTGTTAAGTTATTTAGAGGGAGTTGATATTCATTCAGTATAACAATACCTAATTTTCAATTCACAACCATTTACATTCTAAATCAGTATTAATATTAATAGATTAGATATTTCCTGAATGAATGCAATAGCAATTACACCTATTTACCGCCTAAGTATATCAAGCCCGACGCCACGGCATTCTCGGCTGCATATTTTACTTTTAATGATTATAAACTTGAAGGCCATGTGCTTCAACTTTATTATATGTAAATAAAGGTCGAGGAAAGATTTATATAACGACTTTTCTACCCTCAACCATGTCAGTAGAACTTAATTTTAAATACAGGGTGCTCAGAATTAAATAATCAACTTAGTTTTCATTTAATTTCCAAAAGATCCAATTGTGTAGGTTTTAAATTTCAACATTTAAGCTCGGGGAAGGAAATCACGTGTAAGGTATCGAGATCAGATTGGCCACCTACATTTTTTTTTAATTTAAGAGGAATGAGGTCTGGGGATCTAGGTGGCCACAATTTAATTATAACGTCATCGAAATGTTACTTTGATATTGGTTATAGTGACAATATTATGTAAGTTTTGTTCGCCTTGTATGAAAATATTGGGCAAGGTTGATGAAAATATCATCACGTCTGTTGGCGTTAATTTAAGTCATAGCTTTTTCCATATATGGATGAACGTTAAACGGTTACTTGATTTCGTTACCAAATATGATGGAACAATGTATATGATTGATGGATGTGATTGTAATAAAGTGGTGCTGTATGGCACGCAAATGCGTAGTTTGAAGGTGCTTATTCATTGTGACACTTCTTGAATAAAGATGATATGACACAGCATTTCATGAATTGTTAACCCGCCAAAGACCCTTTTCGTGAAAATGATAAGACATTCAAATATTTTCTATACAGTGAGCACCAAAAGTATGGAACATACCAAATAAAACCGAAATCCCGAAACACGTCAATTTTCTTTTTTAAAAATACACATTGAAATGTCAAAATAATTTTCCAGCCTTCATTTGTTTGTAAGTGATGACGTCATCAGTATTTTTTTTAAATGTCAACCCCCATTTTTTTTTCGCGTTTTTGATACATCTTTTAATTGCTTAAATGACAGTATAAAAATGTTGATACCTTACATAAGAAAATTTTCGAGAAATAAATTATTTAATGTTTAATAAACACATTCTTAACAAATGTTAAACATGGTTTAATGGTATTAGTATTGATAAAAGAGAATCAAAGGTACCAAGAAACAAACGCCCGTAATCTAAACAAGTGCCTACAAGTTGTCAAATATTCAGAAATGTTAATTGTCGTTTACTTGTAATTGTTAAATGAGCCATGTCAGATTTATGAAGCTGATGTTAATTATTACAAGTAAACGACAATTAACATTTCTGAATATTTGACAATTGGGCATTTGTTTAGATTACGGGCATTTGTTTCTTGGTGCCTTTGATTCTCTTTTATCAATACTAATACCATTAAACCATGTTTAACATTTGTTAAGAATGTGTTTATTAAACATTAAATAATTTATTTCTCGAAAATTTTCTTATGTAAGGTATCAACATTTTTATACTGTCATTTAAGCAATTAAAAGATGTATAAAAAACGCGAAAAAAAATGGAGGTTGACATTTAAAAAAAATACTGATGACGTCATCACTTACAAACAAATGAAGGCCGGAAAATTATTTTAACATTTCAATGTGTATTTTTAAAAAAGAAAATTGACGTGTTTCGGGATTTTTAGAAAAAAACATTAATTTCGGTTTTATTTGGTATGTTCCATACTTTTGGTGCTCACTGTATATAATAATATAGTTTCTTGTTAAATGGAAAATGGGGAGAGTTTGTTAAAACAACAAAAAATTTTTTGAAAAATTCATAGCGCCCGCCAATTTGAAGTCCGATAGAAAACTGTTTCCCTTGAATTATGGTCTGGTATTTCCGCGAAAATCTCAATTTCAAAAATATTGTTAATATCAATACTTTCCCTATACCCAAATCGCTCCTAAGCAACTTTGAATCTTTGAAATACAATTTGAGAGAAAACCCATTATACAAAAATATTCTATTTGACATCTTGCCATCTCTCGGTAGATTTCCTCTCATTATTTTTTCCGTTCATTACACAAACAGTACCTAATATGGTGTGATAATCACGACACGGTGACTGTTACAAGGTAATTTGCAAAAAAATATCATAAGATTCATCTCTAAAATTGCGGCTAGGAATAAAGCGTTTAGAACTGACATAAGAACGGTGTAGTTGGTTTTAATGGATGGCTTTAACCATCTTAATAGGGACCTTTAACCTTCATTTATACTGCATAAAATGTTACTAGGCCTCCTAATAAAACTCCTTATTACATTCTCATGTGATGTATAACAAGTTATAACTTAATCCGAAAGTAACGACGTTGAAATTATTATTGTTGTTGCAAAATTTATAATAATAGTAATTATTGTTAGCATTTTCTAGTACGGTGCATAATTTTCTGTGTCGTTGATTTTTTTAAATGCATATCATATCATAACCTCTTGTTCGATTTAGTACGTGTTGAAATAATTCCCAAGTAATTGTTTTTAAATCAATGTTAATTTAATAACAATAAGGTTGATCTAAATTGCCTGAGAGAGGAAATTTAATAGAATTTCAAGGAAGTATGGAAATTACACACGGCATAAGTTACTATAGGGTTATTATTTCAAGGCTTTAATAAATAAAGACCGGATTTATATGCAATAAAAATCCAAAATAGCCACGAAAACTCGTAAAAAAAATTTGGAAGCAAAGAAAATCACATGGGGAATATACAAGTGCCTATAAATCCGGTCTCTATTAATAAATAAATAAATTCTGGACGAATTCGTTTGATTTAAAAGATTCTTGCTTTCTCTACAGGCTGGTAGGTTTAAAACAAGACAGCGGAGTTAATTTTGTGTGTAAATAGAATGAGTCAAGCTTCTGTTTTCTAAATTTAATGTCGTAATTTTATCCTCACGGTTCTACTCCGGAAACACAACCGAAATTCCACACCTACGCCTTTACATTACCTTATTAACAAACTTTCTCAATCTTTATCTCTTAAATTTAAATTTTGAAAATCGAAGTCATAATGTTACGTAAAAATATTAAACAATAAAATACTGCTTCATAAATCTTCCGTAAGCTGTTTATGGATAAGGCTTGCATATTCGACATAGCAACGTGTGATTTATAAATTGTTATGAAGTTTATATGCATACCTTTTACAGTTTTATTGCAGTTGTAAGGTGCCAGAAATGCAGCGTTAAGTAACATGACAAGGAGTAATTTGTATTGCGATTTTTGGTAAGCAGGAACTCCAAAGTTATACGTTGCTTGTTTAAATCTGATTTAAACAACCGTTCGGATAACCCCATAATTTTTTTTACCAATTGACTACTTAATTTTTTATTATTATGCTTAAAATAAACGAATTTTTTACTCAACCTAATTTTAACGCTCATTAAAGCGAAGGGGATGGAGGTCTTGCAATCTTGTTGGAGAAAAGCTTCCTATGTTTCCTAGATGTGCAGTTTCATGTTTTCACGTAACAGTTTAGAAAATACAAAGATATAAAACCGAAAATAAAAACTAACCTACTTCATACGAAAGTACCTCCCCCCCCCCAACAGACCCAATCGTTTTATTCTAATAATCGATTTATCGAGTCCCGCTCAATAACTTCGTATACGTGTTCTACAATTATTTTTTGGCATGAAATTTACCAATTTTCTTAATTCTTTCGAAATACCACGAAATCAGGTATAAATCAGATTTGATTTTTTTATCCATAGTTCTGTCTTGGTTGAGGTCAGGAGATTGCGGTGGTCAGTCGATCTTGTAGGTTTTATTCGTCTATGGTTTCCAAAATACCGATTGGAATGAAAATTCCTCTTAATGTTGTTTCAAATCCAAAATCACCAATTCAGGACATTTGAAATCTTCCCCTTCCTCGTCTGCCTCCCAATTCCAAAGCACACTTTGATTATTATTTACATATTGTCCATCTTTATCAGCTTTCTTTCCCCTTTTGGTTACCATTTTTGACAATACATGGTCTGTACCTGGGGCATTGTAATTTTTTATCCCTTTCAGGACGTTTCCTATTTTTTCTGCGTCTATTGGCAGCATTCACTGATTTCGCTAAGAAAACTTTATTATTGGAATTTTGAATAACTTTTTGCAAATTTTCTCTAAATACTTGATTATCTCGTCACGGTTGAATAAATCCCTAACACCGTTTGAACCGTTTAGAAAACAACTAGACATAACATGTACCTAGTTGTACCTAATACATTCTACAACACACTCGACTCTATTTAAAGTCCATAAAACTAAAAGCGCGTGGGTATTAGATGATGTATTATACAAAGATTATAGTAACGCATTTAAACAGCTGGTTATACCTCTCATTTTAGCGGTTTGGCCGTATTACTTGGCGCCAGACAAGCTACCTTGACATTTATTTGTCATTTCCATAACCAAGCCGGCCTTTTCTCGGCCACAGAGTTCCCAAGAAAAACACCAAAACGATCTGATCAGACGAAACAAAATCAAAATATAAAATATATGTTGATTATTTTGGACATTGACATACGCTCGGGTCAAATAAATTTGACTGCGTAATTTATACTTGTATGAATCAGATGTGTGGTGGGTTGGATATTTTGAGTCTATAGTTTTTGTTTACAAGCCCAGTGATGTACATACCCCGCAACATTGCAATGACAAGGCAATTTAAAACTCTTTTTTTGTAAAAATAAAACCTTACAAGCAAAATTTATTTTAAGACACTTAAAAAATATTGTTCGCTTTGAATTGTTTGTTTATATTTTTTTATTCAGAGGTATAGGGGTAGTAGCCTTGATTTGAAAAGGTATGTTTACCCCACGAAAGTTGATAATAATCTTTCTGAAATTTAAGATAAATTAAAGTTCAAGAATTAAAAATAATCAAGAAAATTTTGTTGGGGTGGGGCAAGTTCGCCACAATGTTTATTGATTTTTACCTCCCTGATGTTACAATCTTTGATTTATATACCCCACAATATTGATATCTTTATTAAAGGATATTTGTCTTGCAAAGTAAGTCCTTAGATTTACGGCTTGTCGTGATGAGAATCTGGTTGGCATACTTGCCCCACTTTTTGGGATAAGTTCAAGTTGAAGTGTAAAAATAAACAAAATCTTTTTAAAAATTCTTCTGATAAACTAGGAATACAATCTAACGTTATAATGATGAGGTGGGCATACATACCCCATTTCTGACGTAAAGTTATAAATTATTTTATAGAAAATTGTGTCTATTAAGGGGTAAATGTGTCAATCCTTTAAACCAATTTGTTACTCTTCCTTCATTGTTACTACTACCCATATCGAAAAATACTGCCCCAAGCGATCCCAGTTGAAAAATTGACACATAATCCCGATCCATCGATTTCTGCCTAAAGTAAATTGTAGAACATCAATACAAATCATGGATATACATACCCCACAGAATTGAAATGACAGCAGCAATTTAAAACTTTTTTGGAAGAGCAAAACCCTAAATAAAAATTTAAATATTTCTGATTCGTTATAATGTTAATCAAGGATTATAAGAATTAACTTGACATGCTTACCCCGCTTGTTGGAGGAATTTACACACTGTCAAGGGAACATGAGATAAATTTACATAAAAAGTTCGGGGTTAGAGATAGTCTGAAAGCCTTTTACGGAAAAAGTAATTGTTATGTAAATTAAGGGGTAAGTTCGTCTTGGGTTTTTTTTATTGCATAGATAAAATATATTGACGAGTCAAGTTTCTCGCACATTCCCTCTTTGTTTTCGATCCATATTCTGACATAAAAATATACAGTAATTAGTAAAATCCTTTCGCTCGCCCTAAAGGAAACTTTTATTTTAAAAAATGGGGTAAGCATGACTATAGTAGAATCAGAAAACATCCGTGACGTTTAATGTGCCAATTGGAAAATTTTGAGTGTACCTGATACACACAAAGCCTGCTGATATACACCTGACTGTACTTCACGGTCAAGAGTGTCAAACGTTGTAAGGTTATGGTAAATTAGTTGTCATTTTGTTAAATTCTAAAGATGATTTTCATAGAACATAGTAAACGTAAATGTAAATAATTTCAGAAATACGGATTACATTAAACTAGAAAATTCAAGTTGATTAGGACATTTATTTTATTGCAATTAGGTGAAATTCGAAACATTGAAAGACATCAGAATCATTTTCAGAATCAGATTCCATTAAAGAAATAATAATAATTGGAGGAATATTGGTAAAGGTATGATTTCTCATTACTCTGTTATAATCATCAACGTTTGAGGCTGTTCTTCCACCTTTTTTTGCGTCTTCCAAGTCTTCACCATTTTCAAACTTTGTACCTATAGATTTCGTTAACTTGCGTTACACTAATCTGTAAGGAAGGAGATGAAGGATAGGAAAATTGGTTTGTAAGGATAAAAATGTAAAGCTTACTGAAAATATATACGCAGCTTTTTCAAAAATATTATATTTTTTTAATTGAGGACTAATCTCTTGTCGCTCTATACAATATTTACATACAGCTTGTTTTTCTCTAGCTGAAAGTAGATGTCTTTCATCCATTACATTCATACTTTGATGATTAATTACTATGAATTATTAATCTATAGAATTGATCACAAATTCTTTAATAATTCAAATGTCAAAGTAAACACCAAACAAAAGATTTAAATTTAAATTTGAAGTGGGGCCAATATCAAATATAAAAATTACCAACACCCTAATAGGGATTTTTATACTAACCAACTGAATGTAACTTTAACGTCACGGGAGTTTCCTGAATGGATTATACAACTCCTACACAAGTTGTAATATTACACTTTCTAATCTTCTCGTCCAAAAAAGAGTATAATTTATAGCGACATAGAAACACTAAATACACGATTCAGAACAATAGCCATTTTATATGAATAACATGCAACATCCAAACAGCTTATGTCATATTTCAGTCGGTTCTATTGTGTGGCCGACAATAACTCACCACTTCCGATTTCCAGTGTAATAATCAGCGATATAGAGAATCTCTTTGTGAAAACACCGAACATAACAAAAACAAAACGCATATTTTCTTGAAATTTGCAATAAATTAAAAGATAATCGTTCTACGGTGTTATGTCGGTAAACCGGGTAAACCCACCCCCTAAGGACGTTCAAATTTTAAGCAATGTACAAGCCCTCTATTTAACTTTGATGCAGGCTTGATAGGCGAACATTTCTGTCTTAGAATATAATTTTATCCGCCCAGGATGTGTAAAGCCCCCCGTCTAAGGATGTTTTTTTATTATCCAGGACTCTTAAAAATATCTTAAAATTAAATTAAACTTGAAGTTAACGTAACCTGTGCTGACAGAAATAATTATGTGAGCAAATTACATGCAACATCCTGTATATCATAAATTAATCTTTAACTTTCTATCTAATTTTTCTTCACCCCCATTAGGATGTGTTAAGCAGCTTTTTTTTCATTAAAACGTCAACTCGAGTTAATTTCCTTTTATCTACGCTACCATATTATAAATATTTTTTAACTTTGCCTGCAGTTTATTTGATAAGTCTGCGGTATAATTGAAAAAAGTAATGTTTATAGCAAAACTTTAAAATTTATTCATAAACTTTATAATAAGAGGGGGAAGGAAACATTTTCAAGCATAAGCTACATCCAGAACTTCCTTAATGTTCTGCAGTGTACGTTGGCGTTTTTAAATCCGGGTGAATACCGGAACAAACGGATTCCGGTTGGATATTATTGGAAAACAGTTTGGGATTCGCAAAGGGTACACTGAGACTTTAACCACATATTGTTAGCACTTTTAAAGGATTTGGGTTAGCTATTGAATTGTTTTTATTACCAGGAGTATTTATCATTCTGAGCGTTTCAGGATAACAATAAAAGAAAATAATGGTTTGTTTTTGAATCTGCAGAAAATAGAATTTAAAATTATTTTAGAAAATAGAGAATAGAAATCTTTATTTATGTTCTGATAAAGGGGAGCATTAGGAAAAAGAAAAAATCATGTACTTATGAGTAACGCAATGGCATACTTTTTCTCCAGATTTCGTTAAATTTCAGACTTTTGGCCTTAGGTAAATGTTAAAAAAACAAGCCACCCGCATTATAAAAAATAAATCCGAACTGCAAAAAACGGAGCATGCCTTAATTTATGAAAAGGACATCAAAGTGCGGGGACATCCAAAAAATTGCAAATTGCTTCATAAATTTAGATTTTTTTCAAGTTAAACTCAACAGTTGACGAGAGTTATCTTAATATTACAACTAATCTGACCTACATGCGATTTGTTGTACTTTTATTGCGCAAATTATTACCAGTTTGACCTGTGTATGTTTATTACAGTTATCACACTTAATTTTATGTCCTTACACCACTTGCAGTACTCTTTTTTTATCTGTTACATTCCCCGAATTGCATTAAAACGGTGAGAAAATATTCTAAACGACCCCAAAAATTTCTAAATTAAATTTGGTACGTTGGCTCTACATGAAACCACAGCTAACTTGATGGGGTTTTTTTAAATTTAATTTTTTAATTTAATCTGAATGCGTATTTTGGCTGTAATAATTTAAAAAGGAAAATATTTGCAAGCTTTATAAATGAGACCTGATTGATTGTCTTGCGGGACTCAATTTTTCCAAGAAGCAATCAGGTTCCTGAAAAGTTTAAAAAGTTTCCTTTTCCCTTGCTGTAATGAAAAATATCTTGCTTTTTTTTTAGTTTTTGATAGAATATTTTCCCCAAGGTATTTATACTTTTCCGGGTCAGCATTCAATCATTCCCTAACAAAATGAAATTCTGTAAAAATATCAGCTATTCGAGAAAATCCACAGAGCATTGCTCGATAAGCCTGAAAACCAGACAGATAACTGGAAGAACCATTTGCTGACTGGCGGAAGCGTGGCTTGCAACATCGGTATTTCACCGGAATTTCCATAACGCCACTGCATATCTACTTATCCGTTCTATATAATTGAATGAAGGATTGTGGAAAATGCGTTTATCATTCGAAATTTACCATATATCAATTCGACAGAGATAAAATGTAAAATAAAACCAAAAGCAATTACATATTTCGACAGGAAAGTGCGACTTTCTTGCCGAAAGTATTCTAGAGTTTTTATTCCCAATTTATTTATTTATCTAATCATACTTTCTTCACTAATATTAAGATTTAAATTTTTTTGTTAATTAGGAGCTTGCGGAAAAAGTGTCTTTACGGGCTCTGAAGCTTGAACGATATCCCCCATCGTCCTGTAAAGTGACACTTTCGTGACTATTGACTAAACTATTGTTTAAAATATAACAAAATCAGTGAGATAACTATTAAAATAATTTACTTTCGGTTTGTTAATTAAAGGAGTAGCCGAAGCAGAAAGCTGCTGTTTTGTTTAACAAATTTAAGGAAAATTTTCCTCTGCTGATCAAATTACACCTGTTTGCTTTACATTCAAAGCGTGTCATGGTTTTTTCCAAACATGAATGAACCCTATTCCCTCTTATTCAGAAACAGGATGTGAAGGAAATGAAAGGAAGGATCGATTCCCAGATTCTTGTTTCCATGGTAACTGGAAAACCGCCTCTTCCTCATAGTGTTCGTATCCATTTTATCTCGGTTGCCACTCACACGTTTCGACACATATGCTGACGTTCAAAATGCACATGACACTATCTCCAGACTGTCAGGACGAGTAGCATTCAATATAAAACTAATTATCTCACGAAACGTTTTCGAATTAGATTCCCACGTTACGTTTATCTCTCAAAATAATGATGATTTAATTATTTGTTACTATTTGAACACATTCGAATTGTTTTTTTAAGGTAAAAAAGAACACAGTCCTGTCCCTTAAGAAAATAATACATCATTATGAAAATCGCTAGGGTGTGTACTGTGTAGGTAATAAAATTTGTCCACCACCTGAATCAATTTTTAAATCACACAATCAAGAAATTTAGATCAGAACAAAAAATTTAATTATCTATGGTTGGGGTAATAATTTATTTTATATTAAAGCTTTTTTTTTATTGTATATTCCTCTAAAACCTCTTTTGAACCCGGTAAAAGTCAAAGAATAATGATTTCTGGTCTACTGATGGCCGAACACTTGCATTAGCAAAAAAAAATAAAGTATGTGGTTATAGATGCGAAACGTCCTTGAACGTGGGTTTTTGGACAACCTTAAATTAACTTTTTCTTAGAATATTTATTTTTAAACAATTCTAGGCTCTACCTACTGCCACACTGGCGCTAAACAAAAATAAGAATAAACACATCTTTATCTGACTGTTAAAAAATGTGTAGGAAGAAGCATCAGAAATTAATTTTTAAGTCTTATCAAGGTGACTCAAGTTTATTCACCTATTTTAGGCTCTTATCATTGTTTGTAAACAATATTCTCCTTATCCCTATATAATGTAGTGTAAAAGGAAAGATTTTAATTAAGCAGCTGCAGCTGTTGGTTGCTGTGTTTCAGTCTCAATTAATTACGATAATAAATTTATAACAATAATGAACATTACACTACAGTTAATAGTAATTTTATGAATTTCATCATGCAGGCCATGATAAGTACAAATTTCATTCCATTTGTTTGAGTTTCTCTATTTATCTGGAATTATTTGATCAAATACTAGAAAAAATCGAAAAAGGAAATCCTTATCCGCGAAATTCAGAACACCCTGTATACTATAAAAAAATAAATAGAAAGACGTATTGGGCTATGTACGGCTCAACAACTAAGGTTATATCGATAGTGTCTTTACTAAATGGAAGCTGCTTAGAATAAACATGCGACTCATAAGCTAAGGTTATATCGCGTTTATTTAATATTTTTGCGCATTTTTTTGAAAGTTCGTAAAGGAAGTCCATATCCACGAATTTCATAACATCCTGTATACTGTAAAAAAAATAAATAAAAAGGCGTATTGGGTTATGTAGGGCTCAACAGCTAAGGTTATGTCGATAGTGTGTTTAATAAACGCAAGCTGCTTACAATAAACATGCGACTCATAAGCTAAGGTTATATCGCGTCGATTTAATATTTCTGTGCATTTTTTGAAAGTTTAAACATTTCTTGATATTACAATCGTACTTATAATTTTGTTGGTGATTTCCCAATTCTGTATTGAAATTAAAACAGATTAATTGTGTAATGATGTAATTTTAAAATTCCAAGTTGATGTGCTCATCGTATGTAGTCCTAGATAATTTTATTACGACATAGGTACGGTAGGTACTTAATTTCTCGAGTATTTCACATATCAGGTTTTATTGTTTGTCCAATAAAAAAAGTCGGAAAAAGTTTACGATTTGTAATAAAAATACCAACACAATTATTTTCGTTTTCTCAAGTCGATAATCTTAATTTTTTATAAAGAAAAATAAAATAACTTTGTTTCTTTATTACCGATACAGAAAAAATTGAGTATCTTTTCGTAATCATACATTTTGTAATAAGGACATAAAACCTTATAATCGTTTAGCGCAAACGCTACGAATCGCAGGAGCTAAGACGATCATGCGCAGTAGACACATTCGAAAGTGTTAACGCAAGTGTTCCCTCACAATAATCTCTTAACAATTTTTATCGGTGCTAAAAAGTATATGGGCGCTTATGGCCATAATGCGTGAAATAAATTCCATAAAAAAATAATATATTAAGGATAAGTACCGACGCCATGGAATAAGCCTAAAATAAAAATTTATTTGGTACCGGATAAAATTGCGTGCTCAATAATAGTTTTTCAATTTAAAAAATCCAACAAGAATTTATTTCCGTTGCTATGTACGTTGCTGATTGCTAAATTCAAAATTCCTGATTCTCATGTTAATGAACTTGTTGAGTTTGCAAACTTTTTAAATTCCAAAGGCGTGTGAGAAGTCGTTAATAATGTAGTGCCTCCTTTTGAGGCATGCTGGCGCATATAGAATTTATAAGAAGTTGGTAAACACGGAGCGTAGTTCAAACCTTACTGACTTGTCTTTTTTTTCCGGTTTAGAGACCGCCGCGTTTATTAGATGATAAGCCTTTTTATTCTGTTTGCCCTTTATGTACGATTTACTGACACAATGCATCAATCAAAAGTTTGTTTTCTTCGAGACGAGACATTACTTAATTATTAATCTCTATCTCTTTTAGTGTCGGATTAACAGACTGCGTGTTTTCAAGGAATGAGGAAATAAAAAATTGATAAAGAATGTTCTTGTAAATAAGTTCGTAATGTGATTAGTGACTAACAAATTGTGATAACGTTTTGTTGCGAGTACTAGTGCTGTTTTATGGCACAACCCATCATGTACTGTGTGCGGTAAAATATTGAGTGAACTATGAAGTTCATTAAATATCAATCTAAGGGATATCCACCCCCTAAAAAGGGAGGCAGAAATCGCTTCATTCATCGCTTCATATACGAAGGTATGTTTATAACAAATCATTCTACCATTGATTTTGGGTTACATTTTTAAAGCACAAATATTTTGTAGTATATTAGGTAAAAATATACAGGGTGTTTTTAATTAAGATTTTAAGTTTTTTTTTTTTTAAAGACATTTATATATTATGCTATTCTATGTAGTGTAATAGTATTAGTCACGGTTTTTCCTAAATTGTCTAGAAATAATTCTTATCAAAACTCTCCAGCACTACAGGTTTTCTAGGAAACAAAATAACGTTACGTATAAGTGAGACAATTTCGTTCTAACCACATCATATTTCAAAGCTGACAGGAACAAAATAACAAAATCAAAAGAAAAATTGGAGAAACTTCAAACCTTCAGAATAATACATTTCAGTAACATTTTCAGCGTTTTCTTCACATTTTTATTTAAAACCGAATCTGAAAAATGTCACCAAAACCAAAAAAATAGGATTCAGACTCTTTCATTATACCCTACTTACTGCAAATCTAAACGCGTTTCAGGAACCATTACTTCCCATCTTCAGTATGACTGAAACTAAAATGAAAATTAAGATTTAGTTTTAGTCCTACTGATGATGGGAACTAAGTTTTTAGTTTATTCTTTTCTCAGGAGTGTGTGATAGAAATATTTGTAAGTGGCTCCTCCACCATTTTTACGAAGCCAATACCTACTTGATTAAAGAGATATTAAAAGGGATTTTGGTTACAAAATTTGAAATATAATGTCTAAAACTTTGAGGATCTGTTTAATTATAATGCAGAACATGCTATCCGGTAAATGTTTCGGAAAACCGGAGAATATTACAAATTTCTAAATTATTCCATTTGTAAAGCGCCAATTGCTTCGTGATGCAAATTTGAGAGAGGAACGTACTAATTTTGTAGGTAAAATGTGAACTATGGATTAATTAAACCATGAATATTATGTAAAATAAATTAATTTGTTGTGAAACATTTGTCATTTACTTTCATTAATACAATATTTTATTCCGTTTGTCTATTAAAGGGTTTTTTTTGCTAATTAATTAATTTCCTGGAATTAAAGTACGTTACATGGGCCTTGTATTATTTTCTTATGCAACACCATGTATGGTAAATGTAGTTACAAAGAGAAAAAAATATTATTTCTAATGAGGTATTACATGTTATCGTTTAGAAAAAGTAAAAATGGCAACCGTGCTAAAGAACTGTAAATCAAAATTTTTTAGGAGCAGAAGTGGAAATTTTGGTGCTGCAGAACTAAACCAAATAATTTTTAAAATTAATAAAATCACTTTTTCTGCTACTTTTACTCGACTCACAAAAAATTATATTATTTGATGCCTGTAGCGGCACAAAAAATAATTTACCGCATGCAATTTCAGTTCTTGCTTCACAACCCCCTGTATTAAAGACGATTTTTTTTTAATCTGATGTTTTATCAAAACATGTTTTGAGGTCAATTTATTCTAGATCTTGCAATCCCCAATACAGTACACACACATTGCAGCTGTTCTGCAAACTTTTTCCAACCTTGTCTCACATAACACTTTATAAAATATATTTGTATGTCATCTTTAATCTTGATTTTAATTATACGCGTACTTGTTATAAGAATTTATGAAGTTGTCTGAAAAATTCTCACGTAGAAAAAAATAAACGTATTATTATCCTGGTGTATAAGAATTTATCGGTGCTGTTAACCTATTTTTCTTTAACTATTTAAAATTCATACACTGTGAGTAGACAGGGAAGGTAATTATTTATTGCTACTGCAATTTAATTAGTTACTTATAAGTCTGCTACAGTTCTAGTTTATTTCAGACACGGGCAATGTTTTTATGAGTAATTACCCGACTGCGTGTAACAAGAAAATGTAATTATACGCGTAACATGACCAAGCTTAGATTTTTAAGACTGGAAGGATAATAGTAATGAATATTTCATAAATGTAGAGAGTTAATACTTAATTTTATAAATAAATATCAATAAATTATATAGTGGCAGAAAATTTACCTAAGAACCGTATCTTTAATGGAAACATTTAGGTCCTTGTTTGCAGTAAACTTTCTAGAAGTAATCAAACATTTGGTGGATTATTTTTAGGCGAACTTATGCTGAATTGCATGTTGGCATCATGCATAATCACCTATCGAAGTTGTTAAGCCACAGAACTACGATATTAGACAAGTACTTCATGGACCCTCTATAACATTTTTCAGGACAAAATCTACACTCCTTCAAATACAACTCACGACGCTTTTCCCATCAGTATGTCGGGGATGTAATAATAATTAAAGTTTATTTGTAATTTTCAAGGGTGTTTTGCTCCCTTAATACCCTCCGTGTACACATCTGCTATTTCTCGAGAAAATTAGATCGAAAATGGTATGTAGATGGCTTTAAAAGCTTTCGAGATAACGGAATATAGTATACAGTGTTCGTATACAGTGAAATTTTAAAAGCCCTCGAGTGGCGATATTACTTTTTAATATACACTTTGACAAGGGTGTTTATACTTTATAGTAATCGAGGGGTGTGCTAGATAAACTACCTAAACAAACATTAATGTTATCTATATACGAAAGCAACTTGACATTCCTAAGCTTAAAGTTGTTAAAGAATTATGTAAAATAAATTTCCAACGACTTGGTAGAGGGTTTATTGAAGCCCCAACATATGAATACCTTACACAAAGAATAATTCAAGGTTTCTTTGCTATTAAAATATTTAAATTTCTGTGCAATAGACGTGTGGGTGAACAAATCTCATCTGCCATATAAACAGATCTGTTTGCATGTGAATATGTACATACGCGATGACTGTCAAGTTTTTTTTCTTGTCGGTACATTTGTAAAGTAAAATGATCTCATAGTTGAACTTAAGTAAGTGACATGTGTGTGCTTATTGCATTAATCTAGATAAAAATAGTTCACTTCCATACAAGTGCTTCTTTAATCCTTTCTAACCGAACACATCTATGATGGAAACTTGGAGTACCTATACGACTTTTAATTTTAATCTCAAGCTGTTTTGTTTATCATCAAGAACAGGAAGAAATTCGGGGACGTACCAAACATTATCTTATCAGCTTTGGAAGCTAACCTAAGTTGATGGAAAAAATTATTACCTATCTTAGAATTAAGATTTTTAAATTTTTTTAATCCCCACCATATGTCGCGAAATTCTCTACGTACTACAAACTGATTTGTTTTTATCGGAAATTTTTTAAATTTGATACCTATTCAGTATTTTTGAGGTTCTATAGATTTACCAATGTAGCAGTGGCGTACGTAGGTTTGGTTTGAACCAAAAAAATAAAAACTCTTATATCCCGCAAGCGCACAGACCCGCTACGTGGCACATTTTGGCATATCCATCCAAGTTTTATTAGCCCCGATTCTTGTATTTATTTTTATCTTGAACGTTCACTGGCACTGTTTAATCTCACTACGATCATCTGGGTTAGGTTAGATGTAATCCTGCATGTTGGGTTAGAACCCAGCAAGCAAGGGTTGGCAAGAATATTTTCTAAATTTGGTGCTTTAAATTTATGAAGCTAAGGAACTAAAATAAAAACTTCCCCAAAGAAATTAATGTTTGTATGAAATAAAAACTCCAGTTTTTGTGTTACAAATAAAAAGTAAGAACCAACTCAAATCTAGAATAAGAAATGAAAACAAATACCTACGAAAAATACTTGGCCGAAACTTCAAGGATAATTTGTAAAAATAAAAATTATAAATCGCCCAATTTTTTAAAATAAAATGCTACGTTGCTACTTCGTATATTTTTTCTCAACGAGGATGTAATTTAAAGAAAATGACTTACATTTTTCTTAATAAAGAAAAGAATAATTTTATACTTCCGTTTCTTTTCTAGAAAGTTACTGCATGCGTATTAATTTGCTAAGTTAAAAGTTTTGTCTTTTAGGGTTAATTTCGTGAATCCCCCAACCCCCATTCGTTGTATATATGTCCAAAAAAAAAAGTAAGAGATACGATTCAAGGTACAAGGATTTATTTCGGCCTCCGTGATTACAAGAACTCCAAAATTTTTTGTAATTTTTTTTATTATAAGAATTTTTTTCTTTTTTGAAAGCTTTCATAAAACCTTCAAGACTATATTTTGTCGGTTATCATCCCCCTCAATTATTTTGTATTGTACAAAGGACCAATTTAAATCTCCCGAACTTTCAATTATATTCTGATTATTTATTTACATATTTTAGAATAAAACCAAAACAAACTTAAAGATAATCTTTCTGAGACTGACTTTCAGGAACAATAACAGATTTCAATCCGTTCCAATACCACTTCATTAATTCAGAAATAATAAATCAAACTTGGGAAATATTGTCATTGATTTATAATCAAATTCAGTTGATTTATTGAAGGCGTGACTGCAGGTACATGAAATATTGTACGGTGATTATTCCCCTAATTTAATTAAAAAAGATTTTCTCTTTTATATTAAAACTGGAACACGTAAATTTTTAATGCTCAGTATTAAAAATGTAAAACACAAAAAAAGCGAAACAAGAGCTATAAACGAAGTGTAAATATTCGCACTTAAAAATTAATCCAGAACAGCACACAATAATATACTGTAAGGTAATTTGTGTCGTCTTTTCTACTTCCATATAGTAAGCATTAAAGCGGTGATTTAAACAATTACAAGGAGTTGAATTTGTTTTGGAATGGTATGGACTGGTACAAACAAGCTTTAATGATGTTGAAAGGATATTTACCTACATTTAAATTACAGCGTAATTTTCCTTTGTATATTAAGTATGTATAACCATTTATAGACTCCGTGAAATTATATAAAAAATATACAGGGTGCTCTATTTAAAATAAACCGATTGGATTCGAATTTTAGAATTAAAAAAACAAGCTAAAAATATCCTGTATAAGTATAGTATGCCACTACTATAATTATGAAACACCCTGTATAAATAAAATTAATATTATCATATGGTCTTGTTAACCCCCTACAACTTTTATTTGAAACGTTTTTCTGTATTGTAATTAGCAAAAGAGTTATCCACCTTTCTGAACACGCCCTGTAAATATTTTTATTTTCAACCATATATGTAATGACAGCATTTCTGACATTTTTGTAAGTTGGAAACTTGACGTTTACTAACTGTCGCCGTCCAGCCAGGTGGAAAGTGATCACTTTCCACCTGGCGGGCGGCAAAGTAAAAATATCAAAATTGTAGT
The DNA here is from genome assembly GCA_963082805.1 of Hemicrepidius hirtus. Classification (NCBI taxonomy): domain Eukaryota; kingdom Metazoa; phylum Arthropoda; class Insecta; order Coleoptera; family Elateridae; genus Hemicrepidius; species Hemicrepidius hirtus. Next base: position 53,966,313 of record OY720159.1, on the reverse strand, counting down.
ATTTTCATTTTATTATTCGAAACATATTATAGGAAAAACTAATGAAACTAATTAGTAGTATTCCAATTAATTGTAACATTGGAGTTATTATAAGTAGCAATAGATATATTTAATATTTATGTTTAATTTTATGTTTCACTGAGAGAAACGTCAGTGGAGCATAATCAAGCAGGTCGTTACAGTTATACAGGAGTATGCTTTTGTCAACAATATGTCGTTTTTTTTTTTCAAAATATTCATATTTTTTACTGTTATTCCCGTCTGTTTTAGATGGTTGAAAATAAAATAGTATACAAACCACGGTGGAAAGTTTCATTTCTATCTGGAGCATTAGCTGACCTCGGCACTTCGTGCCTTGGTCAGCTATTAGCTCTCGATAGAAATGAAACTCTTTCCACCTGGGTATGTAATATACTATTTTACATTGTGTAATATTTTCCAACATAAATTTTTCACTGGAAATATTTTTAATTTAATACCCTGTTTATAGCCTGTAGGGTAAATAAAAATTGAAAGCGGTTAAAAAAAATATTTTGTTTGAAGTTAACACAAAGGGCTTTAAAGCCATTATCACTCACGTTTCTTGAAAAATGGCTGTGTAAAAATGAAAAACGAGTTAACGTTTTACCTTGTTATCTTGTTATCCTCTTCCTCTGGGTTTTCAAGAAACGCATTAAGCAACCTAGTCATATTTCATATGCCTTTAAGAAGTTTTTTTTGGCCCTTTTATCCATTAGTTGCCATTCGATTGTAGGTAGATCATTTTTTTATTTAGCGCACATACCAAACGTATCAAATAAATTTTCGTACAATTATTATATCATCGCTCTCGTTTTAATTTGAAACTAAAAAAAAATACCGTTCATAGTAGCCCAGGGTTGATCTAGTATTCAAGATCCGGTCCAAAAAAAAACGCTTCAGCGAACCAAAACACCCCGGATCGAGGACCATTGAGTGAGCTACATGCGATGCCAGCGCCATCTTTCGTTGTACCACGTTAAAAATTCGTTAAATTTTTTTTATCTACCTTGTCTCTCCCCTTGTCCTTTTTTCCTCCAGTTCATATGATTACTGCCTGTTCTTTGTGGTCTCCTCTACTTTTTTAGTCCATGGTTGCTTATTGTTTATCTTCTTCTTCTTCTGGCATCTTGTTATCTACAAACCATGGCATGAATATCAGCCGATTATTTAAATAACAAACCTACCAGTCCAAACCACTGGCATCAGACACGCATTTCTTCATCTTCCTCCCCTGTTCTCTGTTGAGCCTTTCCCTAAATATCAGATACCTACAGTAATTATTGTTAATATTGACAACTACCCTGAAATCAGAGTTTAACCCCATCCTCCACCTAGAAGACGTACTCCGTAATTTAATTTCTCTTACCTGTTACCTCTATTGGTCCACGGCTGCTTATTGTTAATATTCACAGCAATCCTGAATTCAGGACTTCCCCTATCCGCCACCCGGGGGACGCGCTCTCTAGGAGTGAGGTCTCCCGAGAGATCTGGTTAGCCAAGTAGGGTATGACTTCTGCCCCATTGATTGTTCTTGTACAACCAAATGTACGAGAGTCTACTTAGATATGGTCCTCTTCGACCTTTTTCCCATTCCCCAGCATGTTCGCCTTTATTTATACCGATTCTTTTCCTTACCCCAATCAGTTGATATGGAAGGCCTGCTTGATATTTCTATAAAATCTTTGATACCTAAGGTTCTATATCACATATAACGATCTCTTTCTAATACATACGTTTGTAACACTTTATAAACGGAAGTACTGTGGTGACATCTTCAGATGCCCAAATTGCGCACGCGGATCGACCGTTGCAAAGAATTTTAAGTACCAGGTTGCGTATTAATAATATGTATTTGGAGTAGTTACATACTATTTTAAAGAATTGTATATTTTTAATGTTCAATACTAACAATGGAAGTTTCCTTGTAGTCTCTGGTGGGGCACGTGCCCCTACGGACGAGCCGCAACTGGATACAACCTACAAATACCCAAAATCGTAATAAAATATCGTTAAATGAATATTAATAAAGTGTCCTTGAAATATCAAATATCTGTCATAATAAATAATAGATGTGTTAGCACAAAGGATTGCAAATCCCACACACACACAATTAAAAGGAAGTTTAATGTCGATTAATAGCTGCTGCCGTTCAAAAACTTTGATATAGGTTTTACCTGGCACTCCTCAGATTCTTATCTAAAACGTTTTAAAAGAAGTTTTTGCTACCTGACTCATGTTCTCGTTAACGAGAACATGTGCTCGCTGTTTAATTATTATCGCTTTCGATTTTTATGTTAATTGAGTCATATTTCCATTTAGTTTCAATTTTAGTAATGTTAACAAGAGTGTCAATGGTGTCAACGATCAACTCATGTAATTTATATGTAAATTAGTTCTTGGAAGAAATTTCTCTCAAATATTAGAGAAGAAAATTTCTAAAATTTGAAAACGGGGGAGGGGGAATTTATATCATCCACACCCCTTAACAAAAGTAAAGTACGTTTCGCTAATCTGACAGATAAGTTGTACTTACACCTTTATTCTGTAAAAAGTCGTTCACGAACAACTCGTTACCTAACGATTTTACAAAATAGGGTTGTTAGTCTCAAGTATATCCTAATGTACAAAAGGGTGGATTATGCTACTTCCAGGTGGCTTTTGCGTGTATTAAGGTAGAATGTTCTTAATTTTTTTAGGTTTTGGATTACTGACATGTCCGATTAGTGCGTGTACAGATTAACGAAACTTTTTAAGTTGAAAAACACGTTACAAATATTTTAATAATGACTTTAATAATTTATTACAGTCATAATAATTAAAAGCAGTTTATACTGGACTTGTCCGTTTTTAAGTAAAAATTTTAATAATGTCTCGTGTGTACGTTCGTTATAAGGCCCACACACTTTTAAGTATGATTTATACTACGAAAGGCATTTATTACTTTATTTATTGCCCATTATTTAATTAAGTAAAGGCATACCAAACGTAACATCTGAGCAGTGGCGGCTGGTGCCAAGGGATACAGGGGCACGTGTCCGCTGAAAAAAATTGAAATTTTTTTAACATTTTCAGGTTTTTTAATTTCATCCCAAACCTTGCCAGATGTTCTTAAATCGCGTCTAATAAGCCACGCCCATTCTGGAAAAAATTGCGCCCCGCCATTTTTACTCACTTCGCTCATCCCCTATTGTGCCCTCCAAATATTTTGGTCACTGCCCGCCACTGCATCTGAGTATAATTAACGTCTTTCTCTTAATTGTGTAAGACCTCTCTGGTCGATGACGGTTTTAATAAAAAATTTAATTGTAACCGTAAGGTACAAAGCCCTTATCATCACTAGACATAAAATTTAACATTATCTACATTTGAGATCAAGGACAAGTTTTTAATGAAACCTTGTATCAACGTTAATAAAAAAAATTTATTATTTAACTCTTTCATAATTATTACATAAGTAGGTACTGTGTTACTATTCCGCTAGGGGGTATAAAGTATTATAAAACCTTCCCAAGAAACATACACAATTTACCTTTTAATTAAATACACACATAGGAGCATAAATTTCAACAACAACCCTCTAGTAAGTCATTCTTTCAACCCCTATCGACCTTTTGTATTTTCTATTTGAAACCGAAAGGGTGATTAATTGTGGTGCAATGGGGATAGACTTGGTGTAATAAATAAATCCCCATCAATCACATAAAAATGTACACGATTAACGTTTTAGGATTTGACTGAGTTTACTTGCACTTGCACAAAGGGATTCTGTTGGAATCGGAAATTAGTAAAAAATAACATGAAGAATGAAAAAAAAATTCGGAATAAAATCATCCCCAATGGAAACCACAAACGCGTTATTAGGAAACAATTTTCTCTTGGTTAATAGAAGCTTCTTAATTTTAACACAATTTACTTTGTTTTCAGGTAAAGCGATGAGCGAGGTTGGTGTGGGTGGAAGGATAAACGCACACAGCCCCGATTCGGACTGCAACAGTAACCATCCAGGATCAACAAGCTGTCTCAGCAATACTTCCTCACAGGATATAGACTTCATCCAGGATAACTCCGACTATCAGTGGTTTTTGGATTACAAGTAAGCAAGGAGATCAAATCGAAACAATTAACTTCTTGGGACCCTAGGGGATTCCCCAAGTTCATATTTCTCTATGGCTTGCAGGGTTATTGTAAAAAAATAATTCAGGATTTGTGTCACTTTATAGAATTTTTATGTCAACCCCTTCATTCCTAATTACACCCCCTGCATTTAACTTGATACTTGAATTAAATAATTTTATTAGTTATCGTGATGGCAGTACCAACCATCATACAAGCATCCTATCGCTATCAGAACCATACGATGCAAATGATGTGGGATATTATGATGCATTGGCAAAGAATATGGATGCAAACTTGGCCGAAGCAGACATGGAAAGTTTTAGAACTGAAGATATCCACGCTCTTTTAACAAATTTACCAGCAATTTGTACGGATCCCCTCAGCAGTCAAGATGTAAGTATTATAAAAAGAAATTATTTTCTCAAATATTCTTCCATGTTTTGAAATTACAGACTAACAGACAAGGTGAAAGCTTTGCAAGTGTGTCAGGTTCAATGATGGCAAAATTTGACTTTGACAGCTCTATTAGTCCTCACAGCAGTTCCCAAGGAGAAGACTCAGCAAATTCAACATCCATGTCTATATGTAAATCGGAATTGCTCTTCAGCCCTGTTAAAGAAATTCCAATGCCAGGGGCAAATTTTAGTGTAGACTCACTTGATTGTGAATTGATGACTGAACACGATATTATGCTCACATGTCAAGCTAATAAGGATAATTATACTATTGCATTTGAAGGATCAATGACTATGTACTCTGAGGATAGCGACTATCATGATACAGGTAGGATATATTATCTAGTAGATACATTAAATATAATCTGTACTAATGGATATTGGTCCTATGACCATCCCCCTCATCTAATAGGTTAGACAGTTTTACCCGTTCTGCAGCTAGATTTGAACCAGTAGCGTAAATAGTCGCGGTTTAAACGTCTCTCGGTTATAACTCTGCGCTACGCCCGCCCCAAGGGTACCTTTTCGATTCCCCGTTTTCGGTTGAATATTATTTCAAAAGAAATTAGATTTCTCTTACTCTATATTGTCGCCTCTTCAATGTTTTTCATGATGGATTTGTCACAAAAATGGGCGCTGGTCAGACTGGAGGAAAATGTTAGATGGCGCAGCGCGGCGCTGGAAGGACGACCTTGCGACCATTTGCTACACCAAAATGGGAAAACCGTTTTTTTTTCAGTAGTTCCGTTGCTATGCCCATTGTAGTGCCTTCCTGCCTTTGCAGAAAGCTTCAGGAAAATACGGGGTCGACATATCTGAACCGCATTTCGATACGGCCGGCGCGGCGCGACGATGCATTTTCCGTCGCCGGCACCAGCAGAACAGTTTCTTTTCAGGAAGGGGGTCTGGAATATTTCAGGAAATTGTAAAAAAAATGCGAAAAATGGCTTTGACAAATTCACGATTCCCGTCCCTCCCCTCTTCTCCCAGATCAGTACACGAAGCGCTATGCATGGGTCTAACATGCCTCATACCCTTGAAACAACCCTCCCAACTATATTAACGAGTTAAACTCCTGTTGCTCCCGAATTATTAAAAAATTCTGAGTACGAGGGATCGAAAATCCGAACTCGTGTCCGCCCCATGGCCATGCGGATCCACAAGACCAAGACCGCACCCCGCCTTAAAAAATTAAATCTACTTCCTTTCCTAGTATTTCATAATTTGTTACATAAGAGTTGCAGAATGTAAAATAGAACGTTTTATTTTATTTACCTACATGTAACATTATGCCATAGGTCAGTACAATCTCAGACTAATTAGCTAACTTTCTGTTACCTATTAACAATTTTGTGTATTTGTGATTCATTAGCAGGGAAAATAACTGCAAGCACATAAACACATCAATTATCCTCATTTTTAAAGTTTCTTCTGGGTACTGTACTATAGTCAACAAAACCATTAAATATTCTTTAAAAGAAACAGAAAGTTGAACATTCCACAAGTTTATCAAAATAACAATTCAAACTAACAAATATTTACTTCCTATTAGTCCTACTCCTATCACAAAACAAATTATTTAACCAATTCCATTTCTCTTTATTAGATAAGAGTGACACAGCTTCAGGAACTGGTAGTGCTCATTGGGCAAGCAATTTGAAAACACAGACAGAGAACATTAAAAGAATAGACACGTCCATGGTACAATCAGATTCGGGTGGTTTTACAACGTGGAGTAAACTTAAAAAACGTAGCAGTGAAAATCAGTTAAGAAGACATCCTTCAGGAAACAACAATACATCTGAAGATACCAGTAGTCGCTATAGTGTTACAGATAATGTTTTGAAAAGTCAGAGTATGCCTAATTTGTACAAACAGAAGATAAAAGGATTACTTGCTAGTAGTTATTTGAGGAATCATAATTTAATAAACAGTTCGGTAAGTCTTAAATCATTTTTTTTTTAAATTAAGTTTCTATTTTAAAATAAAAGTTGTTCAGAATTAACAAAAAATTATATTTTTGTATGTGTGTGTACTGTGTATAGAAAAAAAAATTATTTTAGATTGATCCTTCAATAGTTAGAAGAAGACCTGTAAAAGTATTTGATATTCAGCATCAAATCCAGAGCAGTAGTTTAAGTGGAGCTAGTTTAGTATCAGAAATGGCTACTTCAGCAGATGGTGGCAGCAGTAGTAGTAGCGAATCAAACAAACAACAACAACAACCAAATTTCAATCTTGTAAAACTCTTCATGAAACAGAAAAGCATGAGTGCTGAAGGTATAAAAAACTTTCCTTTGTTTCCCTTATTTATTTTAATTCCCTTCTCTAAATTAGGTATGTCTACAGCAATGGATCAATCATCACTAAGTGAAAACTGGCCGACACAATCAGCAGCAAGTAATGAATCTCTAGAAGGAAAACAATCGGTCCATACAGAAACAAAAGCAAACTGTTTCGAAGATAGCTTGTTGGTAGATCAAAAAACAAATGATGGTAGCACAAGGACTCATGATTTAATAATAGAAGAACAAGATGAGGATATATCAAGGAGCGAATCTGTTGAACAACTCTCGGAAAGTATATCTAAACTTGACTCAGAGGTTGATAGTTATGAGAATGAGCATAATCAAAATAAATTCAATGTTAATAATAATAATAGTATGGAGAATCATGAAACATTAACTCCGGTTCCAAAAAGGAGATTAAAAATCCATGCAACCCAAACAAGACGTAATAACAGCTTAGGGGTGAGTTTATCTTCAGATTCATCAAGCCTTTCCAGTTTCACCCCATCAGATCATACAGATTATGGAAAAGAATCCCCTAAATCAACAGCAACGCAAATCCCAGTAAGATTAATGAACAAAAGCATGCAAACATCCTGTTACATCGATAAAAGTTTAAATAATGCCCCTTACAAACTTAATTGCCATAACGCAAAAGATTGTGTAAAAGTAATCCAACCTTCATTTCTCAACAAACTTCAAGAAGAAGGAGAAGCAGAGAAACCTGTATATGTGCTTTATCCAAATTATGTCCTACCTGATCTACAATTTTTAAATGAAAAACAAGAAGATGTTGCTAATATATTTTTAATGCCACAAAAGGGGCCTTTAAAAACTCCCCCGGCTAAGAACAGACCATTTAGTTGTAATGACGTGGAAGCACTAAAGAAAAAAGGATTTGGACATGTACGCGATTGGGATTCATTAAACTTTCTTCTTCCAAACGAATGCCGTCAAATTTTAGCTGATGTACCTGAAATTGCTCAAAAAGTTAATATGAAAGATGATGTATTCAAAAGACAGAAACCTTCTTTTTGTGCTTCACCACCTGTAAGACGGAAGATGAGACCTGCAAGTTGTGATTGTACCATTCTAGAACGTACAGGAAGTGTAGATCCAGCAAATTTATCCTCGAGTTCAAGCACGGCGACTCAACCCAGTTCTGGATATCGTGGATCCTCGACAATGCTCCTCACCGATTCCCAAAATAGTCCACAACCAACAACTAATTTTAATCCTCTTTTTGTGTATCGGTATGATAGTGTGACGAGTTCTGAAGCAAGTTTAATGACAAGTGAACGGCAAAGATCAATAACAACCGCACCTCCTCTTCCAAAAAGATCCATTAGTTTATCCCATGAACATAACAAGAAGGGTGAGATGGTTCCTCCAAGACCACCATTACCTAAAGGTAATTTATTGTTTTTTCCTCAACCTAATCATTCTTATTGTTTTTTTTTAACGCAGGAATCCTTAGAAAAAGTTTGGAAAACGCAAAACTACGCAAAAACGAAAAACCGAAACGTTACAGCATGTTTGATGTAACAGAAGCTGATATCCTGGAAGAAATCTCAAACAAACGTCATTCTTTACAAGAACAATATTATTTCCACAGAAATAAACGTTTAAGCGAAACAGAAGATGAAGGAGTAGATGCTGGAACATCAAGTTCAAGTTTAGATGAGCAACCAGAAGCAAATTTAAGAATACCAATACCTCCTCATCCAAAAACCGATATCTTACTCTCAAATATAAGTTGTGATGAACTTCTACAATTGGAGGAGTACCTTAAAATGAGTGGAATTTCTTCATCAGATCCAGAAGATCTTGATGAAGAAGGTGTAATACAATTAAGATCGTGCGTTAGCAAATTTTTAGCGCTTAAAATCAATCAGGAAGGTGGCGAACACTTTGGAGGAAAGAAAAGTGTTAGCTTTGCTGAAAAGGTCAATGTTTTACCAAAGAACCCTGAAATGAAACCACCAAATAATTCACCAAATGCTTCTGCATTAGCATACCAAAGGCATTATCAGGTAAGCAGTTTTATTTTAGTCTGTTTGTGGGTTTGTGTGTATGTATGTGACGCGTCTGACGCAAAAACTAGTGAACCGATTTTGATGAAATTTGAAATGAAGGGGTATATCGAAAATTCATCGACAAAATAAGCTTTTCAAAAAAATCCGAAACCGGAAGCGGAAGTTAGATATGTTTTTTTGGTAGCATTTTTTTCAGAAGCAGAATTTTAAAAATCTGAATAGCGCATGTGAAAGAAGACTATAATTCAAGGGAAACAGTTTTTTACCGGACTCTCTAACTTCAAAATGTCGGCCGATATGAATTTCTCAAAATTTTGACTTTAACGCCCCACAACTCAAAAACCAGTTATCTGATCAGCTTCACCAACAACTTGTTCGAAGGCCCTTTGGCGGTACTATACCATGAAGAAAAATGTATTTAGTAAATCCAAAAACGGTCCCAACGGCACTCTTCCAAAAGTTTTGAAATTTTTGAAAAATTATTACAAAAACACTGGCCACACAATTTTGTTTAAAGTTTCTACACTTATGCAGCTTGGTATTAGATACATTTTCTTTTTTTGATGATAATGCTATAATTTCACTGTGGCGCCCTCTACGAGGTTTTGAAATTCGGAAATTGATGCTCCTATAGCTCCTTTATAAGTCAAAATATGAAAAAAATTTAAATATAAAAGTTGTTCAGTATACAGATTTGCATTCGCCTAAATTTATTTTACGTCTACAGGGTGTTTGGTTTTCACAATACAATAAGCAACTTTGTTATTTTAAATGAAACACCCTGTATATTATTATATAATTGAATGCAAAATTTAATTGTCTATCACATAGTATAAGGTGTTCATATAGCTAAAATGTACGGTTGATGAGAATTTCGCGAAGCTCAGCTGCGTTTTGTAAATTTTGAAGATTTAGTATTACTACGGATGCGCGTACGTACCGAACCCGTATAGTCTTGTTTGTCGCGCTACGCATTCAAGTGATTTCCTCGCAAACCAATGTTGAATACCAAAAACAAAATGTTTAATTTTAGTATAGGAAAGTCCAGGGGGGGCGGGGGCGCACCTCCACATTTAATTTTTTTTAATTATTTCCAGGGAAAAACTCTGGCAGACATGCCTATTTGTGAAGAGGGTGAAGTAAGTCCGGAAAATTATTCTAGTCCCCATGCAACCCCTACAAGAAAGCAAACTTATGATCTCAATCAAAAAAGGCTTCTCATAAGTGCAGTTACAGATGCAGTAGAGAAACTGATCCATCACTTCTCACCGGCAACCAATCAAGCTGAGTTAATGAGTTTTGGAGATTCTTCCTGTAACCCGACAGGTGCAAAAATTGCTTTATCTAGTCTCTGTCCAGCTATGTATGCAGTTTTAAGTGATGGGTTGAAACCAAACCTTGAAACATCTTTTGGACCAATTTGCAATTCCGTATGGCAAGTGGTTGAAGCTTCAGCACAACAAGGACCTTTGACAAAGGCCCTCAATGATTTAGTTATGCGTATTAATAGTGAAGATGCAATTACTGAAGGTCTAGTCAAGTTTAATGCCTTTGTTTTTGGGTTGATAAACGTAAGATCGTTGGATGCTTGGACGAGTTACTTAAGAACAAGGGAAAGTGTGTTAAAGAAACACTACAATCCGGATTCTTTGCTTATACTTGCTCATACAGGAGGGGCTGCTGTTAGGGGATTGTTAGATACGTTGGTTACTGCATTGGAACCTCTTGCTTTGTTACCTTTCCATTTTGATTTGTTGTTTGAGTATAGACAACTACACCAAAGCTTGAAGAGGATGGATTCGTATCATCAACCTTCTAGTCCCACACATATTAAGGTAATATAAACAATATCACGATCCTGTTGAATCTATTTCTATTCCTTGGTTATATTTTTATTCCCATTTTTGATCTTTGTACTTTTTTTCTTCTGTGTCATCCACCATGTACTACCTTCTCTTCTTTTCTTTGCACAAAATTGTTTCATGAAGCTTTGTTGCTTTTCTTTAAAATTATAAACCACCAAACCTTCTTCTTTTTATTTTTTGTTCTCTTTCATCATCCCCACTACATTCGTCCTTTTTCGTCTCCATCTATTCCCATCTCCTATACTCTTCTAGAACTTTCCTATAATTTCTCCCCTTTCTTTTTCTGATCTTTCTTCTTCCATCAATTTTTCCAACCATATTAAATCAATTTTTTCTTTATAGGCTCCAGTATCACCAACAAGCATAACTTTGAAACAATGGAATCTTATGAAACTAGCTCACTCTATTCAAAGTAACTCGGCTCAATCCGTATCAGATACAGAAGAACTTTCAGTAGCTACAACAGTACGACAATTTTCACCAGACCACAACAGTACAGATCCATCTTTACCAGATCTTTTAAATTCATCCGCTTCCGCTAAAGTGCAATACAAATCAGTGCGTCCTAGATCTTGTGTAGATCCTGGAGTCTTAACAAAAGCCAGTTTTCGGTTAGGTGAAGATGTTAACAGTGTTGCCAAAAAGAGATGGTCGGGAATTTCTTTAACTTCCAAGTTATACCAAGCTTATGATCGGTTAGCTCATGAAGATACTGAAGAAGAATATACGGATAGTCTGGAAAATTGTAATAACCGTAACAAAGCTTATATGAGGGAGGAAAAAAGTGACAGTAATTCAAATGAAGATGTTCCACGCCTTCCAGAAGATGGACCAGAGTCACTTGAATCAGTTTTGTCCGATGACAAACCATTAAATGGAAGAAGATTTAAGAAATTACAACAAAAATGGGAAATGTTAAGTGGGAAGGAATCAGGTTCTCCACCTTCTTCCCCCACGCATGTTAATAAATCTAAAATTCCCAGACCTGTAACATCCCCTGTAAGACCTTCAGGAATTCCGGTCCCTGTTATATCTCCAACAAGTAAAACTGGTAAAGTTATCAAAAAAATCGTTACACCTCCTAACGGTAACAAAAAAGTTATTGGTGGAATTGTGAAGACTCCTAGTGGAAGTAATCTAGTCAAACATAGTTCTGTTAAAAAAACAAATGTAAATACAAGGTAAATATTTTTGTTACGGTTGTAGGAGTGTTTTTAAAAAAAATACGGTTTCCAGGACAAGCAGACTTGATCAACTAGAAAATGATACTCCGAAACATATTGCAAGACCCAGCAGCCTTCCTTACAAACCGGTATCGATTCAAAATAAAAACAGTAAAATTATTCAACCACGCAGAGCTGTGTCTAGTTCTTTAGGAAGAAGACCTGCAGCAGTCCAGTCACAGAATTCTAAGTAAGTAAAATTTTACTTCAAGTCATTTCAGAAAGTAAGGTTTTTTTTCTAATAGGATGGTAAGAACATTATCGCATAGGTTGCCATCAGAAAGTGGTCACTTGTCTTATAATGAAGGGGAAAGGTTAAAAGTGATCTTAGAAGTGGATGAAAAATGGTTGCTATGTTGCAGAGGTACTCAGAAAGGTTTAGTTCCACGAGCTGCAGTTATTGCAGATACAGGACGTTTCTGAAAGTAAGTTTCAGCCTTAAGCCTTTAATAGGCATAAGGCTTTATATCAAATTGCTGTATAGACTTGGAATTGTGATTTGCAACCCGGGAGGTTTGATGTCCTTAAAAAGCCCATGTGTTTCTAGTATTCTTATTAATAGTTGATTCGTGTAGGCATTTTATAATTTATATGATTAGTACCTATAGGTAGTAGATATTGTTATTGCTTACGGATGAGTTACATATGTAAGATATACGTAATCATAAGAGATGGGCTTCTGTGCTAGTTAGTTTTTAGAATAGAATGGTATTTGAGTATTCATACTTAAATATTTAAGTCAAGTGTTTGTGAAACTTTATTTATTGAGAAGAGAGATATTTATTTTTAAACATAAGTAGATAACTTTTTTTTTGAGTGCATGATCTTTTTTTAATTGAGGTACTTAATATATGAAAAGGTATTTTTTGTTATTAATAATTTCTAATACAAAATGAGTCACCCCTTGTCATTTTCCCCATATACACCAATGAGTGGAAGTGGGAAAAAAGATCATTCGCGTATGAGAGAAAGAGATGAACATACGTAAATTTATTGACATTTCATATTTTTTTTTTTAATTATTTCTTCAATGTAAGGCAATAAAAAACATTGACTGACGTTATAATTTCACAGTTTTAGCTATTATGTATGTTGTATCTCTTTCTCTCACAAGGTAGTAATGATCTTTTGTCCTACTTCCACTCATTGCTGTTTATGGCTCCTTTTGTAAATTTCTTTTGGTACAAAAAATGATCAATAAATCAAGTTCTGTTTAAATTTTTCTATTACAAATAAAAATCTACCCTGTACTGTTGACTCATCTTGTATATGGTCCTACTTCTATAATACCATTTCCCTTTCGCAAACCTAACAATTTTCTACTTTCTATGGTGATTGGGTTCTCCCTTAATTTCAAAATTTTGTCTTTAAATAATTTGTATTTTAAAAAACCACAGATTACTAATTAATAAACCTCCCCAATTTCCATCCCTTATCTTAGCATTTCTTCTGGTGATCTTGTTGGTTTGGTGCTTAATGGTTGAAGGGTACAATAAAAACTAACATAACAGTTCCAAATTTCCTTCCTTTGCATGCTGTTAAAATGTTTTACACATCCACAACCATGCAAAGCACTAGAAGTATAGATTTTATTTAAAAAAAAGCCACTTCACGTCTAAAAATTAACAAATTAGGTTTGTTTGTGGCTAAATTTTGCACCTTATTAAGTGTGAACCAGATCGTAGGTAATTCTTTTTTTTTTAATTGGTTCATGCAGTCTTTCATTGCACGCGAGTAAGCATGCATGGGCCAGGTATTCAGGCTAATACCTAAAGGATCCAGCTTTTGCTAATATTCTTTGCTTTTTTTTTATTTTTATTTAATATTAATGAGCTTATAGCTTTGGCTTCTATTTAAAAAAAATACCTTTTCATATATGTATTAGAAAAAAAAAACTATTATAGTTCAAATTTGAATTAAGTGCTGTGTATATAATTATTAAGTATCTGCTTTGCATTATCGCATTTAGTATGAATAAAATGTGATAATGTCCGTCGTTGTGCAATTCTCTTGTTTTGCTTGCAATAAAATGTAACAGAAAACATGTATTTAAGCAGAAAAGTATTAAAACTATCGATAAGTACTGTACAATATGTTATACTATTGATCAACCATAACCATAGATGTAATAGCATGAGAGGCCTTGATAATACACATTTTAAAAAAAACATCCACTGTATTAAAAAAATTATTTCAAAATGCCCAATTGCTTGAATTATGTCCAATTATTAAAAGTTGTGCTCGTTTTACCTTGTAGGTAAATTATTACGCCTTGCTTGTTTGTTACAATAATTGATATTGTTTAAATGTTTATGTGTCCCCCCCCCCCTCCCGTAATTCTATATGTATATACTGAATGCTTTTTGTGATTTTGTAAATAATTAAACCAAAGGACGACTCGAACGATAAATATAATAATTGTATTTCGACATGGATATGTATACTTATAAATACTCTTTGTTTAGTTTTAAGTTTGGGAACAATTAGTTTCGAATCATTGATGCCGAGTCATGTACGTAAATAGTCTAATATTGATATTTTTTTGTATTTTCTCTTGTATAAATTTTACTACCGATTATTATTATTAATATTATTATATTGGTAGGCATAATATGTAATGATGTACAATTTAGTCCATTCAATAAATTCTGCAAACTGTATCTATGGCTTTTTCTCAACGTAAAATATTCCCAAATTTTCCGCAATTTTGGGCATTCAAAGCATTTAAACCTAACTTGAGAAGTTCCCCCCTCTCCCTGAACCTACATTTGAAGAAACCCTAAACTGTAAAACCCATTTTTTCCACATGTAGGTACCTACTACAAGGGCACCAAATGTCTGCGTATTATGTTCCCCCCTTCTAAGACATTAAGATCCATGGATCAAACCGTTTCCCTTGTTCTGCGCGGATTTGAACTGCCAAAGTTGTAGTTGCTGCCTAAGAGTTTCCCTATTCTACCGCTTCGCTACGCCCGTTCATTTTAAAACAGAATGCTCGCAGCGACTGTAAGCATAGCAACGTCCGTTTTGCTATGGCAACCAAAATCTTGTTTACAGAAGCAATTTCAGTTTTCCAAAACTTCTAGCTGTAGTGGTGGTATATGAAAAATTGAATATCAGTTCCTTAGATTAAAATTAGAGATAAGACATAAGAAACATGTAAATCTATAGTCGGATTTTAAGAATTTTTTGCCGTAGCCTTTCAATTGCCACATACTATGCACTTCCTAAGAACTCTAAAGATACCAACTACCTAACTAACTTTTTCTAATAAAAAAAATCACGATGGAGCCATAGGTATAGGTAAGCCCAAAAAATGGTAATCCCGATAGCAAAGACGCCAGGCTTCCTACATATCTCTCATCCGTATGTAGAAAATATAACAAACGACTATTTAAATAAAATTAGGAGCTAAACCTTCAAATATTCCCTCTATCAAAACAGTATTGGAAAAAAATCTATGGAGAAATCTTCCGAAAAGTCAGGGATGTGAATATGAAGCACTGCTAGGAAAAAGAGTCTCGGGGAACTGAGGTGAAGTTCCTTATCCTGTTAAATCCAGCACCAAAAAGAATCTCTGGAGAAACAGGGTTCATACAAAAAATTCCGAAAAATAGAGAAACTGAAGAGTGAAACCGTCAGCGGTGAGAGGAAGTTGGTTCCCCTGTCAAAAACGGTAGCGGGAAAAATCTATGGAGGTAGATACGCTGGACATTACTTTTGCATTTGACCGTACATACACCAAGAATGACAAGACATTTTTCTCAGCCAAGCAATATTCTTTCCCGAGATGCGAAGCATGGAGAGAACAGTTGCGAGACTGATAAGTCTTCTCTACCGTCTTTTAAAAATGTACATTTGTGTAAAATATTTAAATAAAACAAAAGATTACGGTGAATCTATTTTAGTTGACGCAGTTGAAGTAGAAATTTTATATGTAATATGTCAAACGGTTTCACTTAGGAGACCCAATGAATATTTCCAACAACGCAACGCCCTGTATATTTTTAGCATTTTTGAATTTTAGAAATTTTTCTTAAGAGTGAAACCACCCAAGTGCACTTTCTCTAAAAGAATTACTCGATCGATCTACGATTTTATTTGGTTGAAGTCTCGAGATAAAAATTCCCGACACCTCATTAATATTTAATTCTATTTAAAAAAAGTACAATTAGGCAACCCTAAAACAGAATTTCAATATCTTCTAGAAATCGTAAAATTATACCGGGTCTAACATTTAAAACAATCAGATATGCCTAAAATATTTAATGATTTTTTGTCGTAAGATTAGTAAATCCGCAAAGATATTCTACATATATTTTTGTACAACCGTACGCGAAGTGGACGTTTCGCGTCCGCTATACAGGCCGTGAAATCCAATTTCGCGGCCGTTGTTAAGGCAACGGCCGTTAAAGTGAAATTCATTGTACCGTTATAAAGGTAACGCCCGCTAAAGTAAAACGAATTGTTTTTTTTTTGTACAACCGTACGCGAAGTGGACGTTTCGCGTTCGCTATACAGACCGCGAAATCCAATTTCTCGGCCGTTGTTAAGGTAACGCCCGCTAAAGTAAAATTCATTGTACCGTTGTTAAAGTAACGCCCGCTAAAGTAAACGGAATTGTTTTTTTTGTGCAACCGTACGCGAAGTGAACGTTTCGCGTGCGCTATACAGCGGTTGTCAAGGTAACGGGCACTAACGTAAAATTCATTGTACCGTTCTTAAGATAACGCCCGCTAAAGTAAAACGAATTGTTTTTTTTGTGCAACCGTACACGAAATGACTATCATGTAAAAATCAAAATAAAACAAAGTACATGCTGAAAATATTTTATTTGGTACAGTTGAAGTAGAAAACATTTTTTGCAGGCTTCAGTAAGCAGACCCGATGAATATTTTCCGTTTTAGTAGACTTGCGAATTTCTTGATTGTAGGTAATGGGTCGAGGTCTCAGTATGTGGATTCTTTGCTCCTCACCTCTGCTAAACAAGTCCAATTATGTTGTCAATCTAAAAAGGAATCCTGAAAGGAAACTAGGTCTATCATTAAAAATAAAAACAACATAGTTATGTCTTATAGTTTTTTTATTATCTTTCTTTTGAGTAAATCCACAAGGATTTACTCAAAAGTACAACTGTTGAGTTTAAAGTTGATTTGTATCTTCAGAAATATGCTGCTAAAACAATGAAAAAGAGTTTGCCTTGATTATTATAAAAATTTGATGTCCATTTTCTTTGTATAAGTTGAGTCTTCTTGGAAAAACCTTCTACAAAAAAAAGAGAAAAATTAATGAATAAAAGACCTAACAATTCACAATGATTTATTAAATAAAGGTAATATGTAAATATTGTAATATAATTTTACAATAGTAGGTATAAACACTTAAGAAATAAGAGTAAAGCGGTGTTTACGTTTTAAAAAAAATCGGTGCCAATCTTTCAACATGTCACTATTTATTCACATCAAAATAACAACAAAGGAACGGAAATTACAATATTATAACTTAGTATACCAAAAAATGTCTAAATCGCAGGGTTTATTTAAAACTCTTACAGACAATCGTCTTGTTTTCTTTACACTACATCATTTAAGTTTTTTTTGCATTCATTATTACACAATTACAGACAAACAAAAGTAGAGTTCCATCGTGGTTTAATATAATGAAGTAACACAAATTATAACTTAAATTTACTATATTAAATAAAGAGGTTTTTAAAGAAAAAAAAAGAACGCACAAAGTGATTATTACAATAATAATTTATAAGCATCGAATGTCCAATGCGACAAGATCTAAAATAGATGCGCTAATCGATAAAGCTTTGTTCAACACATGCCTTAACACGTTTTTCATATTCTCTTCTATTTTCCTTGTACAATTGTGCAGCCATCGAGTTTGCTGGTGAATTTGGATTAGGATCACTTAATAAAGACTGAAAATTAAATAAATCTTGCAGAAATTTATAAATAATATATAACAACTGGAAATAATTCTATTTATTAGCTTTATCATCACTATGTCATTCTGAAAAGCATATAATATTCCAAAAATTCCATTAAAGAAGAATCTAGGAGCTCAGTTTGTTCATACATTAAAGGTATGCTATTTTTTGTGCGTTTAGAAGTTTCAAAAGCTTCCAAAATATTTAATTTGAGTTTATTATCACAAGAACAAAAACATGTCAAGGCGTAATTGGGTTGTAATAAGTGTTTAGCATAATATGATTTATGTTTCTTTGTGTCAAATATTGAAATTGTTTGACCTGTGTAGACTAAATTACAATGTGAACAATTTAATTTATAAACACCCAATTTTAATAAATCGTTAGTTTTGTATTGAGGGTATTGGGCGTATTGAATATTTTTAATTGTTGTAGAGTTTTAATAAAAATTAAGAACTCGTTAATATATTTGAAAGAACTATTAAAACATGCTAAAAAAACAATTTTATCAGAGAAATTTGAAATTACTTACATAATAAAAAAAGACATTCACTTAAAGTCCAATTCACATTATAGGTCAGGTCACGGTTCGGTCTCGGACTGATCACGGTCAAGGAATTTTGTCTAGTGTTCACACTGTACGGTCATACCGCGGCCATACAACAGTCTTCTATTAGCTGCAGTGCACACATTCCCATTCCTACCTAATGTTTAATAACTTTTCAAAAACGGATCTAGCCATGATGGCCCTTATTTTAGATGAGGAAGAAGAAAATAAAATAGCAAGGCGTATATGGGTGCATCAAATGTTAAGTAAACGGAAAACAGAGGGAGTTTTTTACCTTGTATAGAGAGCTAATGGAAGACGAAACCAAATTTTTTCAATATTTTCGGATGCCCAAGTACCAATTTCAATACGTACGTACACGATTTCTTGTAATGAACAAAACAGACCGCGTGTTTGACACAGCGGACAGGTCTCGATTCGGTCAAAAGATCGTTGCGAAGAATTGCCGCGGTCAGGTGAGCGTACCGTGCTTTGCCCGTGACCGCTAGTGTGCACAGGTGCATTGAAAATACATGCTACAATATTTGACCGGACCGGGACCGGAGCGAGACCGAACCGTGACCTGACCTATAATGTGAATTGGGCTTAAGGTCATTTACTGTATTTTTGTGGAAGTAATACAGTCACTATTGAGTTTAACACTTAAACTAGTTTTAAACCTTTAGAAAAATATAATTTACAAAGGAAAATCTTCAGAAATGTATTAAATACTTCCCTTTTTAAGATTTGACCTTAATACCTGTAAGAGAAATATTTACGAGTTTGCCATTGACCCACTTACTTGAATAGAGGTTAAAATAGCTGATACATCATACGTTGGACTCCAACGATTTTGTAAAATATCTAAACAAATCCCTCCGTCTGCATATACGTTTGGATGAAACATATGACTGACGAATCGAACCGTGGGCGGTTTATTAGGGTACTCTTCTGTGAATTCGATGGTTAGTTTAAACGTTCCGTCTTCAAACGGCGTGTCATGTGGACCAAATATAACAGCGTTCCATATCATAATATTATTGTCGGTGGGTGCTCCACTTACACCAGTTGGTGGGTCTTCTTGCAACCTAGATTCGACCGAACACACCAAAGATTTTCGTATTAAAGACGTGGCTTGATTTTTTGCGTTTGATGTTGCAATACATTATTAGATCTTGTTGGTCCACACAAAGCATAATTTAAGACATGAATCATTTTACAAACCTTTTGAAATCTCTCATAAGGCGTCGTCGTGCAGGGGTAGACATTTCAAAGTAATCTAGGTGTAGTTTTCACTAGCAGACGGTTAATGAGTGATTAATTTTTCACTTAATATACAAGAATTTGCTATAAATTACTTAAAAATTTACTTTTTAGATCTTGGATGATACACGATTTTCACTGGCATGACGTATTACTAACTAGACGGCTGACTTTTATAAACAAAAATAGCACTAGCCCTTCGAGAACAAATAGGTTAGTATTTTCTAGGGACTTTCGTGCATGACTCACTAAAAATTACTGCGATTTACATTGGCACCAATCATGTGACTCTTGATTAAGTTTTTGAATTATTTTGGAGGGAAAATCTCCCTGAAAGTCGCGCCTCCTGAAAGATGATCGATGGGGATACACGAAAAACTAGCATTATGATCGACACGTTAAAAAAGTGACTTTTCCAGACTGGTGTAGATTAATCATCAATCATTTACACTCACTGGAAAACAGAAGAAGGGGGGAGAAACGGGGGCTTTAATGCTTCTCTGAGGCGCTTTCCAATTGCAAATGAACTGATCTGATCTGATCCTATAGTGATCTACTCGAATATGTGATACGTAACAATAGGCGCTATCCAATTGCACTGCGAGTTGCTCTCGAACTGCACCTTTACTTTCTAATTGACTGGAGCTTGTTGCACCTGAACTGATCTTTTTACTTTTACCTTCCCTCGCCCCTCAAAGACCAATTTTTTTTCAGCGGTAGTGCTATACAAAAAAAAAATGTTCTAGCTCACTTCAAAAAATATTTTGCATGGCCTACTATGAAAAAACAGTTTTTCTATTATAACTAAGCGCGGATCTACGTGGAGGAAACGGGGTAATTACCCCCCAAAGGCACAAACAAATTTCGCGTTGAACATCATCGCCTGGGGGTTCTCCGTACCTCCAGGAGCATTTACCCTCTCCCCACCAATCATCCATATATCAAACTCTATATCAGTGGAAAGGAAAAAAGAGCTTTTTGTAAAGGTGGCATGGCCGCCTTTGACGTATATTTCAAAAAGCAAGTTAATGTCAATATCTTGAAAAGTTGGAGACTTACAAAGATTTTACAATATTCTCTATGATATTAGGAATGTATCTTTGAAATTTGAAAATGAAACAGTTATTACTCAATGAATACTTAATGCATAAAGCAAGAATTGTCTGTTTTAATCGCTAGGATTGAATGATTGTCTTCCTAGTTGTGCCAAAGGTCTCGAAAGTTTAAAATATCGCCTCAATTAAATGACATCAATGCAACAAGTTTATGGTTGTGTCTATTTCAGTTATGAAATAGATTTTAATGACTTCTTGCGCTGACAAATTTATTAATATCATTTGCAAGCGTTACGCATCACACGCACTGCAAAAACGATCTTGTCTGACATAAATTCCTGTAATTATTACAACCACTTGTAATGCTTTTTTAAAGTCCTACAAGAAAAAAATTACTTTTTCCAAAATTTAAACTAAACTAAATTAATTCATTTCTTTACGCATATTTAGGATCATAATGCGTTTTCTATCATCTGTTTGGATGTCTTTGACCCATTACTGGTTAATGAATTTAAGAATGAGCTGGGAATCTCATCAAAAACATTACGTCATCACTAACACATGTTACTTCCGAGTTTGTAAATTAGTTTGTACTTTTTTATGTAGTACATGTAAAAAAAAAAAAAACTTATGCTAAATTAGAGACAAGGAACTTTACAATTTATACCATTGTTTTTTTTAATTCTTTATGAGCTCTTAAATCCTAAACCTAGCTTGATGACTATGCGTTTTTGCAATTTTTTCTGTGGTATCATCTAAGCATGAAGACTTGCTAATTTAAAGTTTTATTATTGTGCACTATGTCTGTGTCTATTAAACAAGACTAAATTTGTCAACACTACAGCTTTTGTTATGACATACTTTTTATAAATTCAATTAAAAACTGTACCAATCAACTTTTCAAACTTTTTGGCAAATTATTCCACTTCTTAGAACATGACGGAGGAGGACAAGCAGGAAGCAATCCGAAGAATGTCCTATGAAAGGGTGGAGGTCTTCATTTCTTCAAATATGGGGTAAAGGATATTTGGGCTTAGTCGCAACCAGCCACCATTCCTTGTGGGAGAGAGGGTTTAGAACAATTCACCGCCGCCGGTTCGCCACGACCACTTCGTTGTAACCCAATTTAATGATTTTTAGTTTGGGTGTGGTTTGCACCCCTAACGACTTATAAGCGACTCGTTCACCAACGATTATCGGTGTTTGAAAATGAAGTTTTTCGTTGGAAATAAAAACTCAGAAGGAAAGAGGAGTTGGAAATAATCTACAGCGTGTCCTGGTTTAAGAGGAAATTTTGTTTCTATTATTCTCTCTCACTTTCGCTACCTCCCCCCCCTCTCTCTCTCTCTCTTTCTAGTCCTTAAGGGAACCGTAAGGCGAAATAACTGAGATTTCTAAATTTGGTCATTTTTTTATTTGAAGAAAAACTTGAAGAGAAAACTTCCTATTACATTCTCGGTCGCCTTTTCGATGTCCCATTGGAATTACGATTAAAAAATTTGCACACGGTTATTAAAACTATGTCGAGCCTTATTAAGCAGAATGGAAACAAATTGTAACACGTGCTAGTATTAACAACCGAACAAAATCTATGTGGATGATTTATTTAGAGCAAACATTCTCAATAGCGTCTATTTATTTTTATTGCTTTTAAATTGAATTGTGACAACAGTAGCTCTTATTAAATAGAGACGCCGTATAGCTATCTGCCTTTTATATCATTATCGCATATAGAGATGATTATGTAACAGATTTACAAGAAGAAGATTTCGAGTACTAGTAGTAATTACATAAATTATCGGTCATTAGTCAGGGAGGACACTCTAAAAATATCTGCTCGTTGATCTGCAGATGTACCAATTAATGTCTGTTGCTGTTTTCCTAATAAAACTTTCATAGGAAGAAATGTTCAAAGCTTAATTATTATTATGCATAGCATTACAACGTCATAAAACATACAGTGTGTCCACGATTGAGTGCATATAAGGTGTAAATGACAATTTTTTTTAGAGTTGAATCTTCATGTTCTGAGGATCGCTCCTGCTTAGTGTCAAACTAAGATATTGAAAAAATGAACCAAATCAATTATTATACAGGGTGTTGTTTTGGCCTAAATCTAAAAATTAGTCAAGAGTAAACTGTCTTTATTTTAGCAGATATAACAAAAATGTATTAGAAAAAGTTGTTTAGAATTAAAAGTTATTGAAGATTTTCAACTTTTATACAAATCAGCCTACTTTGATTTTTTTCATCAAAATCCAATACTTTTGAACTCATGTTTGTAACAAATAAGGTTTAGTATTTTTTTAATAAATAATTATTTGTTTTTCAAGTACTTTGTTTAATTGCTCTTCATGCATGGGTCATTAAAACCATAAAAATCTCATGTTGATGAAAAATATCAAAATAGGCTGATTTGTATAAAAATTGAAAATCTTCAATAAATTTTAATTCTAAACAACTTTTTCTAATACATTTTTGTTATATCTGCTAAAATAAGGACAGTTTACTCTTGACTAATTTTTAGATTTCGGCCAAAACAACACCCTGTATATTAATTGATTTGGCTCATTTTTTCAATATCTTAGTTTGACACTAAGCAGGAGCGATCCTCAGAACATGAAGATTCAACTCTAAAAAAAATTGTCATTTACACCTTATATGCACTCAATGCGTGGACACACTGTATGTACAGGGTGTTTAGAAAACCGATTTTGTAACCAGGAAATAGGACCCACTTTGATAAAGATAAAAGTCTTTGTGCAATCTTAAACGATAAAACAAGGGGTTGTTAAATGTTGATTAAATCTCGTTTTTTGTTATTTTTAACAAAATTTCTATCCCCCTTAGCACCAATTGCACCGGTTACACTTAAATATAAGCGTCGCTTAAAAGATTAATTCCCATGGATACAAATTGTTACAAGAATTGTGTCCATGGCAATTGATTTTTTAAGCCACGCTTATTATTTAAGTGTAACCGGTGCAGTTGGGCCTTAGTAAAATAATTTTAATGCGACTTGAGGGGGGGGGCGTAAATTATTAAAATAGTTTGTTATAATTAATTATTTTGTTTAGAGTTAACTTATATAAAACTTCTTATGTTGAAGTTCAATAAAAAGCTTAAAAGCTCTCTTCATAAAAGTAGCAACATGTGGTTTAATTTAAACAGCACTAAAAAGCCTTAAGTAAACATGTTTTAAAATCTTGTATTTCTTAACTAAAACAAGGATTTTTTTTTAATTTTTTCAAAATACAAAAATAATTATTAAATTAAAAAATTTGCTTTAAAAAAATTAAATAATTAAAGCCGACTTTAATATTAATAATCCTATAATGTAAAAATTATTTATGGCTGTGTCCTCAATAATTAATTAAAAAAAAAATTTAAATTGTTATACAAGCCTAAATCAAAATTAATTTCAGCATCAGACACAACAATGCGGTAGATGCAAAAGCTCCTCCGCAAATTACTTAGTGTTAAGGAAGTTATTAATTCTTACATTTAAATGATGCAGGGATCCCTTTGCCCCGCGTTCTTGATATAAAAACGGGAAAGAAGTCCCGCGCGCCAGAAGGTCCCTGCCCTGGCACGGGGCACTCGGGATTATGAGGGCTGCGCAGCCCTAACACGTTTCAACAGTAGTGCTTTTCAGTTTTAGTGCTAGTGTTTGATTTTATAAAAATTAGGTGAACAACTTTTTTTTTTAATAAACTAGTGAATTAATTTTCTTGAAATAATATTAAAATTAAAAAGTTTTTCTTAGATTACAATGGCAAGTGTCAAACTTTTTTGGGCAATATTCGTAGCGTTTATGTTTTTAAAAACCACAGCAGAAGCCCGTTCTCGTAAAACGCGTCTTCGACCTCAAGCACAACAAGCTGAAGGAAGTGGAATTCAAAATCAACAAGGCCAGTATGAAGATTACGAAACGGAATATGAAGATTACAATTACGATTATGATGATAAGAAAAGTAAATACCATTTACTTACCAATTAATTTCAAGAAATTAAAATATTTTTTCAGCAAGTACTTTCTCGCCTGCGGTAATATCTGGGGTAAACCCAACCCCTCAACCTCCAGATGAAAGGCCTGTAGTACCTGAAACCACGGAAATTTTCCAGCAACCCCCTGATGAAATTCCCACCCCAACACCTACAGGAACGGTAGATGTTCATATTTTACAACCAACAAGACTACCACCGGTTTCCCCATACAGTTGCTCGCAAGATGGGCAATGGTATCGCGAAGGACAATTCTGGAAGCCTAACCATTGCACCAATTGTTCTTGTATCGCAGGTCAAATTAAATGTGAAACAGATCCAAATTGTGGTAGACCTAAAGGTTAGTCTTCTGTACAATCCTTTATTTTATGTAACAAACCCATTTTCAGGAACAAGACCACCAAAACCACCAGCTACTACATCGTATGATGTTTCTCCCACCGATCCATTTCCAGGAACTCGTGGAGATTCAGGATACCCAGGAGAACCAGGACATCCTGGTGAATCTGGAACACCCGGAACTCCAGGATTTCCTGGTATCCCTGGACCTCCAGGTCCTCCCGGTTCCGCACCCGATCTCACACATTATTATCAACAATTAGCCCTTCAACAAGGAGGAGCAGATAAAGGACCTTCGTATCCTGAACCATTCCAGTTTTTACAAGCTCAGGTCGGTCCTGTTGGGGCACGAGGACCTCCAGGTCCACCTGGGTCATCAGGTCCACAAGGTTTCCAAGGAACAAGAGGAGAGAGCGGAGAATCGGGTCCTGGCGGTCCACCAGGGCCCCCAGGGCCAAGAGGTTTACCAGGATTAGCTGGAAAAGATGTATGTTGATTGATTTCCTAATTTAGATTTACCTACTCCGCGTTCATTTATTTTATCTAACTCCTTCATTTGGGATTACAATACTACCATAAATGATTTTTTTTAGGGCGAGTCAGGAGAAGATGGAGAAGCAGGTCAATTAGGTGCAGCCGGCCCTTCGGGTGCTAGAGGTCTTCCAGGAATGCCTGGCTTACCCGGCGTAAAAGGTCACAGAGGTTTCCCTGGATTAGACGGCGCTAAGGGTGATCAAGGCCAATTTGGAGAGAAAGGAATGCAAGGTACTCCTGGTCCAACTGGCGCAATAGGGCCTGTTGGAAATTCTGGACCACGAGGAGAAAGGGGTCGGGAAGGACCTTCAGGACCTCCTGGTATAAGAGGAATTGATGGAATTCCAGGTCCTCCAGGACAACATGTAAGAACACTATATAGGATTTTTAACTATTATAATTAATTTTATCTACAGGGTGCTATTGGTAAACCTGGACCTCCTGGTTTCCCTGGAAGCAATGGAAATAAAGGTAAAAAAAAATTTAAATAATATGATAACACAATTTTCCATTATGAAACCTACACGAAACTATATCGCTATATTTTGTAATAGGCGATCAAGGATCCCCAGGACCTAAAGGTAGTCAAGGATTACAAGGACCCAGAGGTATTATTCTTTCTCCGATTATTATAAGTTTTCCGATAATAAAAACGAATTTACTATTTACAGGTGAATCAGGGAGACCTGGGCAACCCGGAGATTCAGGACCACCTGGAGCAGCAGGCAAGGACGGATATCCTGGAGAAAAGGGTAGTTCAGGATCTCCAGGTTTAGGAGGCCCACCAGGATTTCCAGGCGCTCGTGGCCCTCCCGGCGTTGCTGGTAGTCCCGGAGAAGTTGGACCTAAAGGTGGCCCGGTAAGTTTTCAAAGGATCATAATTCAATATTTTAAAACGTTCTTATTTTAGGGAATTCCTGGAGAACGTGGTTATAAAGGAGAAAGTGGACTAAAAGGTGAAACTGGTATTGCTGGAGCTAGAGGCCTACCTGGACCTGTCGGTCCTGAAGGCAAACGAGGAAAACGTGGTATGCGAGGACCTACTGGACCAGGTGGACCGTTAGGAGAACGGGGACCTCCTGGAGCCAGAGGTTTACCAGGTCCAGATGGAGCACAAGGTTCTAAAGGTAAGCGTTTTAGTTATTTATATTTTAATTTCAAATCCATTTTAAAAAATTTCTTTTGTAGGACAATCAGGAGAACGTGGAGGTATTGGACCACATGGTCCGAAAGGTTCGCAGGGAGAAGCAGGTCGGCCAGGTCCAACAGGATTACAAGGTTTGCGTGGTTTAACCGGACGACCCGGACCTCCAGGAAAATCAGGAAATCCAGGAGAACGAGGGTTGCCAGGAGCTGATGGAAAATCAGGAGAACCCGGTCTTCAAGGGTTACAAGGTTTACCGGGACCTTTAGGTATTCCAGGAGATAAAGGCCCACCAGTACGTTGCCAACTCTTGCAAACTAAAATTACGCTAAGAATTATTTTCTAAAATCTAGGGTGAATCAGGAAAAGATGGAGAACCAGGGCCTCCCGGTACGCCAGGACCTCGCGGAGACGCTGGTAAAGATGGATCTACTGGTCCTCAAGGACCACCTGGACCTGCAGGACATGATGGTGACAGAGGACAACCAGGATCTGCAGGACCACGCGGTTTTCAGGTAATATTTAAAGACCGTTTATAAAATAAAAATCACTGTATAAGGAATATGTTTTACATAAAGGGTCTACCAGGAGCACCAGGTAATCCAGGATCTCCAGGTAAAGATGGAGAAGCAGGTGTTCAAGGTCCACAAGGACCAATTGGTAGTCCTGGTGGAAGAGGAGAAAGAGGTTTCCCTGGGGAAAGGGGACCTATTGGACAACCAGGACCTACAGGATCAAGAGGAGAAACGGGCTCGCAAGGGGGAGATGGACCACCGGTAAGCTTTTCTAAATCACAGTTAAATCACTAAACATTTACAATTCTAGGGTCCACCAGGATCAAGAGGAGAGAAGGGTCATTCTGGACTACCAGGTCTTGTTGGTTTACCAGGTATAAGAGGCCCAGCTGGTCTCCAAGGGGAAAAAGGGGAAAGAGGCTCGTTCGGACCAACGGGACCTGAAGGACCACCAGGACGTATAGGAGAAAGAGGCCTGCCAGGGCCTGTTGGACCTGTTGGTCCTCCAGGTGAACCAGCAGAAAGGGGAGAACCAGGACCTCCTGGTTTACCCGGCGAACACGGAGCACCTGGAGCTACAGGAGAACGTGGAGGTGTAGGTCCACCAGGTCTACAAGGTAAATCGGTTCATTTTAGTGATTTCAATGTCTTACAAGTCCATTTTTGTTTCCTAAAGGATTCCCTGGACCGCAAGGTTTGTTAGGACTACCAGGTATCAAAGGAGAACGGGGATTAGGAGGATTTAAGGGAATGCAGGGAAATCCAGGACCTGTAGGAAGACCTGGAGAATCAGGCCCACCTGGATTAACTGGTTTAACTGGATCTAAGGGTGGTAGAGGTGAACCAGGACAACGTGGAGACGCAGGAATTATGGGTCCCCCTGGAAGGCCAGGAGAACCAGGCTTAGCAGTAAGAGTTTATTTTTGTTTCTATCTATTTATGTTGGTATTTATAATAAATTATATTTTAAAGGGACAACCAGGCAGTTCAGGTCCTCCAGGGCCTCAAGGTATACCAGGAATTAAAGGTTCTTCAGGGGATACAGGAAGGCCTGGAAATTCAGGACCACAAGGTTTACCAGGTGCACCTGGGCCAGAAGGTCCTAAAGGCGATACCGGTAGCGAAGGACCGAATGGACCTGCTGGTCCAGCAGGTCCGCAAGGATTGTCAGGTGAAAGAGGGTCACCTGGTCTGCCAGGTCCTACTGGCCCTTCAGGATTAAGAGGCCTCAGAGGACCATCCGTAAGTTCCTTTTTCTTATTAGCCAGTTACACATTTAGTACATGTCTTTGTTACTAGGGCGAAACAGGAGGACCAGGAAAACCAGGAGGCGAAGGACCTCCAGGTCCTCAAGGTTTAATCGGACCTGCAGGTTTACCTGGACCTAGCGGAGATCAAGGTCCCGAAGGACCACATGGTAAATCAGGTCCCCCAGGAATTTCAGGAAGACCAGGCGACAAAGGACCTATGGGACCATCTGGTCAACCTGGAACGAGTGGACCTACTGGACTACCGGTACTGAATTAAATTAAAATTTGTCAAAATTGACCAACAACTATGTATTACAGGGTGCCCCAGGTCAACCTGGAGGCCCAGGCCCAACTGGAGAACGAGGATCCCGTGGTGAAACTGGCCCTCAAGGTGTTGAAGGTCCAATAGGTCCAAGGGGTAAACCAGGCGCACCTGGTGAACAAGGCTTCAAAGGAGACAGAGGAGAGCTAGGACCAATAGGAGCTAAAGGCCATCGAGGTTTGATTGGTCTTCAAGGGTTACCAGGTATCCCAGGCCTTGCCGGTGAAAAGGGAATGTTAGGAATGCAAGGGTTACAAGGTAAAGATGGAGAACCAGGACCAAGAGGACCACCTGGTCGTGACGGTAACCCAGGTCCACAAGGTGTTCCAGGAAGTCCCGGAAGTAGGGGATTAAGTGGAGATAGTGGTCGACCTGGTATGGATTATAATTAATTTTATGTAATCAGAAAATGATTACTTTTTCGATAGGCGGACCTGGACCAGCAGGACCTCCTGGTCCACCAGGCCCACCAGGTGATGGAATTGGATATGACGCAGCTGCTTTGGCCCAACTTCTTGGGCAAGGACAACAAAATCAAAAGGGACCAGATCCATTAGGTGATGAACCTGTTAGAATATTTGGAAAAGAAATTTCTGAAGAAGAAAGAAGAGAGCTTGTTATTAAGGCTTATGAACAACTGAAGACTTCCTTTGAACGTTTCAAAAAACCAGATGGGAAAAAGAGTTCGCCTGGAAGAACTTGCAGGGATATTGCTGCTGCTTATCCCAATTATGAAAGTGGTGCGTAAATATTAAATTCGCCTTCGCCGTTTCCTTCGTAGGTTTTAGACCTGTTCCTGTTTCCTTTCGCCTATTTTTAGGAGTGTATAATGGTGGTTTATAGTAAAAATTTTTAGGTGAGTACTGGGTTGATCCCAATGATGGAGACGCACGTGATGCAATTTTAGTTCACTGTGATATGAAAAAACGAGCAACTTGTATTCTTCCTAAACCTGAAAGATCTCCTGAAATTACATATGTAGGACCAGAACCTGAAATATGGATTAGTGAAATGGAAAAAGGAATGAAGGTACGTCATGGACAAAAATAATGACCCTACAACCCTTTTGACGCTTTACACTAATTTCTGACACATACCTATCCTCTTGCTATCTGGCGCTCTTTGAGTGGCAGATAGGAAGAAGACGCGTGTCGCAGGTTACTATAATTCGTAAAAAGGGTTGAATACGCATAAGGCGGTGGAGGGACATTATTTTTGTCCATGACTACCTACGTTTGATAATACTTTTTTGTGAATGATTGGATTTAGATTACATACAAGGCTGATAGTAACCAAATAGGATTCTTGCAACTTTTATCTACCCAAGCACAACAAAATATTACTTATCACTGTAAGAATACTGTAGCGTATTATGATGAAAAGAAGAGGACCTACAGAAAAGGTGTAAAGTTAATGGCATGGAATGATGTTGAGCTCACACCACGTGGAAATCAAAGATTACGTTTTGATGTAATTGACGATGAATGCAAGGTAAAAATAATAATCAATAACTTAATTAAAGGCAACTATACAAATTATTTTTTAAATTTCAGTTCCGAAGGAATACCTGGTCTAAATCACTTTTGACTTATCAAACAGATAAAGCAATTAGACTTCCAATTACAGACATTGCAGTTCGTGATGTTGGAGAAAAGCATCAAGCATTTTGGGTTGAAATTGGGCCTGTATGCTACAATTAATTTTTTTTGGAATTACAGTAGAAAAACTAGATTTTTTTCTTTTATGTTTGTACAACCAATATACCGTGTACTGCCATTTTCGTGTTCAATAAGTTAAGAAACCTTTTTCCAATACACTTGTAAAATATGTTACATTCTTTAGATATAATGGTGCTATAATAATAAGTGTATATTTTAAGATAATAAAATTGAATATTGTAAACTATTTGTTTTAATTCGTTTCAGTTAGATTGAAATAATTATTTTGCATACAAAAACTGATCTCAAAGGCTTTACATTTTTGAATACAAATTTACTTTTGAATTTAAAAATAAAGAACATTTAAATATCCCGCCATTATCTCAACCGGAATTGCAGTGTAGGTTTTACTTAAAATTACATTAAAGAGAAATTCGAGTTATTGTGACAATATTTAAAACATTTTTAATTGAAATTGGGAATTAATTGTGATGAGCAACATTAAAGATTTAATTAAAAATTAGTAAATCTTATGTAATCATGACTGTTTTGACCTCCAAGTGCATTTGTTTGCCAATAAATATTCCCCTCTTTGTTTAATACAATAAAATTTTCTATCTTTCCTCTCTTTTTATTAAAAATTTATTAGGTTGTCGTCTATCTGTCAGTGGAGGACGTGCAAAGGTTTTTCTCGTCAGTTTTTGGTGAAAATCGGTGTAAAACTAAAATAAATCACAATGGTGATGCAAGGAATGACTTTCGCTAGCCTTAAAAAGCACAGGGCGGTGAGTATAATCAATTTTCTTAATATTGCGTTTGTGGATATCTATTATTACTTTTGCAAAACAAAATACCTGCCAAAGAAAGTGTTTATTTTTAAAATAATGCTGTAATTGCTACAATTGTGTTCTTTTGCAGTTAATTCCATTGTATGTGTGCACTGCAGTAGGCGCCGCTGGAGCTATTGGGTATACCTTACGGTTAGCCTTTAGAAACCCTGACGTTGCTTGGGCCAACAAGGCTGATGGAAGTTCAAACGAACAATATAGGGCAAAGCAGTACAAGGTAATGTGGGATAAATAAAAAGTTATATAACTGCTTAATGAATAATTTTTCTAGTTCTATTCTCCAAATGTCGATTATGATAAAATGGAAAATCCTGCTCCCAAATTCTAAGAAGTTTAATTACAAACTAGTTATTTCGTAGATTAATCGGTAAATGTGATGTAAGAAACTTATTCTCTGTAAATAAACAATTTGATTGAAGAAGTGATTTTATTTATACCCACACTAATTATATCGAAAACTAGGGAACAGGTTTTATTATTCATACCAGACATTAAAGAATGATTTTTTTAAACTAATAGTAATTTATGGTATAAGTTCAGGAAGGGACTATTAAAGTATAAGTTTAGAAGGTTATGGATGAGGTGAATCCAGAATTTCTATACGAATACTTTAATAATAACTTCACAGATGTGTATCGTACATTTTATTTCATTACTATAAAATAAATTTGTCTAAACTGCAACTAACCTTTATGATCTTTTTTGACGGTAAATGTTTTGAATGTTTTATTACAGTATAACATTAATTTACTACCACTTAATCTAAATCTAATTCTATAATAATCAAAGGTTAAGATTTAAACAGTTTGTTTTGATCATAATTTTCTGTTTAAGGCATGTTTATAATCACATACACTGTATTTAAAAGTTTGCTACATATATATAACGCCTGAAAATGTCAATACATTTATAGTCACTCATTCAATATTTGGAAGGTTTCTCACCAGTAGGTGTCTTCATATTATGTTGCTGTGTTCAGAATAGATGTAGACGGTTTGCTATTTAAATAGTTTTTAACCTGTATGGGTCTTCATATGATTTAGTAAGGTTTTCCTCCATGCACTGCTGTATTTACAAATATTGCATTTAAACGGTTTCTCACCAGTATGGGTTTTCATATGATCTTGTAGGGTACTCTTCAGTACACTTCTATATTCACATATATTGCATTTAAATGGTTTCTCACCCGTATGGGTTTTCATGTGATTTTGTAAGTGATCCTTCCGTAAACTTCTATGTTCACATATATTGCATTTAAATGGTTTTTCACTGCTATGGGTTTTCATATGTCGTTGTAACAAATCCTTCCGTGAACCTCTATATTCACAGATTTTGCATTTAAATGGTTTCTCACCCATATGCGCTGTCATGTGATTTTGTAAGGTTCTCTTGCGTGAGCATCTATATTCACAGATATTGCATTTAAATGGTTTCTCACCTGTGTGGATTCTCATATGTTGTTTCAAGTTACCCTTCACTGAATATGTACATTCACAGATATTGCATTTAAACGGTTTCTCACCAGTATGGGTTTTCATATGATCTTGTAGGGTACTCTTCAGTACACTTCTATATTCACATATATTGCATTTAAATGGTTTCTCACCTGTATGCGTTGCCATGTGATTTTGTAAGGTTGTCTTCCGTGAACCTCTATATTCACAGATATTGCATTTAAATGGTTTCTCTTCCATATGGGTTTTCATATGACCTTGAAAGGTACTCTTCTGTGCACTTTCATATTCACATATACTGCATTTAAATGGTTTCTCACCCGTATGCGTTGTCATGTGATTTTGTAAGGATTTCTTCTGTGAACATCTATATTGGCAGATATTGCATTTAAATGGTGTCTCACCTGTATGGGTTTTCATATGTTGTTTCAAGTTACCCTTCATTGAATATGTACCTTCACAGATATTGCATTTAAACGGTTTCTCACCCGTATGGGTTTTATAATGATCTTGTAAGTTACTCTTCAGTACACTTCCATATTCACATATATTGCATTTAAATGGTTTCTCACCCGTATGCATTGCCATGTGATTTTGTAAGGTTGTCTTCCGTGAACCTCTATATTCACAGATATTGCATTTAAACGGTTTCTCACCCGTATGGGTTTTATAATGATCTTGTAAGTTACTCTTCAGTACACTTCCATATTCACATATATTGCATTTAAATGGTTTCTCACCCGTATGCGTTGCCATGTGATTTTGTAAGGCTCTCTTCCATGAACCTCTATATTCACAGATATTGCATTTAAATGGTTTCCCACCCGTATGGACTTTCATATGATCTTTTAAGGTACTCTTCCGTGAACATCTATATTCACATATATCGCATATAAAAGGTTTCTTGTCTGTAAGACTCTTAGGTGTCTGAAAATTACTATCCCGTTTACTTCTATAGTCAAATACAGCTATTCTATGCTGTTTTAAACTATCATCTGCATGATTGCTTAAGTTGTCCTCCATTAGGCATTCTTTGATGTATACTGGAGAATCTAAACGTTCGCCTTGAATATCTTGCTTGATTTCTGTTTTTCTGTTGTCAATTTCGTTTTTTATATTCAGTTCCTCGGTCAGCAAAGGCTCAGTCTTAATATAAATATCATCATCATCATCATCATGATTAATATTAAATTTCACATCAGGAATTTCAGATTTTATTTGGGTACTATCCAAAAGTGTGCTGGTATTTTCTTGTTTTACTGAAATAATTAACACTTTACCAAAGTATATTTCTCAACAATGATGGCTATTACTCACAACGATTAAGCCTTAAACTAACGAGTAAACTAAACTATCCAACGTGAAAGACTTTCCAGGGACTTCCCAAGTACTCTACCGAAGGACCTCCTACAGACCACTCAAAGACTTCTCTGGGACTACCCGGACTTCACAAGGACTACCCAGAGACCTCCTACAGACTTCTCTGGTACTACCTAGACTTTCTAGGGACTTTCCAAGAACCAGCCAGGTTTCCCAAAGACTACCCAGACTTCCCATGGACTAACTAGACTTCCCAGGTACTGCCTAACACTTCCCAAGTACTACCCAGACTACCCGGACTATCTAGACTTTCTAGGTACTGCCTAACACTTTCCAAGTACTACCCAGACTTCCCAGACTTCACATGGACTATCTAGACTTCCCAGGTACTGCCTAACACTTCCTATAAGTACTACCCAGACTTCCCAGAGACTACCCGGACTTCCCACGGACTATCTAGACTTTCCAGGTACTGCCTAACACTTCCCAAGTACTACCCAGACTTCCCAGAGACTACCCAGACTTCCCATGGACTATCTAGACTTCCCAGGTACTCCCTAACACTTCCCAAGTACTACCCAGACTTCCCAGAGACTACCCGGACTTGTACACTGTGTTGTACACCATTATATCTCTCTTCTATAATATTACACTGTTAGTTTGAAACAAAAATCGATATCGAAAATAGTCTAAGCACACTTCAATATTTACCATGTGTTTGCAGCTCAGCTTTGGAATCGTTTTCGGTATTCTTTGTATCATTCTGAACGTCCGATGTAGGATCGTCCCTATGTATCACTAAGCCTACGTTTACAACTTCAGTTTTTACTGCAACGTTATTTATGTAGAGCACACACTCCATGTCAGTGCTAGTGATATACTAGGGTTCTGGGTTCGTATTGTATTGATCTAATTATTTATATTTTAGCAAAGAAAGTTCAACACTTTCTACAGGTTATGCTATGTAAACTATACAGGGTGATTATTTACACTATTTTTCACAAGCCCAGTGGACTTGTGAATATGTACGCTCAGCTCAGTGGTTTGTCAACTGTAGACCGTGTGTGACAGACACAAGCGGATAGGTTTCACCATGGAGCACCCAACAGCTGAGCGTATGTATATACACAAGTCCACTGGGTTTTTGTAAAAATTAATTCTTGTGTACCTGTATAATTTACATAGCATAATGTGGCATAACCTGTAAAAAGTGTTGAACTTTCTTTGCTAAAATATAAATAATTAGATCAATACAATAAGAACCCAGCATAAATTCCTTGGTTTAAAATTTTTGTTTGTACATTTTATTGAAGTTAGTGGAACATACAATGTAAGTGGTATGTTAACCATTTATGGTTCGAATTAACCATTTTTTATGTTAAAGCATTAAAGGTTGCCATAGATTGATGAACCTAGTATACCACTAGCACTAACATGGAGTTTATGCTGTACATAAATGATGTTAAAGTAAAAACAGAAGTTGTAGACATAGGCTTAGTGATGCATACAAACGATACTACATTGAACGTTCAGAATGAGACAAAGAACACCGAAAAGGGTTCCAAAGCTGAGCTGCAAACACAGGGTAAGTATTTATGCTTAGATGCTTGATGCTTAGACACGATTTTTGTTATCGATTTTTGGTATCAGTTTTTGTTTCAAACTAACAGCGTGTAATGGAAGAGAGATATGGTGGTGTGTACAAGGTCCGGGTAGTCTCTGGGAAGTCTGGGCAGTATCTGAGAAGTCCCTGGGAAATCTGGGTAGTCCCAGAGAAGTCTGGGTAGTACTTGGGAAGTTTAGGTAGTCCTTGGAAAGTCTTAGCAAGTCCCTGGGAAGTCCATGAGAAGCCTGGGTAGTAATCAGGAAGTTTGGGTAGTCCTTAGCAAGTCCCTGGGAAGTCTGTCTTTCGTTTACCCCTTGGTTTATGGCTTAATCGTTGTGAATAATAGCCATCGTTGTTGAGAAATATACTTTAATAAAGTGTTAATGATTTCAGTAAAACAAGAAAATACCAGCACACTTTTGGATACCGAAATAAAATCTGAAACTCCTGATGTGAAATTTAATATTAATGATGATGATGATGATGATATTTATATTAAGACTGAGCCTTTGCTGACCGAGGAACTGAATATAAAAAACGAAATTGACGATCGGAAAACGGAAATCAAGCAAGATATTCGAGGTGACTGTTTAGATTCTCCAGTATACAGCAAAAAATGCCCAATGGAGGACAACTTGAGCAATCATGCAGATGATAATTTAAAACAGGATAGAATAGCTGTATCTGACTATAGAAGTAAACAGGATAGTAATTTTCAGACACCTAAGAGTCTTACAAACAAGAGACCATTTAAATGCAATATATGTGATTATAGAAGTTTACGGAAGGCTTACTTACAAGTTCATATGAAAACCCATACGGGTGAGAAACCATTTAAATGCAATATATGTGAATATAGAAGTTTACGGAAGACAAACTTACAAAATCACATGGCAACGCATACGGGTGAGAAACCATTTAAATGCAGTATCTGTGAATATAGCAGTTCATGGAAGAGTGCCTTACAAAATCACATGAAAACCCATACGGGTGAGAAACCATTTAAATGCAATATATGTGAATATAGAAGTTTACGGAAGACAAACTTACAAAATCACATGGCAACGCATACGGGTGAGAAACCATTTAAATGCAATATATGTGATTATAGAAGTTCACGGAAGACTTTGTTACTACAACATATGAAAATCCATACGGGTGAGAAACCATTTAAATGCAATATATGTGAATATAGAAGTTCATGGAAGACGAACTTACAAAATCACATGGCAACGCATACAGGTGAGAAACCACTTAAATGCAATATATGCGAATATGGAAGTTCATGGAAGAATGCTTTACAAAATCACATGGCAACGCATACGGGTGAGAAACCATTTAAATGCAATATATGTGATTATAGAAGTTCACGGAAGACTTGCTTACAACAACATATGAAAATCCATACGGGTGAGAAACCATTTAAATGCAATATCTGTGAATATAGAAGTTCATGGAAGAATGCCTTACAATATCATATGGAAACCCATACGGGTGAGAAACCATTTAAATGCAATATCTGTGAATATAGAAGTTCATGGAAGAATGCCTTACAAAATCACATGAAAACCCATACGGGTGAGAAACCATTTAAATGCAATATATGTGAACATAGAAGTTTACAGAAGTCAAACTTACAAAAGCACATGGCAACGCATACGGGTGAGAAACCATTTAAATGCAATATATGTGAATATAGAAGTGTACGGAAGGGTACCCTACAAGATCATATGAAAACCCATAGTGGTGAGAAACCGTTTAAATGCAATATCTGTGAATATAGAAGTTTACAGAAGGGTCACTTACAAAATCACATGAAAATCCATACGGGTGAGAAACCATTTAAATGCAATATCTGTGAATATAGAAGTTCATGGAAGAATGCCTTACAAAATCATATGGAAACCCATATGGGTGAGAAACCATTTAAATGCAATATATGTGAACATAGAAGTTTACGGAAGGCTGACTTACAAAATCACATGAAAACCCATACGGGTGAGAAACCATTTAAATGCAATATATGTGAACATAGAAGTTTACGGAAGGATCACATACAAAATCACATGAAAACCCATACGGGTGAGAAACCATTTAAATGCAATGTCTGTAAATATAGAAGTTCATGGAAGGGTGACTTACACAAACATATGACAAGGCATACGGGTGAGAAACCATTTAAATGCAATATATGTGAATATAGATGTGCAGTGAAAGGGAAGTTAAAACTACATATGAAAACCCATACGCGTGAGAAACCATTTAAATAGCAAACTGTCTATATACATTTAGCAGATTAAACTTTTAAATGCAGTGTATGTGATTATAAACGTGGGTGCCTTAAACAGTCGCAAAATTATAATCGAAAAAACAAACTTTTTAAATGTTAACCTTTGATTATTATAGGATTAGAATTAGATTAAGGAAATGTTATACTGTAAAACAATATTCAACTGGTACCTATAAGATTTTAAATAAACAAGCAAAATGAAAAAGTGTAGTACCTACCTATACAGGGCCACAATAATCTACCCATTGTATAGGTAAGTTTGTTATTGTAATCTTACAAAAACAAAGTTACCCATACAAGCATTCCCTGTAGTATAGGGAAACGTTTTAGAAACCCATTTTGGAAATCAGAAAAAAAATCCTATTTGATGGTCTCAAATTTGACCATGGATTCCATTTAAAAAAAAAGAAAGTTTGTCATATCTCAAAAAGGAAACAAAACACGATCGTAAAAATATTTTTTTCTAATACTATGTAAAAATACCTCTCAGTTATCTCTCTTGTATTTTTCTTCTAACTGCGCTGGCTAGGAAAATATTTTTCAGAAAACTGGCAACATTGATCAAAAATGAGAAGGGGGTTAGATTTGTCTTGTAATTATGCCCAACATTGCTAATTTAATTCACTCTGTAAGTCTTACTACAGCAAAGTTACCCATAGGTGGTAGATTTTTGTCACCTTGTATAGTCTTTTTATTTTGCCCCGCCCTGTAGCAACAATGGAGAAGAAAAAGCAAAGTGTGACAGACAGCTTTAAACTAACCTCAAATTTTAACAGATATGGCATCTCACTGGGAAGAATTTTATTCCACACATTTACCCCCAAGTGATTTTGAAGACAATAGAAAACTGCTAAAAGAATTTTGTGAACGCCACAACAAAGCAGGCCAGAGAATAGTTTTAGTTACCGTAAGTATAATTCAAGAATTTAAGGTTACCTTCAGTAATTATAATTTTCTAGTCTGGAGGAACAACAGTTCCTTTAGAGCACAATACAGTGAGATTTGTGGATAATTTTAGTGCAGGTACACGAGGTGCTGCATCTGCTGAATATTTCTTAGAACATGGGTACTCGGTTATTTTTTTACATCGGCTTAAATCATTAGAACCTTTTACCCGACACTTTACTGGACAGAAGTTTATGGATATGCTAGAACTTAACGAACGGGGGCCTAGCACAACAATCACAGGTTTATTTTAAAAAAAATTATTACTATAGTAATCTAAACAGGATTAATTTTAGTTAAACCGGATTGTGTGGATATAGTTGCTCCTATACTAGCTCGATACAAAGCTGCTCAAGATGCTGGAAAGATTTTGTATGTTACATTCACAACAGTCTCAGATTATTTTTGGCTTTTACGTGCAGCTTGTGAATGTTTAGCTGCATTTGAAGGTAGAGCTTTGTTGTATTTGGCTGCGGCAGTCTCAGATTTTTATATTCCTTCAAGTGAAATGGTAAATTAAAATAGTTATTTATGTTACAAGGCCGTGAAGTAGCACTTTTTTTTATTAGAATGAATATTATTTGGCGAGGCGAAGGCCGAGCCAAATAATCATTCGAATAAAAAAAAGATAGTTCACGGCCATGTGGCATACAAAATTTTGTGTGCAACTGTGAAAAATTACCAAAATTAAAGTTTCGATCGAATCTTTACATAAAATTAAAAGCTAATTTCATTCAAGATCATGACCCGTAAAAAAAAGTCTTTGTCGGCCGGTAAAAAAAAGTCTTTTTTTTACGTTGTCAGGGCTTTTTTTACGTTGTCAAGGTTTTATTTTACTATAAACAAATGTGCTACTTCACGACTCAAAATCAAACAAAAAAAGTGACCTTTTTTTGACAGTTGCACACAAAATTATTTAAACAATATTTTACTAGAAAGTAGTTTTTTTAGCCTACACATAAAATACAATCTGGAGCCGGTGCACCTACGATATCACTACAGTTAGTTCCTAAATTACTGGCCCCGCTTGTCAGTTTGTGGGTTCCTCACGCTTACGTAGTGTCTTTTAAATTAGAAACAGATGAAAATATTCTTATTACAAAGGCAAGAGATTCAATGAATAAGTACAAACATAAGGTATTGATTTTATATAAAAGAAATTGATTCTCAAAAAGGAGGTTTATGTGATAACTTTGAATTTTTCAGTTGGTTATTGGAAATATTTTACAAACAAGAAGAAATCGAGTTGTTTTTGTTACTCCGGAGAATAATTATGAAGTTGTTTTGACAAGAGAACAACTTTTAAGTGGAATGGAAATTGAAGACATAATCGTATCTAATATAGAAGAAAGTCATTCTGATTTTATAGCAGGACATAAGTATTAAATGAAAGCTCCAAAAAAAAAACCTGCACTGAGAATTTGGTGCTAAATTTATATATCTATGAATGGTTGAAAGTAAGCATAATCTGTAATGTTAAGAGTAAATTGTAGCTGTTAAAAAAAAGTGTCGTATTGTGATTTTCCTATTGCTGTACGGCAATTTAGATAAATATCTGAAAATTAAATTTGAGGGTTTATAATGGGTAATATGGGGTTTCGGTTAAATTAATACATACAGTAAATGAAATGATAAAACTTTAATAGAACATAATGAGAAGGGGGAGGTAAAATTTTGGAA
The DNA here is from genome assembly GCA_963082805.1 of Hemicrepidius hirtus. Lineage (NCBI taxonomy): Eukaryota > Metazoa > Arthropoda > Insecta > Coleoptera > Elateridae > Hemicrepidius > Hemicrepidius hirtus. The sequence goes on along the minus strand of OY720159.1, from coordinate 53,925,596 downwards.
ATGCCGATTAAGTCCTGCCTAACCTTAGAGAAACAAAAAAATTAACTGATCTGAAACTTTACGATTTCATTGTTTGTATGTATTTGATTGACTTTTATGTACTACACCAACATACTGCCAAGTGTGATGAAAATTAATCAAGTCTTAAAAATTATTGGTGAAACAAATATTTGATTGTGCATATCCAAATTTGGTTTAGTTTGATGTTTGATATGTAGCATAAGATGTATGTAAACACTGCTTTAATAAAAAGCAGTTTAAAAACAGGGTTACAAGGGCACACGTTAGTAGCTAGAATTACTTGCTTAGAAATCCTTTTTAATGGTAAACAAACCGATAATGCATTTTATTGTTGTAGTTCTAGCTTGAGTTCAATTTGGTGTAATGAATCTTAATAGCAGCTTTAGATTTAGTTTTAAATTAAATTAATAGGCATGTAGGGACTTAAATGCATTTAAAATTAGAGGTGTTTTATTTAGAATATTTATTTTAGTTTAAAAAAAATTAAAAGACGTTTATTTAAATTTTAGCTCGATGTTTCTCAAACTGAGTGTCCTTACTAACTAATGTACTTTTTTATGATTTTATACACCATGGGAATTGATATATAATTCAAAAAACTGGGAAGAAACAGAACTGATATTAGTGCATGAAAAAAAATCATTTAGTATTTAAATTTTTGACCGACATATCATGGCTAAAACAAATTGAATCAGTAGTATGTGGATAATTAAAACACAAGGGAAAATAAAACCCACACAAGATGTAGCTAATAAAAAAAATAATCATTGAAATTTGTATTTAAAAAAATCATGTAATTAAAATTAGAAAAATAAGAATTGATGTGCTTTATAAATGGGATGGTGTTCTTCCTATCTTTGTCAGTTTGTCTGTGTGTTAAATGAAAATATTTCTCCGTTTTTGATTACAAATTCAGTTGAACCATTAAAAATTAACACTGTCTTATATAAAAAAAATATTAATACAAGTTTCAGTGAGGAATTTGTTTTTACTGGACTGGTGAAGTAGTAATATTTTTTTTTCTAGATGCTTGATGTGCAGTTTTTTAAAAATATTTCAAAATTATATTCTATCCAATAACAAATTTGAAAATGTATTTTTATAGGATGGGAAATACATAAAATATTTTTTATTTATCTTATGGGGTTGTAACTAGCCCCATCAAATATGCCTTAATATAGATATTTTTGGATTAGTGGGAATTGAACCTGCACACTTTTGTACTCAACAATATTTTCAGATAAAAATAACAATTTTTTGGTTTTAAGAAAACAGTCCCAGTTTGCAGATGAACACAAGAAACTCTTTAAATCACTGCACAGGAAAGTGTCTTTGTAGAATTATGTGCCAAACTATAAAGTATGAAGAATATGACTTAAAACAACTCAATATGACTTAAATTTTTGTATACGTATGGTACGACTTTTATAAAAACTATATCAATTTTATAGTAAAAACGTTTAACCCTATACAATGTATACATTTTATTTTTAAAATATTTTATAAATTATTTACACGCTGTTATGTTTTATTTTATGTTAAAATTATACTGTTAAAAAATTGCTGTTGTGTCTAAAATAAAATATTAAATTTGTATATGGGGTTTTATTTTATCTACCTGGCCCCTCCTAAAATATTCGGCCGTTGCTAGCTCCACGGCTAACGTGGATATAATTTTGACACTAAATCCACGGCATTACGTCTTGTCAAGGGGCGACCCGAATACGAGCTGCACCTACTGCGCATGTCCGGGGACTTAATACAAAATTATTCCATTATGAAAGTTTCAAACATTTTCATATTTTAAATTAATTTGCAAGTTGAATATGACCAATAAAAAATACTAGAGTAAAGTCCGAGCGATTGATTTTGTTTGTAGTTAATAATTATTATAATTTAGATTTCTCAGAAACAGACTTTTACGCCTCGGGAATAGGCAACCAATCGTGCGCACCTCTGTCCCTATAATCTCAGGAAGCTGAAATAATTTTCCAAGTCCCCAGACAGGCGCCGAACGTAATGCCGTGAGTTTTGTGTCAGAATTATATCCACGTTAACCGTGGAGCTAGCAACGGCCTTACTGTTCTTAACGTGGTCTGGAGAAGGTTTTTGGGTACTAACTGGTTTCAGTAAATTGTTCACAAACTTTTTTTTTTAACGACCAGAAGGAATCCCCTATATCTACTCCCCATACCCATAGCTTGTTTCATTAAACAAGCATAATTTATGAACAACCCTATACATATATTTAAAAACTTTTTATTTTATTTATAATCCAGATCAAGCCAGACATGATGTATTTAATAAAAAAAATCAGATAACCTTGCCTCATAGAGCCAACATCAATGTCAAAATAATCAAAAATAATATCTCGAAGAGATGGTAATCACAATTCATGTAAATCCCCTAATTTATTTCTAAACTCACATTAATTTTTAGGAAAATAAATCTAATAATTTAAAATCCAAAGAAAAACAACTACAGACTCAAAAAAGTTTCAAACAACATCATCCTATTATAACAGAACGAATTTATTTGTCACACCCCGACGTATACAAATCTGCTTACCAAGACCCTAGATTAGTATTTAGACCTTTAAAAGCACCTTCGCCTTTGGATTTAGAAGATGTAGAACCTTCTAAAGACACAAATAAATCAGAAATTGAAGCTAGTTCAAATATTACGGATTCCTGTACCCAAACCAGTAAGACTATCATAGAATTAGCAAAATTAGAAGTGGATCGTTTAACCCCAGACAGTTTAACGCAATCCCCAAGGGATTTACAATCTACCAATGAGAAATTTAAATTAAATTTAGAAGAAATTGAATCAAAATTTCAAATGTGTCCAACGAATTCAGAATATACTTTAATTAGTTCTTCCTGCGAAAAACCAACGTTTATGCGGAAAAATAATATAATACAATATATGGAGGGGGGATGTGAACCTTCTAGAATTATTCCTGCAGAAGAAGACGTTTATCCAAAAAAATCTCTAACAAAAACTTTTCTTGAAAAGAAATGGATGGAAGAATGTGATCCCACCAAAATTATATTACCCAACGAAGAAGAAGAAGAAGTTTATCCAAAAAAATCATTAACGAAAACTTATTTTGAGAAAAAACAAATTAATGATCAAATTGTAAAGTCGGATTTACGAGCTCGATTTCTTCAACAAACATCTCCTTTGCGTAACTTAAGTTATAACAATTATGATCGGTTTAAGAGCCAATCCTACGTTGGACCTTATATGCTTGATGATGTTTATCCTCAAAAACTTTCAAGATTTACTGTTAAAAGCGTTAAACAACAATCAATGGATAACACTGATCCTCCAAGATTTATATGGCCACCAACTGAGACAGTTAAAGTTGAACAAATATATCAAAACACGAGTGATAACGATAGCGATGAATATAGTTCACCCCATACACGTAGAAATTCAAAAACTAGACCTGCTGGAGCTTTTATGGCCCCCACTCTTGCTAGTGAGTTGAAAAACCAACAACATACCGTTCAGACTTTACAAACTTTAATTTCACCTACAAAAAGAGGAAAGTCGTTAAGCCCTAGTCGGAATCCTTCTCCAAATTTGGTTAAAAGGTTTAACCATGAGAAAATTCCTTATATTGATCGAAGTAGTTCACATTTGGAGGTCCACGAACCTGTTACCCATAAAGCAAGGAAGAGTTTTAATGAAAGAAATTCAGCTCCTACGACATTGATGGTTCCTCAAATAGCTACTAGACCTAAGTTTGATGAAGATTTATTGAAGATTGATTTGCAAAGTTTGGAAATAAAGACGTCTGAGGTGAGGATCTCTTTAAATTAGATTCTATTTGGAGCTCATATATTACCTCTTTATCCTCTTTCATTTTTAGGAAACGATGGGTGATAGCGCACAACCAAGTTGTTCATCAACCACATCCTTTGACAACATAGTATCAGTAACAATAGCTCGCATTAGAAATCGCGATTGGTATAATCATAATTTATTCTCTACTCTTCTTTTTTTCTTTAAATATTAACATTTTAGGGCTATAGCCTTAAAAGGTTTAGCAGAAATGACAGAACTTTGTCGTATAATGGACACAGATTTGCTTTTCCCCCACATGACTGCTGTAAATCAAAGACTTCTTGAACTCCTACGTAGCTCAAGATCTCATGTTTGTAGAACCGCATGTCAAGCTGCAGGACATTTTTTTGAATCTATGAAAGATACGCGCAGACCTGTAGGTACTCAAAATAATTGAGTCTTGGAATTTTTTCTTTAAACTAATTTTTCAGGAGTTTGATGATATTGTCGAAAACCTTCTCTGTAAAACAGCAGATGCAAATAAATTCATTCGTAAGGATGCTAATTTATCCCTTGATTGTATGGTTACCCACATCCCTATCTTTCATTCTATACGATCGTTATGCTTAAAAGGTCCTTTACATAAAAATGCCCTTGTACGAACAGCAACTGTACGATTAATTGTCTGTGCTGTGGTTATAACCGGACCAGATATTGTTTTAAATTTGCAATGCCATGAACATACAAGAAAACGGATTATAGTACATATGGCGAAATTTTTACAGGATAAACATCAAGAGACTAGGTGAGTTTTGTAATTAATTTTATATTTACGTATTTGAATAATTTTTTTTAAAGGAAATATGGTGAAAGATTGTATAAAGTTTTATGTAAAGAACCAATGTTTGAACCTTGTTTGAAAAAGTATATGGAGAAGACTGATATAACCCGGATGAAAAGTGTTTTGAAGAATAAGAAGTAATCAGAAATTATTTTAAGTAGTTGTAATCAATTTCTAATAAATTTTGTAGAGTTATAAAGGATTTTTAATATAATTCAAGAATAAAATTTGCAGTAAAGTTAGGGGTAAATTTTGTCGATGATTTTTCGATATAGGTACCTACCCCTTCATTTCAAATTTCATCAAAATCGGTTCACTAGGTTTTGCGTTAGAGGCATTACATAACCACATAAATACCCATTAAACATTCAGCAATAAATGTTTCTCTTTCAAAGTACATACAGTGTGTCCACGGATTGAGTGCACATAAGGTGTAAATGACAATTTTTTTTAGAGTTGGATCTTCATGTTAGTCTCAAACTAAGATATAGAAAAAATGAGCCAAATCAATAAATATACAGGGTGTTTTTTTGGCCGAAATCTAAAAATTAGTCAAGAGTAAACTGTCTTTATTTTAGCAGATATAACAAAAATGTATTAGAAAAAGTTGTTTAGAATTAAAAGTTATTGAAGATTTTCAACTTTTATACAAATCAGCCTACTTTGATTTTTTTCATCAAAATCCAATACTTTTGAACTCATGTTTGTAACAAATAAGGTTTAGTATTTTTTAATAAATAATTATTTGTTTTTCAAGTACTTTGTTTAATTACTCTTCATGCATGGGTCATTAAAACCATAAAAACCATAAAAAATCTCATGTTGATGAAAAATATCAAAGTAGGCTGATTTGTATAAAAATTGAAAATCTTCAATAACTTTTAATTCTAAACAACTTTTTCTAATACATTTTTGTTATATCTGGTAAAATAAAGACAGTTTACTCTTGACTAATTTTTAGATTTCGGTCAAAACAACACCCTGTATATTAATTGATTTGGCTCATTTTTTCAATATCTTAGTTTGAGACTAAGCAGGAGCGATCCTCAGAACATGAAGATTCAACTCTAAAAAAATTGTCATTTACACCTTATGTGCACTCAATCCGTGGACACACTGTATATAATTTTCAAATATTATCAAAATCCCTCAACCAAAAACGACTCACATCACAATGTCTTCCTTCCAGCGTTGGTAGTCGAACCTACCTTTAATAATACTGCGTTGTCCTCTTGCGAATTCACGAAATCCATCCATTTCCCGAACCAAACACTGTCCAAAAACCAAAACAATGTCAATCACTCACACTATACAGTATAGTACAGTATAGTTCACTACACCACACTTCAGAGTACAGTACAGTTCACTATACACAGCACTACACTTCCTGATATAATCCTCCCTTAGTGTTGTCCAATAGATATTAACAGTTAGACGCTTCAGCTACCCAAGTATACGAAATACAGCCCTTGGATACGTTTGAAGAATATCTGAAATAGAGCCGGATATTAAAATCTTATATACAGTGAAGTCCATTTATTATGCAATATAGGCATGTTGCACGTTAATTGGTGTACGCACTTTACCATTGGAATATAGGCAACCCATTATACACTGCTAAGCACTCTTGCCCCTGCCTACTGATGAATTTAAATTTTCAATTGTCAGGAATGTTTTATTTCGAGGTTAAACTCAGTTAAACTTTCATGTGTTGCTGATTTCGGTTACATCATAGATGGTTAGATAAAAAAAAAACTAGCTAACTGTATAATGGGTTGCCTATGTTTCAATGATATTGTGGCCTCACCAATTAACTTGCAACATGCCTATATTGCATAATAAATGGACTTCACTGTATTAACTAACTCTCCTATTTGGCGAATTCTTTTTAGCATTTTAGTTTGATGTACAGGTTGACCTTACAAATGCACCTGGTTTCTCATTTAATCAATTATTACATCACTCAATTTGAGACATCCTGTATAAATAAAGTCGCGGAATTATATTTTTGTCATTCGAAGTAAACGGAATTTTCTGATATAATCATTTAAAGACATAAATTGGTTAAAAATTATGTAAATAAACGTAAAACTACTTTACTTATTATGGCGCACCTGGTTTGATAATAAATTTGGTAAAAGTTCTTAATAATATACAGGGTGAGTAAAAAATATGGAATAAATTCATTATCTCCCAAAATAATGTTTTTTCTAGGAAACGCTCGCACAGGTATAGCGATTTAAATTATGGCGCATATTTTAAGGTGTTTCAATTTTTTTTTATGGTGACGTCAGAGTAATTTTTTTAAATGGCACCCCATACTTTTTTTGACGGATTTCGACAGAGGACGTCATTCTGCATCCGAATAAGTAAGTATATGGTAAATATCGTGACCTTGAAGTTGACAGTTTCTGCTATGTTCATTTTTTAAATTTGAAAAATTGTTAAGTAAAACTTTAATGGGAGACAGTTCGAGCACCGTTTGGTTGTATGAGTAAGAGTTTACCAGTTTCATAGGTTGATTTTTTTTCATGTTAATTATTGGTTCCTAATAAATAAATTGCGTAATATTAATGTTTTTGAAAATAACAATTTTCAGATTTAAAAAATGAACATCGCAGAAACTGTCAATTTCAAGGTCACGATCGGATGCAGAATGACGTCTTTTGTCGAAATCCCTCAAAAAAAGTATGGGGTGCCATTTAAAAAAAATTACTCTGACGTCACCACAAAAAAGTGACAGTCGCAAAAAAAAATTGAAACACCTTAAAATATGCGCCATAATTTAAATCGCTATAGGTACCTGTGCGAGCGTTTTCCCAAAAAAACATTATTTTGGGAGATAATAAATTTATTCCATACTTTTTACTCACCCTGTATAGCAGATAAGAACATCTGGCTTTACATTTATTAGCACAAAACTATTTAATAGCAAGATGATTCATTTTGTTACCTAAGGAAATTTTTCATGTCGAAACATGATTTTCTTGAATTAAAAATCAAACAAAGAAAATCCATTCGATTTACACAATTATTTTAAAACTTCGCTGCAAATCTTAATGAAAAAAAAAAGAAAATTATTAATTTTACCATAAATGAAACATTTCTGCTGCAAAGGTAAAAGGAATTTCTGGAGTCACTGTAGATTTAAAGGTATCCATTGGAAACAAGCATTTTCACATACCCACGCACCCACAGACAGACATTTTTTCTAGATCACTTTTTTGGGTTCCTTGCGGGTTCAAAACAAGTATTTCCGCGAAACTTCGAAAATTTTCATGATATCATTACTTCCCATATACCTACCAGTGGTGGTAGGTATGGGAAAGTAAAAATCTTAACGATAGATATTTATCACAAAGAATCTTTTTAGAATATGGAATACATACGCGAATGAAAAAAATTAAAATTTGTTAAAAAAGTACCTATGGTGCCCAAAAGCAAATATTATTTCAAATTATTTCACTCCCAAACATCTTGTGTAGAAAAACGGGATTTATTTTTCTAATTTTCTTTTCAAAATAGTAACTGTTAGGTAAAAAGTTCAATTGTTATTAAATAATCTTCTAGTTAATAAAAGTAACAGCGAATAAGTGAGATTTTTCCACTTAATAATGTATTTCATTGCAAGTTTTATTGTCTATTTGAAGGTAATAATTTTAGAATCTGAAAATAACAGTGTACGTTATCAGCTCTCGATTGGAGCAATTTTGAACCTGTTCTTGCGCATAGGACGATTTTGATACCTTCTTTTATTTGGGCTATTATTTTATATCAGTTAGTGCAGATGCTTCGTACAAGAAACAAGTATAATTTTATTTCAAGTGTTAAAGGTATGCCGAAATGTAAGTTTTTAATTCCTGAAAATTTTTATTTAATACATCGATTTATTTATACCAAACTAAACTAAGATAGTATAGTAATAAGAAATTGGTTTGATTACTATTGTTATTAATTATTTTTCCATTTTACAGTTTTAAATCGCCTGTCTTGCCAAGGGATCAGAATCATCCCATACATCTATTCAATCTAAAGAACATGAATGAGAAATCACTACCCATTCATTCTGCAAAGGTAACTTCTTCAATGGTAAGTTTAATAATTATGCTGTATTTTTTTTACCACTAAACAATTTTCAGTTTCATTTTGAGTGTCTATGTTAAATCTTAGTAACAGTAAATTAAATTCAGGTGACCCCATGAACCCTTATTTATTTCACCCTTGTGAATATTCAAAAATTGCAAAACCATGTAGGTATTCCTTTGTTATATATACATGACACATCATTGTAAAAGAATTTTTACGTAATTTTAAGTTTTCCTTTTCCTTTCAATGAAAAGAAATATCTGATTCATCGCTGTACAATAGATGACCGGTGTCTTATCGCACCATATGCATTAGCCTTTCTATTTTTCGTCCAAATAACATCAGAAACAAATAATCTCTTGAATTTTTAAATGTTTTACTTTAAATACAAATGTAAGTTTTAATATTTATTGATCAATATTTAAGCTACAAATTTTAACTTTTCATTAAATCGGTTAAATTATTTTTTTACAAAAATGCAAACATTAAAACATTGATCGAAGAATCCTTTCTTATTTTTGGTTCTGCATTAATATATGGTGTCTTCTGAAAATATTTTGTTTAATAAGGCGATTTATTTATACCAAATTAAACTGAGATAGTGCAGTAATAAGAAATTGATTTGATTATTATTAATTATTTTTCTATTTTACAGTTTTAAATGACCTGTCTTGCCAAGGGACCAGAACCATCCCTCACATTTAAATATTCAATCCAAAGAACATGAATGAGAAGTCTAATACCCATTCATTCTGCAAAGACCAACTTCTTCAGTGGTAAGTTTCATAATTATTATGATTCATTTCCATTATATCTACCAGTAGGTAAACAATTTTAATTTTTTTTGGAACGACCAAAAATAATAATTAAAAATTAATATTGTCATGTAATCGCAATTGTTAAATAATTTTTACACCTTACTCAGAAATATTTGTTACTAATCTATTGCATAAATCGAAAACAATGGATTTTGTTGCTATTAAAACCATTTCCTATTATTTCGTATAATTTTAAACTTTTTCTGTTATTTGTTAGAACGATCTTCTACAATTATTTTTTTTTTGCAGCAATGTCATTCTACTGAGAAGTTGGAAGTCATGATAGTATTTGCATGACTGGGCCAATTTGGCAGTGTAGTGTAGTGAACTGAACTAAACTTTAGTGAAGTGAACTCTAGTGCGGAAAATGGAAATGATATCGTGTGCTTCAGAAGACAACAATGCTAAGGTAGGTGTGGTTCTGCGAGGCTGTTCCAAGGATGAAGAAAGGGCATCAGAGAGAAGTTTTTCAGCAATAGAGTTCCCCCCCGCCCCGCCCCCCATATTTCAAGTCTTAAGTTTGCAAATTCATAAAACAGATAGTTAGAGTCATATTTAAACTTAATATGTTTCACTAATATTCATTTATTAATTTAACTTTGAACTTCTTTGCGCCTCGCCCCTCGGCGAGGATTTCAGATATTTAAATACTCATTAGAAACATTTTGTTTTTTACCCTGATTTGTTTTTGCTCAAGAGATAAAGTTAATATATTTTGCAATTCAAATAGATTAGAAGTAATGCAGTTATATTGGATGGAATTTTTATTATTGCCTTTAATTAGATATCAAGATCAGATGTTGCTTTTGCTTTATATTTTTTGTTAAATTTATAGTAATAACGTAAATAGAATTAAAGTCAAATAAGTTTTACCCAAAGCCCCCCCTGTACAAAGCAGGATGAAAATTCATCTTGCCTTGTTTTGCTTTTCGCCGACCTCAAACTGGCTTTGCTGCCGCATCTTTAAAAAGGCGACTTTTTAAACCGCTTTTGAAGGTTTTTTGTCAATTGGTTTTACATTTTCTTACGAACCCTGCACTTAATCAAACTTTTAAGATGCGCAGTAATTAATATTTTTTCGCATTAGAAAGAAATATTTTTCTACGATTTACTTGAAAGTATTTTTGCGCTCAATTTTTCGGTACGTACGTTCGTGCATATTTTAAAGACAATGTTTTATAATTATTGCTTCTATTATACTATGTTTTGACGCGCCGTGTATTTTCGCGTTCGGGAGTTCTTATAAGAACTCACACAATTGTGTTAGTGTGTTTGCATAATGAAAAATTCTTCTTATGTAAGTATCCCCAGGTATGATTATTTTTTACAGATGGTTGAATAATAATTATTTTTTTCAGAATATTTAGTTGTAGCTTTGGTTGTAGGTATTTTCTTTCAGGCGATTTAATTACAATTTTTTTTCAGAATACCTATGTAATTATTTTACTCTTTTTCAGGAAACTTAATTTCTATTTTTTTTCAGGATATTTAGTTTTATTTTCTTTCAGACGATCTAATTATCATTTGTTTTCAGAATACTCTTTTTCAGGAAATTTAATTACTATTTTGTTTCAGGATATTTAGTTGTATTTTCCTTCAGGCGATTTAATTAACATTCTTTTCAGAAAACTTAATTGTTACTTACTCTTTTTCAGGAAGTATAAGTTTTATTTTTTCGTATGAAAAATATATCTTTCACATGAAAGTGTTTTTGCGCTCAGTTTTCCGTACGTTCGTAAATATTTTCGAGACAATCTTTTATAACTGCTTCACGCTTTTTTGACACGCCGCGCCGCCGTGTATTTTCGCGTTCGGTACTTCTTGTGTTGGTGTGTTTGCATATGGAAAATACTTATTTTTAAGTAAGTATCCCTTTAATCTTATAGTCTAACTAAATATTACTAACTAATTTTTCAGGATATTTAATTGTATTTTCTTGCAGGATAGTTAATCGTTTTTTTTTTCAAGATACCTAATCGTTATTTTTTTCAGGATACTTTAGTACTTGTTATTTTTTTCAGGACACTTAATCATTATTTCTTTCAGGATACTTAATCGTTATTTTTTTCAGGATACTGTAGTACTTGTTATTTTTTTCAGGACACTTAATCATTATTTCTTTCAGGATACTTAGTCGTTATTTTTTTCAGGATACTTACTTGTTATTTTTTTCAGGACACTTAAACATTATTTCTTTCAGGATACTTAATCGTTATTTTTTTCAGGATACTTTAGTACTTTTTTTTTCAGGACACTTAATCATTATTTCTTTCAGGATACTTAATCGTTATTTTTTTCAGGATACTTGTTATTTTTTTCAGGACACTTAAACATTATTTCTTTCAGGATACTTAATTATTATTTTTTCAGGATACTTAATCGTTCTTTTTCAGGAAAATTTAATTTTGTTTTGTTTTAGGGTGCTTAATCTTCATTATCAGGATATTTAAGTATTAGTATTTTCAGGATACGTTATCTTGATTTCAAAATCATTTTTATCCAATATGTCCAGGTCTATTTTATGCCAAAATCAAAAGTGGATTCTCTGTTAATCTATAGGTGAGGATTATTTATTAATATCTATGAAGCTGATTAATCCTTTTATGAACAAAAAAGCCTGAAAAATATATTGCTGCTAGTTTTTCTCTATTCATTCCCGTAAATGTATAGTAGATTTATTTTATAATCTTTCAATTTTCTAAAGTAACATTCATATTTTCCATGTAGTCTTCCAATTTAACGAATTGGTCGCATGATGATGTCACAAGCTATTACAAAATACCACAATTTAAATTTTGTTGCAGATTTTAATTACCTAGGTACCTATTTATGAAGAATGCAATTGGAGGTGTAGTATAAACAGGATTGTTAAGAAGAACATGTTGGGTAAAAAAGTTTCAATTTTCTTTACTGCTTAAGTAGGAGTAGGTAAGTAGTACAGTGTTTCTTTTCTCTAATTTAAAATTAATTTAAATGGGTCCCAATTTATTAAATATTAGTCGAATTCAAACATAGTAGTTAGTTTCTCACTCAAAAAATTTTTAATGGGAATTTTATAAACGGCAGTAAATTGTGCTTTGTTGCTTTGCTATTTTTCTCTTTTTATTATGGGGTAGTAATCACAGGTATTGTTCGTTATATATGGGTAAATGACAGTTTTAGGTACAGATTAACTAAAAATCATCAAGTTACGTTTAATATATCTAACGCCTACTTAAATTTACTTTCATGCATATAACTTAGAAAAACCGTAATTGACCTGATTATTCAAAAGTGCACATTGAATACACAGATTTATTTAGTAAGTGTATTTCTAAGTTTGTGTTAGAAATATTCAAAGATGTTCTTGTTTTGCAATACTGAAAAATTTGATTTTTAGTTATGATGATTTCTTTTAACTATACTAGACATGAGTAGTCATATTACTGGGAGGCTAAATTATGTTTTATTATGATTTATTTAAACATGATTTCAATTCTGTTTTTGTTCACTGTTATAAGGGTGAAGACATTCCTTGTGAAGAGTTGGAGCACCCAACGGAGTTGCACTTCAAATTTCTGCAGTTATTAAATTATAAGTAAGTTTCAAAAAAAATTTTGACTTGAAAGAAGTTGAAATTCTCAAATGTTAACAGTTAAAATTAATTCCTTCTTCGTTTTTCCAGCTTTCCCAAAACGAATTTCCAACAACCCCAAACTAAAGAAGATTTAGAAGACTCAAATTTTCTAAAATATATTTTGCGATTACCTATATAACGTCAAATACAATTCAGTTTTGTAAATGTTTATAACTTCAAATAATACAATTCAGTTTTGTATTTCTTTTTTTTAATTATAGAATTATAACCGATCTAATTTTGTTTCATTCGATCATTTCAGGACCGTACCCAAGGGGGGGAGGTTAGGGGTTGAACCCCCCCCCGTTTTTTGCTTTCTACTCGGCCTCCTTTTATTCCCTTTTCATGGACCGGTAAGGAAATTAACCCCCCCCCCCCGAAATAAAATCCTGGTTACGGCCCTGGATCATTTCTTTGTAAAGACTTAAAGAGCCTGCATTGCTCAATGATGATGGTAAGGTTGTAAGTTTGGTAAATAATTCATGTATGGTATGGTAGGTATGTCAGTCTAATCGTATACACAGGGTTGGTTATTGGAGTCTTCAGGGGAAGCAATTCCCGTTCCGACGTAGACAGTATAATTCTGTATTAGCAACAACAAAAAGTGGAGGTGCAAACCTCCCCTGGACTTTCCCATACTAAAACAACTTTTTTGTAATAATTTTTCAAAACTTTCGAAGATTTTGGAAGAGCGCCGTTGCGACCGTTTTTGGATTTAATAAATAATTTTTTTTCATGGTGTAGTGCCGCCAAAGGGTTTTCAAGTTGTTGCGGAACCTGATCAGATAACTGGTTTTTGAGTTATGGGGCGTAAAAGTCGAAATTTTGAAAAATTCATAGTGGCCGCCATTTTGAAGTTAGAGAGTCCGCCAAAAAACGGTTTCCCTTGAATTTTGGTCTTCTTTCATATCCTCTACTCTCTGATTTTCAAAATTCCGCTTCTGAAAAAAATGCTACCAAAAAAACATGTCCAACTTCCGCTTCCGGTTTCGGATTTGTTTGAAAAACGAATTTTGTCGATGAATTTTCGATATACCCCTTCATTTCAAATTTCATAAAAGAACTAAAATAATGTGAGATGCAGGTGCAAGAGGTAGTCCATTTGGGTAGGTCAGAGCCTACTTTCTAAAAGAATCCCTACACTCGGGGTAATCCCAGAAATAAAAAATCGCACACCCTTCCAAGTGTAAATCAAGAAGAAAACTGAAATGACATTGATTGTGTTGTGTACAATTATAAGCAGACTGTATAGATGTCGCTTGTTAAAATAACTCGAGATATTCGTCCAGTTTGCGCGGCTCAAATTGCAGTTTGCCCACTCCTTCGCGCCGTTGTCCTTGTCTGTACTGTTAACCTGTGATCCCCAAATACAAGAGGAAGGTGGGAGCGCAAAGAGCAGCCAGCAAAGTTATCTCAACTGTGCGCGAAGGTGTATTACGTTTCTTTTCGTTCTCTTACAAAACAATGGCATGTAATCCAACGTAATATTAATTAAACAATTAGTTTTTATTAAAAAAATTGCAATTAAACAAACTTTTTATTTTTATATTTAATAAAATATTTTTGAAAATAAAAAAATACGATTTTTTAATTTTCGAATTTATTTTGAAATTTCCATTCCTTGTTTGTTTTCTTGCACTTTTAATTATTGTGAGTGATTTATTTTTATTACAATCCAGTGTTTTATTTTTTCAAGTTTTTGTTTTCGAAAACCAACTTAAATGTGAGTGTTTTGTGACTGACTTCAAGTGAGTTTAATAAAAAGTCCTCAAAAAATGTAAACCCCCGAAAAGGCAACAATAAATTTGCAACAATGGGATTTTCAACAAACTTACAAGGGCGCAGTGCGCACGAGGCACTATTGTTGCGACAAGATGCGGAACTCCGTATTTTGGAAACAATGAAAAGGTGTATGATATCAAAAGTGAGATGTGATCGCGATTATGCACTTGCATTAAGTGCAGTGGCGGTACAAGGACTTAAAATTGATCGAAGTGATGAACTTTCTGGAAGCCTCTTGGTGTCTGCTTGGAAGACCATGATGGAAGAACTGGATAGTACGGGGAAACTAATCAAACAAAATGCTGATTCCATTGAGAGCAAAGCTTTAGATGCCCTGAATACCATGTATGCAGAAAAAAGAAAAGCTAGAAAATTGTATCAAGAAGAGCACACGAGAATAGCCCAACAGTTTACACATGTGAGTTGAGATTTATTTTTGGTTGCGTAAATTTAGATGATCATTCAATCTGCGTTTTACTTACACACATTGCTCTTATTTTGAATTATCTTATAAACATTTAATTCAACATTGCATTAAAGTTTTAGGACACAAACAAAACGCCTTCAGAGAAACTAAAAAAAAAAAAAAGTTTAACACTTGAATGAAACAAAACGGAAATTGGAAGGAAATATTTAACCTTTCAAATAAACCCATAAATAAAATAATTAAAATAAATAATCGCAATATGTAAATTTGATATTTAATATCTAAAAGTTATTTTAAGGAAGTTTACAACAGACTGTGTTTATTGATGATTAGAAATAATCGATAGCGACTTTCACTGGTTTTTCCTAAATGCTAAAGTTGAGAAGATTGACCTATGTAGACTTTGTCACAATTGCAAGACATAATAAGATTCCGCGACAAATTCTTCAATGTCTTATTTAATTAACCCTGGTTTAATTTTTTCCCCCTTCTTCAATTAATTTACTTTGAACACTTCATACCAAGTCCTTTGGGGCCTAGCCACTCGAACCCTAAACCTCTCCCTGATAGGGATAGGTATTTGAATTCCATTTACCTTGGCTGTTTTTACCAGTACGAGCTCAAGGAACCTTTGGAGGGCCTAGCCTCCAAGCCCCAAGGCCCCAAACCCTCCACAGTCGGACGCTCAGACTAACCTTAATACATGGATAGGTACCATTTATTTTTCCCATAATATGAACCCCAAATACCTTTTGAATCCTACCCCAGTTTACAAGTTCTAGAGCCCCCAGGCTCCAGATACTCTTACCCTAGATACTTTCTCTTAAAACAAGTCCTGAATCCGGTCCTGTACTGAAATACTTAAATCCGTTTAAAAATCAATTTTAATCCGATTTCGGATACGTTTAATCGCGATTATCTAATAATATTTATAGCCAGGAGTAACGAGTCCTTAATCCGGATCTGTTTATAAATTCCATTATTTCCATTCTGTTTAATATTATTTATCGAAAGCAGATAAACTAAAGAAGTATTTTGTTCTGATTGTGTGACATTTTGAATAGAATACGCTTATAACACCGAATTATTTTTAGAAATCATAAAAAAATACGGTTTGGACTGGGTTTGGTGTAAAGAATTTAAATAAAATAGACAAACAGCTGTAGATTGTCTAAAAATAGAGGTCACTGTGTCATTATTTCCAGTTCTTATTGTAGATATTAACTTCTAAAGAAACATCTTTACAGCCCTTGAAGCAATATTTAACTTCAAATTAGTAAAACGCTTAGAAATTAAATTGTGTGTAGGTGCATTATCGTTATATTGTTATAACAAAGTTTCTTAAAGCACTTGCACTTAACACTGTCTTAAAATAAAATATTCGAAAATATTGAAATATAGAACAAAATATTAAACGTATGTAATAGAGATTCGAACCCAGATTCTTAAATCTTTTGTATAATCATTTAGAAATGGTAACTGGTAATTTCATTATTTTCTGTAAGAACATGTGCAGATTGTTATTCAAGACTTTCAATAGATATTTGATATCGCAACAGGTGTTTCTATTTTTTTTTATATACGAATCTTTTTTTTTTTCTGTAACTAATACCCCGAAGGTTGGTACATACATAATTATTATTTATAATTTTTTTTTTGTGTAGATTTTGTAAATATAAATTAAATTTTTGTGTAGTGTTGGAAATTTTGTGTGGGAGTAGGTAGTAAACCATTTGATTATAAATTTTGAAAAAAAGAACAATGGCAGAAGGCAGAACATAATTCTACTACGTAGTACCAGATTATTTCTATTTTTACTCAACTTTTAAAATTGTCTTTCAATCTACGTAGAAACGGGTATAAACAATTAATGTTGCACCTAGGTATCCCTACTTCACATCAAACGGTATTTTGTTGATATTTCTTATCGCATTGAACTGTAAAGTTAAAAGTATGTCACAGTATTGTTTGTTCGGTCATTTAACGATTTTACTATAAATATTATATTATGTCTTTCAATATTATACATAATTATACAATCCAATTTTTATCGTACTATGCAAACAAAATCGTGCATAATGTTTAGAATTGCGAAATTACATTTTTTTTATTGTTTGCCTTATGTATTTTAGAATTCATTTCGTTTCTGTTTATGTTTACTGACTACAGTAAGTACAGTAAATCAGTATCAATTTTTAACAACTGAACAGATTTGAAAATAATGACGGTGCTGCATTTTTTGCAGCTCTAGTCTAATGTATAATATGTGTCCCCGAGGTTACCCAAAGGCCTGCGGCGCCTACCGCGGCAGGAAAGCTTCAAAACTTAGACTCTTTATTAATGTCCCATGAATCCGCTAAAAACCCTTATTTTAATCAAATTAGTAAAATTATACCAACACTGAAATTTAACAATCATCACCATCCCTTTTTTATATAATAAAGAAATAGTGGTTGCGTTTTTACTTTTTATATTCAGTAAGCAATTCTTGAAATCAATTCTAAGTAATCGCAAACACCACATGGTAATGAACCCATCGACAAAGGAATTAAAACATCAGCAGTAAGACCAATCCGCTCTATTGAGGTGTTTTATTACCTGTGCACTTTATAAATAGAACCTACCTGTTTCCAGACGTGGGTTAGGTAAACTGATCCTCAGACAGACAAAAGTCAAGGTCTGTGCTTCTCTGATGCGGAAGAAAATCAACTGCTATTGGTTTTGGTTCTTCGGTAAGACCTAACCCTTTGGAGAACTCATTCCTGAAGATTCCTGAAAACAATTCAAACATTTAAATCAATGATCTTTATTTTTTTAATAATCAGAAAAAAATATATTTCTAGGGGTAGTCTTTGCTAGTACTAAATCATGTGTCAAGGGGGTGTAATTTAGATTTATGGATGACTCAACAGTTAAGGTTGTATCCCCTTGACCAATCCCCAGAAAAATCGTTTTAATTATTTTTCCTGTTCAATACATTTGATCAAACCAACTACCGTTAGGCATAGCTTGCTGATTTGGATTATGTTAAACTCTATGGGAGTCTATAGGCTGTAGTAGCACTCAACACTTCTTAATTAAGACAACTTTCTTATAAGCAAGTGCAAGGAACAGGTGGCTAATTGGTATATTGTTAACCTTAAGTATGCAAATTTGTTTATAAATGTATTCCATTAGATAGTGCGAACTTGGAAGCACTTGTAGTATTCGATTAAAACAAGTTTATTTTAAAATGCCAAAAGGTACCTACTCCTGCAAAGTGCAACAGGGTATGACCTCGTCGAGGACCTTGGCTGTTGCAAAATTTCGTTTTCTTGCCAATTTTAGCTTTTTACATCATTTAATAGTCAACGCGTGTTCATGTACGATTCATGCGTTTATTGCACCTAAAAAAAATTTTTCATTACAAAAATCAATATTTTTTATTGCTGATACGATAATGGTTCGAATTATAATTTTCTAAGAAAAAGAATAACCTAAATATTGGATTATAAATCGTAACCTCATGAAATTAATTTTTTAACGACACCAGTTAAAAGTTAAAACACGTGGGAGTTCTCTCATCTATAAAATAATTACAAAGCTACCGGACATACCAAGATTATGTTTTGCGACCTTGTTATGAAAATATTTTTACTGTCTTCAGCTACAGGTCAAAAACACTTTTTTGTTGTAATTATTACATCAGAGAATTAAATTTAACAAACAATAGACCTGGAGATTTAAAAACAAAATAATAATTCAAGGAGGATGATAATTAGAATGGGGTTCGAGGAATCTGATCAGGAGAGTTTCTAATTCTTCGGATTCTTTAGCTGTGATTAATCCTGAAGACATCGTCGACAAGCCTTCAACGATTGTCTCTAAGCAAAATCAGAATGCGAATAAATTTTATGGTATTTGCCAATAGTAGGTACTAGTAGGTACTTCATGACTTGTTTTATTTAGATTTGTTCTTGGTTTTGTAAGTAGTTTCCGTTAACTACAGTCATCTTCATTTTAATTTTTTTTTAAAGAGTTACGTGGGAGCGATGGAGACAAAGCAAAAAAACTTTTGTTTGGGAATAAGACTCTGAAGGTACGAGAAAATTACGTGAAAATTTGCCCTAAAAATTGTTTGAGTACCGCAGGATAAGAACAAAAAGAAGGTTTTGAGGTTTGAGTTGTGGGGCGTTAAAGTCAAAATTTTGAAAAATTCATAGCGGCCGCCATTTTGAAGTTAGAGAGTTCAGTAAAAAACTGTTTCCCTTGAATTATGGTCTTCTTTCATATCCGCCAGTCAGATTTTCAAAATTCTGCTTCTGAAAAAATGCTACCAAAAAAACATGTCTAACTTCCGCTTCCGGTTTCGGATTTTTTTGAAAAGCTTATTTTATCGATGAATTTTCGATATAGGTACCCCTTCATTTCAAATTTCATTAAAATCGGTTCAATAGTTTTTGCGTTAGAGGCGTTATAGGCACACACACCCACAGACAGACATTTTTTCTAAACCACTTTTTTGGGTTCCTGGAGGACCAAAACACTTATTTCCGCGAAAATTTTCATTATATCATTACTTCCTTCCCATATACCAGTGTTGGTATGGGAAAGTAAAAATTTGTGTTCAAAGACATGTTATGCAAAAACGATTTATTTTCGCCTGAAAAAAGCAAATTCCGCGAGACAAGTTTTTACGTTTTTTTTCCATAATTGGAGTTGGAGAATAATGAAAAATTAATTTGATTTTATTTTTTGGTTTAAATATTTGTACCTACCTTTTTTGCTACACCCTGTATTTAAACCCATTTTATTTCTATGAATTTTCCGTAACAAAAGTGTTAAAATAGTAATAATGGTGTCATTGCCAAAAAATTAGGAAGTTAAATTTAATATTTTGGCACACGTTTTGTTGAAAAGGCCGTGGTAATTTTGTATGTTTAGATTTTGTTTTCATAACAAATTTATGTTTTTCATTCAGTTTTCAGTTTCAATCAATTATGCAAAAAAAAATTAATAAAGTTTACGATGCAGAAATTAGTATCATTCCAATGACTTTTCTATGCATGGTCTTGATTTTCCATGTCATGTGAAGGCTAATAAGTTAATAATTATTTCCGTTTTTTATGTAAATGCACTCTAATGCACTTCAGCTGTTACTGGATAAGAACATTTCCGCTTTTTGCTTAACAGTTTTATCTTGTCTGTAATTTATCCTCATAAACATGCTTTCTGCGATTTTTCTGCATTTACGTACACATGTAGGTAGGTACCTAATTATTGGAACAGATACTATCCGTCATGAATTGTACTAAACTGTAATTTTTTAATTGCAATGAAAAGTAATATAATGTGTAATTAATTTATTAAGTACTCATTTTTTAAAGCGTATTGTGATAAGCATCATAATTGTATTATAAAATACAAGTAAGTGCGTTTTTATATTTTCCGTCCATAATAGGTCCATTATCGAGTCCATTATGATACTGAAATATACTCAAAACATAGAGGCTAATTATTAAACTATTTTTGGTGAACTAAACCAAGGTTGGTAAATAAACAGCATTTGCTTGAAGACTTTACTAATGATTTGCGATTGTTGTATATGCTTTTGAGAATGACGCATAAAAAACGAAATCTACTTATTTCCAACAAAATAAAACTGCCGGTAAATTTTCAAGACAACTAAAAGCACTTCATGGCATGGTCATTTCCATTTGTAATTCTAAAAAAGCACCGTTATTTATGCATTTATTTACTCATCCATGTTAAAGTACTTATTCTGTGAAAACTTTCCTAGAATTTTGAATAAAATTCAACTCCCCCATAATTTGTTAATTTTAATGTTAATTCGGGTCACCAAACCAGCATGGAAGTTGCAAGTAATAATTATTTAGCAACCAGTTTTTTATATTTTCGTTATGGTTTAAGCATCGGGACAAAAAACAGGATTTTAAAATAAAAATTTCTCATGTTTGGGTTTTGGTTGGACTGTTGTAGTTAATCGGTAGGAAAGAAGCATGTAAAATGAAGTAAAAATAAATTGGCCTTCATGCTTTAGATCAGGAACAGGGAAGTACTTGCTGCTGTTACTTCAACAGATTTATTTATATTATTGTATTATTTTTGCTTTCATACACGTCAGATGTTCTAAGAAATACATTTTCATTGCCAAATCATAATGTAAATGTTTTTGTCAGATGATTATGCACAAGGCTTTTTATCACTTGTTTTTTGATCAATTTTTTATACATTGCAGGTGAATTGCTCAAGAAATTGAGATCACCTTTCAGGAATATTGTATTTTGTGATTAGAAACGTTTGCGTTGTTCCGAAAAACACCCTGTATACATATTTTTATTGAGTTGTAGAATAGATTTTCCAATTTTTTTTTAAATTTTCATGGTAATACATGCCTTGGAAGTAGGAAAAGCTTTGCTGCTGTGACTTGAACGTAAAATCGTTATTAGCTTTAAATGGAAATGTAGCGAAAACCGTGCGGGATAGATTAAAATAATATTAGACCAAAGTTGTAGAAAATCAAATTTCCTACAATAAAGTTCGGAAAAAGATTAGTCTAATGTCAATAATTTGGGCCTGGGAACCGTCAGACTAAGCCCATGTGCACGTTCTATAAAACGCCTCGTAAAATACAAGCGCCAATAGCTTCAAACGGAAACGTAGCGAAAACCGTGCGAGATGGGTTAAAATATTATTAAACCGAAGTTGTAGAAAATAAAATTTCCTACAAGAAAGCACCGGGAAGTTTTTGTCCAACGTTAATAGTTTGAGCCTGGGAACCGTCAGACTAAATACATGCGTGCGCTTCATTTAGTGTCTACTAAAGTACCAGCGCCAGTCGCTTTAAACGGAAAAGTAGCGAAAATCGCGCAAGATATGAGAAAATATTATAAGAGAAAAGTTGTAGAAAATAAAATTTCCTACAGGAAAACTTTTGTCTAACATTAATAGTTTGGGCCTGGGAACCGTCAGACTAAACACATGCGCGCGCTCTATTTAGCACATTGCGAAGCACGTAAGCTTCAGTGTTTTGGACCACCGAAATTTTATTTTCAAAACCCGGCTGTGGATCTTATACGAAAAAATGTTCGTTGGAGTGAAACCCATTAACAATGCATGGAAATTTTGAATACAAATCCAAAAAGATATTAGCCATGAAATACGATTCGTTCCATTTAGCATTTTACCTGATCCCTTACTTTGATTTCTAATGCAGCACACCCTAAAATATTTGGCACGGGCCGTCACTGGCACAAATAAACAGAAATTTTTCCACTTTTTTTCTTGTTAATTGCTTTTGCTATCGTCAATGGCATAACTATTCATTGAACTTTGATACGATTATCCTTTGAGGCAGAGGCATGAAATAGCCCATCTAATCATTTTCCAGAACGTTAGTTTACAAAAATAATTCTTCTTTTCTTTCTGTAATAGGACCAGAATGATTTCTGATTACCTAATCTAAACTGCAAAATTGTTGTAGAATCTCCACGAACATTGCAATTCTTATAAACAAATTTAATGAGAAACGAATTATTTTGATTTGGTTTTTAAGGATTGTTTTTTTGCAAAACAATATTTTTTTTTAATTTCACAGTTAAAAGAGATGTCAAACTGTTAACTGTAAACAAGTTAATTTAAACGTTATTACATTTTCCTGCTCTAAAAAATCTAAGTAGTAGTTGGTTTACCTTTATGTGTGTGGTAATTTGTATGCTTTGTTAACAGCTTTCATGCACGACTAGGTGTAACAATTCTGTACCGTATTGTATCCTAATTCTATTGTACATTGTTCACCTATTTGCGTTCTAATAGAAACAGAAACACTTCAAAGAATTTTATTAGAAAAATAGCAAAAAATTAATTCTTGATAAGTTTTCAATTAAAAATTTACTTCTCAGAACTAATTATAATCAATTAAAAATTTCAAGCAATTTAAACCAAAATCAACTGTAGAATCTGTTTTTCAATTTTTTTTAAAGAAATAAATTATTTGCAAATTTTTCCGGGCGATTGAGGATGGAAAACCGTATCCGTGGCGCGTGACGTCATCAAACATGCAAGAAACGAAAACCGAGCGAGATAGCGCAAAATAATATAAGACCAAAGTTGTAGAAAATAAAATTTCCTACAAGAAACTTCGGGAAAGTTTTTATCTAACATTACCCCCTGTAGGTAGAATAAAGGTTTGTCGTCTACGTGAGCGTTGAAATCTCTCAAGAATTTTCGCTTCTTTGACCTGAATACGTTTAAAATTTAAGTCGAGGATCCGAATTTCGTACACAAAGTAATGTGACTCTCTAGGTTGAGAATTTACAACAATGGTAGTACTTAGTGGTACCGTCAAAACGTCGCCACACCATACCCTGTTTCCACGTACACCATTATATGTTATGGCATTAGCACAAGAGGAATGCTTTTCTTCAACAACCATTCATAAAAGGTGTGTTTATTGTTTTGAAAAACACGTGAAAATAAACGCTCAGGTTTTTTCAATGACATTGACACCTTTGCTTAAGACTAAACAACACTTTAAGAAATTAGTAAACAAGAAGGTCAACATTGTTAGTAGGGCTTAAACTGAACTCAAGTTTAGAAGCACACAGAATGAAGTTATGTCGCCAAGAACGGTACCGCCTTTAGGCCATTGTCATGTAAATGGACTCGAGCCAACTAACCAAGGCTAAGGATAAATATTCTTTCGATAAACCAACCGCAGAATTTGTAAATTAAAACATTATTCGTTTTAATCTCTACACCATTGTTGATTGTTGTTCCTAAAGAGCTGACATAAAATGTATTTTAAGAACTGATTACTTGATGATGTGTTTATATTTTTTATAATCCTTGCTGGAAGCTCATCTTGGCGCCTTAATAGTACACGATTTTTATCAAAACATATAAATTAAGATGTTATTCCATGTTGGAAGCCGGAAGAAATTAGCATTTTAAACCCAGAAAATATTCACAAGTTGTAAGATCACGGTTTTATGTGAATTTCCCTTGTACAACTTATTTTATGCAAATTAATTAACTTTCACTATACATAATATTTAAAATTTTTAATTAAACGGTGCTGAAATATTTTAAATCGTTTATAATTAAAAATTAATTGCGAACTTGTAATGAAACAGAAAATTATATTTGATTGATTGAATGATAGGTACCTAATCTAACAAACAAGAAATTAATCATTATAATAAATTCAATCATTATTAGTATGGTTGGAAAGAAAAAAGTTTTAATTGGTTAAACATCATTTGTTAAATTATCCATTGCCTGTCTTTATGATAAATGTGAGAAAAAATTAAACTATTCTGAAAAACTATAGGGAATTGTTTTTTTATTAATGAATTATTTATTATCAGAAAACAACAAACTAACAAAATTATAGAGCAGAAATATACAATTATAGTAGCAATTATTTAATTAAAGTTGATCATCCAATACTACGTTCTTAATTTATTGCAGTCAATGGAATTAAACCAATGAGCTCACCTTTCTGGTGCCAAAATGTCTATACAGTCCTTAAGTTACGCAATTTTAATACCCATAGTACTTCAAAGTAACTGACATACTACTTCAAAGTAACTGGACCTGTCTTATGAATTAAAGCCAATGAGCCTACCTTTCAGTTAGCACATTGGTGTTACCAAAACGGCAGAAAAATCCAATTTAGATAATATTTGAAGCAGTAAGTGTTATCATAAAAGTATAAGAAACTATTTATAAACATATTGTGGGTTTTAAATCAATGAGCTCACCTTATTTTCAGCTCCTTATTAGTAACGCGACGGTTTTAAAGTCTTTTCTAAGGAGACAATCTTCGTATATTTAAATCAATAAGCATCACAATTAATCCCTTAGGCTACAATTCAAAAAAAATTTAATATGAAAATAATAAAATGGGAGTCTGGACATATCCTAAATAACCCAACCTTCAACACCTTGGTAATAATCGTAAAAAATTTCGATATCTTGTCAATTACATAATTATCTAGACTTTTTTTTAATTAAAATCTCTCCTGACTCCTACGCAATTGACCATACCATACAGGTTACGTAATTAACTTAATGGGTCAACCTTTATATGTAACACCTTGGCAA
Organism: Hemicrepidius hirtus; assembly: GCA_963082805.1. Lineage (NCBI taxonomy): Eukaryota > Metazoa > Arthropoda > Insecta > Coleoptera > Elateridae > Hemicrepidius > Hemicrepidius hirtus. The sequence continues at coordinate 53,900,103 of OY720159.1, read as the reverse complement.
AATAAATTTTTTTCCACAAGAAATAATGACGTGCCAATAATATAAAACATAAGAAGAAGCACTTGTTGAAACTTGCCTTTGTTATGTAAATATAAAAGTCTTAGTTAATCCCTCCATTACAATTTTCATTATCTGTCTGGAATTATGAAGACATTGCTGAATAGATATTGCATCAGCATATTACTTTATATTTTTTATTGTTGCATCATCAAATCTTGTTTGTAATTGACGAACTTTATAAAGTTATGTAAGGAAGTCAGTGAGCCTACCTTTCTGTTTATTAACTTGGTGGGACAAAAATTGTTGGTTTTTTATTTTTTTAAGTCATTTTTTAAAAAAAAGTTGGGTCAGTAAAGGTTTAACCAAGTTTGAGTAAATTCATAAATTTTTACTTTTCACACCCCTGGTTACACCGGTAGTAACATTAACAAATATTGGTTGTAAAATGTAGATTAGAGAATGAATGGAAATGTTTTTGTGTGATTTACTAGAAAATGGAAACTACATGTCATTAAATTTTCCAAACGCATTTAGTTTCCTATCTATACTTCGATGGGTACAAAACGCTTTGTCCTTTAAACATTAAAAATTCACTTTATAATGAAGTAGAAAGTATACAAGGTTGAAAACCAGCTACGTTACATAAGGGAAAAGTACCTGCATTTACCCAATAAATTCTATGCAGATATTTTAAATGTTAATTTTTAGTTTTCAATTCTAAGAAATGCAATATATTATATTGGTTACGTAAATCACGATTAAATTCTTCGATTAATCGATATTTATTTAGCAATTTTCGTAGAAATGGCATAAAGAGTTAACACTTCTAGAATTTAATGTTGTAATTAAGTAATCTGGGCGATTTATAAACTTTTAACGAACTCATTTGCATCTTGGTATGGAGAAACTACAAAAAAGTTCAGAAAATTCCAATAGCAAATAAAAATAAATACAGGGTGTGTTCTAGTTATATGTCACATTTTATTTGAACTGTTAAGTTGATCTGGAAGGCTTTAATTTGATTTTCAGTGTGTAAGGTGCGACCTAACGTACTTCCCCATGCGCTAAAAAGATCGCGCGCATGACGTGTTTAATCTGACGGTTCCCAGGCTCAAACTATTAACATTAGAAAAATATTTCTCTGGAGTTTTTTGCAGGAAATTTTATTTTCTACAACTTTGGTCTTCTATTATTTTCACCTGTCTTGCGCGGTTTTCGCTACGTTTCAATTTTAAGTTGTAGTTTGGGAAATCAAAAGAAGGGATAACGAAAACGCGATTTTTCCTTGTGACTTCAGTCTTGGAATGAAAATCAACCTTGATTAGTATACAACCTTAAAAAACCTGCAAATTTCTTACACCTTTTTTTATTGATAAATTGGAAAAATATTAATTTCAATGACATATTGAAATGCAGTTTAAAAATATTTGGAATGGAATAAGAAAAAAAAAGTAACCTTGTAAGTTCCCCATTCTAGTTCATTAGCGGTAATTTAATTACTTTAATTTTTATATTTAAGAGAAGTTGCAACATAACCGTTTTAAAATCAATCTCGATAACGAACGGAAAGCAACAGTAGTAGTACAAATAGAGGATTGTTAATTAACGCTACACATAATGACATAATTAGTAAGGGAACGGACGACATTCTTGAACTTGCAATTAGCAACATTATCTATTCAATGTTTTGTACTGTATGTGTGAATAAATATAAATAAATAAATAACCGTTATCTTATTCATGGCATTCATAAACGGATTTTATTACACACTTCCAGTAGCACCTAGCAAGATCCCTCTTCCAGAACGATTATGACAGAAAAAAGTATTGGACATTAAAAATTAGGTTTTTTAATTAGTTAACACTTTTAATTTAATTTTTCTATGATTATTAAAAAACGGTGCGAAAAAAAGTAAAAAGCGTGAAAAAAGGTGCTGTAGCGTGTCATTATTTCACTGTTGAGTGTGGGAATATCCGAATCTTAAAATATCATGGAGTGAAATGCAATAAGCCTTAATTGCATTAATTTTGAAATATATAAAAGCCTGCTTTGAAATTCCTTCGAATATCACTTCAGTGTTTCTGAAATTAAATTGGGGGCCAACGGTTTATTAGGTCAGTGGTTTTACCAGTTGCTGTTCCAAAAAGCAACTTATGACGATGACATTGGGATCTGAAAACCACATTTTTGCGAGCTGGATTATTTTACAAGGAATTTTTTGCCACAGAAGAACCTCATCATCCTCAAACAATTTAAATATTTGATAAACAATCAATCCTGTGGAGATATTTTATAAGAAATACGATTTCTTTGACCCCGTTTTTCAAATTGTTACATAAGTAAGTCTTTGAGGAATAAATCTGGAGATCTAAGCGGCCATTCAAGCATTTGGAATGACCTTGGAGACAACCAAGATTGTTGATCTCTGTTGTATCAAGCAATCTAAAATGAATTACGAACATTCGAATGAAAATTATTCTAATTTAAACAATTTGTTATTGGAATCTCAATTTTTTAAGAATTTCCTTCCACTCCCAGTTTTCCCCGCCCTGTAAACCAGTAAACTACCGCCTACATCCAATTTATACAAAAGCATCGTTCTATATAATTAAAAAAAATTAAATCGCCCTTTGTAGACGTTTAGCCTGAAGCTGGTACCACCTACCCACTTTACAGCTTAAATTGGTGCCAAAAAAGCGGGTAGCTTTGTTCTTAGACCCATCCCATCTTGTTCAACCGCTACCTTCATCACGAACGTCATTCCCATGTTCAATATTTGCATATATTAAAGCCCAAAACCTTTCGCAGGATCGGTTGGCTCAAAGCATTGGTGTGTTTTATTTTTATTTTTCTTGACCTCCAAGATGGGTGGTGCAGCGGATAAATTTTTCAGACGTACCATGGGAAACAATAGATACGCCAGGGACACACCTAAATTTTTATTTTTAGTGAAAATAAAAATAGGAAAAGTTTAGAGTCGTAATAAATTGTGGTTAATTATATTTGAAAGCTGACTCAACTTTTTTATTTTGTAATTATAGCGGGCTCTATTAATTTTATTTACAGGTTTCGTGGTTTCGGTTAATTATGGTTAATTATTGGATACTGTCGTTTGTTATAAGAATTGACGAAGAGGAAGACGCCACATGTTTTGGTAATATTTCAGAAAAAAATGGTCAAGTTATAAATAAAACAAAAGTCATTTTTAAAACCACTAAAAATATTCTATACACCCTCCCCAATCTTCTCATTTCACCAAATCTCTATCTCTTATCGTTTACGAAATCCCCATCCATGTGTGCCTTATCTTGGACACCCTGTATAGGCCAAACAATTAGAAATTTCACAAAAACACAAAAATAGTATACCGCGAATAAATAATGAACAAATTAAGTTCTTAGATTCACCTTTACTGGAAAATTTGGAATAGAAGCTGTTGCTATATAAATTATTCAATTATACATGCATTTGAGAATGACACATTGATGTCGAAATTCGTATTAAGCAAATAAATTTAATTATTTGCAGTTAAAATTGATCTGATAATTCATATTTTTTATTATTTATTTAGCAGTTTTATTTTTGGATGTTCTGCAGCTCTGCAGCACATTTAAATTTGAAATAGTTTCAAGTAACGTGTGTATTCAAAATCAATCTTTCTACTCTTGTTGTTCTCTTGTAGATTCTATAATTGTGCACTACTTACGATAAAAGAACCAGTCTGTTCTGGCAGCACTTAAAGATTTAATTGATTCAATTGACTTCATTACGTGGGTTACGGAGTTTAGATTATTTGACCGGACATTTTAGCGCCAGTAAGTGGAAGTAAATTCATCAAGAAGAGCTTGCAGTTCATAATCTCTATTATTATTGTTTGCATAAATTAATTCGTGGAATCATAAGCTACCACAATGATGAACACGACACTGATTTGCATGGGAATTTATAGGCAGACTTATGCTGGGGAAAAAATCGTTGTCGTGTACAAATTTAGTTGGTTAGACAAAAATCGTGATTGATTGAGCAAACCTACCTTAACCTTTTCTTCTTCACCTGTTTCATCTAGTTTTTCCACTTAAATTAATTAACATTGGTGACGAAATCTCCAAAACCTTCTATAAGCACATTGACCTTAGTCTAAACGACATCCTAATGAGATGATCAAAACGTAAATCGAAATTTTATGCAGTTGCTCTAATCATTATCTTCTATAGAACTCGTCTGGTAGCAAACTTTTGATCGTCTTTATATATAGACATGATTTGTGTGTAATTAGATTTATTTGTTTTGAAATATGTCATTCTCAAAAGCATTGCAACCACTTGATTTCATTCAAGTCAACTTCTATTCCAAAATTTCCGTAAAGGAAAATCTAAGAAAATTGGTTGCTTCAAAGTGTCATTTTTAAAAGCATATAATAATTGAATAGCAATTTATGTAGCAACCAGTCGGCTTCTATTAAAAAAACTATCAAGATCTACCATAAAACTCTTCTTAGAGAAACCGAGACCGTAACATAAGGTGCAGTCGTAATCGTAAATGATACCGTAAACTCGACTAGTTCTTTCTTTAATGGTGCTATGTATTCCAAAGCGAGAAGTCAACAATGTAATTGTTCTAAGAAATAACAATCGTATCCTATGTGTCTTAACATGATTGCAACAAGAATGCACCATATCGATCCAAGATCCAATGCTTGTGAACATACAACACAGTTCAGTTTCAAGAACATCGACTTTATCTTGAGTTGATGTTGAACTACAAAAACTTTTGTTCAAAAATCAATTTTATATGGAACCTGTTCTTATTACTCGTTGCAGTTTTAATACTGCATTTTATTGGGTCAACCAGTTGGTATGCATTCTTTAAACAGAAGCGGAAGTAGTAACAATAAGTGGCGACCTACTTTTATGTGAACGCTAAAATAGATGCACTGAACTGAATTATTGGCAATATGTTCTAATACATTAGTCTGCAAATTAAATTTTTTTTTCTGATTAGACCGCAAAATAGTTTAAAAATTGTTATGTTTCTTTTGTTTTATGTGGTAATCATAGCAGGCGTTAAAAAATAAATTTAAATTACTGCCAACCGCAAAGATAGTGACTCATCTCGTTAAATTTTCATGGATTGCTTTGATTGACTTGATAAGTTCTCATGTATTATAAATAGATCAGTCCCTTATAAAATTTCAAAACACATACAAAAAAGTGGAGTTGCACCTCCCCTGGACTTTCCCATACTAAAAATAAAAATTTCGTTTTTGGTATTCAACTGTAGTTCGCGAGACAGCATTGGAAATCACTTGAATGTGTGGCAAGAAACACCAGATTATACGGGTTCGATACGTACAGAAGAGAGACAGGCATCTATTTTACTAACGCAGCGGAAGTTCGCGATTTTCTCATCAACCGTACATTTTAGCTATATGACTACCTTATACTATATGATAGACAATTAAATTTTGCATTCAATTATGTAATAATATACAGGGTGTTTCATTTAAAATAACAAAGTTGCTTATTGTACTGTGAAAACCAAACACCCTGTATACGTGATATAAATTTAGGAGAATGCAGAGGTAGATACTGAATAAGTTTTATATTTAAACTTCTTTCATATTTTGATTAATAAAGGAGCTGTAGCCTGTAGGAGCATCAATTTCCGATTTTCAAACCCTCGTAGAGGGCGCCACAGGAAAATTCTAGCATTAATCAAAAAACGATAATGTACCTAACACCAAGCTTTATAAGTGTAGAAAATTTAAACAAAATCGTGTGGCCAGTTTCTTTGTAATATTTTTTCAAAAATTTCAAAATTTCTGGAAGAGCGCCCTTACGACCGTTTTTGGATTTACTAAATACATTTTTCTTCATGGTATAGTACCGCCAATTTGTTTTATTATTGGTGGTTCTACAGCCCTTAAAGACAATGTTTTCTTTATAGTTTTATGAGTGAAAAAAATACAACGAAATATATTTAGTGGAAGAAGGTTATCCAAAAGTAAATTTTATTTTAAAAAGATCCAGATATGTTGGGTATTTACTTGGCAATTAAAACAACGAACTTTGCTTCAGCTGATAAAAACAAAAGAATAACAAAGTTCCATTTATAGAAAAAAACAATTTTTTAGTCCATCACTCCAAATAATTTTCTTAAAAAAAGTCTGGAGTCAGCAATGGTTTCAGTATTAAAATCTGAAACAAATTCAGGAAAATTCTGGGCACATAAATAAAGTGTTTTTCTTTTTCTTTTCTCTATGACCAACAATTTTTTTTATGTCGGTTTATATATTAACAATGTCGATAAATTTCATGATTCATTCGTCAACATGATAAATAAAAATTTTACGGTTTGCGCATTAAATTTACAACTTTCACAGTAATTTTACGCACAAGTGACTACAAACGTGCTATATATAAGTTGATTATTATTTCTCTTATACGTACATACACAATATAAATAGAAGAAATTTTTTTACGAGTTAAAACTATTTATTTTAATGCGTCTGATGCATAAATTAAAACATTTGTCGGACAAAGTCGGACGCAATCAATTGCTCCCATTGTAATAAAAATATATTGGTCAAACTAGACGCATGATTGAAACCAAATTTCGCGCTATTTCATTTTGAAATATGAAGATGTATTGATTTTAGAAAAATGTTCTTTTACTTTTAAAACTGCTAATATTTGTTCATTCAATATTACGTAAACGTAGACCAGATAGTAGGTACCTATTCAAAAGAAAAAGTAGCACAAACTGTCTGCACTCAACACTTGAGAGAGGACAGGAACCGTAATTCAATAATCAATCATCACCTAACAACCCTGACCTACTGCTACAGAGAAATTTCTGCCACCCATTGTGCATTCACTAATACCTCCACGGAGTCAATATTTTTCAGAAATTCTGTGTGGTCTGAAACCCAAACTTACAACTATACACCTTTAGAATATTGATGACGGTTCTGAAAACCCTAAAAAAATCCTCTTTCCACTGACCTATACAAATTATTTTTAGTTCTTGTATTAATTATTATTGAATGATCGGTCTGTTAATGAAATTTACTTTACTGAATGAGTTTTAGACGTCTGGTCTTTTTGAATGTCTCTTAACGGCTCCAGTGAAAATTAGATTTCTATTTCGAGGTCTTCCCAGAAGCTCTTTTGTAAGTGCCGAAACAGAAATATTTTTGTAAGGCTTATGTCATTAATCTTAAACGTCTTTTTGGAACGTCAACATTTGGAAGGGTGTAAAATCTTCGTCTGGAGAAATATAAATTTTTAGTCTCTAAATCAAGTCTTGTACCTTTTCTATTTTTTTCCCGAGAACAGTTCTTTTAATTTTTCTTCTCTACCCCATTTTTGACTGTTTTTTTGTCAGTCCTTCCTTGTTTCCTTTTTTTTTCGATTGCCTGGGGGTTGGTTTTCTGAGAAACTCCTGCTTCAAGCTTTTGGAATTTTTTGTATCTAAAGCAAGGGTCCTGAATCTGTTTCTTAAATGCCTTTTCCTTAAATGTTTTTTCCGAAATAACTTTTTGGGTGGTTTTTCCTCGGTTTCTAGAGAAACATTAGGGAGGGTAGGTTTTGCCAAATTTCATTCTTGGAAAGCATTCTTCAATGTCTTTTCTTCCGTCTCTTTTGTCTCCCAAGACATTTACTTGTGTAGCTTTTCTAAGAATTATTTCTTTTGTTAAATGGTACCATAGAACTTTTTACCTCCCCGTTCCTACTAGGAAGAACTTTTTTTTGTTGATCTTCTAACTATTTTTCTTCTAAATCAGTTCACCTGATTCAACCTTAGAATCCTTTCTCTGTGTAAGATCTTGTAGCTGTAAATCAAACTCAAACGTCATACATTAATTGCTAATGAATTCCGAAAGGAAACTGGGCCATTTTTTCCATTCCAAAGTGCGTTTATATTTTGTCAATGGCCGTTTGTTTATTAAGTGGATCAGTAACTGTAGTTCTCGAGGCATTTGAATATTAACTCGTTGAATTAGTAGCTGATACGTGTAAATATCAGAATTATGAATAATTAAGAGCTGGCAGGTAGAACCTGAACAGTCTCCTCCGTCTGGAAAGTACAGTTAATCACGTGTACATCCTCGTATGTATACCGATTGGCATTAAACGCAGCTGAGCAAAGAAGACGGCTGATCACCTTCATTGAATAGGTACAACCCGTGTAGTTGAAGTCAATGAACTAAAACTAACTCTTGTGTCGCGAGTCCGGCTTCTGCTCTCAGCTGGTTGTTCTTGCTAGCTGACCATACACAGATTCAGTTTGTTACAACACCATAATAAAATAAGACTTCCATAGGTGTGGTCATACCCGTTGTTGTTTGTTACTGTTTGGAATTATATGGGAAGGGTCTTTGGAAAACATTCATAAGGGGGCCAATTATGGGGCAAACATTGATTTCATTCTTAATTAGATTCGTTCCCACCCCTCTTCTCTTAAATATCTACTTGGATACACTACAACAATTGGTAGACCTTATGGGAGGCCCCAACTGCTTTATGAATTTTTATAACAGTGGAGCTGCACAGGATGCAGCTCAACCCTTTTTTAATAGATTTTTTTGACTTGATTCAATTAACCTTCCCCAAATACTACAAAGATTGAGTTTTAGGAATGACACTCTTATGGTAACCTGGAGGCTCCAACTGCTTTATGAATTTTTATAGAAGTGGAGCTGCACAGGATGCAGCTCGGAATTTTTTAAATATTTTTTTGACCTCCCCCAAAGAAAATTCGAATGAAATTCCAAACAAAAGTGGCAACTTTTTCCTTAAAAAAATCATTTAGATTTCACACACCTGTAACTTTTGAACGCAGCAACTTTATCTGAAGGCGTCTTTTATCATTAAATTCTAATTTTAATTTGGTATTTTTGCACTAACTGGTTTTGATGTCATATTCCAAAAACTTTATAAGCAACAGTTTTGCATAAATAAAAAAATAGACTACTTAGCAACTTTAAAGGTCGATGCCCCACTTTTTTTTAAGTGTTTGTGGTTTAATTAGTAAAAGCGTTGGAACAAAGATTAGTCTGAAATATTGTGCATGAAATGCATTTAAAAATACAGACAAAATACTAGAGAGATGGATGCAATTAGAAATGCTGATATTTGGAACTTATTCAACATTTTCGAATTATTCAAAGAATTCATATTTTTGGCACTGAGTTTATTGTCTATAGTTTTTTTTAATGTTCTCCAAAAAGATTATTTTTAATGTGTTATAAAGATAAAGTGATAAGCTCTGATAACATTATTTTGAAAATAATTTAATGTCAATATAGGCAACCAAATATACAGCTCTGCATATAAATTGCCTTGTCTTGGAAATAATGGTCCTTTGTTAATATTCCATTAAATTTTGAATAAAAGGAGGACAAAGTTTTTTCTCTCTATAAAAGTATAAACAAAAATTATTTCTGAATTATAAATCCTATTAATTCTTATTTTTTCTTGCAGTTATCCGAGGATGTGGCTAGAAAAAAGGCTGAATATCAAAAATATTTAGAACTGTACAAATTGATGAGATCTAGGTTTGAAGAACATTATGTCAAATGTAAGTATACCTAATGATTCGAAACAGGGGAATACCCTAATTAATGAATGTGGGCAAGAAGGAACAGGACCGGAAAATTCCAAGGGTAGGAAAATTTCTGGTCCCTCCTTCTGGATTCCATGTCCATAAATTGTTTATAAATTATAATAATAATGCTTCTAACAAACAACTTTCGTACTACAACTCTTTCCAATAACCTTTTAGAAAATAAGAATGATAGAAAGTGTTGATTCATTCTTATAAAAATTTAAACAATGCAGGAGTACCCACCCAAGTTCCAGGTACTTATAGATTGAATTTTTCATTTATTTTTACAATAATATTGTAAGTAAATACCGTTAATAAATTAATTAATTGTTTTGTAATTCATTCAAATCTTATACATTTATGTATCATTATCATTACCATATATGTGTCGTTACCTTGGTAGTGCATTTTGCAACATGGGAAAATTACTTTTTGCAGAACTAATATCTTTTGTGTTCAAGATTAGAAAGTAATGCATTAGCTTAGTACTTCTCCTCGATTTTAATAAGTATTTATTAGCTTCTTTTGATCATAAATCAAAATTTTTATACCAACCATTTCTGATTTTGCAAGATTTATTGCACTTGGTCTTAATTGGGTTCCAATAAATTCTAGTAGCTACGAGTAATAATTGAACAAAATGGATCGAATCTTTTTTAAAAATTTGGATGAACTTCAATTAGTTATTTTTAGATTTTAAATTTCACCTTGATTGCGTTTGCCCAGTTTACTAAAAATAACAAGACAAGTATATTATGAAAATAGTCTTTTACTTTAAGTGCAAGTTGTTGTGGCTCAAAAACTGATTTTTTCTTCAATCAAGTTGAATTTACACATAAAAATTTATAAATAAAAATAGCAAATAAGATTGTAGAGAGATCCTTGATGTGTAAAATTAGTGTCGGCCATTTATTATTACACAAAGTGAAAGATTTAAATATTTTTCAAGAGTGTTCATTGATTAAATTAGATTGTGTCCTATTTTTATGATGGAAACTTATCTAATACTAAACATTTATTCGTGATTAGGTAATAAAGTAAGTAGATTGGTTTAATTTATGTAATAAATTCATGTAAAATTTTATCTCTCAGATCTAAATACTAAACGTGTAGGTGTAATTATTCACAAAAAAAACCGAGAAAGTTAATGAAATACATCAGTTTGATATGTCTGTTATTTAAAACTAATGTCTACAGTTAAAATATCATTAACATGACTAGTAAATATTTTGAAATTTAAAAGATAAAATTTTCTAACAGTATTTTAATTTCGTAATTAAAATTGACTTGATTGAATTAAATCGTTAATGTTTTAAAACTTTTGGCAGTGTTCAATATAAATATTTTCTCCTTTTTTTATTTTTAGATTACAAAATAATGTAGAATAAAGTAGAACATATGCTTTTTGCACACATACTTTATCACAATTTGTATAGCAGCTGTAAAAACATAAATTTTAAAATACTTTACAAAGAAAATTACCAGTTTTTACTTTTAAAAAATGTGAAAATTCTATGTCATAAAAAGTATATCTATACAGAGTGCTTTACTAAAAGAAAATCCCCATGAGAAAACCGTTAAAAATATTTTCAGCAGCCAATTTCTGTAGTCTCCTGCCAGACGTTTTTATCATTAATTTTTTAGAATGGACAAATTTTATGTAAAATTAGACGAGCTTTTGATGTAGATACATTTCAACGCGCCTTAATTTCGTGTTTTTCTGAGAAACACGCGAATTCATTCTATCGCTCCCCGATTGTGGCGCCCCCTTCAGGAATTGAGGGTTAAAAATATTTTTAATGATTTTCCCATAGGCGATTTACTCTAAAAGAATTTTTTCCCGTTAATGTAGGATAACTACTTTCAGAACTACACCCACTAGCCACTTTTGCTAAGTCACCCTGTATAAAAATTTCATATTATTTAAAAAAAATAAGAACGCATATTTTTTTTATAAAGGAGGGAAACAATTCAAATAAATTCCCCTCATCACTACAATGAGATGACATTTTGTAAATGCTAGGGGAATCCCCGGCATTCCCATTATTTTCCATTCTTCACCCCCCAAAAAAAGATGGGTTTGTTCAAATATTTCAAGAAAATTTGCAAACTTTACAATTATTTACTTTAATTTTAATAAAAAAAATTTGAGGCGCGTTTGCAACCAAGCGGTACCGGGTTCGAATCCCGATCTTGTCATAGGTGTTTGTCTTTTTTTTTTTATTTAGTCATAGATTAAGACATAATTTGATGCATAATTAAAAATAAATAAATAATAGATTCTATTTTTAATTTTAGCTGGACGAGGTGGAAGAAAATTAGACGACGTAAGGGATAAATACCAAAAGGCCTGTAGGAAATTACATTTAACCCATAACGAATATGTTTTATTATTATGTGAGGCAGCTGAATTTGAAAAAGACTTCAGAACAGTTTTATTACCTGGTCTTTTAGAACACCAACAGTCAGTACAAGAAGCATTTATATTAGCTTGGTAAAAAAAAAATTAAAAAAAGAAAACTTAATCTATAATTTGAATTATTTAGGCGGCAAATTTTACAAGAAGTTGTGCAGCTATCGGATTTTACTTCAGAAAAATACAGGGAAATTCAAAAAAGGATAGAAAATAGTTTAGATTCTATTAAACATACCGAGGAATATAACGATTTTACAGAAAAGCATAAGTAAGGGTTTATTTAAAATAATTTTTTTTATTACTTAACAATTATTTTTAGAACAACTCCGACAGATCCAGTAAAATTCATATTTGATGAAAGTTTAGTAGAAGAAAATGCGGGAAAATTACTACCAAACCAATTAACTGTTGATAATTTAACTGTTGAATGGTTAAGAACAAAATTATCAGAATTAGAAGTTAGTATAAAAGAAAATCAAGAAAAAAGGGCGCTTATAAGTCCTAACCACGACGGTCTTCTAAATGGTAAAAGTAATGAAATTAATAATCGGTAAGTAAAAATATTCATTGTTTCACATCAATTTTGTTTATTATTTTTTTCTAGAATGGGATCAATAGATATAACAAATAAAAAGGAAATAAACGAATTAAAATGTCAAGAACGAAAAATGCTCAGACAAACAGAATTAATTAAAAGTGCTTTGAATGAATTAGGATGCGAAGAAGTACCATCAGGTTGTGATCTTTCTATCGACAATCAAACTTTTATTAGCAATTCCAATGAGCAGGTAAGACAATGCATGTTTATTTTTATTACTCAAGAAATTTAATTAAAATTTTATTGGTACCTAGTATATTATTTAATTGAGCTTTGCTTATTCGTATTTTAGTAGAAAGGTGGTAGGTAGATACTGCTGCATTTTTACTTAAAACACGCTGCACACTTTTATTCATTGATGCTTGATAAATAAGTGTGTGCAAAAAATGGGCAAGGTGTGGGTTAACATTTTAGGGTGATGGTTCTCAATCTTCATTGATTAAGCGAGCCTTGGGGCATCAGAAGATAGTGAACATGCTTCGCAAACCATTCCGCAGAAAGTCTGCACCCTCTTCACCTGTAGCTCCACCTCGAACTAAAGGACGCCGTGACTCGGCTCCTCGCAGTGAAGGGTCTGACCCAGTACGTGCTTTCCCCACTTGTCTTTAACATTTTGAGTAGTAATACCTACTTAGATGTAATGTTATAATATTTATAACCCTTTCTACAGGTTACAAAAAGATTATTACCTATCAAAGAATTTTTTTATGGCAAATGCATTATTAAAGTTACAAATCTGCTTTTTAATGAGACAAATATCTGGGTTTTATTTTGATTAAATATTACTGTACCCCCCTCCTTTAATTTTTTTAATTTAGACATAAATAAAAAATAAAATCTTGTTATTACAATGGGGAGTGTTAAAGTCTCCATTCATAATTCATTGTAATGGCTCGCACTTTTTTGCCAACATGGGGAGATTAAATTTATAGCTCTAATAATAAAAAAAGTTCTCAAAATGCATCTTGTATACAGGAAAAAACAATTATTTGTCTCATTTTAAAATTTTTGGTGCAGTTGTATGGTTAGGGCTGCGCTTTCCTTTTTGGATAATCTTTTTGGACCTTGTATTGGTGTTTTTTTAAATTGCTTGATATTTTTTAACCTACTTTACAATATGATTGGGTATTTTGGCTTGAACCTATTAATTTCATTTCTTTGGAGGTGTTGGGTTTAACTAAAAAAATTACCACCACAATTTACCAAATTTCCCTTATCATTATTAGTCATTGCTGTTACTTACATATTTACAACCATTAATTATTTATGTACTAATAAAATAAAGGAATATTATCCTTTCGAATTTGAAAAAATAATTCCGGATTCGTGTTCTACAGACAAACTTAAGAAAACTTGTCATATAAAAGATGCTAGTCAATCCAATATTATATTCCGTGTTCTATACATGGTAATTCAAAATAAAAGTACCAAACATTATGCATATTTTTGTTACGATAAGATAACCAGTGGCGTAGTTACTGGGAGGGTAGATCACCTTTTTAAAAATATATATGTTGCGCCACTGGCGAAATTTAATTTGATAGCATGAATTGAATTTAAAATGTAATTTAGAAAATAAAAGTACTCTTGCTTTTTTGTCACTGATTTATCCCTTTTCGAGATAATTGACGATTTATTTATAAATGTGCATTTCAAATAGAACAGATTTACAAATTCAATGTGAATTATCTCGTAAACAGATAATTTAACGGCAAAACTATAAGAGTAATTTTATTTCGTAAATTGAATTTTGAATTCATATCTTACAAAAAAAATTAATTTCATCAGTGGTGTAACATACATTTTTTCAAAAAGGGGATCTACCCATCCTGTAACTACGCCACTGGTTAACGTATGGTGATAAAAATCCGCAAAACTTTTGATCCTTATTAGTAACCACCCCCCATAAAATTTCGTTTGAATAGCAAGCTAAATATTATAAAGAAACAACTTTTAAAAAGATTCCAACACCCTACCCTGTATGTCGGAAAAACGTGAAGACAAAAAATCTTGCTTATGTTACTTAATTCTGAATAAATATGAAGAAAATTCTACAAATCAATATCCACTATATACAGAGTGTTCAACATTACTTGTTTCTCACTGAAATTTATTGCAATATTTATTCAGATGTATGTTGGGTTGCATAATTTTCTCTTTTTAATTACGGAAATTTGTTTATTTTCCGTTCCCTCATTAAAGATAGACTAGAATTACTTAAAAAAATACTTACAAGGCTCATTTTTATCACCCCGGGTTAAAATATCTTCAAAACTAAAAAATATTTAATGTGTTACACACAAAAAGTGTTTATGCAACCAATTATACATCTTCAATAAATAATTTAAATTTTCAAAGGTGCAAGTACAATTTTTTTGTATATTTAATAATTATTAAACGCTTATCATCGCAAAAGCCAAAAGCACACCAATTTCTATAAATATCGTAGGTTGCACTGAGTACAAATAAAACCTTAATGGATGAAGAATGGTTCCATGGAGTATTACCCCGAGAAGAAGTAGTAAGATTATTAACACAAGATGGAGACTTTTTAGTTAGAGAAACGACACGAAACGACGAATGCCAAACAGTTTTATCAGTCTGTTGGGGTGGACATAAACATTTTATTGTTCAAACTACCGCAGAGGTAAAATTAAGAATAAAAATATAATTTAAAAATACATAAATTGGAATTTTTAGGGCCATTATCGATTTGAAGGTCCAGCATTTCCAAGTATACGAGAATTAATTCTCTATCAATTTAATAGTGGTTTACCTGTAACAGGTAGATCTGGTGCTATTTTATATAAACCCATTCCTAGAGAAAGATGGGAATTAAATAATGATGATGTTATGTTATTGGATAAAATTGGACGAGTATGTTATTATTAGCCCATAAAACACCTTTTTTGAACTAATTTGAATAAATGTGTAATTTTATTACAGGGTAATTTTGGGGATGTGTACAAGGCACAATTAAAAAGCACCAGTCAGGAAGTAGCCGTAAAAACCTGTAGGGTTACTTTACCTGAAGAACATAAAAAGAAATTTTTACAAGAAGGACGTATTTTAAAACAATATGATCATCCTAATATTGTAAAATTAATTGGTATTTGTGTCCAAAAACAACCGATTATGATTGTTATGGAACTTGTACCAGGTAAATTTTTTTAATAATTTAATTTAAATATAAATTTAAAAAAAAACACTTTTAGGAGGATCACTTTTAACATTTTTACGTAAAAACGCATCAATTTTAACCGAAGGGCAATTAATGAACATGTGTTTGGATGCTTCTGCTGGAATGAGGTATTTGGAATCAAAGAATTGCATTCACAGAGATTTAGCAGCTCGTAACTGTCTTGTGGGTAAGCCATAACAATATTTTGTTATTTTTAAAATAATTTGGTGGTCTGAACTATAAGGTTGGGAAAATTCCCCATTAGAGGCTGGGAAGTCCCTACCAGGGGACAACAAAAAAATAAATCCTCTCAAAAAGAATACAAATAATAATAATAATAATAATCTCTACACTACCCATATCCTGTTGCCAGGCCCCAGAAGCGCAATGCTTGTGCGGGGGGGAGGTAGGGGCTATTATTATTAAGCGGGCCCGCTTGCGTCTGCAGCCGACTTAGAGATGGAATCCTTCTCTTCTTTTTATTAATGCCTTTGCATTTATTTATGATTAGGTTATGCCAATACTGTAAAAATATCCGATTTTGGAATGTCAAGAGAAGAAGAAGAATACATAGTCTCTGATGGAATGAAACAAATTCCCATAAAATGGACAGCACCAGAAGCATTAAATTTTGGTATTAACTCAAACTAATTTTCCCCAATAAATTTTACTCGATAATTATTTTTTTTAAAGGTAAATATACATCTTTATGTGATGTATGGAGTTATGGAATACTTTGTTGGGAAATATTTTCAAGGGGTGGGACACCATACAGCGGTATGAGTAATTCCAAAGCTAGAGAAAAAATAGACACAGGTATATTTTTAAATTTGAATATCTAAATATGTTTATGATAAATATAATTTTTTTAAGGATATCGAATGCCTGCACCTGAAAATACGCCTGATGAAATGTATCGACTTATGTTAAGATGTTGGGAATACCAACCAGAAAATCGACCGAACTTTGAACAAATATACACTGTTGTAGACACTTTATGTCAAGCATACAGAGTATCATTTCTTTAAATTTATGTACTGTAAGAATGTGTATGTAAGATTTTTTTATATTGAATAGGAAAAATATTTTTAAAAACACTGTGATGTTATTAGAAGATTAATTCGTGAAGAAAACTTCATGGCTTATTCATATAAATATGCCATATTTCTTATAACAATAAGATTTTTTTTATTTAACTTTTATATCTTTTTTTTAGAAAATTATAAATATGGCAATAAGAAAGAGTACAATGTTTTTGATTTTTTTTTTAAATTTTTTGTTCTAATTACGATAAGTGATATCCATTATTATTTAAAAAAATATTTTTAACATAACAATATATACTGCATGATTTTTAAATATTAATGATAAAAAAAAACATTCTTAAATAGTAAATAAAAAACAGTTAATCTTAATGTATTATGTATTTTCTGTATCCTGTGCACCTGAATGTGTGACTGAATCAAATAAAATGTTTTATTATATAAATTCAGCATTTTATTCTTAATTATATTATAATGAACTCATTATAAATATAATTTAATTAGCTCATCACTTACAGCCGAAGGTGTTAAAATTCCCAAGTCGGTAAAGAGAAGTGTGATATATGCAGGTGGTGTGTAATCTACAAGAGGATGCTTTTTACGAAGATCCCCATCCCTCATATTACGAGTATACTAAAAGAAAAATCTTTTAAAAGACATTTCTCAGCATAAAAATAATAGCAATTCATGAATTTTCTTTGTTAACTCCCCTTAATTACAAGGGGGCAGTATAAAGATTAATTATAAAAAGAATTTAATCACCAGAATGTTTTATAATGTATTGGCAATCAAGAGCCCCAGGCTCAATTCCTAATATAGAATAGTCGCGAATTTTTCACGTTCATTTCTTAATACTGCCTTTATGTAATTGGGGACTTAAAATTCAAGTGTTAGCAAGCTAAATAAGTTCTTTATTACCTTATATTCATCCGGTAAATCATCTTGATTTAACGGAAAAAGACGTGAAAATTTAAAACTTTCTGTAAGGACATAGAACGGTTTGCTCATTGCTTTTGCACAAAGTGCCATTGTATAGCTACCAATCTATACCAAAGAAATATTAAATTACCATAATAAAAAGTTATTAAAAAGTTCCTTTTACCTTATTAACAATTCCACCACTTTCTACAACTGCTTCTGCACCGACCATAACAAAATCAACTTGTTCCATAACATACCCTACAGCCGAATCTAATATTAATGTGCAAGGTATGCTGTAAGCTTCTAATTCTTTACACATAACATTCCTGTAAATTACCAAATGATTAATACCTTTATTTTGTTTAAATAATCAGTAACCTACCCGCTATTATCAGGAGCCGATTGTGTTACAAAGACTTCAAAATGTTTGTTCTGTTTTGCAGCTTCTATTAATGTTCTTAAAGCCACACGCGAACGTGAATGGGTTAAAACCCGCTAAAATTAATTCTGTTAATCATTTATTAAATTAAAAATTTGAGGTTAATTACCGATCCATCCACAACAAATTGAGATGCTAATTTTGCAATTTTTCCTCTAGCTTCATTTAACTTTTTAAGGAATAAATTTCCTCGATCTAACATGATTTCCTTACATTCTGCAAATGTCTGTAGAAATAACAAAGTTGAGTTTTTTAAATCTACAAGTAGCGAGTGTTTAAAAATAAAACGGTTTGGAATTTGCTATGATCTACTCAAATGTTTTTTGATGTGTTTAGTGTTTACAATGAATCTGAAGAAAGAAATCATGACCAAATCCAACTGAATTTTAAAACATGTTATTTCAAAGGGCTTACGTTTGTGTCTAATTTTGCAAAGGTAATAAAACGCATGAATAATTCACATCCAGAGGTAACTGCAGCTGCTGGATATTCAGTATTTTTCATAACTTCCATACCGATTTTAAGATTTTCATCTAATCCCTGAACAGTTTCTGCTGTAAAAGTTTCAATTACGTAAAGTGTTATTTTTGATTTTTAAATTATCTTACATTTGTATCGATTTATAATTTCCATAAGCGTTCTTATAGCTGCTACTCCTGCTGATACGTCTTGTTCATTCTTAATTATATTTAAGAAATATTTTTCAATTTCTAAAAAAAATTGCATCAGATTTTTTTCTTAGATTATTAAATTATTTAAAATTTATCGAGTAAATAGCTAGGAAATTACCTTTTTTTTCTTCCATCACTGAGTTTGGATTTATTTATAACACTTTTAGAACACAAATATGTTAACTTTATCTTAAATAATGTTAGGTTTGAATAATACTTCAAGGACACAAATGGGGAATAGTGTGAATATTGGATGAACTTTAATTTAGTTCGTACTAGATGGCGCTCTAATTGGGTAAAGTTTTATAAAGTTTTCAGGTGGTTTTAATTAAATTGCACTGAAGTAATGAAAGAAAGTGCATGATTAGATGATTTAATGCAGGAAATTAATTAATATGTTGTAAATATTAATTTATTTCTGATAATTACAGTTGTTTGTAATTAAGGAAAGTTTAGATAGATGGGGATGCTAAGGTTGGTTTTGAACTAAGACTGAATACTTTCATAACAAACCAGGAACCAATAGTGGTGGTGGTTTTGGTCACGTGCGGTAGTTTATCCACAATTTTGTCAATTTGTGTGTAGTTGCAGTGGAATGCCCTGTCATCGTTTGATATTTTGGATTGTTTGGGTCAAAATTTAATTTTTGTTGTAAGTAGTATTAAGATATTTTAATACTCTTTACAATTACGTAAAGTTTAGTTTGATGATACTGTTTGCCTGTCTTGTAGATGAATATTGCGTGGTTGTGCAACGAAATCCTGCGTCGCCATTTTCTGCTGTATTAGTAATGTGTTTTTAGTCCTTGTAATCATCCAAATCCTATTTGGAATATAATACTTCGTGCGTTAATTAAGGATCTAATTAATTACATTTAGATTGTTAGCAGAGTTTTTTTGGTGAGCTTTTTAGATAATTTCCATGTTAACTTACGCAACAATAATTTATTAGAGCTAATACATGTTATTTACTTTTCATTGTTGACAATTTTTTTCTAATTATCGGTCTCTTTATTTTATCTAAACTTCATTTCATTTAAGTACTACCCCAGTTTTCGTTTATACCCGTAAACAAATTTTAGTTTTATCTTTCATAATCATCTTTAGTTTAAGTCCAAAGGGCACACAATAATTATCGTAAATTGGTAAATATTTTTGTTAAGCAAACTAAATTTATTATAGTTTTGCTTTTGGCAACTTTCCAATTTCTTTTTTCCCCAAGGACATTAATAAATTTTATTAATTACACCTGCTTCACTTCCCTGTTTTTTATTTCCTACATGAAGGTACAATATTGATATGTAGAAATGTTAATTTTTTTTGCTTTTGTGTAGGCTGGAAACTATTATTTTTAGTTGAATTTTTCTGACATAAATTACTTGATTTGTGTAGGAGTGCCAGCTGTTAATTTTATCTTAATATAACAGTGGCGTATCTAAAGGACTTTAGGGTTGCTTGTTTCAATATTAAATATTTCTTTAAAAGCACCATAGCCTACTCCTATGTACACCAAATAAAAATTTTGTTAAATAAACATAGACATAAGAACGTAAGTCCAAGCTCTCTTCATAAAACACTCATATACAGGATTACTTAAAAATAAGTACCCTTTCTAAATTAATTTCTTAATGAATCAGTTTTAGTTCTTCCCCAGGCAACTAAAAATTACATTAATTACCCAAAAGTTGTATTAATTCAAGGACTACTTTTTAAAACAATAAACATTGTAATTATCACTACTACACTACTGTGTTTAATAATTTTAAATTCATTACTTATTAAATGTAGCCTCATTCCATGGCCGAATATCACTTATGTTCTTGTGAAAAAATCACACGTGTGCATTCCCAAGGCTGTTTTGGATTCACAGTTCGAATGAGTTTAAATTTTTAATGTCGTAGGTGTAGTTTTATGTGCATGTTTAATTTTATTTCCATGAAGAATTGGTTCTAATGGTCTAAATCGAACTGTACTTTATAGAATAAAATTTTATTGGATTCAAATCTATAAATATTAAAGGAGATTTCAACATTGACTCAAGAGTGAATAAAGAAAATGATTAATTTCGATATTATTTTTAGTAGTATATAATAAAAAATAACTTGTTTTGTAGGATTATATGACGAATTGTATGCTTGACAGGTGTGACTTGTATGTGAGAAAGTGTTTTGAAGAGAAAGGAATGAGTTTTATAATAGTAAATATACAGGGTGGTTCAAAACAGGAAACACTACTCGATATTAATAATTCAGGAAGACAGGAGAGATAATTAATTATTTATGGTCTTAAAATTATAGATACTTTAGAAGTTTTAATTATTCATGATTAATAGGAAAAGTGTGTGCAGTTGTAGCTTTTATGATCGAAAACTTGGGAAGTTTGGAGAGAATCAAATTTTTTTACTGTGTTGTTGGAAGCAAAATGATTGAGAAAGAAGGGGTAATAGATTTTTGAGAAGAAAGAGCTAAAGAACTCGACCCCCACCATTCTTTCCCCCTACTGTCCCCACCATTTTGCTCCCCAACTGCCCCCACAATTTTTCTCCTACTGCCCCAACAATTTATCTGCACCCTGTTTTCTGTTGTCTCTTCCACATCCTTCACCTTCTGATGGAGATATTCCCGCTATCCATGCTCTTCGCTGTTCTCCCTTACTCTCTCTCATCACTTCCCCCACCCCTAATCAAATCTCATCTCTCTATCCTTCTTCAGTGTTCCCTATAACGGTCTCTGTACTGTACTGTGCTGGTCCAATATTCTCCACCACTCTCCACTGTTCCATCAGTTTCCATCCTCCTCTTCCAACTGTGTCCATAATATTTCCCCCTTCACTCCCTGTACTTTTTTCATTCGCAACTTTGTCCACTGTTCTGCTCCACTATTCCCAATACTTTTTTCAACCACTTTATTCAATATTCTCCTCTCCCAATATTGTTTTCCTTCCCTCTTTAAATAGAACTTCTTTTGATCTACCCAAAACTAGGAACACTTTCTCTTACGATTCTTACCTTTTAAATTTCGTTCCATCTCATGAGGTTTATGCTTCTAATAATACAGACCCGTGTGTGTATGTTTTTTTCCTTATTTTGTATCCTCTGTATACCAAAATTTTGAAAAATAGTGCAATTCAGCTGAGCGGGGCTATAAAGTAGTAGTGTGTTTCATCTAAGAAAATTGGATTACTATCTCAACATAATTGATCTTCTAATGAAACCTAGTGCTTCGTATTTAATAATTAATAATAAAAATCCACGTGCTTCTATGCAGGTGCAGTGTCTGTGTCTGTGTTGCGTGCGGGTCCATCGTATTCCTGATGTCCTGTCCACGTGCGCCACTTCATTTCATCCAACTCTATCTGTAAAACTCTGGAAATTCCCGTAGGCATGGTAAGTCACAAAAAAAATATATTTTTAATTTTGTATAGTATTTTAAAAGCTTAAGAAAACAGGTTGCCAACTTACTAGTTACCGGTGTTGATAGTTTAATAACGCCGTCGGTAGTAGGTAACTTTTCTTTTTGCCCACAAATTTGTCTAGCACACTTTTGTCAATTTTTGTTCATGAATACCTAAGGTGACACCCAACTTTAATAATGTCTTCCTTATAGGTAGAAAATTCCCCATTTTTTCAAATGATAATCTCGGGTTTGTAGCTTAAACAAGATTAATGGAAACCATTAAAGATACCGCAAAGTTATCTTTGTGGCGATAAAATACATGTGCAGGTGCATTTTATCAAAGTTTTTCCGTACGTGTGTCAGAGCACATGAAATTTAAAGCTGCGTTTTGACGTAGTGCGATAGGATAATCCATTGCGGGGGCGTTATTAAAGCGGAATTCTATTACTCCCGTTTACATGTCGTCCACCTGATAGACTCACGTGACCGAGACAAAGCAAGGCTACGAAAATAGACGCCACATAAACGCAGTATCCTCTTCAAGTGCGACACGTCGTCGTGCAATTTCAATTTAAAATTAGAGAGGAAACCAGTCTGCAAAAGAGAAGAGGGAATTGTTGGTCTCTTTCTCGAATAACGAGGTTTTTAGTATTTTGGGAAATTAGATTTATTTTTTTATTATTTCGTCGCATTTTAGTGAAGGGTGCTTGTACACGAGGACACCCACGAAATCTCAGATACGTCGGGTTTTTATTGCGAAGCCAATTTTCATTCATAGGTATCTACTTAAAGTTGATAATTGAAATGAGGATTTATATTCCCTTTTTCGCCTGCATGGAGGAATTTGTATTTTTTAAAATATGATTTCCTTCATTTAAAATTTCCTCGGAATTACCTACCCTTGCTTCTAAAAAAAAGTTTGATGTATTCAGTAACGACCTTTTCCCCCCCATCGTTCAGGTGTAAAAGTACAAATTTACCATATCAAGTTCTGTAGAGTGAACAATCTCGATACAGTGAACAGTACCGATTATCTTAGTTTTACCCTATGCCCTTGCCCCTTAGCTGCCCAAATGTATGTGAAACTTTACACAGAATTGTTTATGAAAGGCGATCGTGTTTGAACTCAGAAATTTATTTTTGCTGTTTTCGAGGTTTAAGTCAGGTGATGTTGTCCAAATAAATTTTATACAATTTTCTGCGATTTCGAGTTTCTAAAGCACTACGTAAGAATTTTTTTCCCAACAATATTATAAGGTGCGGTGGTATATTTTAAGAGACTTAAGTCGGGAAATATAGCAGGACGAGATTGAAAGAGTGTCGATGGTGTTTAGTATATATTTGGAGAGGGTAGTTCCTGGGAAGTCTTGAGTAGTCTGGGTAATCTTTGCTTTCACATTGGGTAGGTTAGTGTACACAATTTTTTACAGTGATTTACCCCGATGTTGGGGTATAAGTCACTAAGTCAGGCAACCTTGCAAGAAAAAAGTATGGTCTTCACTTCAAGATATTTCCTCAGAAATGGTATAGGGATTAAGTCGAGCGGTTTCGAATGGAAAGAAATGATGGCATGAAATATTGAAAGTATGTCGGATGTTTGCGTATCATCAAAAGGTTAATATTTTAGCTGTAGCTTCATCTTGTATATATATTTTTTAATTATCAGCAACTAATGAAATGTTTAACATACAAGAAGTTAAATGTTATCGCGTGTTGATCACATTTATTAGGTTAGTACGTCTTTTACTTTCAACTAAAATTTAACTGAATATTTTGTAATTTATCAACTGGCTATTGGGTATATTATTAAATTGTCTTCTATAGTACTGCTTTCACCCCTATTATTTACAGAGAAAATAACTTTTTCTCTTGAGACAATTCTAACGATGCCACTGAATAGCACTTAAACGACACTTAAAAGTTTTAAAAGACTTCCTGGTAGTAGCACTATAAATATTTTATCGCCAATAGTACTGATGGAAGATAAAAATATAGACAGAAGGCCTTGTTTGTTTGATTTATGTAACGGGGGTAAGTTTAATAGAAAATGAAGGGGCATAGTGGATCAGGTCCAAGAATACATAATCCAGGATTTCGGGGTTTGAACCCCATTAAAATAAAATAGAGACAGGTCTGATGTTAATGTAGAAGTCTGGAAAGTTTCCCTTTTTTATTTAAAATTTTTTTATTATTATTTGGGTAGACTTTTCCAACCATGCGTTGGTATAACCCTTTAAAAAATCCTCACCCCTCGTTGGAGCAAAAAAAGGTTTCAAAGCGTACTTCCCCAAGGGTCTACTACGTATCTAGTCTCCGTCCCCATCGCTGTTTGAACCCAATTTTCCCCAAAATCTGCGTCCGATTACATCTAGCTGTGAGAGAAAAGTTTGCAAAAGAATCTGTGAATGGCATCAATTTTGTCGATATTGAACGCGGATCTTGTGGCAAGGGGGCGATACAAGGTCGCACGTTGCACTCGGGGCCCCGAAATCGTCGCGGGTGGGGCTCTCCTCCACGTGAGGGTCGGTCAGCGACCTCGCAGGGCTGAAGAGGTCGAAAGAAGCAAAGCAAAGCGCCGTTTAGTGCGTCGGAGAGAGACGCTAGACACCGACGCCAACACCCGCCTGCAGGGTGATTTACATGCACATATGTCTGTTTTAAAGCAATGGCTATGACACGTCCATGTGGGGCGAAATGAGATGCACGAGGGTCCCGGGGTTGTAACGATCAGAATAACGAGTTAGAGTTTGTAAATGGCAGTTTAATTTAAATTAAAATATTGTAATTAATTGTATAGGTACCGAAATTTAAAATTGTGTTAATTAATGGATTAAATGATACTGTGTTAAAATACATTTAGGGGATGAAGAGATATTTGGAAATACACACGAGAGTTGAGGCATTTTTTTATAACACACAAAGGGCTTGGATGGGGCGGCATTGTACTGACAACACTCAGAATATTTGTATTGTTGCCGTCAAGAGGGCAGGGAAAGTTCATGGAGTTACCCCTAAATATGCAGGATTTTTATTTATACAGGGTGCGACTCTATAAACGCTTGCAAGACACATAAGTGTATTGTAAAAATTAATTAGTTCTAAACTTTTACTTCCAAGTATTTTACTACCCTTTATTAACTACCCTTAAAAATAAAATTTCATTGAATAAAAACTGTGAATGGTTTTCTATGTTCGTTCTTGTCCTGGTCTGTTGAAATTTTAATGTGAACTGAAAGTTTTGATTTTCTCCCCATTGTTCGGGATTTTCTCATCTCAAGGGTGAAAAGTAGAGTCGGATAATAAAGACTGCTGGGAAAAAAAGACTTGAATAATTTGTAACATTAGCTCGTAGGTGGAGAGGGAATTAAAATTAAAATTTAGGAGTAGTAGGTATCTCCATGAATGAAGATTTGTGACTTTCACAACGTACCTTCTGTTAACGTAGGGTTTAGAAAAAAATGTCGTTTTTAATTTAAAAAGTTGAGAGAATGAGTTTAAAGGTAGGCCTGTTCGAATAAAATAATCTCCCCTTTGTTTATATTTCTGATACAAAAACCTTTTTGTTTTATTTTTAGCAAGGATTTGATTGATCAGTCTAACGAAGGGGAACGTCACTAACCAAACGTAGTGTGGTCTCATGAATTAATTTTGTAACCCCTTTTGCTGAAGCTTTGAATACGTCGACCCTTATGATTTGTATCCTACCAAAATTTCAGATGGTGGGAGTGGATATTTCGTTAAATTAATCGCAAAATTTAGGAGCCATTTACAATTTATTAGTTACGGGTTAGGGTTAAGTTAAGGCTTATCACCGGTAAGGGTGGGGGCAAGTCTAAAAATTCTAATAAGAAACTTAAGTTTGATTTTAGGGATTATTTGGTTTTTAAAAGAATTTTTTTATGTAAAAAGGGCATAAAGTAGTACTTTTGGCACAAATGGAAAGTTTTATGCACCACCCGACACATTTTCCAATATTCGCACACGGAAGAGTGAAATAATGACTCGCTACAGCACTTTTTTTCACGCTTTTTACTTTTTTAAGTCATCATAGCTTGAAATTGTATAGGGAAAAAATTATTTGGTATTTCTTTTATAATTTATGGTCATTTGGTGGTAGAATGTGATTGAAAAAAAAATTTAAAGCGTCATTTAGTACTTCTGCCATTTTGCATTGTTTCTGCTCTTATGGGGTAACACCAAGTGTCGAACCCTGGGTCCCCCCAGGATAAATATTTAGAGCGTTAGCGTGTACAAAAATTATCCGTTCTGGGTAATAAAGTTTAAAAGACGATCAGAATTCAGAGTTACCTCAATTAAATACAAAATAATGACGTATAATGGTCATGTGTTGGATTGCGAAACATCCTTGAACATTTGCCACACGCCATCTTACTATCATAACCTGCAGTGTTATCATCAGACACAAGCTCACAAAAGAGGCGATAAGCAAGGCCACAGTCCACTTTCACGAAAAGTCGTGGCACTCATAATTAAAAACCCGAGATTTCCTAACACACTAATTATTTGTAACGTGCACGTACTCCGAAAAGAATTCCTCAGTAATGTAAATGCTCCCATTAACACCTCACCTTCAGGGCTTAATTATTATTTTATCATTACCATCATTGTTTTCCCAGGAATCCTGAATATTTCATTTTCATCTCGTTATAATAAATTCTACGTTCTGATGAAGTTCTTCATCGTGACGAGGCTTTCAGAAAGGGCTTCCAATGAACTAAATGATGAAGTCATTAGTCATTCAAGCTTGAAGTGTTCGACATACGTAGGGGAACAAATTTTTTTCCCGATACGAACAAACAATTTACTACAAACCTCATGAAAAGCAGTAATTACGTAACACAACCCTCTTCCCCCAGTCCAAACCATAACAAGTGCAAGTATTTAGTCGATAAGAGGGGGGCGGTAGACTCGGTTGGTCTAGTGCAACACCGAGGGATCAATAGGGTGGGATTTCACTCTTTATTGGAACGCAGGGTGGCCCTCTTAAAGGGGATGTTCTCTTACTTTAGCAGACTCCACGTTGCTTATATCGATTTTCTCGGAACAGAGGCGGGTTGAACACCCACACTCTTACAGTAATTGAATCGTGATAAGAGGTCAAGTTTATCAAAAACAGAAAGTGGAATTGTGTACCACATTGGTTGAGGGTTGGTGTATTTAGGAGTTTCGTATTCGAAAGGGGCAGAGATTAATGGAGGTTTTGTAATGTTAAATGTTATTTTTGTAGCACGGAAAGAGATAAATTAACGTAGGTAGCTGATAATGCACCAAAAAATGGAAACTCGTCTAAAGGGTGCGTTTTCTAAAGTGAAAAGGGTGGAGGTAGCTTAAATGAAACCGTCTAAATTTTTTATATGATTTAGTTTCTGGGAAGTCTGGGTTTGGTCTGGGTAGTCCCTAAGAAGTCGGAGTTAGTCTCTGGGAAGTCTGGATTAGTCCGTGGGTAGTTTTTGGGAAGTCTGGGTAGTTCCTAGAAAGTCTGGGTTAGTCCCTTGGAAGTGTGGGTAGTTTCTGGAAGTCTGGGTAGTCCCTAGATAGCTTTGGTTAGTCCTTCGGAAGTCTTGGTAGTCCCTAAGAAGTCTGGGTTAGTCCCTGGGAAGTGTGGATAGTCTTTGGGAAGTCTGGTTATCCATAGAAAATCTGGGTTAGTCCCTAGGTAGTCTGGGTAGTCCCTAAGAAGTCTGAGTTAGTCTCTAGGAAGGCTGGATTACTCCGTGGGTACTCTGGGTAGTTTCTAGAAAGTCTGGGTTAGTCCCTAGCAAGTCGGGGTTAGTCCCTGGAAAGTCTAGGTTAGTCCATAGGAAGTCTCACTAGTCCGTCAGAAATCTGGGTTAGTCCCTAGAAAGTCTGGGTTAGTCCTTCGGAAGTCTGTACACTGCCAACACAGATTCTTCGAGGTTTTAAAGTGGAGTAATCCTCCGGATAAAGTAGACTTGAACTTATCTTCCCCATAAACTCTCAATGCTAATTAAATATTTATGGTACAAATGATATGATCATTCAACAAATCCCTGTTGCTAGATGTAAAAAGGCATTTGTTATCAGGAACTGCTCACTTCAATTTTACACAGTTCCAGACGATGCGATAAAAATCTTCAAAAAGTTACAATGTTAGAGAAGGAATTTATTTAAAGAGTTATATTCAGATAAAAAGTTACATACGAGAACGGGTACAATGGAAAAATGAGATAGCCTCGTGTCGAGCATTGTGAGTGAGGCAACTTTTTTGCTAGTAAAACAAAGCTTCAACCATTTTACATTTAAATGTTTTATTATTGAACGAGTAAAGATCTATTTGAAAATATTTCAGATATATAGGTATATACAGTGTGTCCACGGATTGAGTGCATAGAAGGTGTAAATGACAAATTTTTTTAGAGTTGGATCTTCATGTTCTGAGGACCGCTCCTGCTTAGTCTCAAACTAAGATATTGAAAATATGAGCCAAATCAATTAATATACAGGGTGTTTTTTGGCTGAAATCTAAAAATTAGTCAAGAGTAAACTGTCTTTATTTTAGCAGATATAACAAAAATGTATTAGAAAAAGTTGTTTAGAATTAAAAGATATTGAAGATTTTCAACTTTTATACAAATCAGCCTACTTTGATTTTTTTCATCTAATCCAATACTTTTGAACTCATGTTTGTAACAAATAAGGTGTAGTATTTTTTTAATAAATAATTATTTGTTTTTCAAGTACTTTGTTTAATTACTCTTCATGCATGGGGGTCATTAAAACCACAAATAAAAAATCTCATTAAGTAAAATTAAAGTAGGCTGATTTGTATAAAAATTGAAAATCTTCAATAGTTTTTAATTCTAAACAACTTTTTCTAATGCATTTTTGTTATATCTGCTAAAATAAAGACAGTTTACTCTTGACTAATTTTTAGATTTCGGCCAAAAAAACACCCTGTATATTAATTGATTTGGCTCATTTTTTCAATATCTTAGTTTGAGACTAAGCAGGAGCGATCCTCAGAACATGAAGATGCAACTCTAAAAAAATTTGTCATTTACACCTTGTATGCACTCAATCCGTGGACACACACACTGTATATCTGGCTCGTCTCAAAATATTATATCTTCTCGTAATCTATGACCTGATATTTAAATGTCGGTCAGCTTCATTTACAGTATATACCTTTAATGAATGAAATATTTTTGGAATAGAAGCTGGCTTAAATGGAACCAAGTGCAAGTTGTTGCTAGAGAAATCGTTATTCAAATGCTTTTGAGAATGACATATCGACTAGATACGTATAAAGCAAATAATATTTTATTATTCAGCCACCTTGAAGGAGTATTAAAACATTTAGCATCTTATAATATTCGGTGCGAATTAATGATAATTATTCTCACCATTAAGGAGTTTACCTTACAAGCTCTTATAATTAATTCCGTCAATATATGACGAACGAGAATTTCCAACAATGATAACTTTCTTATAATGTACTTGTGTAGAAAATATTGGGATTTTACATTTTACTGTCTGACCTTTATTTTAAAAATAAACTAATATTTACGTTATGATAAATTCATTTATGGTTCCTAAACTACTACGACATGATGTGACATCCCTGAAATAGAACGATTTGAGATAACCTTGTCCTGGCACAAAAGTTGAAATTTTCAAAATTCCAATTGTAGTTTAATACGTAGCATCCGAGTTCATTGTGATTCACTGGAAAATATCAGGTTGATAACTTTGATAACCCTAAAGTTATGACCTCGTTCTTGTTTTTTTTGTCCTGTTTTATTGCATCAGGATTGGAAAACTCCATTTATTTCAAGTGTTTTTTTTTTTCTAGATATGTTTTAGAAATTAATAATTTTTTGGTTATTTAGGTCTCAGTTTTATAATTGTACCCAAATTTGGAAGGTTTTCCGCAGTGAAAAAAATGTGATGAAAGTTTCATCATTTTCGAGCAATGACCTGAACTAATAATCATTTTGTTTTGTGGTATGATAACCCAGAAACGAGTTAGTTTTTCATAACTGACGTTAAAAAAGATCATGCGTTGATAATGCAATAAATCTAATGACGTCATAGATAATAGTAGACTCTTCAACGATATTCAGTGCTCTTTCAGGCTTTTCTAGCGGTTTCAGGATTTAAATCGTATACAGGGTGTCTCAAAAAGAAACGGCATCCAGTTAAGGGCATGTTCCTTTCATGAAAATAAGAGGAAAAGTTCCTATCAACATGGGTCCGCAAATGCTTCGTTACTGAGATACAGGGTGTTGAAACTTGTAAAAGAAATCGATCTTTTTTTTCATTTATTCGGAAATGACTAGGAATTAAATTTTGAAAAGTAAGCAATAGGTATGTATGTACATTTGCTATAAGTGGACCATATTAGTCAGTTTTTTCCTTCTCCAGTGGCGTAACTACAGGTGGGTATGTGGATATTTCTGGAGGAAAAAATGGTACGCCACTGTTTTTTTGTTTTTGACACAATTTTCAAATTTCTCAACTAATTTACGGTTGAAACAGTCTCTTGAGATTTTTTCCTACCATTAACCGTTTTCGTGTAAATCACACTTCAAAGATGAAAAATGCGAATAAAAAAATAACTCTGCAAATCCGTTTTTTGAATAATGACCGCCTTTAGCCTCAAAATTTTGTTCGAAGAGTAGAAGCTTATCTTGAAGCTAATGGCGGTCATTTTAAACATTATTTGTAAAATAATAATAATAATTTCCGATAATTTCGAAATATATGAAAAAAACTTTCAACACCCTGTATCTCGATAACGAAGCAATTGCGGACCCATGTTAATAGGAACTTTTCCTCCTATTTTCATGAAGAGAACATGTCGTTTCTTTTTGAGACACCCTGTATAGACAAAAACTAGGGGTGGATTTTTTTTCTGACTACAATTTGAATATTGTTTGGTACCTACCTTTAATCAATTCTAATCTAACGTAAAATAAGGCAAAATCATGCCTTAATGTAATTACCCTTGACGTCATTAAAAATTAGTTTTAAATCTGACATCGTTAATTAAAAATGGAAATCTGTGAATTTTGAAACGTTAATGAGACATTGATTTCTTATTAAACTGATTTGCAGAGGATTAATTTTATCCTTGTGCTTATAAAAATTGTAAAAATAAGGAACAGCAAGTTGTTGAATATTTACAGCGAACTAAGAAAAAGTATGTATAATAAAATAACAATCTGAAATGCAGTTCAATTTACAAGCCCCTTTTCTCGGATTTTTTTTCTTAAATTACTTCCAAGTTGTTATTTGGTTAAAACCTCGAGAAATAACTAAAGGCAGTCCACCTTCAGTAAAATTACACGCACTCGTTGCGAAGTGAGAAAAGTGCTCGAAACAGGAACAAAGACCCAATCTAAAATTATGCAGCCAACATTAACAGACGCTGAGTCATCTAAATTTCAAAAGTTCAATTCCTTTTTCAGTTTAGTTACTCTCTGGTGATTAACAATAAATTTTTGTACCACGGTTTTCCAGGTTAAACTGCAGTTAAAACAAAACGCCTACGTTTAGACAAAACGAGCTCCTCGCGAACAAAAATTTGCATTTAAAATTAGCCGAGGCTGTATGATACGCCGAGTACATCGTTCAGATGAATTCAAAGTGGGCTGTGCTAAATTTAGGGTGTAAAAGTGGTATTAATCAATTAAGTCTTGACGCGGGGTTGTTCCACAAGAAAAAGAACAATGGATGTAATCCTTCGGATTTTTCTTTTAAATCGTGGATTAGTTGCAAGTTGGGTAAATACTAAAAGTCGATGTCTTGAAGTGGAGATAAAAGCGATGTTAATGAATATACGACTCCTAAAGTATTACTGACTGCTGTTGCAGGGCATGATAATATGATAAACAGTGCAGAGTTCAAAAGTAAGAAATACGCAGCAAAAGTTACAGAAATTTATAATTTGGAATGCTCGTTTTATTATTAAATTTTCCTTTGCAAACGTAAAGCAGTGTTTAAATAAAAAAAAAATGAGACAGCGACAAGAGATAATTTTTTATAGTGCATTATACTTTTTTTTTATCAACATCAGTGCAATCTATTTTTACTGATTAAACACGAACGTCAGAGTGCAAGTACATGAACAATTCATATTTAAAAGTACCTAGTACCCATAATAGTTTCACTATATTCATTATCAAAACGTGATTAGATTTATAAAAAAAAAGTCGTGACAGAGTTTGAACCCCTGAAATTAGATATGGCTCAATTTAATTATTATATCGTAATATTTTATATTAAATACAGGGTGTTTAACCACAGATTCCGGGGTCCAAAATAAGACGATTTAACGCAACTTACCTCTATCTGAAATTGCTTCATTAAAGCGCTATCCAACTCCCAAGATCTTCAAAAAATGTCTATTTTTTTAAATAACAAAAGATTGTTTTTAGCGATTAGGATGAAATTTGGGATGTGATTCTTTACTGGAAAAAGGTATTTTTTGACATCATTTTTTTGTTCAGGAGGGTCGCGTAAGTGGTCAAAGGTTGATCATCCACAGTCAAAGAAGCTCATATCTTTTTAACAGTTCGGCCAATAGTTTTCAAATTTTTTTTACAGAGAGACATTCTTATTTCAAATATTTTTTGTCTCTTGTTTGATTTCGGTATCTGCCATAGTTTAAGCTGAAAAAATTATTTTGATTGGCTGCAGTGCATTTCTTAAAACAGATGTAGTGATCTAGTTGTCCCGTATGTTGAGAAACAAATCACGAAGAGACAATTTGATATAAAGTTTATTACTAGCAAGTATGTAAAGGGTGGCGCAAAATAATCTGAACCATTTCTGAATCAATGGTTCAGCTTATTTTGTACCACCGGTAAATTAATAGATTTACAGCAAATGCTCAATGTGACCACCATTTTCCCGGATGCAAAAGTTGATTCTACGCAAAAAATTGTCTCTTCGTCATTTATTTCTCAGCATACGGGACTAGATTACTACATCGTTTTAAGAAATGCACTGCAGCCAATCAAAATAATTTTTTTCAGCCTAAACTATGGGAGATACCGAAATCGAACAAGAAACAAAAAATATTTGCAACAAGAATGTCTCTCCGTAAAAAAATTTTGAAAACTATTGGCCGAACTGTTAAAAAAATATGAGCTTTTTTACCTATGGATGATCAACCTTTGACCACACACTCCTGAACGAAAAAGTGATGTCAAAAAACACCTTTTTCCAGTAAAGAATCACATCCCAAATTTCATCCTAATCGCTAAAAACAATCTTTTGTTTAAAAAATAGAAATTTTTTGAAGATCTTTGGAGATGGATAGCGCTTTAACGAAGCAATTTCGGATAGAGGTAAGTTGCGTTAAATCGTCCTATTTTGATCCCCGGAATCTGTGGTTAAGCTATGGCACCATATTTTAGCGACACCCTGTATGTTAGTTACAACTTTAGTATTTTTTTGACATTTGTTATCATTTTTCTGCACCAATTTTGGAAAAGTATTTCCTTTTCTTTCGGTTTGTTTTTCTGAAAACACTTACTGTTAGTTTACTTTTACCTTTTTGTGGCCTTGAACCCATAAAACTTTTTTCATTCCTTCCTGCCCCTTAAATTCATTTTCTAAAAATATGTTCCCTATTTGCTGTTTCAGGAATCTCTCAGCCAACCTCTTGTTTTTTTTTTGTGTCCATTGTTCCTTTATTTTCTCTATAAAATCTACATACAGTTTCATCTTTAATTTTCCCCCTGCTAATACATGTTGATGTTCTTCCCAATAAAAGAAAATATAGATAACATGGCATCTGTTCATAAAATCTCTCCTGTAGTGGGAATACATGTCTAGGAACGAGTATAAAGGGTAGGGAATACCTTAGAAATGACTACAAGCCAGGGGGATTTTACAGAAAAAAAAATGAAATTTGTAATTACCCCCAAACATAATAATAGGGGGTTCTTCTCACAAAAGTTGAATAGACAACTGAATTCGTTCGGAAGTTAATGATGACTGCACTTTTTGCAGCTCTATTCTATAGTGTATAATATGTACCCTCGAGGCTGCTCGTTTGAAAACGCAATTTGTAATTTGATTATTTTAATGTAAATGGGTTTATTTTGGGTAGTTGTGCAGGGTTCAAAGACGGGGGGCCGGTCCGCCACTGTTAAAATATAATATCATCATCTATTAGAAATACCATTACATATCCTTCCTTTTCTCCCAAAATATTTCAAGATACATCAACATCACGAACCGAGAAAAACCCATTGACTTGTAAATCTTTATGATTATCTATCTTCCTTTTCAATACTTCTAACACGCCTTCGTTTGCAGTTTTTTGCTTGGTCGAATCCTTACTGTCTCGCCGGAATGTGGTTGAGGATGGGGGTAGATAGAGAAAGAACAGATCAGCTCCGAAAATTCAGGCTGTATCAGGCAAGGGATTTTCCTTGATCTTTCTTTTATCTACGGCATTATATTTCCCTTGTAACGTGAGGCAGCTTGTGAATTAATTTTCTTAGCAGTTGTTTGTCTGGAGGGTGTTTTGCTTTGCTTGCTTGCTTGCAAAAGATTGACTGCTACTGCTGCAGATAACAGATCGTCCTTTGACCCTATTTTCAAGGATGTTCCTTTACCCTGCAACACCAGTCGTTTGTTTATTTGCTCCCTGGCGAGTTCAGTGGTATATTGCCACTTTATTTTAGTAAATAAATTCCGCTCTCGGGTGTGTACTAGCGTTGATGTTTGTGTATCTAAATTTTGTTTATGTCTCTAAAGTTGGTTATCTGTCAGTAATCTTTCTGTTTTTGTTTTTATCGGACAATAACTTTGCGTGTTTTTGACCACACCACGTTCGTACGTAGCGAATAAATACGTATTTACCTTTCGTCAATGTATCTTTGTTCTAAATATACAATCAGGTATTATTATTTTTTTGCAACGTGGCTTATCGCGTGACAATCAATGGTGGGAGGTCGCAAAACATATTTTTGTAAACGAACAAAATTTTAATTTCGTTTATTTGGTTTTGTTTGCTTATAAAAATGTTTAAAGCGTGTATGGCATAAGGCCAAAATGAGGAAGGAATTATCAGAAATAATACACAAAGAAAATTTGATTGAAAATAAGAGTTACGGCTCAAAGGACCATTTTGTTGTTACTGATCAGAATTTATTTTTATTCCCCTTGTTTGGAGAGTGTATTATAGTAAAAGGCCTAGGTGCACAATCGTAAAGAATGTTTCATCCCTTTTCGCTTGGTTCTACTTATAGTGTTGTCCTGAAAATCCTGAAAATCGGTTCATCCATTCAAACTTTTCATGTTTGGTATTAATTTTGAAGGTGCAACTTCCATGTTCGTGTTCGTTGTTAAACTGTCGGTTTTTCTCCCTCTGTCTTTTTCTCTCTCTCTCTTATTGTTGTTCTTTAAAAATTAAAACTATTTAACATAGAAAAATGGATACACGTGTTTAGCTATCGATTTAAGGTGTTTATAATTTCTCGTATCGTGTTCATAGCTAATCGACCTCGGCGTGGCCTTTCTTGAATCAGCTAGCTGACTTGGTGTTCTTCGCATTTAGCAAAATTAGAATCAAATCGGCATGGGTTGGCACGTGTTAACACAACGTCATTACAAGGTCCCCTGCAGTGAATTTCCCACTTTTATAAACTATTAATAATAAATAGAAACATAATGCACCGTTTTAAAGATTTCTTCCTCATTACTGTGCTTACCCCCATCAAAAATTATTGTACAAGCAAATCCTTTTTTCTCAGAGCTATTTCTGATTATATTTCCTGAAGTATTGCGTCGATTGAAAACGTTTCCTTTTTGGCCAGCGTTCAAAGACCTCCGTCTATTTTTAGATGTGAGGTTCTTGGTTTGCAAACACCGTCTTTTGTAAGGAAGTGCTTTGTTTTTAAAGCTGGAGCGCAGGAAC
This sequence comes from Hemicrepidius hirtus, assembly GCA_963082805.1. Classification (NCBI taxonomy): domain Eukaryota; kingdom Metazoa; phylum Arthropoda; class Insecta; order Coleoptera; family Elateridae; genus Hemicrepidius; species Hemicrepidius hirtus. Next base: position 53,863,912 of record OY720159.1, on the reverse strand, counting down.
ATTCGTAATGATGATGCGTTTTTTTGGGAAGATGATTTTCCTCTTGTTCTTCCAATTTCAAGGGGTAAAAGAGGCAATAGGAGACCGCGTTGATTATGACGAAACCGAAACCGTGTCGGCATCATCTTCCAGTAACTCGAAGATATGTAAATAAATTGCTGCTGATGGTAACTCTGCACGGGACAGAGGCGGACTTTATTGTCGATTCTTGCACGTGAAACGACATGATCTATTTATTTATAGCAAGGTTTTTATGTGGGAGGTGTTCCTTTCTTTTCAGAAATTTTTATTATCAATGGACATTGAACTTTTATATTAGAATAAAGGAGGAGAAGTTTCGTATTTCTGGACGAGTCATTGAGTACGTGGTATCGTTTCAAAATCTTCCCATATAAATTATATTTGATGATTTATATTTGTAGGAAGAGCATACAATCAAAACTTTTTAGTGTGGGACGAACAAAAAAAACTCTTGCGAGTGCGATACATGAAATAGAGCGCATGCATGTGTTTGGTCTGACGGTTCCCAGGCCCAAACTATTAACTTTAGACAAATGTTTTCCTGGAGTTTTTTGTAGGAAATTTGATTTTCTACAACTTTGGTCTTCTATTATTTTACCCTATCTTGCACGGTTTTCGCTACGTTTCCATTTAAAACTACTAGCCTCACACAGGGTACGTTTTTCTTCCCTCATTCGCGCGGCAAAGTTTCCAAGTTAAATTCCTAAACAAATCTGTAATCATTGACTTTCGTGCCGCTTGTAGAAACATTCTAGAATACATTATGATTCATTCTGAGGATGAATAATATTTTTTAGTTAAATTTTTTGGCTTACTTCCTGGAGAAGATAATGTTTTTAAGAGAAACTTGCTTTGGAGTGTTTGTTTCCTTGAAACGATAAATATGTTTTTCGATTAAAAGAGGAGTTGTTTCTGTGAAAGAGATGCATAGATAATGAGTAGAAAAGTTTCACAAACTTCCAATTCTTTAATAAAGTGTTTTCAAATGAAGACAACACAGGATAATGGAAAAAATCTTTTTCTGTGTCAAATTAAAAATGTTTTTCTTTTTAGAAAACCGTATGACCCATTTTTTAAAATCTTTCCATCTTGATCGTATTGTTGATTATTTGTATTATATGCTACATTCATGATTAGTACTATTTTATATTGACCCAGTTTTCAGTCTTAATAATACTCCTGTCTCCTTTATGTAGCTTTGATACATGAACCTTTTTATTTAATACCCTATAACTTTTATCATATGCTGACATGCAAGCTCGGTCAAAGGACGATAAGTTAGGGGAGAAAGGAGTTTATACCTTGGAATGTACTTGGTACAAAGAACGGTATTAGGTTTAAAATCTGAGTATGTTAGGATTAGTATAAACTATATTGCTTGTTTTTTTTAAGTCAATATTTTCCATAAAAACGTATTATTGCAGAAAGTATGAATAACAATTTATTATTTATTTCGTATAGCTACGTTTAATCCTTGTCTCCAGGATAACACCTAAACAATCTCCTGGCACATAAAGCGACACAAAAATAGCACTTCAAGTACTCTGTATGCAGGTGACGATAAAAAAAATGATTACACCTGGAATTAAAGGTCGAAAATATTTAAACCTGTTGATTATTAGTCACTTTGTATGATAGGCTTCTTGGAAGGGGAAGGAACAACATAACAACATTCTTTGTCCATGATGTTGTAGTAATAAGTCAATCGGTATGTAGATAGGGCGTGATTAAAAAATTAATTAACTTTAAGTAAAGAAGAAGCCCTTTGGTTTGGATTGAGTCTTTGATTATTTTGTGTTAGAGGCCTGGTGCAGGGTGCAGCTGTCCTCGTCCTGATTATCGTTTACTGGGGACAATAGATTGTATGAAAAAGGTTATAGTTAAAAAAAGATATATTTTGAGTACAGAAGATTTAAAATATTTTGGGGGGGGGGGGTCAATATTTTTTCTCGGCCTGATGGGGTTTGTGCTTGCAGAATAAGACGCCGCCGTCTTCCTCAATTCTGAAACAAATCTTGTCTTTGCGCGGTCACTGATTTAGAAATTAGTTGTAGACAGGGCAGGATTAAAAAAATTTAAAATAATTGATTTGGGTAGGGAGAAAACAAAAACTTTACAATTTCTTCGGATTTGAAGTGTTTGTTCTTATATTTATGTTTGGAAGTTTATACAGAAGGTAATTGTTGTTGTCTTTATATATTGACTTGATAAATTTTTTTAATCGAGAAATATTAACTTTCGGAACTGGAGAAATCTGTTTATATAAACGAACTTGTGTGTACCTACTAGAAACAATCATGATTCATGATCGTGTCGAATAGTAATCAATGTTTGTGCATGTCATGGAAAGATGATCCATTTGGTGTTCTTCTCTTGTCCGTCCCTGGAATCTAAAATCCTCAGAATATTTCTCACACCAACGTCCCAAGTCGATCCGCCATACTTACGTCACAGTTGATATTATCATTGCCTCTTTCTTTAAACCATGAAACCTTGCTATACAGTTATCTCTATTCGTGGAGCAAGCGCACACTTTTAGCAGAGTCACGATTGCACTTTGTGGGGGCCCTCGTGCGCCCGTCGTCTTCGCGTTCGCGGACGCGGTTAGTTTTGAGTGAGAATCCATGTGGTCAGGATCGGATCCGTGAAAGAGCGTTTTGTAGATCTTTGTTCTAAAATTAGGAAAATAAGTTTAAATTTGCGTTTTCCGTACTTAAAGGACGTGTCGTTTATTTTTCGTGCAATTGGAATCGAGATACTGTGCACCAAACAGCTGGTTTAGTAGAGGTAATAACCCTCTTGTGTGTCCGTTTTTTTGGTTTTAATTTAGAAACGTCAGTGTCAAACCTAAAAATAATAATTGTAGTTGTGTGATATGTGCCTTGTGATAATTTGCACGTGAACAGTGTTTGGTGTTTGGTGCTTTTGCAAAAGGAATACGCGAATTATTACCCCCCTGAGGAGATTTTTTCCCCTACACCATTGGATTTTAGTATACCTACGACGATTTTAAAAGTAAGTTGCTTGTCAATTTTGACATGTTCAGGGTTGGTTTTGTCAGATTTTTGAAGGGTCCGTTTTTTTTTAATTTTAATTTTTTTATAGTGGTAGTAAATTATTTTAACCTGGATGATATTTTAGGGGTCTTTGTCCTACGTCTTAACACAAAGGTATCATATGACGTGGGCCTAATTAATATCATTATCACCATCATGGCGGTTTCGCCGGAAATGCCTATGCTTAGTCATAGTTCTTTGTAACTTTGTTCGCGATGAACTTGCTCCAACGGTTTTTTGGGCGTTTTGAAGATTAGGAGAAGACCTAAATCGGTTTTTCAATGCCACCTACATATTTGCGTTTTAATAAATTATTCGACTTTGAATTATTTTTTGGGGTCTCTGACTCTTTATAGGGATCACTGATTTTTTTATGACTCATCATAAAATGTTGTTTGTTCGTTTGTTTCTAGAAATTTAATGACCACGTACGGTTGTTTTCTAGAGTTTGATTAAAGATATTGAATCATTTTGCTATCATATCAGGTAGGAGATACCCAATAATGGATTAAATTTCGAGAAGTTTCCTGGCGTAGTATTTATTTTAGTTTTGATTAAAAGAAAATGTTTGGAGTTTGATAAAATAAATAAAATCTTCGTTTGTCTGTTATAAACAAATAGAAGTTTGTTTTTTTTAAACGAGAACTTAAATTTTTTGTTAGCTTATTAAACAAAACTTTTTGTTTTAGTACTAGTATACAGGATGAGTCGTACACGTACTTGAAATATTTTTTCTGTAATAAAAGAAAAGCAATTTTTGAATTTCATGCCCGCCCTGTATAGTATAATCTTTCCATTTTTAAAGCTCCCACGAAAGTTTTCCATTTTTACTCTTAATCGTAAAATGTTTATTTTAATAACAATCTATTGTCTTGGAGTGCCATGACATGTGATATTTACTTACGTTATTTATAACGTCATAAAGAACTAGGTACTTTTATTTGTTCAGACAATTGAAAAATTAAATTTTAATTTAAAAAATTCTAATCTACAGAAATAATTGGAAATAAAAATTTGAACATTCAGGAAACCTTAAAGTCTTGAAACAGAGCTTTTTAGATTATATACAGAGTGTATAAACAATAAAAGAGATTGTTTTTTTAAATGAAAATATAAACAAAGTGTTTCAAAATAGGCGTTATGTGGGAGGACTAAATTATTTGTAAATATGTAGTACTATACAGGGTGTCCCCTTATAATATTTACACAAACTATAGTTCTGTGTTATACACAATTTTTTTTTTGTCGAATTATTAGGAAAAACGATGTGCGCTAGCCTCAAAATAAATATTTTTGAGTACATTTTGCGTATACAGGGTGGTACAAGCAACGGTTAGACCTGTGTAAAGCGTTTCGTGTGCTGTCCAGGGGAAATGGGAAAGAATGGGAATCGTGCAGTTGTCTCGGTATGGTTTTCTGAATTTTTAAATAAAGTTATATATTACTCGGTATTTTTTTTACAAAACTTAATCTATAGAACCGTTAATCGAGTTCGATGTCGCTAGTTGAAATCTTTTGCACCATGTAATAATTTATTAAACCAAGTGTATCGCGAATACGGTTTGGCCTATAAAATTAGTCCCACGAAATTTGCCAAATCACGCCTTTCTTATTTGAAATATGTTTTTGCACAAAACATGAGTTTTTAATCAGAAAAACTAGTTCTCTACATTTGCGCTCGTAAAAAGCGGCAAAGTAGCGGATGTGCTATCGTAGGTATATTATTTTCTGTACCAGGTAGTACTGGCGTGGGTGGTTCTTATGGTTATTCTAATATAAGAAGCCATAATAGTCGAGTTGACGGGATATCAAGTGTGGACTTATTAACCCATTTACATGTAATTATCAGTTCTATGCCTGCTTTCAAATCTAGTTGAGCAATTAGTTCTACGTTGGCGACGTCATCAAACGCCTACTGTACCTACCTTAATTGGCGACTGCAAGACATAAAGCTATTTATTGCCTGCGATTCGATTGCTTATAGGAGACCAATAAAAAAGGTTGTTTTACTGGACAGATAGCCTGCTAGATTTATTTCCTTTAAGTACACGTACGTTCTGGTCTGGGATTTTTATTATTTGTCAAGGAACTGTGAACAAAATCGATTTTTGAAAACGAAAGTTATAAAACATGCAAATTGTATGCTTATTACTATTGATTTGACTGATATTTAAACGGATATAGAATAACCTTATATATCTTAAAGGAGAACGATAGTTCGAATCCCGTTTTGCATAAATTCCAAACGTGAAAGTTTGAAGGTTGTACAGACTTTTTTTTTACGAATTCTTTTTAAACACATTTCAAAGTTAATTTAGAAGAAATGCGCAAATCCTTGTCAAATATTTGTTTGGATCATTTTTTTTTTGTTTACAGAATTTCATTAATGGTATACAGGGTGTTTCAGGCATATCTCCCAGGTACATTATTTCGTTTATTTTTAAGAACAACCACAGGTACATTATCAATTGGGAAAAAATTCTTAAGAGAATGGCATAACCACGATTTCAAAAATGTTTACAATCTTTGATTTTTTTCTGAACACCCTATAGACCTGTACATATCTAATCCAAATCTCTTCAGAGTCAATATGAAACTTTAACATTTGTTCTATAAAAAAGATAAGATAAGAATAATGGTAGCTATTTTTGGAATATAGGGTTGTGGTTCACCCTGGAGGTATTATCGGTTTGCTGATCGGAATTATCACTTCCTGGAATTATTATTGCGATGTCTATAAGGGGTTGAGGTAATTTGCATCAACACAATCTACTTTTTGACTGTTTCTAGGATTCTATGCCCTTCCTCATGATTAGCTTTTGGGTAAAGGAAAACCGGCAACTGAAAAATTCTCAAATTTTATTTACGTCTGTTTCGTGCTATTTTGAACAATCCTCTTGAACAGTTAATAGCCATTCGCCCTTTACCTACGAATATACGAGATGGAATGGAGATCATGGAAGCACCGTGCGCCTGTTTCCGCGCATGGATCGATGACGTTCCTCATTTGAGTTTAAGCCGTTCAAAAATTTTGCATGGAATATTATGACTATTTTTTTTGTTACACCCTTTAACTGTTACCAAACCATCCAAAAGGGCCAGAGATTAAAACTGTTTGTGTATACAACTCGTCTCTAGAACATATCTGGACTTCATCTGCATTCCCACCATTGCCTAAAATTTTCCCATGATTTAATTTAATTATGTAGATAATCAAAAATGCCCAGATTTGATTTCCGACGCCCGCGCCCTCGGATTTTCCCAAAATATCCTGTGAGTGACTTCATTTTTCAGAAATAAGAAAAAAATTGGCCCCAATTGTCTTTTAAGATTTCTTTATGATTGTTCATATCTGATTGCTCCCGGATTGCTCATAAAGTACCCAAAATTTATCCTGATTTCACTATTGTCGATAAATCATTAAAAATTCATTCCCATTGAACCCCCTAGATTTTTTATTATTAGTACCATTTACTACTACAGTTTTTCACAGAAGTTACTTCTGATTACGACATATTTCGTTTCGATTACATGTGATTGCTTGTAGGTTACTTAAAATTGCTGCTAATTGAAGACGGTCGCGTAATGGCCTGTTAATATTTTAAAATTACAGATGATTGCTCCTGATTTCCAAGAACTATTATCGGCTGAAGAAATGAAGAATTATCCTTAATATCCATAATAAAGGCAGTAGTAGCAAAAACTAAAACAACTTCGATCTTGAAATTTAATTTATTGTTAAAACTCGAATAATAATTCTCTTTACCTACGCCGGTGAATAATGCATCTTGTAAATGATTAATGATTTCTTGGCCTTGTTTTGTTCTTCCTTGTTTACCTGATTAAATTTTTGCAGTGTAACACTTGTATTTAGAAATTAATTTGTAAAATAAACATCTCATTCCTGTATAATTACCACGTTACAGGAAATGCGTGAAATGTCGAAATACTTTAAATGCCATTATAGATCGTGACCTCAGAAAGTCGTGACGTACGTCTTGACTAGTCGCGGGCTGGATAAACGAGGTCATTGCGTCACAAGTCTAGGGCCTGACGACCTTGTCGGGGATTTACCTCCTACACCTACACTACTACCAACCCCTTTTTGTTGTGCATTGTGCACACGTTTATTGTTCCTTGTATTATCTTGGAATTGTCATAAATTTTACTTACCTTGTGTCGGTGTGGATGTGGGCGGATTTAAGCTGCAACATACTGATTTCTAAATGCCCTTCGCTGTTTTGTGGGTGTGGTGGAAATACTGAAAAAATATGGGTACGTACGTACCAGGCAACCTTCTCATAAAGGGTGTTTTGCAATTTCGCTACCTTTGAAGTTTTAATTTACCTGTTAATAAAATAGAGAAACTGCTAAGTATTTACGTCATTGCAATGGTTGAAAATTGCTAAAATAAATTAGTAATTGTGATAAAAGGAAGTGTAAATATTTAGGACTTCGTATAGAAACTTGTTGTTTACATGTACTGAAGTGGAATATTTTGAAAAAGATACCTGTATTTATTGTTGATGTTGAGTTAAAAGAAAAAAAAAGAAAGGAACATTTTCTCGAGCTTTTTAAAGAATCGTTAATCATGTTTTTAAAAATTATTTGTTCTAAACAAATATTTACCGTTTAGCAGTTAAGAGGAGAATAAAATTCGGTAATTGCAGTATTAAGAAAAGTTAGGCTGTACGTCATATTCTTATGACACACCCTGTATAATTGAAAATATTTTTAAAGTGTTGTAATGTTAGTCCGCTACAACTTTTATTTGAGATTTTTTTCTGTATTTTAATTAGTAAAGGAGATGTCAACCATTGTGATTTGACTGTTCCACCCTGTATATGTAGGTGCGTCAGCATTTCAAACGCCAACGTCACAAGCTCCTTGATAAACAAATAAAAACATACAATTTTTATGAAAATTAAACTAATTATTAATTAACTAGATTCCTATTTTCCTTTTTTTTTTCGCCAATTAGTAATTTGTTGACAAATTTCTAATCAATGGAAAGCGCATCCAGTTGTTGTTACTTTTGCTGTCGGTCACTGAACTTTCAGAAAGTTGTTTTTAATTTTATTGTAAACAAGTGCAAGTAGTGTTGTAGTTATAAACATTTAATTTTAAAAAAAAATAGGTTAGACAACAAAATCTTGGACTTTTTCCTAAGTACGTCAGTACAACATCGAATTTTCCCAATAATAACTTTTATAGGTTTGTTGATGTTTATAAAAGTATTTGCGTCAAGTCTTACTATAATTATTAGTTGTTTATTTTAATTAAGCTTTTTTCACAAGAAGTGTTTACTGCGCCGCTTTCCGACATGAAAGTGTCATTTTCAAAAGCATATAGAATTGAATATCGATTTGTGTACCAATCACTTGATTTTATTGAAGTCGGTTTTTATTCCAAAATTTCCAGTAAAGGAGCAATCTTTTTTGCTAGAACTTGTGCCAACACTCAAGGTGTGAAAGAGTTGTAAATTAATTTCCCTTAATAACGTCTACTTTGTCCCACTCACGCTATAATTAACAATCATCTGTCTTCTGCATTTTATTAATCTACATCGATTTTTCAATTTTAGACGCCTATTTACCTGAAATATATTATCCAATACTCCTACAGGCAGTAGAAAATTTGCCTATTATGTAGGAGCGGCGTAATTGCTCCAGCATCTCACGCCCATCTCTTCATCATGCACGTCTCTCTCTTGAATCTATGGATGTTTAATGGCTGCCAACGCAATAATAAACGATAATTTAATTATTATCAGTGTAGAAGACATTCCTTGCCACGCCACTCCGTCCATTTGATATCCCTGTTATAAGCTTTGTTTTGTTGTACATCATTACAACAAGGCACACCTGTTGTTGGCAACACAGCTTTCCATAATTTAATTTGTTTTGTTTGGATTTTAAACTAATTAATATTTGTTCATTGTGGTGTTTATCACTTAGTCGTCGGTTTGGATTTTTCTTTTATTTTTATTAGATAATTACTCAAGTTAGCAACTTGTCTGGTTAATTTTAGAGATTGTTTTGTGGCTGACATGTAATAAAACTAGTCATAAATAAATTAAGCAACCTGCATTTACAAACAGCAGAGAGCTAGTAGTCCATGTACCTGAATGTTGCAAACTGTTTGTTTTTTTTAATTGATACAGTCCGGGTTTCGGAAGTTGAGATAGAGTGGAATGGTAACTGTTGACAGTTTTAAAAAAAATTGATTAATATTAAAGTTTGACGACTCTTCACGTTACGGTTAAGGATATTGCTGTCTATAATACACTGCGGTGAATAATCATTATTCACTAGTGGATAAAAGGGAAGTAGGTGCTCCTTAACTTTGTTACTTTCCGAGTTACTTTCCCATACCACCCACCACTGATATATGGGGAAGTGTTGATATCAGGTTCAGCAACAACTTGTCTGAAAACCCTTTGTCGGTACTATACCATGAAGAAATGAAAAATTGATTTAGTAAATCCAAAAAACGGTCGCAACGGCGGCGGCGCGGCGCTCTTCTAAAAAAAATTGATATTTTTGAAAAATTATTACAAAAAAACTGGCCACACGATTTTGTTTAAATTTTCTACACTTATGCAGTTTGGTATTAGATACATTTTCTTTTTTTGATGAATGCTAGAATTTCACTGTGGCGCCCTCTACGAGGTTTTGAAAATCGGAAATTGATGCTCTTATAGCTCCTTTATTAGTCAAAATATGAAAAAAGTTTTAACATAAAAGTTGTTCAGTATATAGCTTTGCATTCTTCTAAATTTATATCACGTATATAGGGTGTTTGCTTTCCACAGTACAATAAGCAACTTTGTTATTTTAAATGAAACACCCTGTATATTATTATATAATTGAATGCAAAATTTAATTGTCTATCATATAGTATAAGGTATTCATATAGCTAAAATGTACGGTTGATGAGAATTTCGCGAAGTTCAGCTGCGTTTTGTAAATTTTGAAGATTACTTACTGCGGATGCGCGTCTCTTTTCTGTACGTACCGAACTGTGCTCCTGAAACGTGAATCTAATTTTATTTCTGATAATATTATCGCCTAAAAACAATTTCTCGCAAGGACATAAAATAATATGCAGTCATATTTGATGACATTTTTAAAAAAATATAGACGTACATCGTAGTATGAATTCTTGCGATTTGTTGCAATTCTTAAAATGGAAACTATTATTACGTAAATCAAAAGTAATGGAGCTCCTTTTTTTAACATTTCCGTTTTGCTATCCATTTCCTTTTGTAAATTATAGACAACTTTCACTATCTCGAAAGGAAAATTACCGTTACCCTAAAGAAATTCTATTATTACCAATAAAACACGTAAACGGAAATTTAGATTTTGAGATACCCTAAATTTATAACCAAGTGGAATATTTGATTAATTCCACCAATATCTCTCTAAAATAAAACGCACCTTGCAGTGGTGTAACAATTTTGTATACCTACCTACTATTTTATTTATAGCTTGTAATTAAAAAGTTTAATGCCTTACTCAACTTCGCATTCTTAATAGTCGCATGTAATAATGACACGTGTGTGGTTATTTCTCCATTTTTTTTTTGTCATTTCATTTATAAGTTATTCATGCGACATACTCGTGCATGTATGTTATCAAGTAGGCAGATAATAGTCTCTCAGTATGAGTCTTGGAGACGGTAGTGGTGTATTTAATAGTCTTCACGAAAGATACCTTGGTTTTCTTAATTGTTTTCAGGAATTTTAAATGAAATGTAGAAAAAAACAAGGATTTTATTGGAATTGGGTGAAAATAGGGGAACCAATTGATATGCATAATTTATTTGCAGATTTGTAACAGTTCGTAGTACGCTTTTATCGATTTCCATTGCTTTGTTAATGAATGTTTGAAACTGGGTCAAGCACTTACAAAATGTATGCTATATTTGTAATAGTCGAGAAATAGCGATTGTTGTTGCAGTTCTTTATTACTTACAACTTGCGTCACGTATATTCTAAACAGTTGGGATATTGCAGTCGTTTCTTTTTATCCGTTCATTTAATGTCTTTTTTGCAAGTCACAGAACTAGGTAAAAGAGTTTTACGATCGCCGTTTATGGACTAACTTTAATTAATCATGACGGAAATAAAACAACTTCTTTGATTGCAAATGGCGAAATATGCAAAACGCTTTTATTTTAATATACAGTGTGTCCACGGATTGAGTGCATATAAAGTGTAAATGACAATTTTTTTAGAGTTGAATCTTCATGTTCTGAAGATCGCTCCTGCTTAGTCTCAAACTAAGATATTGAAAAAATGAACCAAATCAATTAATATACAGGGTGTTGTTTTGGCCTAAATCTAAAAATTAGTCAAGAGTAAACTGTCTTTATTTTAGCAGATATAACAAAAATGTATTAGAAAAAGTTGTTTAGAATTAAAAGTTATTGAAGATTTTCAATTTTTATACAAATCAGCCTACTTTGATATTTTTCATCAACATGAGATTTTTTATGGTTTTAATGACCCATGCATGAAGAGTGATTAAACAAAGTACTTGAAAAACAAATAATTATTTATTAAAAAAATACTAAACCTTATTTGTTACAAACATGAGTTCAAAAGTATGGACTTTGATGAAAAAAATCAAAGTAGGCTGATTTGTATAAAAGTTGAAAATCTTCAATAACTTTTAATTCTAAACAACTTTTTCTAATACATTTTTGTTATATCTGCTAAAATAAAGACAGTTTATTCTTGACTAATTTTTAGATTTCGACCAAAAAAACACCCTGTATATTAATTGATTTGGCTCATTTTTTCAATATCTTAGTTTGAGACTAAGCAGGAGCGATCCTCAAAACATGAAGATCCAACTCTAAAAAAAAATGTCATTTACACCTTATATCGAGGCACCCGCTTATATGCACTAAATTGTGGACACACTGTAGGTTGCGGAATGTTAAATAAATAAATAATAAAACCTCAACAAACGTTTACATAGGAAAATTGACCAAGAACGGTGTTTACTTTTTAATACTTTTATGTATAAATACCTTGACAAGTTTGTAATGAATTTCTTTCCTGTTTAATGATTGTTTTGTTACCACTTGCTTGTTAATTTTAAAGGATAACCGAACGATATCTCTCTTGCACAATGTTTGCTATGTTAACATTTACATGAAGGTTTCTGTAGTATTTTATGCTTTTTAATTTGTTCATGGTAACAGTTCTTGAACAAACATGAGGAATAGTACCGGACTTAAAATTGAACCTTGGGGGACTTCAAAACTGCAATTAGATCGTTTTTTTAATCGCTCCACGTATTGGAATGTTGGAAATTATTTGCTATGAAAGTTCGGGGAAAAATTTACTGTAAATCCCCAATAAACTAAACAGCAGATTAAAAGTAAACATTTTGCTTTCCCACAAACAAGTTTTTTTTAGTCCAAATCGAAGCAATAATATTTTTTTCTGCAACATTTTATTAAGATTCTTAATTAGAAACAGTTTGCTTCATTTTAAAACCGGATATTGTTAATTCAAAATTGTACTCTTCAGTTTGAATAATTTTAGATCCATTCCAAATTCTTTCTAAAATACCTCTTCCTTATATTTCCCACGATAATGAGATTAATAAACAAAATTTAAATTTAATTCGTAAATTTATGAATATTCATCCCACTTTGTTTAAGTATGAAAATGAAAACAGACCTACCTACGTCGTATATTTTTTTTCTATTCCTTTGTGCAATCCCTATAGCCTTGTAGAATAGCAAATTTATGGAAGCTTCCAAATAAAAATTTAAGAGCGACATTTTTCACACAAAGGGGCCATTGCAGGTGCGTTACCTTTTATAACAAAAGAAAAAGTGTAAAGGCACCTGGTTTGGCTACCTACTTCTTCTTCTATGTCCTTGCTCGTGTTATTTTTTTTAAGATTACACCCGGTGTTGTGGTTATTATGAAATCCTTCAAAAATTCCGTCCATCTATTTTTCCTTGCGAATAAATAACAAACTACCTACTTTCTCTCTCATGCGTCACAATGGTTTTTATTGTTTGCGAAATTTTTCGCAATGTAAATGTTATGAAATTTGAATTTATTCGTGTTTTGTTATTCTTACACTTAAAATTCATATTTTTATGAAAGTCGAAAACGAAAAAACATTTTTCCGGTGTATTTTTAATTTTGCCTGTTTCGGAAAAAGATAATTAAGGTTATTGCAAGCGGCGGAAGTTTTTTTTTAAGATAAGTGAAAAATTATGGCCTCGGAATTCGCATTGCAAACCCATAAAGGATTGTGGAATGGGGATTGACGTAAAAGAATGCGTTGTTTGTCTTCTACTGCGTTTGGTATGATAATGGATTGCATAGGAATGAGTACGTTTTGGCAGCAAACAGCCTGTTTGGAATTGAAATCGCTTCTTTTATTATAAAGACTCGTTTTGTTTACAGGAAAACGTATAATTCAGGACATGGAAATTTGAAAAAAATACAAGGTTTGCTAAAATCACAAAAAAATATTTTTTATTTGCTCTATAACTGTAAGAAATGTGGGAAAGTTGTATAATTTACGTGTAATAGGAAAGTAGCCTCTAAAAAGGAATGCCAGACTTTTTTATGATCATTATCTCAACTTTGAGCCAAAACTTCTACCAATCCTTGATAACACCACGACATACATACAGGAGAGGAAATAGTTTTGACATGACCAAGATGTATGCGAACAGACACCTTTCCAAAATACCAAATAAAAACAGGCAACAAGATTCTACTGAGCATTTTTTTTAAACTCGTGCGTAAAGGAATCTACCCTGCAATATGGAAGGTTAAGGCCTCCATTCATTGCGTGCAGATCGAAGAAGCCACTAAGATGTTGCAGCGCTGCAGCAATCACTTTCAGTGAGGATTTGGTTACTCTTGTCAAACATTCGGTAACAAAGGGATAAATTACTTCTTTTTTTTCGATGTAAATGGCAGACTTATAAAAAAAGGGTAGCTGCTGGTTTTTTCTTGCCCGTCTATCTTTCTAGTTTTATTGTCACAAAAAGATAATTGCACAAGCAAGGTTAAATAAAATAAAAATATTGTTATTTCCATATCCTATTATAGGATGGGTTGAATAAAAATTCGAAAGTAAAAGCCAGTATAAACTAACAAACCAATATAATATGTATTTATTGTATATTATTAGTAGTTCAAGTGGAGTGGAAATTATTAAAATTTATGTAAATTAACAAACGGAGAAATCAAATTCTGCAAGAGTTATTCATGCTTCGTTGGCGCGGAACAAATTATTGCACTATCCAAGTATTAATAATGATTTTATCAATAAATAAACATTTTTCCCTCTGACCAATATTAAAAAAAGTGGGGGGGAAAAAGCGAAGTGGTAGGTTGGACAGACATAACTGAAAGTGAAACCTAACACGAGATATTAATAACTCCTGAAGCGTTTTAATTTTATTTATAAGACAATTGTTAACTAAAGGTGATATGTTGAAAGAAGGAGTTTGTTTATCAATGTCTAAAGTAGCTTCAGGGGGAAGATTTCTAAAAGCCTCTAAAACTTTTTATCTTCAAATTCAATCTTTTGAGAACCACTTTGAATGATGGAGCGGAACATTAAGCCTAGATTTTGAATAACTTTTCAGTGGCTTCAGGATTTATTTTGAAACTTTTGCTAACCTGCGGTTCTGAAAATTTATTTGTAAAACTAATCTGTGAACCGAGGTTCATTGTAAAAAATACTAGAAATTGTGTTGGTTTAATACTCTTTGCTTCCCTACTCTGTCTTCCGATTTCCGCAAATGCGTCTCGTCGGTATCTCGTGCAATAAATACCAAATAAAATTTCTGATGTAAAATAAATTAATTTTCTATGCTTTACGTGAAAATGTGCCCACGAGACACATATTCCTAAAGTGCTGCGAATGTAATAAATATTTTTAAACAATGTATAAGGGGGAATATTATGTTTTTGCATCTCCACTGTTTTTCCTTAAGGGAAAAAAAGAAGTCATAAACCGTAGTTGATATTTTCTTTGCTGTCGGTCTTGTCAAGAAAATTGTACCCATGGGCGTTCGCTTTTACGTGCAAACACTTTTCAGTGACGCACACACGTCGTTTCAATTTTCCAATTTCCCTAGCTCGCGTCACTTCCCTTGATTTTCACTAAAATACAACTTCTCTTTGGTATTTTCCATTGTTCGGTTTGTCTAATTTACATGAACACCATTTTGTTGGAAAAGTAATATTTGGTCCACTAGAAAATAGATAACTAAAGGAAAATCATATCGAAAACGATGTGTTAGGTTTGTGGAGTATTTGAAATGGAAAATTCGTGTTGTTTTGGATCTGTACCTAATGGAAAAATCGGAGCATGAAAATTTAATCGGGCACGTAAAATTGAATTTTGTTCCTCGTTTACTTTGTTCTTTGATGTGTCAAGATTTTTTTAATCAACGATAGAGGATACGCTGAGGTTTTACGCAGTTGTACTTTGTTCCCCCTACCCGCGCCGGTTTTAATTCTTATATTCCGATATTAATGTTTTATGTAATTTTGAACACTTTTTTTTTATTTGTAATGATATGAAATAATCTGTAATAATTATGAAATTAATTTGTTTTTTTTTTGTTTCAGGTAAGTTGAATTCGGATGTTAAAACGTCCTTCAAACTTTGGGTGAGCAAATGCATGTGAAAATGAGTACAACCTTAAATTTATAAAGTTGTAGAGGTTATTCCTTATAAGGTGGCGAGCTAACAGTTTAAAATATCTGGTAGGCGGAGAAAGATCCTTTAAGTTCCTCCTTCAAACCCTTTTCTCGTTCGGCTTAGCATTCCTACAGCAAAATCATCATTGTTTCTGTAACAAAGTAACATCCTTCACATATCTCGCCACTATATCAAAGAATACCCTCTAGTACTAATTATTTTAAGGAAATTTCGTGTTCATTAGTACGTTGCAACCGCAAAAGACAACATGAAGATTTATAAACGACCTTGTCATGGTCGGCAAATTCAAGGCAGTACGTGCTATAATTACTTTCTTTAAAAAATTGGTTTGGTTGTAACGACTTCCGTTGTCATTGAGACGTTGCCAAATAAAATTATCTTTCTGTAAAAGGAAATATATAATAAATTAATCTTGTAGGGACTAATAATAATTAGCCATCAACTTTACACTTGGGAAAAAAACAATCTTCAAAGTGAAAACCCGATTATGCTAATTTTTCTTTATACGTGATTAGTTTGTAATTAGCAGAAAATTAATTGATTGTGGCAACTGGATTGACAACTGCAAGTGCATTTTACCGTAATTGGTAAATTCAAGGTAATCTTGGCTTTCTTTGAAAAAAATATTACTTTTACTTTTTGTGCTTCCTACACAGTTTCTATTTTTCCACGGAACAGTATGACTGTACCCATGTTTTTTTTTAAATATTATTTACTATTTGGGTATAACCTTGTCTGCTGTCACACTAATCTTTTAATTAACGACCTCTGTTTTAAAAGAGCTTGACAATAACTAGAGGAAAGAAAAGGTAATGTTCAAAAAAATTCAAACTGATGTTTTTTTTTAAACCAACAAAGAACACGTTTTACGTGGGTAGAACGTACCATTTCTGTTAAACAGTTTTAAAAATTAGAATGTAGAAGTCCAGGGGTTTATTTGGATTTTTACTTTAGTATGATTAGTCTCCTTCCCAATTTCTTCGGGTTTAGATAAGGTTACCATAAATTTAAAGTTGACTGACCCTTCCTGCTTCCCTGCCAAGCTTATGGGTATCATACACGAAGGATTAGTTAGGAAATACCAATCATATCTAAAACCTGAACCACCAGCTGCAGAAATCTTCATGCCATAACACCTGGAAACTAAAAATCTATGACTTTTCCCAGGTACAGTCGGTGACAAATATTTTCACCAATCTTATACCACTGTAACCCGCTTTACTGGGAAGTGTTTTTCTCTATTTGAATTCATCCTGTTACCAGCGTTACCAACATACCTATGTAAAACAATAAAAACGGGTTCAGTGGTATAAATATTGGTCAAAACATTTGTCACTGACTGTACATAGCTGATGAACTAGTTGGAAGTCAGGGAAGGGACTGATTTCGCGCTACTCAATGAAATTTCTGCCTTTGTGTAATTTCTGAACCGATGCGTTATGGCCTTACATGTTGAGTCCTTACTAGTGGTGGGCGATATTGAAAATTTAATATCGGTTATCGATAACAAATTTCTATCGATATTATCGATATATCGATATTATCGATATTATCGATATTATCGATATTATCGATAATTATCGATATTATCGATATTATCGATATTATCGATATTATCGATATTATCGATATTATCGATATTATCGATATTATCGATATTATCGATAATTATCGATATTATCGATATTATCGATATTATCGATAATTATCGATATTATCGATATTATCGATATTATCGATAATTATCGATATTATCGATATTATCGATATTATCGATATTATCGATATTATCGATATTATCGATAATATCGATATATCGATATATTTTTTTAAATTATCGATAATATCGATATATCGATATATTTTTTTTAATTATCGGTGGCCGATATTATGAATAATATCGATATTATCGATATATCCATAAATATTCCTAACACTAGTAAGAATCGGTGCTTTTTGATTTAAAGTAAATAATAAGGGGAACCCCGAACCACCCAAAGTAGCAACGTTATTATTGAAAATAAGGATGCAGGGATTTTTCCCATTTGTAGGCTAATTTTTTGTTTTAAATGTAAACATCTTTTGTTCCGTTTTCCGGTAAACTTATATTACTATACACATTCGCACTGTTGTTCATTTTGTAATTATAATTGCGCTATAAATTCGAATACGTACTATTTAATTATTAAATATTAATTGCAAACTCTTGCAAAATTATATAGAAATTTCTATAATGTCGTTAATATCTATAATATCGATAATATTGATAATATCGATAATATCGATAATATCGATAATGTAATTAAAATAAACAGCTGGGAAAATTTATCCTCTTGATTTTGGAGTAGCAGCCAATTTATGTATTAATTTAAATAAAACACGAAGTTTCATTCTTGTCACATATTGTATTTTAAAAATTTAACGTTTCGTTTCGTTAATTCTGACGAAGCCTAAACGGCGAAACGTTAAATTTTTAAAATACAATATGTGACAAGAATGAAACTTCGTGTTTTATTTAAATTAATACATAAATTGGCTGCTACTCCAAAATCAAGAAAATATCGATAATATCGATAATATCGGTAATATCGATAATATCGATAATATCGATAAATATCGATAATATCGATAATATCGATAATATCGATAATATCGATAATATCGATAATATCGATAATATCGATAATATCGATAATATCGATAATATCGATAATATCGATAATATCGATAATATCGATAATATCGATAATATCGATAAATATCGATAATATCGATAATATCGATAATATCGATAATATCGATAATATCGATAATATCGATAATATCGATAATATCGATAATATCGATAATATCGATATATCGATATTTTTTTTTAAATTATCGGTCACCGATATTATCGATAATATCGATATTATCGATATATCGATAAATATTCCCAGCACTAGTCCTTACCAATTTATTTTTATATTAAAAGAAGACAAAAATTTCTTCGGTAATCTTTACAATATTAGCAAACATACCTTAAATGCTAATAAGTATAAATGGAGTAAAGAACGAAGAGATACAAGCTTGAAGACTCAATCCTGAAAAAGGGGTGGGTTAATGTTCAGAATCCGTGCTTTTAAAGAGATGGATGCAACCGATATCATCCCGATTCGAGAGACACCGTGAGTAGCTTAAAACGGAAAGCAGGAAGCAACAAAACGGTGGAGAAAGAGCAAAGCTCTGACAAAAATAAATAAATGCGCGGGTGACCCAGTTTCGATGAAAACAGCTGCTCTCTGCACCGGTATAAAAAGGCTTTTCACCCACATCGACACAGAGACACCTTACTGGATCTGGCTCGGGGTGATCCGGTTCTTTTAACTTTAACCATTTTATTCTTGCTCGATTACTGTTCGATTTATGTCTTTCCATTTGAAAGGTATATTGGTGGCGTACGTGCGCCTGAAACTTTTATTATCTTGCTGTTGTAAATCAAGAAGTAATTAGGTGTTATAGGGGAAAGGCTTGTGATATCGGCCTGAAATACAAACACGTTTGTATTTATGTATACAACTGTTTTAATGTATTACTGCAGGAAGATTTTATCGAAACAGAGCAAAAAGTGAGAGAAATGGAAGATACACAATTTATTAAATTATCGTAGAAAGTTTAAAGGAAAAGGAAACTATACAATAAAATACGTTGACTTTCTTCTTGCATTATATGGGAAACAGATTTAGAATTGTTAAGCAAACTTGTCAGTCTTGGGAACAATAATTTTAAAAAGACTGAGGTTGGTCCGTAAATATTTACACGTGCTTATCAAATTTTCTGATAATTCTAAATATAAACTTGTTTGTTTATTTGTTTGAACTGTATGTGACGTTTTCTCCTAGAACTTGTGAATGGGATTATTGCCAAAAGATTAGTTTGAATACAAAAAAGATGAGACACGTGACAAAAATCGATATGTTGCCAGAAATTATTGCAATAAATTTTTATGCTTTGCTTGAAATTCTGTCGACCACAATTATCACTTAAAATATTTGAATGAATACGTATTCACTCGTAGAAATATAAAAATAAAATTTCTGGGGAATACACATCACGTTACTGATGCTTTTTTTATTTTTTTGCTTAATGATGAAAGTTTTTATTATTTTAAAATTATTCATAATTAAATTAAACCTAAACATATTCTTGTCTGATCAGTAGTTTTTATTATAAAATTAAAATTCAACTCTTTTGCTTAGATTTATAGGAATTTGCCATGAAAACTTTACGTAATACACGTGTTACGTTTTTTTTTACTTTCTTTCTTTAAACTATTCACTATGTATAAGTAACTTTTAAAAATACAGTAAGGCTAGAGAATAAAAAGTTGTCCTAAGAATGCACTTGCAGTTTTCCAATATCTTTATAATAAGAAAGTTATACAGTGTATCCACGGATTGAGTGCATATAAGGTGTAAATGACAAATTTTTTTAGAGTTCGATCTTCATGTTCTGAGGACCGCTCCTGCTTAGTCTCAAACTAAGATATTGAAAGTATGAGCCAAATCAATTAATATACAGGGTGCTTTTTGGGCGAAATCTAAACATTAGTCAAGAGTAAACCGTCTTTATTTTAGCAGATATAACAAAAATGTATTAGAAAAAGTTGTTTAGAATTAAAAGTTATTGAAGATTTTCAATTTTTATACAAATCAGCCTACTTTGTTTTTTTCATCTAATCCAATACTTTTGAACTCATGTTTGTAACAAATAAGGTTTAGTATTTTTTTATTAAATAATTATTTGTTTTTCAAGTACTTTGTTTAATTACTCTTCATGCATGGGTCATTAAAACCACAAATAAAAAATCTCATGTTGATGAAAAAAATCAAAGTAGGCTGATTTGTATAAAAATTGAAAATCTTCAATAACTTTTAATTCTAAACAACTTTTTCTAATACATTTTTGTTATATCTGCTAAAATAAACACAGTTTACTCTTGACTAATTTTTAGATTTCGGCCAAAAAAACACCCTGTATATTAATTGATTTGGCTCATTTTTTCAGTATCTTAGTTTGAGACTAAGCAGGAGCGATCCTCAGAACATGAAGATCCAACTCTAAAAAAAATTGTCATTTACACCTTATATGCACTCAATCCGTGGACACACTGTAGATAAAAAACGAAAATCCTTTTTTTTTCTTTCTTCTCCATAAGATGGAAACGGATGCAGTACGGTTAAATTTCTTTCCAGCATATAGTTATGCACAAAATTTTGATAGAATGCCGAATGTGAACCTGCCCTTTTTTATAATAAGCGAGATCCCCATGGTTGCCCTCGAATTTGAAACACCCTGTATATGATAACTTTAGTTTTAATTAATTTTTATTGCGGAAGAAAAATGAGTTTTCTTTATGAAATTACAGCCCCAGTACTTTGTTGTGCTCTTCAAACTATTCTGGGACACCCTGTATAATGTGATGGGGTGAAGTGTAATGTCGGAAAAAAAATGATAATTCTGTGTAAAAAATACTCTGAAGTTTTCGTTTTGGGAGTTTTTTTAGCTGGTCCTCTGATATGTTCGTCGAACTTTTTTGACACACCCTGTATTTAATTAAACTATGTAACGGAATGTCGAGAAAAAATATATACAATTGGTGCAAATTATAATATATCTGTAGACAATAAAATGATATTCTAGAGATATACGGAGTGATTCGGAATATTTCTACGTTTTTTAAGGAAGGTCCTGTTTTAATTTGGAAAATAATTTCTGACATTTCCTGTATATTAGGGCAACCATGCCCTCGAATTTGAAACACCCTGTATAAAACGAGTACTAATTATTGAAGCATTGATCTTGAAAAAGAGAACCCTACTAAGATATTTTGTCTCCGCCTCGTAAATTTTTATACTTTCTATACGTTTCCTATGTTCTTGGTGAGAGAATTTTACGATAAATCTGGAATTTTTTGACATTCTCCGGGGAACAGCTTTCTCCATAGATTTAAGTTAGAAAGAGAGTGAGAGAGAGATCAGAAGTATTTCCCAATGGACTCGTCAAGGCCTACTCACTCAACTCCTATAATCATTCCAAGAAGAATCGACAGTGTAGCCGAGACAAAAAGGGTTCATACATAATTCTTGAAAAAATTTTAAGGGATGCAATTTCCCCAGCTAAAAATCTTTTTTATATTTTTTTATGGTACTTACAGCTGCTTCATCTCCTAATTGGTTGTTCGATATGTATTGAATGGTGCGCGTGTGTCTAATTACGCTTCATTTCCGCTCTATAATTGGGCCAGAGTTATCGATAACTTCCACGATGAATTTATTTGCGGTTAATGAGTTAAGGGGTTCATAACAGGTTATAATATATGACATCGTTGAGGAATTCCAACTCTCCAAACAACCTGTCCATAGAAATTCCTGCAAATTCCCTTTCCCTAGCAATATTTTGGAAAGGAATGTTGAGAATTGTGCAGAAATTTCTCCAATGTGGTATAGTGTAAATGCTAATCTGTCTGTTTTTCTAATTAGCAAAACCGTCCGAGGCCAATTACATTACCTTTAGAAACTCGTTTGGTAAACTGTAGCTGCCAAATTAAGTTGCTAAATGAAGGCAGCAACAGCGAAATGAAATGTCGCCGGCTTTCTCCGCCGTGCAAAATGTAATCGCCGAAAGTGGGACAGTCGCTCCGTTATTCAACAGAACCGACAAGTGTAGCACTGCCTGCTCTTCGACCAACCAAACGGGAGAAGGATATTGCATCGCCGCCTCGGATGGGAATTCACGAGACCGTTATATAACTCCACGAAATGTAGGACGCGAGGTGCATTCGCGTTCTACTTATCACAAACGGAGCTCTTTCTGCGTTTTCGATGATCTTTCGTCTTCGATCGATTACTTAGAAAGGAGTGATTGGCCCGAAACGTTTTTTTTTTTTTTTTCACATTTCATGGATTTTAGTTGAGGTCGTTTCAAATTCTGTCAATCCATAGGATTAAATTCTATCAATCCAAAATCCATTCAGGTCTGTTGAAAGGATATGAATAATGCTATCTGAACTGGTTTTGAAAGGCTCGCACTAATGAAACTGATAGGTTGTCACATGGAAAATACAGAAATGTCTTGTTTCGTTTATATAATGCTGGAGTAATATATTTTCTAAACCTATTATGTTATGATGCAATATCACGAATACGGGCTGTGGGTAATTACTCATTTGTTGTATGGTTTATAAGACCCCTAGAACCGAGCCTAGAACTCATAGTTGAAGTATTTGCTATGCTGTTGACATTGCCCCTTGTACTTATCGTAGACGTTACGGAGCCCTTGGGGTTTCCTACATATTGGTCTGATGACCAGGAACATCACTAAACCTCTGACTGATCATATTTGATTGTAGAGAGTGTAGTATACACCTACTTGTAGTGGCCACCGAGGTCTCCAGATCTGAAGCTTGAAGTATTTGTCATTCGGACATTATCCTCATCCTTGTTGCAATAGTCGTATGGCCAAGGATATGGTACACCTGGAAATCTATTGTAGGTATACTAACTGTAGTCTGTGGTACTTGTTACCCGTTCTAAGTCTCCAGACTTTAAGCTTGAATTATTTCTCCTGCGTTTAAGGTTTTCTCCGACACCTTATTTGAATTTCGTCTTACGACCAACAACGTCTCCAGACTTCAAATTTCTAATGCAGTTAACATTGTCCTGACACCTCATCCTTGCCTTAGTCATGTGGTCAGCTACATTACCAGACTTCACTCTTTAGATTGCCACCTGGTCAGATAAACACTGATGGACTGGCATTATATTATAGGTCGCCCTTTATCTACAGTGTGTCCACGGATTGAGTGCATATAGGGTGTAAATGACAATTTTTTTAAAGTTGGATCTTCATGTTCTGAGGATCGCTCCTGCTTAGTCTCAAACTAAGATATTGAAAAAATGAGGCAAATCAATTAATATACAGGGTGTTGTCTTGGCCGAAATCTAAAAATTCGTCAAGAGTAAACTGTCTTTATTTTAGCAGATATAACAAAAATGTATTAGAAAAAGTTGTTTAGAATTAAAAGTTATTGAAGATTTTCAACTTTTATACAAATCAGCCTACTTTGTTTTTTTCATCTAATCCAATACTTTTGAACTCATGTTTGTAACAAATAAGGTTTAGTATTTTTTTAATAAATAATTATTTGTTTTTCAAGTACTTTGTTTAATTACTCTTCATGCATGGGTCATTATAAAACCACAAATAAAAAATCTCATGTTGATGAAAAAAATCAAAGTAGGCTGATTTGTATAAAAATTGAAAATCTTCAATAGCTTTTAATTCTAAACAAGTTTTTCTAATACATTTTTGTTATATCTGCTAAAATAAAGACAGTTTACTCTTGACTAATTTTTAGATTTCGGTCAAAACAACACCCTGTATATTAATTGATTTGGCTCATTTTTTCAATATCTTAGTTTGAGACTAAGCAGGAGCGATCCTCAGAACATGAAGATCCAACTCTAAAAAAAATTGTCATTTACACCTTATATGCACTCAATCCGTGGACACACTGTATATATGACTCTTTCATTTGGGGTTTGATTAGGGAACGTGGCATGTTCCTGCAGTCAGCACGATTACCAGACCTAATATCACATTTCTGTTTCCAGCAGAATTGTTGCACCGGTGTAGGCTTCTATCTGTTCTGCTTTTCAGGTATAGAGCACATTCTCTTGGATGTATATTCTGCTATAAGGACGCCACTGCTTCCCACATAATGTTATGTATAATATTTGGTTTATTACCAACTGTGCCTTTTTAATTGCAAAGTTTATGATCGTTAAACTAATTATACTTTAATTTTCTGTGGGGATATATTGATCCCGTATGCGAATTCTCCGCAGGTATTAACAAAACAACATTTCTCAATGGCGTCTTGAAAAGACTTGATAATTTATTTATTATATTTCAATGCCATTAAGGTCGCGAGGTTATTGATGCCTGTACGAATATATGCTTTGATCTAAATCACCATATTGTAATATCGTTCCAAAAGAAATTAACATAATAGCCCCGGTTAACATATGGTGTATTTCTCGCCTCTTGCATTTACCAGCTGTTACGTATTTTATAATACACCACCTCAATCAATGCTTGTTAAGAATCATTATTTTCTTGTATTAATTGTTTTTTCATTTTTTTCTAGGTGAGTAATCAAAGTCCCAAGTGCAATCTGCTTTGCAACCGTCCTGTTAGTAATCAGCCGGTCAGTAAGTGATTTCTAATTATGATTAGGGCAGTGGCGTACCGAGGAAAATTCTTATAGGATACGCCACTGTATTACAGATCGCTAATTAAAAATTAATCTCTAATTGGGTGTGAATAAAACGTAAACGAAACCGTAACAAAAATCGATTTTGTTTGTGCTACATTTTTAATCAGCAAGTGTTACGTTGACCAACTTTTCATTTCAATTGAACATATCCTGTCGCTTACTTGACCTTGCCTCGCGTTCTACTAAGCATTCGTTCGCGTACATTTACACAAAAGCAACGGTGTATCTATGAAGCTTACTTGTCTGTTAGTTTAATTTTAGTTTCACATTGCATTTCATTGTTTTGTATCACAATAAAATTGAACGGAATAGAGAGCGCCATGGCGCTTGCTGGCTCGTTGTCGCTTTGGCACATGACAGCATTGTGAGGATTGCCCTTAACAAAGCTGCCAATAGAATGGCATTTGACCCTTATCATCATATTCTATTGTAGTGTACGTTGTTAAATATTCAATTGCGAAGGAAGATCATTTACAGGAAAAAGGAAAAAATGGGGGAAATAACATTTAATGTGGGTAGGAACAAACAATTGTAAAGTAGGACGGACACAGTAGAAGGGATTAGGAAGAAATACGTTAAGGATGTTATACAGAGGGATGATAAAGTATCGCACAAAAATCATATTCTGGTTATTTAATGTTTTTGCGGAAAATCCTGAGACCCGTCAATTTTTGTTTTTAAATTGCCTAAATGCCAATTTAAAAACAAAAATTGACGGGTCTCAGGATTTGTGCCATTGTTTCTACGCTGTTACGTCATAATTTTTTTTTAAATGTCAACCCCATTTTTTACATTGATTACATTTTGTTAAATATCTCCGTTGTTTATCAACCGATTTTGAAAAACTTTTTTTGGTTATATTAAGAATAAAAAGACCTATCAAAAGAGGTGTCACAAAGGGTATCTTTCTATTTAAATTTTTAAAGTTGGGGTTGCTAGCACTTAGGGGCTGAGGGGTGGGGGGTTGAAAATTATATGCCTAAATGCCGATTTAAAAACAAAAATCGACGGGTCTCAGGATTTTCCGCAAAAACATTAAATAACCAGAATATGATTTTTGTGCGATACTTTATCATCACTCTGTATACAAAATTCTGCAGAGAAGTTTATGTAATTAAACTATGTTCGAATTACTGAAAAATACTTCAAATTGCAGAGAAATACTTTCCAACAATAAATTTCCTGTGATTGTAAATCAGTAGAATTTTTATAAATAAGAAACGAATCCAAGAACAAGCTGGCTGTGCCTTAAAACGATAACCGCATGTCCGAACTTTATTACGTACTACTAATTAACATTTGAGAACAAAGATAATTTTTGTTTGTGGCAAAGGTTCGACGAACTCTGGAAAAATACTTCCCCTTTAAATATTGCCGTTCGTAACGTATTTTTAAAAGACGTTTTCTCCCATCATTTTACTTCCTTAATTCTTTATAATTAATTTAAGAAGTTTTCCGGAAAAGGAGAAAGAAATATCGTGACACTTTTCCAATTTGGAGAAAGTTAAAAGCAACGGAGTAACAAATTTTCCTAAAATAAAAGTAGATACAACCAACTAAAAATTATATAAAATACGTTGAAGCTAAAATCCTCGGTGTTTTTTTTTCTTTTAGAAAACATCCCACTATGTTCATTGTGAAATTTAAAACGGACCCTGTTTTTCAAAGGACAACCTACGCAAGAAATCGTGAGCGGAATTAAATGATTTATGCAAAGTTTTAAAAATCCCCATGGGAGCACAAGAAGAGTTCGTCAAACTTTTTTTTTTTACATTTTTGCGATGTGTTCGAAATTATTCCTTAATTTGGATTATTTTTTACTTGACTTTATTTTCTACACTTTTGTGGTAAAGCAAGTTCTGAACTTGTGTTTTTTTATTAAAAAATGGTAAACGAATCTCGTAGGTAACAAATTATAATTAGACAGCCAACAAGGTCACCAGATCTGAAACGTGTCGCGTTTTCCGTGCGGCCATCAAGGTCAGTAGACTTCACGCTTATCGTATTTATTATTATGGCCAGCAAGGTCGCTAAACCTCAACTGTCATCTTTGCCATTTCGCCGACAAGGTCAGCAGACCTGATACTTCCCTTGTTTGTTGTATGAAAATTGAAATAAATAACTGTAGAAAAAACGTAGAGGTTGGGTTCGAATTTTAAAGTACGACCCACTTCGTGTTGGTCTCACGACACGTGTCAGGTACGCGAATGTTAAATAATTAACAGGTGGAATTTGGAATGTTGCAATAGAAGCCAGTACGACCGACGTAACACCTTAAAAATTCAACATGTCACTCACGATCTCGGCAAAGTTTGGGAGTTTCCTCGTATCCCACCCACACCCGAGACTCCTGCTGATTGGCAGGGCAATGATGTCATCTCGTCGTGTTTGCAATTTGTTGTGCGTCACAACAAGAATGCGTGTGTGCTATTCCAATTACATCATGTTGCAAAAACATCTAACTAAAGAGTATTTTTAGGACTGTAAATAAAGGATAATTATCATATTATTGTGGAAACCTTGACGTTTATGTTCGTAGTACGAAGTTAAGAGAGACGTAACAGCTCTACAATAACCATTCATTAATTCGTTCACTTCTCGGATCACCAATTGACTATTACGTCAATTCTGTCGCAGTCCATAAAAGGAATTCCCTATAATAAATTAAGGATCGTGTTTGCAAAGTTTTATTCACTAGAGGGAAATTTATTTCAAGAGCTGACTCAAGTTTCACCGTTTTATAGTACATAGCGACGAATGGAGGCTTTGATCCTCCACATTGCCGCTCCATAATTTCATAATTACAAATAAATGTCGGTGTTGTTCATACTAAAATAGGAAGAAATGATTATTTTCGTCCTTACGCGCCCCGAGGGTTTGCGGCACGAAAGTAACTGATTACAGCTTGCTTAGCTGTTACTTACGAAAATTAAACGTACTTATAGGTACAAATAATTATCGTCAGCCATTGTAGTTGATTGAGTCACAATTTATTATTTCTGAATTGTGATTTATCTTCCTTTCCTCATTGTATTTATTTATTTATAATTTTGGCGAGGAGACTGTTTCGATCTGTCAAGGTCGCGTTGGTTGAATTCTGTACCAAAATAAAGTCGATATATGAATCGTCTGTTTTCTTATGTAATAACCGCCTGAAAACATAACTCGTGACATATTGCAAAAGGCATTTTTAGGAATTAAAATGCGCGGTTTTATTTAAAGTCTGCATATGCTTGCCAAGTGTATTTTTCATTGTTCGATGGTATCACGTGGTTTTTCTTTTACGTACGATTTTCAGGTGCGTGACTAGAGAGCAGTCATAAGAGATAAGGCGTCTGAAACGGTGTGTTTAATTGACGGCTGAAATGGCTTAATTACTTCCAGTAACGGCGCAGACGAACTTTTTATCGCATGTAGTTTGTGTGGAAAATCCCTAGAAATTACTTTTTGTCAAAGTTCCCGCCTTGCATGTGGAAATTAATTTTAGGGAATATCTGCCAAAGGTTTCCCGTGTTTTTGTGGGATTTACAAAAAAAAAGTTTGTTTGTTTTCTATAGACTACCTATGGAATGACAATTTTTGAATTTCCCCTTTTTGTGGGCTTTTACTAATGTTCTGGGATTGAAAATGTCTTGTAAGGACTTCAAAATGAGTAAGAAATCACGAAAATATTTCTCGTATTTCCCTTGTCCTTTAATTTAATTTAAGCGGCACGCAAGTACTACTTTGATGCCTTTAGACGACCCGATCCATAAGCGGCACGAAAGTACCACTTTCGCGCCTCTCCTTATTCGCCTATCTCCACGTCCTGTCCCTCTCTTCCGCCCACTCTTCCTCCCCCTTTCTCTATTCCCTCCGGTTCTTCCTGCTGTGATTAATTCAATTTTCAACTTTGTTCTCCCTAATCTTTCCTTTTTTCTCTTCGCATTTTCTATTCTTCCTGTTTTGATTGATTGATTTTTTTCTCTCTTGACTAATCTAATTTCCCAACTCCCAACGCCATTTTTAAACTTTAGTTTATTTATAATTTGTTGCCTACTGTAATAATGATAACTACAAAAAGATACCAGCTGGATACTTCTTCCGTGGATATAAAACCTTGTAATAATGTCCCGTTCGTGCATTGTTTATTCTGATAAGATTATGTTTATTATAATTAAAATAGCTGTTATCTCTTTCTAAACTCACATCAGGTTGAAGTCGTTTCAACGTGGCTGGGAAAATAAGCGTTCTCACATAAATTGTGGATACAAAAAGGATTTTTGTCGCTTGTGGTCCTCATTAATGATTTCCTGCGTTTTTAAATGTAAAATGAAAGACAATTCGCACATTAGATAAAGTAAGAAAATATCACACTTGATAATTTGTGCGCAAAAAATTTTGGAATTTGTTAGGGGGAAAATTAGGAAATTAATTTCCAAGGGAAAGTACGACTTTTATATCGTTTTGCGGCATGAAAGTAATTGATTACATGTGATATCATGTAAGTTATCCACGGTGACGTTCTAAATCAAAGTATTGCGGCGATGGGATTGAACCCAGCTCGCTCTTTTGGACTTGGGATCAAATCCGAATCGCTACAAACTTTTTTTTTAATTTTACATTTTTTGGTAATTGAAGCGTTGGCAGAAAAAATAGTTTACAGAACGTACAGAACACATCACGATTGACTTTTTACCAGACTGCCACGTCCTTCCGCCCATAAATGAATAATACATTTTTTTTGCAACCTGAAACATAGTCGCCCACCCTCTAATAAATTGATGCTAGGGACAAGTATTTTGCTTACATATGCAAACTGACAATGAATTTCAGACTGATAACTTGACTATCCTGTCAAGATAACCCAGGCTGTAGCAAATTCCATAGTGAATAAAACCTGCTTTGTATTCTTCAAGCTGTTACCGCTGATGAAGGCCATCCCACAATTCTTCAGCATGCACGTGCTTTTCCTGCGGTTGAGTGAAAAGATGCGATAAGAAGCGAAATATAACGGTACATCCACGAGGAATCTGCGTGAGAACGACGTTGGACTTAACGGCCTTCAAATAGCAGCTTCATTCAAATACAAATTTGTACACGAAAACCAGTCTTTGGTTACTTGTTTATTATTCGCATTTACGTCGGACCGTTTGCGAGCGAATAATACGCCGCGGGGCATTTAATTTAGCGATTTGCTCTTCTCATTTCCATCCATACATGTGTTGTGTTATCTCTCATGATGCATGCGTGTACTGGCTTTCACGAATTGTGATACCACGGAATGAACTCCTGGTTAGATTGGGTATGGCTCGTGGAACCTTGAACCTCCCTCTCTGTGCGTGAAACAGATTAGATAATAAATAACATTCTCGTACGTTCTATACATGATCCTACTTCTTGCCACCACCATAATACATACAGTCCTTTCAATTTAAAATAATTACTATTCTAACGGGTTTTCGAAGCTTATCTTTTCCAACGAACGTTCAAGTAGGGGACGACGACGTCTTTCCCAGTGTTCAGTAATCAGCGGTTACGAAATCGTGAAATGGGGAAGAAACAGGTGCGTCGGCTGTAAAGGGGAAGGTAATTCCACGAAGGTATCGAGGGTGTGAAGAAGACGAGCGAGTCAACGTGCTTGCTATACCCTACGGGCTGAAATAGCAGACGTGAAACGCCTCAAGCGGGGTTGTTATCCTCATCGAGCTTAATAACTAAATAC
Source organism: Hemicrepidius hirtus (assembly GCA_963082805.1). Classification (NCBI taxonomy): domain Eukaryota; kingdom Metazoa; phylum Arthropoda; class Insecta; order Coleoptera; family Elateridae; genus Hemicrepidius; species Hemicrepidius hirtus. Next base: position 53,833,084 of record OY720159.1, on the reverse strand, counting down.
TTGAGCGAGCTGGTTGGCTGTTTGGTCTTTTGTAATTCTGTAAATGACGGGGCGGATACTGAAACGTGTTGGGAAATTAACGATACCCGCGTACTACTGCAAAAAGAGCAAACTTGATGAACATTTTTCTTGGTAAAAGAATTGGGGATGAGGATTCATGTTCAAAGGATTTATGTTTTAATTTTTTAAGAGAAAATTCGTGGCAACTAATACAAGCTAAACAAATTCTTAACTGAAAAATTCTTTGGAAAGGGGCAAGTAATCGCAATTAGAACTTCTTTTATAAAAATAGTAGGTCCTCTTCATTTAGATGTTACTTACTGAAATTAGTAGGAATTGTATCGCGCGTCTACTTTGATGCTTGGTATACCAAACGCCAATAGTACAAAACTGACTTCTTCCATAGGGAATAATGTGATTTGTTGCAGATGTTACATCACAGCTGCCAATTATCTTCTTTATTGATGGTTGCTTGTTACAGATGCAATTTGCTTGCAGTGCAGCGTTAACACAAATTATTTTAAAAAACGTAGGTTTTCCTTTTCTATCCTGTACACAAAGAGAAAAAATATTTTAGAATGTTTTGACGCAAAATTTTGGTATTTGGTACAAAGACTTGTCTGCACTTAAAATATAAATTTGAAAATTCCAACTGGCTGTTTTCCAATTTTTCTTTTCAAAGTTTATATGCACATTTTCGTTGTATTGGTTTACATTAAGTCTGCCAACTATTCAACAGAAATAAATAAATAAATGATATCGTCCCAAACTGTTAGCAGGAGTTTTTCTTGTGGTTTTTCCCGGACAATTGTCGTCATAGTGTCTTTTTGTTTGTTTTACGAGATAATTATTATTTATTATTCCTCTGAAAATATTTTTGTTTATGATCGTGGTTATTTTTGTATTGCCATGGCTTATGACTAATGCCAGAGGGGAAATTAAATATTTATGTCTAGTGTGGTCGGTCCAAAATTCAAAGAATAAAAAATCAGCTATAGCTCCTTTATTAATTAAAATATGAAAGAAGTTTAAATATAAAACTTATTCAGTACATAGCTCTGCATTCTTCTAAATTTATATCACGTATACAGGGTGTTTGATTTCCACAGTACAATAAGCTACTTTGTTATTTTAAATGAAACACCCTGTATATTCTTATATAATTGAATGCAAAATTGAATTGTCTATCACATAGTATAAGGTAGTCATATAGCTAAAATGTACGGTTGATGAGAAAATCGCGAACTTCCGCTGCGTTAGTAAATTACATGCCTGTCTCTCTTCTGTACGTATCGAACGCGTATAGTCTGGTGTTTCTCGCTACGCATTCAAGTGATTTCCAATGCTGCCTCGCAAACTACCGTTGAATACCAAAAACGAAATGTTTATTTTTAGTATGGAAAAGTCCAGGGGAGTTGTGGGTTCGAGTTTGCGCGGCAATACAACGTTTTAAGAGTCCCCCAACATTTTTATTTCATGCACTTTCTTATATTAAATATAAATGAGAACTATAAAATTCCAATAGCTTTCAATTGTTATCGTTTCGCTGACGTGTCAAGAATAAAGTTCGCAGTTTTATCATTTCTTAAGTCAATACACTTGCGCAAAATAGATACGCGAGTAAATCCTTACTTTATATAAAATTGTGTTTGCATTGTGAAGTGACAACGTCGTGATGTTCTTCTTAAGTTTAGTGAGATTTTAAAATAAACTTTCTTTTTGTTTAAAATACTATTAATCAGTGATCCCAGGTTAGGTATAATCCCCGTAAAGTCCCTTAAATACCAATATATGTTGTGCAAACGAATTTTCTTTTTGTGCAAGAAATATCAAGACTTAAACATTTATAAACAATTTCAGAAATGCCAATACTAAGACGTAATCGTTGCATCACGTGCATGTAAACATTTTAATAAGTTGCATAAGATTAAGGTGGCGTAAATATGGGTTAATAAATCAGGAATTAAAAATTGTAATCTAAAGGTAACAAGAAGTCAAAAAATGTTAAATTCTCCATTGATCATGTTTTGCAAATTAGGTTTCAAAACGGTTAGTAACGTCTCTAATTTATCATTAAATAAGTTTTAGGATTAGGAAATTTAATTTCATCCTCGATTAATATTAAGGGTGCTTCGCAATAACGTCACATTTACGACAATTAGTGATAAATGCGGCCTTTCCTGAAGGCGAAACGCAGACCTTAATTTTTATCTTCACTATTGTCTTTCGGTTTCTTTTCACTTTTTTTCTAATCCTGACACCAGACTTTGTTTCTTTCATGTACGGGTCGAAAGATTAAAATACTATTATCGTAAATAAAATCTCGTGGCAACCATAGCATGTTACGTTAACTAGGGTAGCTGGGGGTGATGTGGGAAAAGGGTGAATTAATAGATAGTGACTTTGAAGAACATACTGTCGAGGGTTGGTTTGAACTCACGAAGAACTAGGGGAAAGATTTGATCACGATTGGGGTTGGTGGGTTAGTGAAAAAAATGTAGCGTGTAGGATAATTAATTCGTCGGCCACCCCCCAATATATTATGTATTGCATTCTTTTCTCTATCGATGTTCGCGGTATATAAGAATCTTTGTAGAAGGTTTAAGTTCGAACCCCAAGACTTTGGTCCACTTATATTTTTATTTATTTGTATCTGCATTTCTTCCTTTGTGTGTTTGTGTATTTCCCCTATAATATTGCAGTATATTTTCAAGTTCAAGTATTTCCTGTAACTTCCTTAACATATACATCACATTTACTATACAATTCCTTTATAATATTATTAAGCTTTGTCCTCTCAGTTCCTTTCAAAAGAACAGCATCGAAAGCTTCCAAAGCGCAAGGGATTGTATTCGGAAAACCAACACCATTACTGACATAATGATTCCTTCCAAGCCTCTTTTATTTTCTGTGTAACTAGAAATAATGTTTAAATCCTCATCATTATTCAAAATTAAACGTCAGAAATAAACACTGAAAAGAGCGAGTGTAGAGGAAGAATAAAATTCAAGAAGTTCGCCGACAGGCGCCATACGGCATTGAGAGTCGCGACAAACTGAATTGACGCACAAACACGCACATTTTCTAACTTCCGCTTTTTCCTAGCCGTTCGTTTTCCATGCGAACAATTTTCAGGGCTTTAAAAGTTACTTTGTTTATGTACTGGACGCGCATTTTTGTTTTGACACTATCGGGAAATTTAAACCATATGCGAATGGAAATGCAAATTATTTTGTTGTAAATGAAAAGGAAGGAAAGGCACATTTTAATTAGTTTTCAGTTTCTCTCCCCCATTAAAATACCTCCCGAGTTTTATGTAAATAGTAAAAATTTTCTTATAACAAATATATGCAAGTTGTAACTCAGTATTTTCTTATGGTATGTGAAGGCAGTAAGGAGGGGCAGTGGCGGCTCGTCCATAAGGGCACAGGGGCACGTGCCCCACCAAAAACACCAAAGCAACCTCCATTTTTAGTATTTAATATTACAAATTCAAAATTCTTTAGAATAGGTAGTATGTGACCACTTCAAATATATATTGTTAATATGCAATCTGGCACTTAATAATGTAACGAATACATATTATTAATACGCAACCTGACCTGCACTGTCTAAACAACTTGCAGGCTCAACGGGATGAACCCCTTCTAGCTTCATGTAGAAATTGTGAAAATATTCCTGTTAAATATGTAATTTGATACTACAATATAGCAAAACATACATCGTTAATGACGTAGTAGACGGAAGGCCCCCCCGCCTGTTGACGTTTGGAACGGAAAGAAAGGCGTATTATAAAATGTAATAAGAGCGACAGAGGCAGAAAAGTATGACGCAAAGAATTTTAGTTCTTGAAAACCAAGCAATTGCAAAAACAATTAGAAGCACGTACTACAAGACGAGCACGTAGAACTGTAGGAGAATTAAAATATTAGTTGAGATTCGGATACTATGTTCGGATATTAGTTAAGATTCGGAAGTGTATACGTTAAAACTCACGATGAATTCGGTAAATCTTATTTTATCTAAAGAATTAACTTTCGAAGATAAAATTAATATAAAACGAATCGGGCGGCCTACCCCTGATTTATCTATAAAACAAGTAACTGTTACTCCGAAACGAAACTATAATAGAATATTTAACAATAAGCTTTATGAAAAGTGTTCTTGGTTGTGCGGTTGTGAAATACGAAATAAATTTTTTTGTTGGATTTTATATATAAGCAGTTGGAGAAAATTTGAGGGTACGTACCTACCTATAACTACAGAATTTTATAATATTGTTGGCAGAATATCCGAGAATATTGAATTTGCAAAATATTAAAACCCTGTTTTGCTTAATTATCTAAAATGTCCTAGTATTTACTTACTATTTAACAACACCAATACTAATAATAAATAATATAAAGCCCTCGTGAAACAATTAATTGTGCCCTACCTAGTATGATTACCACGAGCCGCCACTGAGGAGGGGTATGCTAATTGAAGAAAATAAAATAAATGCAGTTGTATGAAACGTGATTTAATTTACATTTTACTAAACGTTAATCGGTATTGACTTAAACAACCTTTAATTTGTTGTCTATTTGTCGCTAATACATTTGTTTATCGAGAACCGTAATGGTTATGTTGAGCAAATATTTTTATGGTATCTGGTTACACCGGAAGTAACATTAACAGTTTTTTTTCTAATACAACATTCTTTCTAGATTATGTTCTTATATAGATTCGGAAATAGCATTAAATTCTCGTGCAGTCGCGTATTATTTTTTTTCAAAATACAAAACGGTTAGCCATTGCAAAGCGTTGAAAAAAAATCAAGCGGGCCATGAAAAATTCAGAACCGTCTTCTAACTGCTAACTGTTGAATTTTTGCAATAATAAATGACTCGATAGAAACATTAATTGTCAAGTTAAATTTTATTTTAAAAATATAGGTAGTAGCAAAAATTATGTACATTTTCCATTAAATTATGGAAAACTGGTGTACCAAAAAAAATTACGAGATCGGTCAAAAAAAAATGCATAAAGGGAGTTGGTAGGTCTTTTATAATAAGGAAGGAAGTGCTTAAAAAATTGATACCAAAATGTACTTTGAAAATGTTCAAAAACTAATATAAGGATTAAGGAAAGGAAATGCAGGTCGCCAACTTGATATTTTATTTTACTAAATGTATTTCCAATAAAATAAACTCTTTCATGGGCCAACCACCTATCGATGAACCACTTGACGCTAGAAATACGTAACACGTATTTGAGGAACCTCATCAAGTATGGAAAAACGCTCACCGGAAATCGTTATCCTTGAAACACATCGTTTACCGCCCGTTTTCACGTGACAAAAATTGGATACAAACAAAGCGACGCACTGGCACGCATGATGTGTTCTTCGCACCGTGTTCCCTGTACGTTATGTTTTTTTTAAAGACATAACCCGCCTCCAATGGACATTCTTGAGTCATTAACCCTTCTGGGTGCAACGGCCGCGTTTTGTTGAGTGGCCTAACAAGCGTTAGGACCCACGGTCGCCGTCTAACGCATTACGCACAATTACGAATTGCCCCAAGGTTACTGTCTCCCGGTTTACATGAGCGTCGGTCGCGCCGTTTTTCCTGGTTTTCATTAATTATAATGCACTGGACTGGCGTCGGTCGCATCAGAACCGTTTTAATTGCATCCTGGATGCATTTCCGTGTAGGATAAATTGATGGAAAAGGAGTCGTGCAAGGTGCCATTTTTTCTGTTCTGTTTGATTTGGCGCCAGTCCTGCAGTATTTTTGCGATCAAGTCGTTCAATTACTAGTAACTTTTATTTTAAAATTGAGATTTAGGGACAGGAGATAAAAAAATCGGTGGCTTAGAACGATATAAAAAGAATGATGGGGCCAAAATGAATTCAAATGGCATTATGTAAGGAAGAGGAAGGGGCAGTGAAAAATACAAGGGGTGTCTGTCTATGTCTAAGCTTATTGGGAAGAAAGATCTAAAGAACCTCGATGATATTAGCTCGTAATGTCCAGACCTGGAGTTCGACTCCCCACAGCAGATTTTGCCTGTAAGAAGAAAAGACAAGTTTCACATTTGGAGAAATTGAGAAAATATTCCTTAAATCATGTTATTCTTTAATTACCAATTTAGTTAATGACAAATTTGTCATAAATTAATTTTAACCATCATTAAATGTGAAAGTTGCTAATCCCTTTAGTTACCCCGACCTTAATCCGCCATGGAAAGTTATTAAATCATTACAGAAGAAAATGAACATTAATAAGTGCTTAACATTAGGGAAAAGGAGATATTACAGCAAATAAATAGGGGAAACAATATACAGAGCGTGTCTGTTTTTTTTAGACACATGCCAAATAAATCAACCCTTAGGCAGGCACTTCTAACACATTTTCATGCTTAAGATTAAATAATCCAAACATCGTACGTCAACTTAAAAATGCTACCCATTCTGTTCTTTAGGCTTAACACAAATGTCGCAAATTATATTATTGGGCAAACTTTGAAAAAACAATTTCTTGGGGTTGTAATTTTATAATTTTTAGGTTTTTAGATCTACGTTCACGGTAATTAAATTTTTTCATTGATTGTACGTAAAATGTATCTTTTGTAATCAATTTTTTTTACTCTTTGGAATGAGAGGAGGGTTGCTGTATAACGAACGGCTGAAAGTTTTGAAAAGTTAAATATTTTTCAGGAACATTTCAAAAAAAAGTTTTTGAAAACTGTGATAGAAATGGGAAAATATTTTCTATCGAGCTGCTATTCATGATTCCATGGTGTCAGGTTATCAAAGATAATAGAAAAATTGATTCAGCGTTGGTGGTAAAACATTATTCGGAATACCTACGCTCTACTTCGTTGGAATTATTTCTAATAATGCACTTTCGCTTATTATGAAAGAAAGAAAAGTGTGCACGATTTACTCTCGTTTGAGTCAACTGTAGCGTTTTAAAAAAAAAATAATTCTTTAGCCTCTATACCTACTATACCTGACTGAAACCTGAAACATTGCGGTTACTATGTTGAAGAAAATTCCAAAGCGGACATATTTAATATTTTTTAAATTTTTGCTTCGGGGGTTTCGAGCCTCCAATCTCGACTTTATTACGTCTCGGGCAAATATCTGGGCTACCCTAGGGTAGGGGTGGGCGATATTCAAATTTGGATATCGATATTTATCAATATATCTAGTCTGTCAAAATAAAAATAAAACAAATGTATTTTTGTAAAAATAAATGTTAATTATAATTGGAGGGGAGGCTCGAACTGTCATAATGTTATGTGGAGATTCGAACCTCGGATTTCTGGGTTATTATCTCTGAGGCAAACACCTGACTTGCTACAAGGCCTACAAGCCTACGTAATGATAAAATTAACAGCTCAAGAAGCAATTACATTTCCTATTGTTACCAATTTGTCAACAATATACCTTATAAACACTGTAATTAAGATCTGTTTATGTAACAATTAACTAACAAGCAAATTGATACAGAAATCCGTTTAAAATCAACTTGCATATCATTATTATGATTGTTCTAAAACAAAGAAATTGATTCAGACATTAGATAGCAACGGAATAACAAACAAAGTACTAGGTAGCAACGCAACATGCATGCAGAAATCATGGCGCTCCCAATGTAAGATTAATAAATAAATTGCACCAATTATCCTTCCCACGTGTTGCTGCTAGTACTATTAGACGTATTATTTATTAACAACCATTCCCTTATCAATTTCACGGTAACTACTACTTCATGAATCATTTTCGTCATTATCGCTGATTAATAAGAATTTGTGTGTACTGACGTCATCTATTTTGTTTGCAGGTGAATCAATCCTCCAGTGTGCTATCGTGACAGGGACTCTATCGGACTAGCATCATTATCATTGGGAACGTGCAATAATCAACTTCCAACTACTCTGGTCCAAGAAGTAGTTCGAAAACACACCAAAATGGAACGCGAGTCCAACCCCATGCAGGCCCTGTGCCGATCAGGCTGTGGATTTTACGGTAGCCCCGCAACTGATGGTCTATGTTCGTTATGTTATAAGGTAAGAGTTTTTTTTATTAATTTTAATTAGGTATAGAGAAAAACGGGAAAATTGCATAATTTGGAATACCCTGTATATTAGAAAATTTGAAACTAAACATACAGAGATTAACCACAATTTTTTGTAATATTTTATTGCATTATAGTCTTAACAGCTACAACACTCGGTATCAAACGTTAGGACAAAAATATTGTTCGTCTGTGTATAATAACAAGGAAATGTTTACTAAACTGTATGTTCACCCAAAAACTTTTTGTTTAAAAGTTTCCTTTTGAGCCCTAAACTCCAAAAGTTTTCAAAAGAAATTTAAAAAAAATATGTTCTTGTTACTTCTACGATGTTCGCCTAGGGCCTGGGGGTGCAGGGGGGAAGGAAGGCTTCTACATACATCCGACAATTTACATTTATAATATTTTATCTGGCTTGTCAAGATTAGTACTTATCTGTGGTAGTTAGATAAATTACTGGCGCCATGGAGTTACCCATTACTTGTGTTTATTTTAATTTTCGATATTATACAGATGTGGGGATCTTTCTGCTTCTAAAACTAATCACTAGTGCTAAAGTATTCGGCTCACAGTGCTCATAGCTAAAATTTAAAACCCAAATTACTCAAATTTCCAGGGACCTACCCTGGACTACCTACACTCCCCTCAGACTTTTCCAGGATCATCCAGACTTCCTGAGACTCGAAAGTACACCAAAGTTCCCACGTGCTTTACCCCTCGAATTAGGGCTTGTGTTTGTTCCTAAGACTACCAATTCACGACCCTTAAGAGCTTGCCGGAGCTACTACGTTTTACATTCACAAACATTTTCTACTGCACCTGCTGTTTAGGCTAAATACCCACCTCAACGGGTATACAGCTGGAAATTAACCCCCTACCCTAACCGCTAAACATTGAAACTCGATCTTGACCATAATCCGAAAGGGTAATTTTTTTATAGTTGTTTTCTTTTTTTTATATATTTTGGAAAACTTCCTTGTCCCTTGAATTTGGAACCTTCTTTTCACTGCGCTATTTCCCAACGGTTTTAATTTAATTTATTAACCCCCCAAAACGCTTCGAAAGAAAGTAAACTGTAAACAAGCCTCAACAATAAGTGTTTGCATATACAAAACCAATAAGGCACTGCCCATAATTACATTCCAGCGATTTTATCTCGCAACAAGTAAATTACGGTACGCTTACACTTTAAAGGCCGTCCAATTTCCTTATGAGTCAGCATTTTTATTGCACACTGTCCTTTGTCTAGTTTACTGTACTGGGTTTCAATTTACTGGGTTTCCTTTCGGGCTCTTGTTCAGTTATGCATTGCATGTTCTTTCACTGACCGTTCCATACTATAGGGATAACGGACAGGGTGACTAGATTTCCCCAAGGAAAGGGTTGAACATGGAATGCGAAATGGACCAGTTTTTGTTGTTGTAGGTTTATTAACACAGAAAGAAAATATGCGAGAAATAAAAGCTTTTGGAATTTATTGAATAGAAAAATGAGGGAATTGGGTCATATTATACAGGGTGTGTACAAAAATTTTAAAACGTATTAACTTTTGTAGGACTTGCCTTAAACATTTTTTATGGGTACACAGCGTTGTTATGGAACTGGAACTGAATGTTCTTGCTTTAAGTTTAACTTTTGAACATCCTGTATAATGGTAGGTACTTAAACTAACAAGAGTATAATACATGGTGATTAGACATGCAGATGCACCACACGCTTGCTAAGATTTCTTTGAATAGTAATAAGATTTAATAATATAATGTGTACTCGTGTCTGTAGTTACTGTTCCTGAATGGTGGTTGCATATGAAATGAATGTTAATTACAGTGTTTGTTGCAGGAGGCTCTAAAAAAGAAGCAACAACCGCCTGTCTCAGCCCCAAGCCCAGCAGCACCCGTAAGCAATGTGAATGCACAATCCCTTGCCAGTTTAATGGACGCCACCGCGACAGCACAACCTACAATACCTCCTTGCCTGCCAACTTTACCTGCCTCAGAACCCGGAGACGTAAGTATTTGAAAATGAACTGCTATTAAGATTTTCCAGACAACCAAAGGTTAAGGTTGTTCTGTTGATTTTAATCCTATCCAATTTTAATTTAAAAAATTACTTGGGGAAGTTCTCGGTATGTAATCTCTGTGCCAAAGCCTACTGGAAGCAATTTCTCATTTAATATCCATAGCAACATAAAACCAAATGTCACATTTGGTAATTTTTCCTTTTAAATTTTCTAAGTAATGTCAAATAGCTCCATAAATAACAAAAAATGTGAAAGCAATCAAAAAGATACTAGTGAGAGCGTTAATGACAATCTAAACAATCCAACCAATGCTGAAGAGGATCAAATATCTGCAACAAGTGATGAAGAACTTTTAGAAAGTGCAGATAAATTAAGTGAACTACCCCAAATACCAGTAATACCGGTAGCTGGTAGTTATGTTGTCGGAATTACTAATCCCTCTACCTCGATTGTAAATTTTTATTAACGTCTTGTATTAATTTTAAAACTAGAGTTTTAATTTTCATGTATTTTTCAGTCCGTAGACGAGGCTAGTGGTGGTAATAGTAACCCTGAAAGTGGTGCATCGTCAGATCTTGATAATAGTAATGATAAGGATGGCGACAAGGACTCCAAAAAGAAAAAGAACCGTTGTGCCGTTTGCCGTAAGAAGGTTGGACTGACAGGTAAGGATCATGTGAGGTTCCACCCCCACCCCCTCTAGTTTAATCACGTAAAATATAAATCCTTTTCCAATAAATAAATGCTTTTAACCATGGATCATATTAAACTTGTCTACTGCATGCTTTCAGTAGCAAAACTTTATTTGGAAAAAATAAAAGCATGTATTGGTGTAGTTTGGATTTGTACGCCACGCTGCTGTCAGGAATCATCTTAACCCAATTTTCTATTCTATTTCATAATGTATAAGTAACTATTAGAGGTGTAGCAAATTTAACAACATCCTGTAAAATTATCCTGTGGAATTATAGTGCATTGGTACGTCGAAGTCTCGATATGCCGAGCCCTGGCCCCTTATTGCATATTATGTTGGATAAAATTTTTAATTAAAATACCCTGTATCATATGACAGTTTTATGGCTCCCCAAGCCAGCCATATTGTCTTTTTTTTTGTCACCCCCACTTGTGCTTTGTGTAAAATCGCTCGATTATGATTAATTAAGATCGTTTGGGTTCGCTGAAGGTCGGGACATTTCAAGGGAGCTCTGCCTTGAAGTGACCCTACTGGATGGCCGAATTGAATGCGATTGAGAGGGGGGAGGCATGATGACTAGGTCACTTGATGTCTCCGCACCCCATAATGCTCTTAGATTTCAGATGCGCCGTCCCCCCAAACGGGTTTTATTACAAAGCACAAGATTTTAGTTTGATTTTTTATAATGCATGGGGATATCTAACCCAACGACCCCCCCTACATTTTGATTAGAAATATTTGGAGTTGTTAAGGATATCAACAAAAATTTAGGGTAGTTGTACTTTCAAGATTTGTTTGTTAAATTATAAAAAAAAAAACTTCGATACTTTAAATAGTAAACAGGAGGCTTTCCAAATTAATTTTGAAACATCATCTAAACTAAAATCATCCTTAACTGTTCCATTTTAATAGAAATGTACTCCATTTAGATGATGTAAGTTCTAACATGAGCTACCTACCTCTTCATCATCATTTAATCTCTTATCAAACGAACGACATTGGATGTTCCAGGATTTGAGTGTCGATGCGGAGGCCTCTTCTGTGGCGTCCATCGGTACAGTGATAAGCACAATTGCACCTTCGATTATCGGGAAATGGGAGCGCAAGAAATCCGACGTAATAATCCTGTAGTGGTAGGCGAGAAGATCCAAAAAATATGAACCACGTCGACACGGGTGCCATCATAAGTTTGTGCAGTGCACACGGACGCTGCCGTTATGGATTTAGTGTAAAAAATGAACATTTTTCCCTAGTTATCGCGCCGTACAAAGTGATAACTACAGTACTTTAATAAATAATTGCCACTCAAATTTTCTGTAATTTAGTTTAAAACATAATAAATTCCTAGGTATATATAATATTAGATTTTCTTTCGCTCTGTATATATTTTTCTTTTTTTTACTTTCGCTTTTTTCTTCTTTCTTGTTTTCATGTGCTGTCGGAATGGTTAAATCGGGAAATGAAATCTTACGTACAATTTTTAATTGGCCTGTGGACGTTTTTTTATATGAGAAACTAATTTTCTTCGATAATTATTGTCAAATCAAGATTTCATTTCTTAAAAGGGAGGAGGGAGGATGTGTAATAATTTTTTTCTCTCCACTTTTGCTTTTGTTGGTAAATTTTATGTTTAATCTGATTCAATAATAATTAATTATTACGTTGTGATATATTATACTGCAGTTAAAAAAAATTGTTTTTATTTTAAATTTTTGCAATATTAGCTCGGATTCTGGAAACAAATTTTTGAAATAGATAACTTATGTAATGGATTAACAATCGATAATGGAAGCGCCCTAATATGACTTTGCTTTGTATATCTTTCTAGGAGGGTCAGTGACCAAATATTATCCCAATCCCTTGTTGATTATTTATCCATTGCCTAAGTTATCGGTTTCCTGAATATATTTCCAGAAGAGGGGCATAAATAAAATTAACGTCCATAATTTTAACTGCTGTATTATACCCACACATTTTTGTTTTGTATTTAGAAGAGAAAAAAAAATATAAATTTACTTTCACCTCTCACACTTTAATTTAGCGTGCAAAGAGTTAGTGATATTTAAACGAACTTCTTGGTCGAAGTGAATACTTGATGTTTTTGTTTTAAATGTTGCCTAATATGTGAGTGAAGAACACTTTTTTTTAGTGTCTTAATGTCCAGTGGGTTTAGAGTTGGGAGTGTTCATTCGTAACGATAGATTAAGTGGGTCTAAGTTCGCACGCACTCGCCAAACTAATGAAAAGCAAACGACGGTACTATTTTTAGCATAATTTTAGTTTATAATAAATACGTTTGCATTTCCAAGTTTGGCAGGATGCTTTACGATTTCGGTGACTAGAACAACACTTGCTATTTGTTTTTATCACGTATATCGAGTTATCCTAAGGCTTATCAGTGTATCTAGAATTTGAGATTGCTTTTCTGTCCGTACGTTTGTATGTAAGCTCTATTCAAGTTCATATATTTATTGCATACGACGTTAATCTGAATTCATCATGTTACTTTGTTTTTTTTTAACAGTTAATATTATATTTCACATTAGTTAGTTGTTTGCTGTGCCAATTCAGAATGTTACAGTTGTTATTTGTCACTGAGTGTTGTTAGTTTAAAAATATACTGCAATATTAAAGTTATACAGGGTGTCTAATATCTCTCTTTAATATATTTACTCTTTAGGGGATTCCCCCAAAACATCGATATATAACAATGACGGTTTTCCAACAGTACACTCCCAATTATGTGAACAAACAGTTTTATTATAATCAGTATTTCATTAGAAAATGTTTTTAAGACTATCACAACAAACAAAACGCAACAAAAATTAATATCTTTCAAAATTTAGATCGGAATTGACTCGAAAATATTGCTTCTTGCTAAACCGCGTGACGCGTACTCCTCAGGGTATTTATTTAAAATTCGAACTTCGCGTTTTGTTTGTTTAACCAAAAGTCTTACTGAAAAGTTCACATAATCGTTATTATACTGTAATGTTTCATGTATCATCACTAATTTATTTTTTAAACAGCAAAAAATAAAACACCCTGTGTTCAGTTGTTACTTAGGTGTATTGTACTATTTTATTGTTTACTCTAGGAGTGAAGAATTCAGATGCTCGTCTTTTTAATCTGCATATTCTGACAATTTTTCTCTCATCCGCTATTCTAAAATTAAACCTAGTTCAGGGATGAAAAATAATTGTTAGATGTATATGGTTTGTATTTACCTGATCACATGGTTATTTTTTTCTCTCATGCGCATGCTTGAAAAGGAAGTGCACGAGAATTGTATATTATTTGTGAAAAGGTGCATTTCCTTTGAAAAATATGTATTATGAATATTAAATTGAGAATGTTGTTTCTAGGAAGTATTGCACAAAAATTTAAATTTTGATGTTGATTTTTCATTGTGGTGTAACCATTTAATAATCGGTTGATCAGATACAAACTTGTTTACATATTATTATATTTACTTATAAGTATGCCCTGTGGCAATATCCAATAAATCTATTATATATAAAATTGTAGTTTGATTTTAACTCCCAAGCTTTACTAACAATTAAATCCCATGAATCAGCTTTCAGATATTTATTGTAGGAAGGGTAAGTTTTATTAATTTGGAAATTCCAATCAATAATAATGTTATTTTTAGGTACCCATATAGGAGAGATGCTGAACAAAAAGTTTACAAAATAATAATTCAAAGAAGACCAAACAAATTTTTTTGTAAATTCTTGGAATTTGACGCCCCCCTCCCCAATAAAAACGTAATATATTATTACTGCTTTCCCAAGGCAGAAATAAAAATATTTCCAAAGAGGTGTTTCAAATTAAATTTTACAATTTATAAATTTTCAGGTGCCTTTTGTGTTTCTAACATTTTATTCCCTTAGGTTTCATCGCTACAGTAGAATTAGATTGAAGTTAAATAAATTATTTTTAAAAAGATTTCTAGACTGTCTTTTTACCTAAATCAAAATTATTTGTCAAAAAAATCCCTAAATAGTTCCATCTGCACCTGGAGGTGATATTTTATCCCACAAACTTTTTAATTGTAGAGCCAACTATAAACTGCTACAAAATACAGTTGGGGCTTGAGGTATATTGCATTTTTTCGAAAATTGATGGAATTTTTAAGTGCGCCATTTTGAATTGAATAGAGACAAAAAATATCTGATACAGCATTTTCTACACAAAATTGATTCCAGGGGTGTAATATCTACATCTGCAAGACATTTTTAGTCCTACCCTTAGGGTTATGGGTTACTACTATCTTTTGGTAAATGCATTTGTTATGATTTAGTACAGGAAACTGGAGCATCAGCATAGGTTATGGGGAATCTCCCAAGAGAGTTTTAATTTTTCTAAATACAGGGTGGCTTAAATTTGGGGATAGTTAAACTGCAATTAACCTAAACTCAGTTGGGCGTCACACTGACTTTAGGTTAGTAGCAGTTCGTGATTTTTTTCATAAGCCCGATGGGCTTGTGATCCGTTGCTGGGTCACTGTAAGCCGTGTCGCTATCTGCGTGTCGATTATGTATATGTCGTAGGCTAATTATGAATTCAGTCGTTTTATAAAAAGCCTAGTCGTTTTCTAAAGGACTGGGCTAATTGTAAAATGATGAATAAATTGAAAACGTTTATAATTCGACTGAGAATGTTAGGCGTTTTATAAAACGCCGAATAGCTTTCAGTCTTATTGTAAACGGTTTTTCTATTTTGTGTGTTTTAGAATATGACTGGTTAAATGCAGTCGTTTTGTAAAAGAGTGAAAAGTTGTTAGGCGTTTTATAAAATATTTATATTAGATACTACTTGATGGTATAGTATCCCAAACAAAGACAAAATAATTATAAAAAAAAGAATGTGACATTCATGAATTCCATAGTTACTAAACTAAAAACTGTCGAAAAACACTGTTAATTTGTTTATTTACAAACTGCCAAACTATAATATTTTTCACTGGACAATCCGCCTAACTCCATAGCAGTCGTTTTATAATACGCCTAAATATGTCCTATTTATTCTAGGCGCATTGTAAAAATTATCATGCGCACGTTCATTTTCCAATAAGACTGAAAGCTATTCGGCGTTTTATAAAACGCCTAACATTCTCGGTCGAATTATAAACGTTTTCAATTTATTCATCATTTTACAATTAGCCCAGTCCTTTAGAAAACGACTAGGCTTTTTATAAAACGACTGAATTCATAATTAGCCTACGACATATACACGACTCTATAGAAAAAATGAACACGATTATGCAACCCAAATGACAGATGGACGATGTTTGTTAAATTGTTGAAAATTACACTTGCAATTTGGGTTGCCTACCTTTGTTCATTTTAAATGGCGTTGCATTTACATTTTAGCTTAGCAAAGATAGGAAAGCCTACTTTTTCCTCCATGTACCTAAGTTACTCTACAGTGGAATGATTTCAGTCCACCCTAAGTATTCTAAAACCTCATTTGGATTTGATATTATACTCTGTATGCGATGGTAATTAACAGCACCAGACTCCAGCAATTGCAATGATAGTAAAAATAAGAATTTCCTTTCGTTTGGTAACATTCTAAATAAATAAGTAATGCAAACGGTAATGATACATTTATTTTTAATACAAAATATGATTGTACATACATTCCTTACCTCCTACTCTCTTACATAAAGCAACATATAATTAATAACACACATAAATATAATTTTTTTTTCTTAATAAACTACCGATATATTTTTTCATCTGGCGGAAACGAAACATAATACGGTTGCGTACTATTTTGATAATAAGGCACCCTACCCATCGTCGAATAAGCAGGTCTAGCTGAAGGTTGTCCCGACATATTCATTTTATGTGGCAATGTTGAAGCATATCCAGGTCCATAAGGACCTACCGCGTACATAGGCGTTCCCCCTTTAACACTACAAGCACAACTGCTGCCGGGTCCTATACCTGGAGGACCCATCACAGGTGTACCATTCGCTAATGGACCTCCTCTGTATTGATTTTGAGTCATACGTAATCGGATTATACAAATAATAATGATTAGAATTGCGATAAAAGCAACAACCCCGCCAACAATTCCAATAATTAAAGTATCGTCATTACCCATGGTTGATTGTCCACTGTTGGGGATTTTAGGGGGAACTTTAGGTTTAGCCTTTTCGGTAGACGCAACCGACCATATAATTTCAGGTTCGGTTGTTTTAGGAATTAAACGAGTTGCTCGGGATTGTTGTAAAGTTGTTGAAGGGGTTGTAGATGGTTTTCGAGGGTCGCATGTTAGTTCATCATCCCCTATTTCTACCAGTAACTTTCCTTTTAGGAATTCAGGGCCTGAACAACGTATGGTTGTCATGTGCACTGGCAACCAACGCCTTAAAGCCCTTGCACTGCAATCGCAAACAATTGGATTTGTGTCTAACCCAACAATTTGTAAATCACCCCTTCTATCATCTAAAGCCACCAACATTTGCGGACTTACCGTTGTAAGTTTACTTCCTGTCACATCTAAAGTTATATGGGACGATCGTGGTACCGGGAAGAATAAAGTTGGGGGTAAGGCAGTTAAAGAAGTGTTTTCTAAACGGATGACCACGTTTGCACCCTTAACCCCTGAAAGGGTTCCCGATGAGATACTATGAAGTCTAGGCCCTCTCAGACCTAATTCTTGTAAACGCGGATGAAGAACGGTTTGTAACTGATCACTACCCACAGCTGGGTCTTTAGTTTCGATGTTGACTTTTTCAAGGGATGGTAAATTTTGTAAAAGCCCTTGGATATCTAAATAACCCATTTTAGGGAAATTATAAGCGTTAAGTACGGATAAATTCGGAACGGATTTAAAAGCATTTTTTTCAATACGATTGCATTGATCTAAATCATGTAAACTGAAGCTTCGTAACGATTCTAATCCCTCAAAATCATTTTGAGATATCATAGTAATTGGATTAGCAGATAAATCAAGGGATTGTATGTTTTTCAAAACGGACCAGACTTTAGGGAAAGTCGTTGTGGCATCAGATAAATTATTATAAGATAAATCTAAAGTTTCCAATAAAGTAGTTCTTTCAAAAACCTTCTCGGAAAGTTCAGAAATATTATTATGGGATAAATTAAGATGATGTAAAAAGGGAGTTTCTAGTTGGGTAACTTTACTCATACCGGTCCCAGCAAGATTTAAATCGCGAACTGTTTTTGGTTCACCCAAAACATTTTTTATTGCATCTTCTGATAATGGATTGAAAGACAAATCTAATTTTTTAATGTTCACCATAATGCTATCATCAGCAGGAATATCCTTTAAACGATTATGAGACAAATCAACAGAAGAAACAAAGAAATACTGTCTTTGAAGGGATTTTAAAGGTGCCACTTCAAACAAATTCCTTGCTAGATTAATATTTTCCAACATTTGCAGGCGTGCGCGTTCAAAAATTGTTTCTGGAAGATCTGTTAATAAATTTCCTTCTAAATTAAGATCTTGAAGTCTTATTAAACCTTCGAAAGTTCTATCTCCAAGTCGATCTAGTTTGTTATTGCTTAGATCGAGGATTTGTAATTGGGTTGAATTATGGAAAGACATTTCGCTGATTGAATCCAAATGATTGTTGGCTAAGAGTAAGGTACGAAGACGTGGTAATCGGGCAAAATCTAATTCCTCCACGGTTTTAAGTTCATTTCCTGATAAATCAACATATTCTAAAAATTGTAAGGTTGCAATTAGTTCTGCAGGGAAGAAATTGAATTTATTTCGGGCCGCGTAAATTTCACGTAATCTAGGATGAATCCTAAACGAAGATGGGAAAAGATAGCTAAGTTGGTTTTCTGAAATATCAAGAATTTCCAAGCTTGTTCCTGTATTAAAGAACTCGCCTTTGAAGGAACTTAACTGGTTCCCTTGAAGATACAATTCTTGTATATTCATGGCATTAACAAAAGCGCTTGGTTTGATATTGTTAATGTTATTGTAAGACAAGTTTACAATTGTCAAGTTACGTAGATTTACAAAAGTGTTATCGGAAATTTCAGTTAAATCATTGTTGCTTAAATAAATTTTCTGCAAACTTAATGATTTAGTAAAGAAATCCCCTGATATCATTTTTAAACTTGTATAACTCAGATCAATGATTGTAATTTTAGGGGTTTTGTGAAGTAAATTAATTGGAAGGGCTGATAAATGCGTATTGTGACTTAAATTTAAATATTTTAAACTTGGAACAAGGGTAAATGCATTCCTGGAAAGCTCAGTTAGTTGGTTATCGCTCAAATCCAACACTTCAAGTTTTGTTAAGGCCAAAGGCGAACCCGCCAAGTTATTGATACGATTTTGCGAAAGATATAAAGATTTTAAAGTGTTTTCTAAACCACTAAAAGCATCAGTGTTTAAAATTGTTATTAAATTTCGTGTTAAATCCAAATGTTGTAATTGTTGGAAGTACTGGAAGGTTGCTGGTGGTAATTCTCGAACTACATTTTTTGATATGACCAGAGTTTTGACTTGATCCGCAATTGATCTTAGGATATCTCCAGATAAAGCTGCGACTCGGTTGTAATCTAGTTGTAAAGTTGTCAGGCGAGGTAGTCGTCCTACTGCCGAGGCTGGTATTAAGAGGATGTTGTTGTCCTTTAGTAGAAGTGTTTCTAAATTGTCAAGACCTTCAAATGCATCGTCTTCGATCTGCGAATCATAAAAAAAATTAAATTTGTGGAGGAAGAAACTCGCAAAAGTTCCATCTATGTTGTTGACATGAATCAGGACCCGCTGATAGAACATCACGGGCCCCTCTTAATGTGTAAAAGAACATGCCCTAAACACAGGAAGAAAAAAGTTACAATGTGAAAATCCAACGTAGGAACAAAAACAAAAAAAGCCTATATAGGTTTCCGACCCTCGCGAATCAAAATACCTAAACAAAAACGTCGCGACTCATTCACAAACCAAAATAGAGTACATACCGCGCGACGGCGACGTGCAGCATCCCTACTAGAAGTCCTTGCGCGCTACCCTCTTGAACGAGGGCCAATCAGGGCGCACCTGACGTGGCCCGCACTTACTATAGGGTATAAAACCAGTGCGTCGGGACCCAAAAAGACACTTGAGTCCACCAGGTTTATTCATCACCAGCTCTTCTCATCACTGCAGCTTTACTCATCAGTCATCACTCATCTTTAATCCAACTTTACTCAGCACTCAGCTTTACCCAGCGTCTCCTCCGTAGCTTGCTGCCTGGCACGTTCCGTCCGGAGGTTTACCGATCTCGGGTCAACCATACACAGGTTCCGAGTCAGAGTCCGCCGCCCAGCACAAACCCACTCCCGGATGCCGTCGCCACCTTCCAAAAGGTCCCACGACGCCGAGCTGGATCTACCAGGGGACGTAGACGAGCGCCTGCGGAAACTGTTCGACAGTCTCCATTCTCCACCACGCCACTCCCCTACCGCTCCCAGGATCCCACCACCCTCCGTGCTATCCGAGACTTACAACGGCGACCCCTTACCCCCGTGGACTCCCATTCCTGTCGTCCTTACCCCTCTAGGTTCCACCCACAGCACTCCCGCCGCCAGAGGACTATTCTCTCCCCGCAGCAATGAGGACGTGTTAGACCTGCATCCGGGCCCCGCCGAGGTCCATCACTTCACACGGTTGTGGGAAGTGGAGGTCCCGTTCCCGACCGCACTTCCGCCCGCCGGCTTATCTCGGCGCGACCCCCGAGGACGTCCCCGACGTCCGGCCACCCCTCGGGACCTCTCTGAGTCCCCAAGGATCATCCCTGACAGGCCAGTCCGTAACCGCCTTCGACCGGAAGACCTTGAGATATGGGACCTGCTTCCATAGCCGCCTTCCTAGCCTCGAGTGAACATCTACCTCCATGAAGAACTTTTATTATACCATTATTGTGTTTACTTAAATAAAGAACTTGTTTATTTAATCGTATGTCTTTTCTCTTTCCGGCGAACTATTGCCGTGTTATTGTAAAATAACCAAGAGCTGAAACCTTTGTGGAACCCCACTGATGTGGGCGTTTAGTTGCTAGAAAAGAGTTCTTGCAAGCTTCCGCTAACAGACCCTAAGCTTCAAATAATCTAAGAAGTATTTGGATCCCTTGTCTAGGTATAATACGAGTTTAACAACCCTTGATACCATTGAAGCTACATCTAACTTATGAGCCCCAACAAACTTTCACCAGACCATATATTTCTTTCAAAAAATACCATACTAACCGTTCTTAAAGAGTTGACGCTGATATCCAGTCTTCTTAATTGTTTTAAGCCTAAGAATGTTCCTGGTACTATGTTTGCTATGTTGTTTCGACTTAAATCCAGATGGTAAAGATTGACCAACGATGTTAGATGATTGTTATCTAAACTCTGTAAAAAATATTTTTTTAAATCATAATAAGTTAGTTCTTAGGGGTGGTTCACGATTTATTTAGTTTACTTTAGATTCGTAATTTAAAATAAAACCGCAGGGGGTAAGTTTTAATGCTTACTTTGGTGTTTTGCGCCACCACGGACCTGAGCCCAAAGCCCACAGAGGCATGAAACGGAAAAAGTATTCTGTGAGAGCAGTAAGAACGGTTTGGGTACATGGTGCCCAGGTCGGTGTACATGGTGCCGAGGCTACTGTTACCAATAGCAAAGTTTATTTTAAAAACGAGATACCGTCTGGAGAGACGCGGCATTTGTGTTTAGTTTAGAAACTATGGACCAGCCATACCACGTCCATAAAATACTAAAATACCAAAAATATCGTCGCCGAAGACATTACTATACGGCACGGATACTAAATTGATACGGAGGGATAAAATACGGCACTGTGCCGGATATGTATAGCTGCGTGAGTTAAATTCAAAGAAACGGCATTCAGATCCTACAGTTATCCAAGCTGCGAACCCAGGACCCTACTCTTTTAATCCTTAAAACAAAAGATTGTTTTTCTTTTCATACCTGAATTAAATTTGAGGATAAATTCAAATATCTCAACTCTGTAAAAGTTTTTAAAGCAACTGTTGGAAATTCGTTAATAAAATTTTCCGCCATATCCAGCATTTGTAAATTATCAGCTCCTTGGAAGACATCGCTGTTAAACTTTGATAGCCTGTTATGGGTTATCTTTAACGATCTCAAATTATCTAAACCTTGCAGAGAACTTCCTTCAATATTTGATATTAAATTAGAACTCAAATCGATATGTTCTAAAGTTTGTTGACTGAGGAAAGCCCCTTGCTTTAATAATCCTTAAAATATAAAAATTTAAAACCGATTTAAGAAAAAAATAAAATATTACTAACCTATTCTGTTATCCTTCAAGGAAAGAACTTTTAAGGCCTTTGGACCATTAAGGGATGAACTCGGAATCGAACTAAAGCTATTACGATCGAGATACAATTCCTGAAAAAAATTGCGTAGTACAACCCTTGATTTTTTTTATTAAAAAAACTTCGTACCATTAAATTTTCACATCCTTCAAGAATACCTTCTTCAATTGCTTTAATGCTATTTCCACTGAGATCAAGTAATTGTAAATGTTTGAGACCATGAAACTCGCTACTTGAAAATATTGGGTTGAGGGTATCCCCAAGAAGATTATCAGCAAGACGGAGTTCAATAAGAGATGCTTGTAATCCTTGGAGCAACCTTTCTGTTAGTCTTCGCAGAGAGTTACCAGAAAAATCAACATTACGTAAGGGTAAACCTGATTGTCCAAATATCTACAAAAGTAATTTAAATTAAATTCGAAGTGAATGAAGTTTAAGATTAAATACTTGTGTGGGGAGTGCTTGATGTCCAGCCCATCTTTGTCTAAAGGATACAATAGGAGCACCATAAGGGATCGCGGGGAAGTCCCCAGCAAAGACAACTCGATCGCAGTCTAAACTAACAGCAGGATCGCCATCTAATGCTGCTTCCGTTGGTCCTAAAGCACATCTGCATGGAAATCTTAATTCTCTGGATATTTCAATACATGGGACGAATTTTTCTTCTGAATTTGTTAACCATATTATCTGCAAGAGGATTGCCGACGACAACCACAACTGCATCTGAAAAAAAAAAGAAATTATTTAGACACAGAAAACTTTAATAATCGAAACAGGAAAGACATCGGCTGATAATGAACCTTTAGAGTGAGAAATCGTACGATAACGCATCTTTTTTTACTTCTACGATTATTTTTCGTAGCTTACATTTGAACTGGAGTTGTGCTTGACTAATGAGCCCTAAGATGTACGAAAAGTGTTTTTGTAACAATTATTTTGTTACGGTAATAGAAATATAAAAATATTAATTTGCACTAGTGAAAAGCCTTACAAGTGTAGTAACACTTGGGAAAAACCTTTTAAATAAAATTCCTCCCATCGAATAAATATTAATTTTGAAGGTGTAATCATTAATTATACTACAAAGCCTCGTCCTCTGATCACTAGGTAGTACCCTCGTTCGGTACTGCATTAACCACTATATTTTAAAGTAAGAAAAAATACTCTACTGAGTTGTCCCTGTTCCCTTCCCCGCACTTCTGACTGTGAGCTCATTCTTCGTTCAAGTGCCGCGCTAACCACACGCATTTGTTACGCTCCTCACCTTTTCAGTTAATCGTTTTCTTTTTTCCAGTTTTTAGGTGTTTTTCCGTTTTATTTGTAATGGGAAAACATAAACGCGATACCTCGACCTCTCTTAGGAGAAAAATTAAAAAATTAAAGAGCGCTCTTCGTCGTAGAGAGCGTTCTTCTTCAAGTAGTAGCCGACGTGCGTCGTCCGCTACCCCAAGGTATCGGCGTTCTTCCCGTTCCAGGAAAAGTGCTTTTCGTCGTGATATACGACGATCTAGGTCCAGATCAAGAAGCGTGTTTTCTCTCTCACCATCATCTCGAACCAGGGCGAGACCCTTTAGTAGAGAAAGTATACGCCGCTCGTCAACTGAACGACGTCATCAGTCCAGTCAGCGAAGGTCGCCAATGCGCTCTCCCTCTGCGCGACGTGATCGCCAGAGTAGACCGTCCAGACGCTTTACTGTTAGCGGTAGAAGAGAGAGAACTCGCTCGTTATCTGATACCCCTAGCGAACCCACGCCAGAGCATTCCGATGCTATTGACGTATTGTCAGCAGGAATTGTAAAAGAGGTCCTGGCCTTGCTTGGTAATGATGACCAGACTAAACAGTTGGTTGGTAAGGCGATACATAAACAACTAGCTATGAGATGGCCTTCCGTTTTACTATCGGGTCTTTCACCCGACACAAAGGGTAACCTTGTAGCAAAGTATCCAATTCCACAGAATTGTTCGATTTTAGCTGCACCACAAATTAATGTGGAAATAACGACTATCTTACACGAAGCGGCAGTAAAACGAGACAAATCTCAGGGCGAATGGCAGGATCAGTTGGGTGTCGGTCTGGCTGCGGTAGGAGAGGCACTTTCGCGCTTACTTGATTCTTCCACTACAGCTGACAACAATGTAGTGGAGAATCTAAGCGACGCCAGCAGAATTCTCTGCGACCTACATTATAATATTTCTTTAAAACGGCGTTCTTTTATTTTCCCCCTATTAGATAAAGTAGGAAAAGAGGTTGCCGAGAGCTGCCCCATTGATAAATGTCTTTTTGGGGAAAATTTTTCAGAGCAGGTTAAAACTGCTAAGGCAGTTGCCAAATCCGGAAAGGAATTGAAAGCAACCTACGCCGGGGCTACAAAAAGAGGAGGGGGGGTTGGCCCTTCCTCATCTAGGCCACAAAGACCTTCCACTTCCGGTCGTTTAAACTACAAACGCCCGTCTCGTGCTCAACCGAGACAATGGATGTCTCGCCGAGGCGGGCAACAGACGCACCAACCACAACGCAGAGCTTAGAAATTGTGCCAAACACGCAGGTAAGTTGGGAAGAAACAAAGCACGGTGGACGCCTTAGGTTTTTCCAAAACGAATGGAGACAAATTTCTTCGGATAAAATCATCCTTAACTGGATTCAAGGTTACCGTATTCCTTTCTCCTGTAACGTGACTCAGAGCACCCCTCCACGTTGTAAAAAACTTTCTATTTCTGAATTTAATGACACTGATTTAGCAATCAAACAGTTATTAAATTTGGGCGCAATCAACAAGTGCGCTCCGGCAAAGAATCAGTTTCTATCAAGCTTTTTTCTAGTAGACAAGCCAAACGGATCTAAGAGATTCATCTTAAACTTAAAAAAGCTGAATAATTTTATCGAAGCTCCCCATTTTAAGATGGAGGATTCACGAACTGTAATGCAGCTGCTATCTAAAAATTGTTTAATGGGTACGCTGGATCTTAAAGACGCCTATTTTTTAATGCCAGTAGCCAGGGAAGACAGAAAATATCTGCGATTTGTTTTTAATGGCGTCCTTTTTGAATTCGCTTGTCTTCCCTTTGGATTAAGCACTGCTCCCTACACGTTCACTAAATTACTAAAGCCGGTAGCTCAGGTTCTTCGATCGCTAAATATTTTATGTGTTTTTTATTTAGACGATATTTTGATTCTGGCAAAAAACAAAACTGAATGTTTGACTGCCATTGCAACCGCAACAAAGACTCTTACATCTTTGGGATTTACCCTTAATCACGAAAAATGTTGCTTTACACCCACTTATCGTTGTTTATATTTAGGCTTCGTTTTTAACAGTCGAACCATGTGTATTATGAGCTACCTTTCGAAAAAAGGATTAAAATTGAAGCACAAATTAAGAAATTCATTAATTTACAAAAATGTACCATTCGAAGTCTGGCCCAGTTGGTTGGCCAGTTAGTCTCTATTTGCCCCGCCATAAAATATGGCTGGTTATATACAAAAATGTTAGAAAAAGAGAAATGCAACGCTTTGGCAAAAAATGATCAGAATTTTGACAGGCAAATGGAACTACCTTTTTCCGTTAAACCAGATTTGTTTTGGTGGCTAAATAACATAGTTACTTCTGTTAATCCGGTGAGAAATTTCTCATATAAAATAGAAATTTTTTCAGATGCCTCGTTAACTGGCTGGGGGGTATGTTGCAATGGTAATAAAGCCCACGGTTGGTGGACTAGCGTTGAAAAAAGACATCATATTAATTACTTGGAACTTTTAGCTCTGTTCATTGGTTTGAAATGCTTTGCTAAAGATTTAACTAATGTCGAAATTTTGCTAAGGTCAGATAATACAACCGCCATTACATATGTAAATAGAATGGGTGGAACACAATCCACAAACTTACATCTCATAACTAGAGAAATTTGGCAGTGGTGTGAAAACAGAAATTTATGGATTTTTGCTTCATACATTAGTTCAAAAGACAATTATGAAGCAGACGGTGAATCCAGAAGGGTTTTACACCCTGAAACAGAGTGGGAATTAAGTCACGGGGCATTCCAAAAAATAATTTCTAATTTTGGAACCGCCGACATTGACCTCTTTGCATCCAGAGTAAACGCTAAATGCCCAAAATACATTTCGTGGCAAAGAGACCCGGGATCAGTTGCGATAGATGCGTTCACAGTTTCCTGGGGTACTTTAAATTTTTACGCTTTCCCACCCTTTGCTCTAATCTTAAAAATGTTACAAAAAATTAAAAATGACAAGGCAGAAGGGGTGGTAGTGGTCCCTTTATGGGTTACACAACCTTGGTATCCGCTTTTTGTCTCCATGTTGGTTGGAGAAATGTCAATTTTGCAAACTAACGCACACACTCTGTTGACTGTTGATAGGAATCCACACCCTCTCTGGAATTCGCTTACCCTGGTGGCTGGGAGATTGTCAGGGAGGCGTTAATTCGTAAGGGCTTACCAGCAGAGGGAGTAGAAGTGGGAATAGCGTCTTTATCCCAGTCTACTCTAAAGCAATATGAAACAACATACAAACAGTGGTGGACCTTCTGCAACACAAATAAGATCTCCCCTTTTGACGCCAATATAACTCAGACCCTCAGTTTTCTTAACCTTCTACTCGATAAGAACGCTGCATACGGCACCTTAAATACGAGTAGGTCAGCTCTTTCTCTGATACTATCTGTTGAATTGGGAAACAACCCGTTAGTGAAGAGATTCTTTAAGGGGGTCTCTAGAATTCGTCCTCAAAAACCAAAATACAATAAAACATGGGACCCTGGAGTAGTCTTACGGTATCTAAAAGGTTTATACCCTAACGATACCTTATCTTTGAAAGATTTAACTAATAAATTAGCAATGTTGCTTGCCTTACTTACAGCACAGCGGGTTCAAACTCTATCAAAAATCCAATTGATTAACATAGTAGAATCAGAAGAAGGGATACATATTTATATACCAGAGCCTATAAAAACCTCGGGTAGAAATAAGTTTCAACCTTATTTGAAACTATTTACGTTCACGGAGCAACCGGATTTATGTGTGGCTTCGGTCCTCAAAGAATATCTGACAAAAACCAGCATCTTCCGTATGACAATCCCTTATCTTTTTGTAACTTGCAAAAAGCCCACTAAACGAGCCACCACACAAACCATCAGCAAATGGCTAAAATCGGTGCTTGCCGCCAGTGGAGTTGACACTGCAATTTTCTCTAGCCACAGTACCCGGCATGCAGCTACGTCAGCAGCACTGAGAGGAGGGGTTAACCTAACAGAGATTTTCAAAACAGCAGGTTGGACCGAAAACTCTAAAACTTTCGCCAGATTTTATAATAAACCTGTTATCCAAGAAAATACGTTTGCTAGCACTGTTTTGAATTGTAGTAAATCCAAATAAAAGTAATCTTTTTTCGCAAACATCGCACTAAGCTTTAAACATCTACCTAGTGATCAGAGGACGAGGCTTTGTAGTATAATTGTACGATTAAACGAACTTACCTTAAGTGAAGTTCAATCGAAATTATACGAAAAGCCTCGTCCGATAGATCACTCCCGCCCAATCCCCAAAAACAGTATTCTGTTTTTTGATACCCATTCAAATTATTGGTACGAATTTGTATTGCGATGTGTTGCCTTTTAAATAAAATGAGCTCACAGTCAGAAGTGCGGGGAAGGGAACAGGGACAACTCAGTAGAGTATTTTTTCTTACTTTAAAATATAGTGGTTAATGCAGTACCGAACGAGGGTACTACCTAGTGATCTATCGGACGAGGCTTTTCGTATAATTTCGATTGAACTTCACTTAAGGTAAGTTCGTTTAATCGTACAATTATACAGAACAACTTAATGTAGGTATGATATTTTGCAAGCTCAATCTTAAAAAGGTGCAAAATTCCCCACTGGCGACCATTTGACGGATAAAATATTTCAAAAATAAAGTTAATTAATGGGTTGATGTATCAAGTTACTCGTACAGCTTTAATTTTTATGGGGCAACAAGATATTGCGGATATTTATGAGACTGATGTGCTAAAGTAAAATATTCTCGGATCGTTTGGTACCACCGCCTTTCAAAATAACGTTCTATTGTAACGGTAGTCTAATTGATTTTGAGTATCGCGTTTGGCAATAGGTGATATGTCAAGGTACTTATACAACCCACTTTTCAAATACCAACGCATAATAATCACTTCTTGTGGACATATAAAAAAGAAGCATGCATCACCATCACGTTGCTGTTACACATTTTAGAATTAATTAGAAATATTTAGATCGAGAGATTTAATTAATTAAATGTTTTGCAACCCATGTGACAAATTAATTTTTTCTAATTTATTGGAATTTGATAAATACTTGATCCATACGCTATGGTAATATACAATAATTATGATATAAATTGTAGAAAATTGACGAGGGCTGTCGGGAAGCGTGCCCAGTTTCTTAGTTAAAACTCCTTGTGCGTTATACAAATTGAACACGTCTTTAGGGTCACAACAAAGCTATGCGTGCTATGACGACATGGAAGTATACTTAGAGTAGCTACTATGATTTAGAAAAAAAGCGAGATTTCCATTTTCTGGCTGCGGGCACATGCCCCTGTGCTCCTTGGCACCAGCCGCTACTGAATTAAAGCATATCTAATAATTATAGAATTAATTGGATATTGGCTATATTTTAACGACTGAATACTTTTACTCCTATTGGAATGCAAACAAATCTAATCATAAACAAATAAAAGTAAAACTTGCATAATCGAGTACTGCTAATTAAACTTTGAATGAAGAATACATAAATATTACTAGATTCTGTTATATCTGTACTTCCCATTTAATGTCTTGTCTATAATTATATACCTGGCCAATCAATTGCATAATAACAAGATTTAGTAATTAATGTGATTGGAACCTTATTAATTGTGTCTCGCGAAATATCATGAGACTCAATCGAATGCACATGATTAAGGTCAAAGGAAACTGCACCTGTTATTGTTTTTATACATCCAAGAAATGTGTTTACCTGTATTTTAACAAATTAGGACAGACAGTTTTACGTAGGCGGGTTGTTGATCGAGTTCCGTAAAGTATTAATGATATGCACAAAAAAATGATTGACCATTCGGCTTGAGATTGTGAAGCCGGTCACTTGCGGTTTTGCCCTGGCCCTAAAATTAATTTCCTAATCTTTATTTATTGATCGACTTTTTCTTTGCGCATCTAGAAGATATACTTATTTAATTTTTTTCACCATTACGTGTCGATTTTTTTTTTAATATTTTGGGTTGGCCCTTCACTGTGTGATAGGTTGGTAGTGAAGTCCATTTGACCTCTCTACAGGTTCCCATCCTTTGTCCTCTTTCATCAATATTACAGTTATTTTTTTCGGTGTGTAAAATGTTTACTTATAGCATCGATATGTTATGTTGTTTGTGATCACCCTGTATTTTGCATTTCTAATATTTTTCCCAAGTTTTAATTTTGTCTCTACAAAACACGAGAAAGTCTAATAAATACAAATTCTTTAATAATTTATGTACAATTTCTAAAAATATTACTGTAAGATAAATCAATTTTAATCTTTCAGTTTTTTCAATTCTTCACCTTTTTTTTATTTCCTTTGGATGTAGTGAAAACCTTGTTGTTCTAATTTAAAAATCGATTTTCCATTTGGTATATGAAGATTTCTGTGTCATCTTCATTACTCAAAGTATAAGAAAACTACCAAACTAGTATAAGAAAGCGGTTTAACCAGAACATGAATAACAGAACGAGAAGTCGTAGGAAGGTATGTAGTTCTGCAGAGATTGCAGTTTCTTATCTATTAAATGACCTTATGGATTTCTTAAATGTTGGAAAAAGTCTGACTGCATATGTCTGTTCACCTTTTCAATGAGTATTTCTCTTGTTGTGGTAATGTGGGTGCGGCAACCAAACCCAAGTCACGATGACACTCGTGAAGCAACCTGTTGACCTTTTGAAAAGGAACGTTTACATTATATATTTAATTCAAATTTCAAATTGCATCTCGCACACTATACGAGTAAGAATGTGCATGATGAAATTATAATATTATAGTAATACAATAGAAAAGGGTGGCTCGGAAATTTTTTAGGTGCAAAACTATTATTAAAATTTTATAACAATAAAAGTGCGTGTGGATGTATTTATTATTTTAACAATCACCATCCTTCAAATATTTTTGAATCATAGAATAAAAGGTTGGGTCTAGGCCACATTTGCTCTTCTTACAGTAGGTACGTCCAGGTCCAATATTGCAAGCACAAAGAATTTCCACTTCTGCTCTGAATACTACATATAATTTTTTCTTAGACAAAATTAAACCGAAAAAATTGTAAAATTAATAAACACAAATTTTTAATCGGGTGTAATTTTTGTTCCATATCTGGCGCCTGTGGCGGCACCAAAAGTAATTCAGGTTTGTGGTTGGAGTAACGAGTCGTTCGTGAACGATTTTTTACAGAATAGGGGTGTTAAAGACACAACCATGACATTCAATCACTGACTTTTTTTTTAATGGAATTAAAATATTCTGGTTGACAAACAAGAAGCATTAATTTTATTTCGATACCTACAAAATTTAAATAAAACTTGTACCAAATTGATTTTTTGAACAGTTGTAAATGATGAAACGAAACATACATCTGCAGAAATGTTGATGACCTTGTACTTTTTATGGTAATGAGCCATGGATGAACTCAGATATTTTTTAAATACTAATGTCTGAACAAAGAATCAGAATTTAATTTTCCTGATTTTTTATTACCATTGATTTAACATTAATTAGATCAAGCAAAGCTCGGGAAATAAATGGATGCAGGAGTTTTCAATTGCTAGGAGGCACAATTTCCGTTAACTTTGTAATTAATATAAAATCAATATCATAAGATCTACTCTCGTCTACATCTTTTTTTTTTGATAATTGGTAACTGTAGCTCATAACGGTTTGTTTTTGCTAGTCCGTAGGTTTCAGTTTTTACTGGAATTTTAATCGATAAATATTATTATGATCTTGTTTCAAAAAATATTAAAAACAGGGATAGACAAAATCTTAAAATAAACTGGCCGTAATAGCTGCCACATTTTTTGTAAAAGTGTTAATTTACAGATTGTTTACTGCAGTATTGTTTGAGAGAAATGAGCCATCAAGATCGTAATAATAATTACAAAATATGATCTTTCTAAAGAACAATAACCATTTATTTATAATTTCAATCTTTCAGTTAATTTCAGAAGGCAAAGATTATCATTTTATTATCTACAAATTATTAAATGCATTAACGTTCTATACTTCACGCTTGTCAGACTTTAATTTTCTCATTATTATTCCACTATCATTTCTCATTAGGGTGTAGACTGCAATTCATTAAACCAAGAAAATCTTAACACCAGCAGAAAGTTAAATAATTGCAAAACAAACTCACTTATTTAAAAAAAATGTTGTTTGTGTATAATTAAGTGTAATTAGTGCATGAGTAACACAAAATTAGTGATTATTAACTGTAATTATTGTTTCATTTTATAGAATTATAGTACGCACAGTACGTGAATGATGGATGTGCATGAAATAAAACAACCGTTGCGAAAAATCCATAGAAAATTATTTATTGCTCCCGAGTACGACGACTTAGCACGCTTTAAAGAACTGTTAAGCCGACACACACGAAATTAGAGTTAAAATTACTTGTAAGTTCGTGTTATGAAGTAATTTGCAGGTTGAAGAAGTTAATTGAGTTATTAAGAAGTAAAGATAAAGGTACTTATAAGCAGCATGAAGGTTATAATGAATACAAATAGTAGTAAGTACAGGGTGTCAGAGATTTTTTTTCTCCTATACAATGTACAGTCGCGTTTGAAAATCAAGTTTCTGTGGTTTTTGCGAGTTTTAAATCGACTCTCTGTAAGAGTAAGCGAGTGCGACCTAACGTATTTGCTTAGCGCTAAACACAGCGCGCGTATGTGTTTAGTCTGACGGTTCCCAGATCAAAACTATTAACGTTAGACAAAAACTTCTCCATACTTTCTTGTAGCAAATTTAATTTTCTACAACTTTGGTCTTATACTGTTTTGCGCTATCTTGCTCGGTTTTCATTACGTTTTGGTTTAAAGAGACTGGCGCTGGTATTCTACGAGGCCCTAAAAAGAGCGCGCGCATGTGTTTAGTCTGACGGTTCCCAGGCCCAAACTATTAACGTTAGACAAAAACTTTCCGGTACTTTCTTGTAGTAAATTTCATTTTCTACAACTTTGATCTTATACTATTTTACGCTAACTTGCTCGGTTTTCGTTACTTTTCTGTTTAAAGTGACTGCTGCTGGAATTCTACGAGGTACTAAATAGAGCCCGCGCATGTGTTTAGTCTGACGGTTCCAAGACCCAAACTATTCACGTTAGACAAAAACTTCCCGGTACTTTCTTGTAGAAAATTTTATTTTCTACAACATTGGTCTTATATTATTTTAACGTATCTTGCATGGTTTTCGCGTTTAAAGCAAAAGTGCAAGTTACCGTGCTTGTCAATGGGAGACTTCAACGTGTGGTTAGCCGAGAAACCTTTCAAATATTTGACAAAGAATATTTACGGTTCCAAGGCCCAAACTACTAACATTAGACAAATCTTTCCCTGGAGTTTCTTGTAGAAAATTTAATTTTCTACGACTTTGTCTTATATTATTTTTCGCTATATTGTGCGGTTTTCGCTACATTTCCAAAAACAAATAGAAAGGGCGAGCGCATGTGTTTACTCTGACGCTTCCCAGGCCAAAACTATTAACGTTAGACAAAAACTTTTCCGGAATTTCCTGTAGGAAATTTTATTTTCTACAACTTTAGTTTTATATTATTTTGCGCTATCTTGGTATTATCGCGAGGAAGCTCGTCTTAGAGCTAAATAAACGCGCGCTTGTGGTTTGTCTGACGGTTCCCAGGCCCAAACTATTAACGTTAGACAAAAACTTCTCGGTACTTTCTTGTAGTAAATTTCATTTTCTACAACTTTGGTCTTATACTATTTTGCGCTATCTTGCTCGGTTTTCGTTACTTTTCCGTTTAAAGTGACTGCTGCTGGAATTCTACGAGGTACTAAATAGAGCCCGCGCATGTGTTTAGTCTGACGGTTCCCAGACCCAAACTATTCACGTTAGACAAAAACTTTCCGGTACTTTCTTGTAGACAATTTTATTTTCTACAACTTTGGTTTTATATTATTTTAGCGTATCTTGCATGGTTTTCGCGTTTAAAGCAAAAGTGCAAGTTACCGTGCTTGTCAATGGGAGACTTCAACGTGTGGTTAGCCGAGAAACCTTTCAAATATTTGACAAAGAATATTTACGGTTCCAAGGCCCAAACTACTAACATTAGACAAATCTTTCCCTGGAGTTTCTTGTAGAAAATTTAATTTTCTACGACGTTGGTCTTATATTATTTTTCGCTATATTGTGCGGTTTTCGTTACGTTTCCGTGTAAAGCGACTGACGCTGGTATTCTACAAGGCACTAAATAGAGCACGCGCATGTGTTTACTCTGACGGTTCCCAGACCCAAACTATTAACGTTAGACAAAAACTTTCCTATACTTTCTTGTAGAAAATTTTATTTTCTACAACATTGGTCTTATATTATTTTACGCTATCTTGCTCGGTTTTCGTTACGTTTCCATTTAACGCTATTAACGGTGGAATTTTACGTGTCTTGTATGATTGATGACGTCACGCGTCACTAGCCTCACACTGGGTACATTTTTCTATCCTCATTCGCGTGGCAATACCATAAAAACAACGACTTTATAGTGAAGGCAACAATTTAAATACGAAATTATTGTCCATTGTTTTCAGTTCAGTTATGCTGTAGGTATCAAAATTGAAAATATTATTGTTTATATTCTTCTTAAAGTACAGGTGCTGTGGGAATAATCATTGAATTATAATTTACATATGTAAATTATATAATTAACATGTGCTTAAATATTTACGGTATTCAAGTGCAATATACGTTTCACATAGAAACGGTATGGGGTATGACTTCCATTAATGCTAATTACCATTAGTTTGTTTTAGGTGAAATAAACGGTACTTGGTGTAAATCTTTCCTTTCAAATAAAACTTGTAGAAGTCTAAGAAAACCACATTATAAAATGAATTTTAATTACTATACAGGGTGTTTCATATAAGGGTCGCATAACGATTAGTGATTTTTTAAAGAATAAAATCCTTTACTTACATGATGTTCGTTGCAATGATGGACAATTTTCAAATTCGAAAGTGTTTTAAGGTTTTATTTTTAATAGAACATCCTGTGTATGGTTACCAAAGACATAATTTTCAAACACGTGTCTAAATAGATTTAACGAAAACGACAAAACGGTTTTCCTTTTTTCCTATAAACTGCAATGATTTATACTAGAAGACACCATTATAAATATGCAAAATGGCATAACTGTCTCCTTATAACTGTTTAACCGTTTTATTTACTATTGGCTACGTTTGTTTGTGTATAATTATTTCCTTAATAGTTTCAGGAAATTCATTCTAAACATAGTCTGTAATTTGCGATGGAACAAATTAGAACGACTTTCAATGTAAACTTAACATTTACCTTGTTCCGTTACCATTTGCGCCCACTTCTAGAAATTTTAGTACCTCACTATATTTTTACGACACACACGTGAAGGTTTATGTCAACATTAAGTTACCGTTTGCTGAACCATCTATTAATTAATTAATAAAAAATTAAACTTTTTAATTTGTGAATAATAATAGTTATTTATTATTTTTATTACCTCGACACCACAGGAATCTCTACAAGAAAAATATGGAAAAAATTATTTTTTAATAAAAAAAAATCAACAACCCACATAGGAGTTTAAAGTATTTGGATCGTTGTAATTTATATCCCGTCAAAAATATTAGAAGATATAAATCAAAATCGCAAGAAGCGTTAATAATTACGAAATTATAATATTATGCTTTGCATTAATCATTTTTTCATATTCTTGAAATGTTTTTGGTGCAAAAAAAGTAAAAGGTATGTGTACAAAAAATGTGCAAGTATATAATGTCAGGTCCTTGTTACATAATTCTGCGGTTCCTTTTAAATTGCCGAATAAAAAAAAATATAACGAGCCTGTAATGCTGGTTATTATGCACGAGGGTTAAGTTTTATAAATCGAGGAAAATCGCAAATATTGTCATATATAATACTTCACTTCGTTATTCACGACAGTCAATAATGGATAGGATTATCCTTCCATATCAAACTTGTTCTACTAGAATTATTTTTTAATTGCACAAAGAACTTTAAGCAATCCAGTCCTGTAAAATGTAACGGATCATTGGAATCACAAAGGAATGTAAAGGTAGAGAATTGTATATTCTGTACATCGATACCTACCATCAGTTAGTACCTTGACATTTTAATTACTTATTAGAATTAAATTTCTTAAAATCATGTTTAGTTTACGCAATAAAAAAATATTAAATATATTGATATGAAAGACAACTCAATTTTGTTCTAGTCATCAGCTAATTAATTAAATTTAATATCTTGGTTAATTGGACAAATAGCCAACGATTTGTTTCGTGATGGATGATAGATCTAGACGGTTGCGTGTTTATATTTCCAGACCATTTGCTTAATTAATTGATGGTATTTTTGCATATTTTAAATTTTGGTATTTCTTCATGATTAATTAAGATGGTAATTTAAGAATTATTATGAATATAAATCAAAGGGTTGCAACATCATAGAAGGAGAGAAAATATAAAAAAAGCCAACTGCATAGAAAATAAATTACAGAGTTAAGGTAGTACTGAATTATTTAAAAAAAATAAAGCGTTTGGGCACCATATGTGATCATAAATAATTTAAATTGGTTTTTCTAACATAATATTATTTTATATTTTTTACGACATATTTAATTATTAAATATAACTGTGTTTCGGTTTAGAAGAAAAAATGCGTTATCACGCAAATTTAAACCTTGTACTTAGGTCTGAAAATTGGGAATATTAAATGGAAAACCCTGTAAATTTTTAAATTTTTGTACATTTTTGACTTTGAAAATTGTTCGTAGTGATAATAACAACGTTCGAAAACTTCTAGGAAATTCAAATTTACAAAATTAATTGCTCCCATTGTAATCACAAACATATTGGACAAACTAGACAAAAGATCACAGAGCATATGGTTCGCTTTAAATTTAACAGTTTTGAAAAATTTAGCATTGCCAAACGTATTTTTGAAACGGTTTAAAAATATTAAAGGCATAGAAGAATTAAATGCTCTTGGAAATATTCAAATTTTCAAAAACAAACCCAACCTTTTGAATTCGGATAGTGGTCCTATTCCAACTGCAGGATTTGTTGAAGAAAAGGTCTTAAAGCGTTCAACCTTAACGTATTTGAATTAACCCCACTTTTATTGGTTGATTAGGTTTCATATTGTTTTAATTTTCTAGTTTTAGTTCTATTGAAGATGGGACGTTATTTTCCGAATCAGTTTTCTAAACAGTTTGTTATAATTTTAATAAAATTTCGTTAATTTTGGAAACATTTGCCACAGTTCTGGCTGGGAGCTTTAGGGATAGAGCGGTATGCACTTCGCAAACGGCGAGGAGAAGGTCCTGGGGGCTTCCCCGAGGCTTGTGCTCTATGTCCATAACCCGACAACCAGGCAGTCTACTTTTTTGTTCTTTTTTTCAAGATTAAAATCGTCGCCGTTAGGACACATTTCGACTTTTCGAGTTATCTTTTGCCCCCGCTTCTGTTTTGGTCGCGATTCCCCTCAGGATAGCCGATAGCCCCGAGGTTAGCGAGTTCGCGGTTTTGGACATAAAATCGTAGAAAAATATTGCGCTTTCGAAATTAGGGAATGGCAGGATTGGCATAGGAGGGGATCGAGAGGGTGGAAAAAAAATCTGTGAAATTCTCCGAAAGATGCTTTTGGCCGTTTTGGGCACAATAAAGTGCAACGCCCCAGTTGGCTGTCGGGGGGTACCCAAATTTTTTTCAAACCCTTGTAGCTCGACTTCTAATTTGGTTGGAGAGATGCGACTGGTGTTGTTCGACACGCAAACTAATATGGGTGGTCAGAATTAATAAAAATTTTAAGCATCATAGACAGTGTTGCGTTTTGGTTGTTTACTAACGATTAAGGCAGCCTCGGCACCATGTACCTATATCGGGAATATTTTTATTAAAAAAAATCTTTTAATTTAAGAAACTACAAAACCTCTTCTTCTTCACAAACAATTTCTTTGGCAACAATCTCCAAAACCTCGAAGTAAAATTACTCAATTTTTGGTTACCACATGTCCTGAATTTTCCTAAAGAACTTTTCCTAAAGAAGACAAGGTAAAATTGAGAAACTGTCACCATTATCTTAGGCAAAGTCCGGCAATAAATTAAATTTCTACCGATAATGTTGCAATTTTTTTTAACATCGACCTAAAAAACGAATATTTTGTAATGACCATCGATTTTCGATTTAAAAATTCGACATCCATGATATTTTAAAACAAACTGAATTATAGATAAAGTACACTTTCGAACTGTCAATGAAAGCGTTCCGTAGATTAAGCAAGTGAACTCGGAGAGAAGTTTCTTGAGATTCCGAAGAATGTTATAGCATGTCCAGTTGGATATATGTCGAGGTTATTCACGCATCTTTCCATTAGCAAACTTACAAACCTGTTTATTAATAAAACCTCATCAACATGGGCGTGTGAGAACGTTAAGTTAATTTTCCCATTGTTGCTTGATTGAAAAAATGTCAATGTCTTCTTTACAAGATGTAACAAATAGCAGGTGTTAACTCGAATAAAATTAGAATATCTCTTAAAACATTTGCTTATCTAAAGGTCTAGATAAGAAATGTGGGAAAAAATTGATGATGCAAATACTTTAAGATTAACCAACCATCAGAAATTTCTTTGAAAGGTCATCAAAGTATGGGAAAAAATTAAAGCAACAAACTTCCTACATTCAAAAACTTTTTGAAGGTCTATTTCATAAGGGAAAAGCTAAAACCAAAGGAAAAAATTCTAAAGCAAAATCCCGTAATCCAAGGTGACTTGATGTCGGTGCGGGTGTCTTGTTGCGTTCTTTGGATGATGCGGAAGGACGCGGACCGGTTTGGTCAGAACGATCTAAGAATCGATAAGTACTAAACGGGATTCTTGTCCTGAAGACACACGTGAGCAATGATAATCCAAAAAGAAACACAAGGTATAATTATAATGTTGACAATCACCGTTTATTAGTTCCAAGAAGGCAACCCTCTTATTTCTTCTGGTGCAGGGGCGGACTGGGTCATCGATGCATTCTCTTTTTGGGTTATCCTCATCTGTGTGGGATGGTGAACTGTAAAACTGACAGGTTACCATCAATCAGTGCGCATTAAGAATATGCCCGAGCTGGTTGTTTTGGTGTTAACTCATTGGACAACCCATTACCTTTTTTTTAATCCTTTGCAAGTATGTTATCTAATACAGATTATGTTGCTGATTTTTTTTGTCAATGTTAAAAATTTTTACACATCGCAGGAAAGTAGTTTTACAATTTTAGACATCACAGTCCACCACTTGCATTATAATTTCTTCTAAACAATATTCAGGAAAAAATATTAAAAAATCACTTAAGTTAGATATGCATCTCTTTCTATACCGTCCATGTTCTAGAAGAAGAAGTAGAACAAAATAAAAGTACAAAGGTTAAAAATAAACGGTAAATAATGTCTTAAATTTTTTTTAAACCTTCTAAACTCTAATCTATGTATATTTATCTCTTGTAAAGCTCTTCTGATAGGATTACATTTTTCTATTAATATTTTAAATAAAGAACAGAATACATTAGATATGAATAATCAAACCGACGAATTAAGTTCGTGATTCTTGCTTAAAGTACTTTGAATTTGGGTTAGACAGATAATTAATGGAGATGATGAAAAAACACTAACGTATTTGAAAAAAAGAACAAGTATAGAAAGGCAGGTAAACTGGTAGTACAAGGTAGCTTAGAATCTTAGGGCGCCCCAAGTCCAAACATGGACAGGGAGGGATGATGGAGATAAAGATATGAAACCATAATGGCAGTGAAAAATAAAAACCTCATCAGTACCAAATCTAACAAAATTTGTACAGTCAACTTTTGTTAAAACTGTCTGCTCCTTTAATGAACCTAATGCATAAGAGCTTGTCAAGACGTCTGTCATCCCGAGATAGATCCTAGAATTGTGACCTCTGGAAAAACATGCTGAAAGCCTAATTTCTATAATAAAATAATTCGTATAAGGAACAAAGTCTGGTGGGGAAGACGATTTAGGAATAGGTACCATTCCCATAATAGTTTTTAAAACGAACAAAGCCTCATTGAGACACCGCCGCCGGCCGTCCTGAAAGGACTTCTTGAGAGCTTAATTTTTTAATGAATGTTGCTTTGTGTGGAGAGGTCTCGTTGCTACAATGAAGAAAAAAAGTCATGGAAGCCAAGATTTCGTGAAGCCTCGTGCAGAAAAAATACACAGCCTAATTTTTGTAATGATCGAGACTTTGGGGTATATACAGTGTGTCCACGGATTGAGTGCATATAAGGTGTAAATGACAAATTTTTTTAGAGTTGGATCGTCATGTTCTGAGGATCGCTCCTGCTTAGTCTTAAACTAGGATATTGAAAAAATGAATCAAATCAATTAATATACAGGGTGTTTTCTTGGCCGAAATCTAAAAATTAGTCAAGATTAAACTGTCTTTATTTTAGCAGATATAACAAAAATGTATTAGAAAAAGTTGTTTAGAATTAAAAGCTATTGAAGATTTCCAATTTTTATACAAATCAGCCTACTTTGATTTTTTTCATCAACATGAGATTTTTTATTTGTGGTTTTAATGACCCATGCATGAACAGTAATTAAACAAAGTACTTGAAAAACAAATAATTATTTATTAAAAAAATACCTACACCTTATTTGTTACAAACATGAGTTCAAAAGTATTGGATTAGATGAAACAAAACAAAGTAGGCTGATTTGTGTAAAAGTTGAAAATCTTCAATAACTTTTAATTCGAAACAACTTTTTCTAATACATTTTTGTTATGTCTGCTAAAATAAAGACAGTTTACTCTTGACTAATTTTTAGATTTCGGAAAAAAAACACCCTGTATATTAATTGATTTGGCTCATTTTTTCAATATCTTAGTTTGAGACTAAGCAGGAGCGATCCTCAGAACATGAAGATCCAACTCTAAAAAAAATTGTCATTTACACCTTATATGCACTCAATCCGTGGACACACTGTATATGTCCTTGAACACTAATACTCGTAAGGAACAGGACTTGGTGGAGAAGATGATTTAGGAATACCATTCGTATAACGAACAAGACCTTCTCGAGAATGGAGAATGGTTTCTAAAACGAACAAAGCCTCATCGAGACACCGCCGTCCTGAAAAGGACGTCCTGAGAGCTTAATTTTTTAATGAATATTGCTTTGTGTGGAAGACGAGAGGTCTCGTTGCTACAATAAAGAAAAGATCATGGAGAAGACCTCCTGGAAGTCAACGTTTCGTGTACCAGAGACGTCTTTGAAGTTTAATTCCTTAATGCCTACAATAAAGTCTGAAGCCCCGAAGAAGCTTAAAGGACCTCCTGGAGAAAAAACCAAGAACTCTGTAATTACATCAATACAGGAAATTCCAATAGACATGCAAATCAGCTTGTCTTATCGTAATTATATCCAGTGGCGGATTTTGCGTTTGCGGGGCCCTAGGCGCAAAGGATATTAGGGGGCCCACCTAAATATTAAAAGCCAATCGAACATTCGTAATTCCAAATTTTCCATTAGCTAATCTTGTACCATTCTTAAACATTTGTACCGGTTAATATTAAATATTAAATCTAAATTTTAATTTTTGATAATTTGGCCAATTTTGGGGCCCCCTGGGTGCGGGGCCCGAGGCTTGCGCCTCTTGCGCCTTTGCGTAAATCCGCCGCTGATTATATCTTAGATCATACAATTATATCTGGACGACGAGTCCTTATTACGTGGAGTCATGGAGTGTAGGTAGTACAGAAGACCTGATACATACATGGAGGCTATTTGCATGCCATTTCATATTACTCTCCAAGGCAGGAAATGGATAAATTATAAATCCTAGCTAGAAGAATAATAATTGAACTTCAAGATGTTAACTACCTACCTCAGTAACAGACACTTTTACATCCTGTCAGCAATTATAGAAAATCGATGTACATAAAACTTAGGAAATTGAAAAAGAAGTCCTGAACGAAAAGCTAAACAAGAAAAGCATTTAAACATAAATAAAAGGAAGAAACTACAAATAAGATATCCAAACAAGTGCATACAAATCCGATCCCTATGCACAAATGAAAATTAAATATTCAGTCTTTTCGGTAAAATTAATAAGAATTTCAGAGAAAGCCTCCGGAAACAATGGTCAGATACAGAAGAGAAGATCTAAAAGCATTGGAGCAAAGAAACGGTTTAAATAAATGTAGCTAGACACCTACTACAACAACTGTAAGGGCTTAATTGGACCGTAGCTTTTAGACTGAAGAATTAAGAAAAAAACTCAAATTAAAACTTGACAAAAAAAAATTCAAATCGCTTTCCTTATTCTGATTAAGTGAAAACAAAATTCTTAAATAATGCTGAATAATAATTAAACCGTAACAATTTTTCCATCAAATATTTCCTAAAGTAGGCCGTTTTAGAAAATCAAAAATAATCAAGAGTCTTGTTAGTAAATGAAGCTAAACAAAATTGTGTATAATGCCAAACCGTTATGCAACGATATAAATTATATTAATTATTAGGTAGATATAAAAATGACCTTTTTTTCTGCAAAATTACATATAAATCCAACTTAAACACGTTTATAACGTTACAATCCTTGACACATCACGCTCAGATTGCATTTTTTTTAATTAATCCAGAGAAAATTATCCACATTAGCCATTATTATTCTTGAGAAATTTTGATTATGTGATCCTAGGATCCATGAAATAAAATCTCGCTTAAAATTTTTTTATTTTATTACAAGTGACGAAAATACACAATTTTTGCAAGAGAGAGAAAACTTTTCCACGTCCCATGTGCAATAAATTCTTGCCACTAAATTAGAATTAAATAAAAGATGTCAAAGTATAAACAAAAAAGCGACACCCGAGAATTTGATATTTGATGTTTACTTTCGTCACTAGAGACGAAAATTAGAGTTATGGGATATCCCATATTCTATTACTAGAAACGAAATTGACGTTTTTGGTCGAGACATCTCGACTGAAACATCGTCGTAAAAAAAATTCTTTTTATACCTCTTCGTTACATTAAGACACGCACTATTACTTTTTACATTTAAATATCGACGCAATTCTAAGTCCCAACCATCATCATTATCATTTTAAGTCTTAAACACCATCATCAATGTCTTCTAAGAAAAAAACTGCATATGAAGATGCGTTAAGGCGTTCAGGTTCTTCCTTTCCACGTGGATGCGTACGTTAATAACATAATTACACGTAAAATAAGTCATTTTAACGAGACAAAAAATCATGAAAATAAAGTGCCAGAAAATTGTTTTTATTGTTCTTACAGATTACCTTTTTAAAAGTGGTTTTACTAAATTGGTACAGTTTCTATCAGAAAACGGATCTTCAAAAAGTCCCACGCTTCTTTAATAGGATATAGCGGAAGGACATGTTCAAGAGAGAGTAGGAAACGTGTAAAAAGTTGTTTCTTCTTTTATTTGATATACATGCATAGTGATTAAATTGATTTAATTATAAATTACCAAATTGGATAGATTTATTGTAAAAAAAATATGAGATTTCACATAGCGATAAGTGATTAAAGAAATATAGTTTATGTTTTTAAGATTTATAATTATACAGAGTGATCACAAACAATTTTTAATTTAAATTAAATTGTGTATATTTCAGTGGCGGCTCGTTACCAAATACTATATTAGAGGACTATCATTCAGAAAAAAAGTGAGATTTTTTTGCTGCGGGCACGTGCTCTTGTGCCCCTTGGCACCAGCCGCCCGCGCCACTACTAAATTTTTAAATTGCTGCCGCGGTCGCGCGCCGTCAGTGTCTCTCAATCGGCAATCTATAACTTTATGCTTTATTGTAAAAAAAAGTATTAACTAAAGAAGAAAAATCTCTCCCCTGAGGAGTTATAAAAAGTTTCACATATAAATTAAATAGATATTGATCTTGTATTTATTGGATAGGTCAAGCCAAAATCCACCTCTAATTTCTTAATTAACACAAGCACCCTAATTATCTCTATCTCTGCAAAAAGTTGTATATTATGGGAAAGTTTTAAAAATCTTCTTTAACTCGATTAAAGAATATTGTTTATTTCTATTAATAGATTTACAAAAGGTTTGTTTATAGTTTATACACGTGAGAACTACGAATTGAAAGTTGCAGTTTCAATGCTAAACGTTTTTTTGATTATTCTAAAAACATTATAAAACAACATGCTAAGTGAAACGTAGAAAATTATGTAAGAGAGATCCATTTAAAGAATTTCGCGTTATAAATATTTTATTGGGGAAAAGTAAAAGTGTAATATATTCGTGAATTAAAAGAAGATATAATTACGTACCTAACAATAAAGACGTAACACTTTGTAAATATTCCGATCAATAAAAATTACAAAGAGAAAATTAAACTTAAGAGGAGATAATAAACTACCAAAAGAAAAGCGGAACGGAACGGAAATAGGAAGACAAAGAAAGAAAAATTGGAAACAAGTTTAAGAAAAACAAGGAAAACAATTTGCAACTTAAAAAAAAGATGGCATACCCTATTATTATTTATTCATAGAATTGCCGTACTCCCTATTTAAATTTTCCATTCGTGAAGAAAGTACTACTTTAGGCACTCGTGCATAAATAACTATTATTGTACCGTTCTGGGTGGTGCAGTTAATGTGGCGGTTAGATCCTGCCCAGACGATTTGATTTCGAT
Source organism: Hemicrepidius hirtus (assembly GCA_963082805.1). Taxonomy (NCBI): domain Eukaryota; kingdom Metazoa; phylum Arthropoda; class Insecta; order Coleoptera; family Elateridae; genus Hemicrepidius; species Hemicrepidius hirtus. The sequence goes on along the minus strand of OY720159.1, from coordinate 53,788,983 downwards.
TCCGGTTGCCTTAAAAAACAGGGCGATGTACCTACCTACGTTCGTACTATAATAATTAATCAATTTATTATTTTCTTTATTTCCCGAGGTCTCGATATGCTAATCCCTGGCAACCCTTGTTCTTAATTTTACACCCTAATCGAGAATTTTGCCTATCTAAAAAAATTCATAAACTGCACAATAGGAAACTGGTTCCAATAGCAGGGGTTGAGGTTCCAAGCGTTAATTTTTTCACTGTAAAAAGCATACAAAATGAAACTTAATAAGTTGTAGAAAAGCCTTGAACTCAAAAAATCAAGTTTAGAAAGATCCAAAATACAACATTTTATAATTACAAAGCGGGCAGTTGTCCACAATCCTATTACCTTGGGGGTTGTGGTTCAAAATTTTCAGTTTTAAAATTCAAGGGGTTAATAAAACAAAGCTTAAAAATGTATAGAAAAGCATTGCACTCAAAGAATATTTTTGTAAGGAATTTATTTAGGAATTCAAAAAATTTTTTGGAAAATTACAAATACAGATTTGCCCCCAATCCTATTTCACTTGGAGGGTTGTGAATCAAAGTTTTGATTTTTAAAACTGAAAAAGCATTGAAAACAAAACCAAAAGAAACTTATAGAAAGGACTTTTATTCAAAAAATAACTTTTTGGAAATTTATTAAAAGATCGAAAATGCAAAATTTTGAATCTACAAAACAGAGATCTGTCCCCAGTTCTGTTACATTGGGGTGTAAATTTAAAGATTTTATTTCAAAAATGTAAAGTCTTGAAAACCAAACTCAAAAATCTGTAGCTTTACACTCAAAAATGAAGTTATCGGAAATTTATTAAGAAATCAAAATTAGAAATTTCAAATTTCCCTGCCCTCAGTTTTATTCCCGTGGGAATTTCATGATAAATTTCTAATTTATGAATCACAATATTACTTTTAAATTTTGTATTCATTTTTATTGCTTTTTATTTCTTACGTAGATACATTCAAAGTTATTTTTAATGTTATCGTCTTATAGCAGATAAGAATTGAATTTTTTGTAGGTGTTACGCATTAACACACTCTGCTCGTTTATTCTTTTCATCTTTTGTCTGCCTTTATCAGAAAACGATTTCGGGTTAGTTCTTGCAAACTACTCGAACAGGAATGGTCATTGAATAGTGTTTGTAGTGCTAATTGTTTTAATTTTGTGAGCATTTCCCAAATTATCCCTGCATAATGTTTAAATAAAAGGTAATAATTATAAAAGTTACAATTATAAGTGAACATTAAACTGAAGTGAAGTGGACATTAAAGTGAAGTGAAAGTGCAATGAACGTCGAGGGACGGGGACATCGAGGGAAAGGACACCATCGCAGTGTAAAAAGGTTTGTTCCGACTACCAACGTTGAAAGGACTTCTCTCAGGATCCAAGACCAGAAAATATTATTTAAGAGCAGCACAGCCAGTAAAACTCATTACGACTTCCTTTTTCATGACAATTTGCAAAATAAGAACTGCTACATTCGACAATGTATCCAACAAGAAGAAGAATTGCCCTCCAACCCCTACCCAAAGAATAATCTTTCAATATTTTATTATGAGCGTACTTTAAATTAGAATTATTTTGCTAATCTCTTTCCGCCATCCCCAACCCTGCTAAAAACGTTAGGTGTGTGTAATTTTTTATTTTTTGCGGTTATAAAGAAATTCAAACTTGAATAAATTTGTTGCACAGATTCATGCGTCGAAGCCCCATACTTTTTCCCCAATGGATATTGTAGCACATCCGCCCATATACCATACCACTTTGCAGGTTTCTAGATGATTAACAAATACAATCATATAGAACCATTTTTTTTTATAAATACATAATTTTTAATATAAATTCAAATAAATGGAGATTAATCTTTTAATTTCTGTACCATAATGTGTATGTTTACTGATCCATTTTTTGGCACTGTGTTTCCGCTAGCGAGACATTAGTGCAAGCTTTCCGAATTTTTGTTACTGTAGAGTAGAGGAAACACATCAGTGCTATTAACTTTTTTTTCAATCTCAACCTATCGGTTATTAATTGTGATTCCTCAATAGTAGCAGGAGGGGTTGTATATTTATATTTTTAAATGATTCTGGTAATACTCTCCCTGAGATAAGTTTTTGTAGTACTTGGAAGTACTTTGCGGATTATTATAGCGTACACTTGATATTACTTTTACGTACTGCGGAATATTATTGTGTACAATGCGGATTGGGATTACTTTTGCGTACACTGCGTAATAATTTTGCGCACCATGTGAGTTATTGTTGCGCATAATGCGGAATATTTTTGCGCACAATTTTTTAAACGCAATATATCGGTTTTTTTTGGGAGGCACTGCCTCATTTTCGCGGAGTATGGCAGTGGTGTAATTTTTTTACTTTTACTTCCCTATGTGTCGTAAGTATATTTTTAAGCTTTTTTTTCACTAGCACTATAATAGCAAATTGTGGAACAGTATGTACTGTAGTAATACTTATTCTGTATATCTAGTGGGAAACTATTTTATTATTAGATTTTTTGTATACCAAGCGTACAATTATGCGGATGATTTTTTTTATTTCGGCGTTTGTTTTTGGTTTACAGATCATTTATTTACTGTTTTTTAAAATCAAGAATCTTTGTTGAAATACCTTTCCAAGGCCATCCATGTTAAACCATCTTAGGTCATTTGAAAAACTTGTAACAGGTTCCATTTTTTTTTAATTTCCAGAACATTCATTAACAGATGTTCCCGCATGTGTAAATGTTTTATTTGATTTAATTTCCCGCATACATATACTGACCACACCTCACCTGTGTAAATATACTTTGGATTCCTCCAGTCACAAACTCAAGAAACCGATCGAACAAGTGTTCCTGCTGCGGTCAGTTAAAGAAAGAAGTGGCCACTGCTGGCTCTAGGCATTTCGAACCGCTAACCGGAGATCGGCCTCACTTATTTTAACAACTTATTAGATCGCTTGAGGAGGAAAAATTTACTAATATGCGCTTTCCGTATCAACAGAAAATAAGAAGATGAGAAACTTTGTTTGGACGACGAAGAAATTACAGAACTGTTTGCTTTAAGCAAACCGTTATTAAATATTTTATCCTGCAGCTGCAGGATGTGGCGCTATGTTTTAAAATTTTTCTTGAGACTACATGATTATTAAATGTAGTAGCAGCCGCTCGATTATGTGAACTAATAAAAACACGTTGTTTAAGTCTTTGGTACCTATACAAAAATTTTCAGCAACCGTTTTTCATTTTCAGTGTTTTAAGAAAAAAATCGACTTTAATATTACGAGACTTTCTTAGATATCCTATGCTACAGGGAATTTCAGGATCATGTAGGTACATGTTGGAAACGTAATTAAATGGTCAAGAAAAAGAAAGTCAGGGGCCAGGGTGGCCAAGAAAGTTCACTGTACTGAGATTGAAATTATTTATTCTTTAGAGTTTTAGCTTTCCTGATTTTTTATTTCAGAAGTAAAATTTAGAAAAATGCCATTAACAAAATTTCAGGTTCCTTTTCGCTATTTTTAGATTTAATTTTGAAAAACACATGGAAAATAATTCTGATAAGATGCTCTCCCCACCGAGAGGGGTGCGAGAAGCCCGTATGCAGAAATTTGAAACTTTTGAATTTCAGAACTTTAAGTTTTAATTATGAAAAAAATGTAATTTTGGAAAAAATACAAAAAACAGCAGATTTTCTTTATACATTTTTGGTAGGTAGGTACCTACTTCACTTTTCGATCCAGTTTTGAAAAACTTTGGATCTTAGGTTAGATACCATTTTTCGAAATGAATTTTTGATTTAGAAAAGTTCGAAAAACTAATCGATATTTGTTTAGACAAACATTCCTCTCATAATCAACCCTTACACAATGCAATTTCAACGTTACCAGTTTTTCCTTGAAGGATGTGTCTCACCTGAAACAAAAAAAATGTTTTAATAATTTTTTTCTAATTCGGTATCGAAAATTCTTACTTATCAACATTCATTTCAGTTAGGAAAAGTACTATTTTTCCTAACTTGTATCGAAAACTGTTTTAAGTTAGGAAAAGTAAGATTTTTCGGTTTTAGACGTTTTGATTTTTCCGTTTTAGACGTTTTTTTGTTCCGTTTTTGACGTTTTGAATTTTTTCGTTTTAGACTTTTTTTGATCTCGGCCTTTCAAAAAGTAAAATTATTATACCGAATTAGAAAAAATTATGTGTGCAATTCGTTAGGAAAATCAGATTTTTCCGTTCACGACGTGTTTTTGATCTCGGCCTCCGGCCTCGATCAAAAAAACGTCTAAAACGGAAAAATCTTACTTTTCCTAACTTAGTACACAAATAACTATTCTACCTATACTTTATTTACAAAAATTGGGGTAGGAATACATTACAGAAGGGTTGCAGATAAACCACGAGTAAGATTTTTTTTATTCTTGAGTTCCTACCCATATTATCCTTTTTATTCGAAGGAGCAATTGTGTGGTCTATTAAATCTTCAGACACAATCGTTTCCAATATGTGGTCAGTTCAGTTGACTTATTGCAAATGCCGTTATAAATACCAAGGTCCAAACGAGTATTGTTTCATGCAGGAAAAAAAAATTACAACTCGTTGAAAATTTAATCAACAACGAACCCGCTTCATCTCCTTTCCCTTCACGTAAATAAAACAAGAAGCCGGAAAGCTTGCGTGGAATAAATTTTATGTAATTTGAATTAAATACCACAAGTGAAGTTTCGTTATGCTCTACAGAAAATATAGCTGTACATCGGGTTATTTTGTGAATCATGAAAGTAATTAAATTACATCGTGTAATAACCTTTTGTATATGGTAGTAGTATATGTAATGTTATTTCCTGTGGCATTAATAATACTGACCTGATGATTTAGTTTTAACAAATTAAAAGCTCGTTATTGCGAGTTAAAATAAAATTAAATGCAGATTTAAGAGAGTTTTTTTTTCTTAAACCAAAGCAGATGTTTTTAAAGACCATTATTATTATTTTACCTTTTTTTTTATTATTAAGCAAATTGATGATCTTGTATTTATTTATTTATTTATTTTATGTTACAAGGTTTATGTGTTGTTAGAAGAAAAAAGTAATATAACAAAAAATTATATCCTTCAAGTTAGTATGTTGTTAATCAATAATTGATGAGATAAAGAAGGTATTTAAATTTTTTTTTATTAGAATCTAGCATGTAGTTTTTATTATCTTCTCTCAAATTTAATTTAGCCTCGCTTGATTTAAATTTAAAAATTGCTACAAGCTTAGTGCATCAATTCTCATAGCCTTAGGACCTTAAGGATTAAGAAACGTAGTTTGTTTTAATAACTACCGGATCGTCTTGATATTTAACAAAAATTACTGTCTGTGAATCGAAGGCTATTTTTTACAAGGACAAAAATTTCAATCAAACCTACTAAAACATTTTTTTCTTAGAAAATTTAAGATAAATATCTATAGAAAAAAAATTTCTTGCTTCCATAAACGAATTAAAATGCGTTAAAGGTAATTTACAATTCGTCCTTGCTTTGTGACAAATTCTAAATGTTAAAAGTCTTATTTAATCATTAAGTATGCGTTGTATTAATGAGTTTGTGCGTATAATTATAAATAATTTATAAATTGAATAGTTTAGTGTTTCATTATGCAGCTTTGTTTATTTTTAAAATAAAACATGATCAGGTAGAAATTTTTAGCCTTGTAACATTTAAGAAATTTTATCTTACTCCAAATACAGATGTTAGTTTTTTGGAGGAACCTACACAAAATATTTGGTATTTTATTGAACTGTTTACATTTTTATTATACAGGGTGTTCAAGATAAAAGGAGCGCATGTATAGGGATCTCCTAAAGGGTAAGAGATAGAGATTCGGTGAATGAGAAGAAATAATGTTCAGCGTATAGTAGGGGCTCCTTACTTTGGACACCCTGTATATATGAATAAAAGGATTGAATTATCTTCTAATTTGAAAAATCGAAATTTTCGCAAAAGCTTCCCTCTGTTATATCCGTCTGGGAATTCTTACGCCGGTGGTATCTTAGGATTTGGTTATTTCTGGCAAGCGTGAAATAATGACAGGCTACGGCACTTTTTTTCACGCTTTTTACTTTTTTCGCTATTACCATAAAGACTAAACTCACTTATACACTAAAATAGTAAAATAAAGTACAGTTTTGTCAACAGTAGTAGAAAAATATTTTTTATTGAAACAATGTGTCCAAAAAAAAAATAATAAAAATAAAATATTTAACTTCTTAAAAGTTTAGTCTAACAATTTTCTTAATATATTATGATCTTCTCAACTTCTTATACCTTAAACTTAGTGTTTCTTCCTCGTCCCAATAAATACGAGGATTTTTCCCAAATACGATATATCCTTTTTGAAATATTATTCATCATCACCACCTTGATCCATTTTGGCTGCATAACTAAGTATCACAATTACGGTCAAAATAACAATTATCATAGCAAATCCTCCCGTTACAATATTATCCACCAACTTGTCCTCCGAGGTCTTAACGTTTAACCATAGATTTATCACTGATGCAAAAATATCCCAACAAACATATATTCGTAATAAAAGAGGTATTAAAAAGTATATTCCAATAACCAAGATGCCTATAAACAGTAGTTGCATAATACCCAAAACTATTATCGCTCTTTGACACCCATTTTGTGGCTTAGTCGTTGCTAAATATATATCTACAATAGTTAGGCAGAAAAATAAAGCACACAGTATTTTACAGCCTGTTCGTAAAGATAAACAACAGCAACTATTCACAAAGACCTTGTCAAAAATCATATTTTCGTTTTAATTTCAAAATTAATAGTTCTTGTCAAAAAATTACTTGACAGTTATGTATTATTTTATTTTTTAAAACTACTAGATCTATTAAATCTGAACATAGACAAATAAGAAACGTTCACTACCGCTGCTGGTTAAAAAGAAACGGCTCCAAAATATGCAGGTTCAAACCCCGAAGGAAATAAGATAAAACCATAAGACTCCGCAAGGATAAATTAAGGGAAATATCGATACAATGCTATTTTGTGAGCTTATATTTAATTTCGTTTAGACTAAATATAATATGCCAACTTGTAATTCAGCATAAGCTCCCATAAAGATGAACTAACTTTTTCAACCGACGACACTCGATGAATTTACTTTAAAAAAATATCTACGTGTTCTTTAAACATTTCCAAAATGGCCGTAATATTATCCAAGGTGTAACACAACTTATCCGAAAAAATTTAACCATATATGCAGATTTGTTAAAAAAAATTTTAATAAAAGTCCAACAGAAAACGAGACAAAAATTGTTAAAGTTACAAATTAATGAAAATGTTAAAATAACATTTTCTACAATTTTTATCTCGTTTTGTGTTGGACTTTTATTAAAAATTTTTTTAACAAATCGATTTCTTATTTAAAAGTGCATGTATGGTTAAAGTTTTTCGGATAAGTTGTGTTTTTTTTTTCATTAATTTGTAACTTTTAACAATTTTTATCTCGTTTTCTGTTGGACTTTTATTAAAAAAAATTTTAACAAATCGATTTCTTATTTAAAACTGCATATATGGTTAAATTTTTTCGGATAAGTTGTGTTACACCCTGTATAAATGAAGTTTTCTCCAAACTTAATGATCAAGAACAATTGGCGGTAAAAGAGCAAGTTCGTCCTAACCCATAATTAATATTAAAATTTCCATTTGTAGGCCATAATCAGAAAAATGTTTTGGTTTTGTGTGCTAAAATATATAACTGATGATGTAACTTTGAATAATCTGAATCATTTCCTAACTATTCAAATTTCAAATTGATTTCTTTAACATTATCGACATTTTTATTAATGAAACATATTTGCCTTCACAGCAGGGATGGTGAGCAACAAAATTATTTAAAACTTTCTCTAATATTTTATTGATTTTGTCTGCTCTTTACAATACATCTCCTTAAATTTTTCTATTAACGATATTCATCATAAGTTGTAACTTTCAAATTCGCAAATGATTCTTGATGACTCCACCTCGCACAGTTATCCAACAACTTAATTGGATTATTAATTAAATTTAAAAACATTGGCATTTACACAAATTATACTTGCCTTTACCAAAATTGCACTTCTGAACTTTACTACAATATAATTTTTTTAGACCTTCGAAATAGATCTTGTACAACCTCTGCCCCGGGAAAAGTTCTTAATTGAGAGACTGTGTAACACTCAAATGGAGATCCACATTTTAATGACTGCGGAAGCTAAAAAGTATACCATGGCAATATTACGAATGTGCTATTCATAATATATCCGCGTCTTTTTTAATTTGTTGCCTTAACTTACTAACAAAAAAGGTCTGAACGAGTGCACGAGAATTCTTAGTTCTGATTAATCACGTAATATGAGAAACGTGCTGCACGATCTCTTAAAACGCATCATACATCTTCATAAACAAGAATCGACAGGGACGTCGAGGTGGTATTTAAAAGGGAGTGACCCAGAAAATCTGAATCTAGATCAGAAGAGATAATCAAATTATTAGGCACAACATCTCCTTAAGGATTGTTAGGAAGGGCTATACTCGGGTGGGGGTTCTTTCTCCTTTGATGGGCTTGAGACTTGAAGGAATTAAAAATGTATGGGCAAAAACGGTTAATGGGAGGGGAAATGGGCTAAAACCAAAAACAGATTTATTATAAGATAATCCACAACGCATAGAACAGTAACCTCGGCACCGTGTACATACAGTGTGTCAACGGATTGAGTGCATAAGGTGTAAATGACAAATTTTTTTAGAGTTGGATCTTCATGTTCTGAGGATCGCTCCTGCTTAGTCTCAAACTAAGATATTGAAAAAATGAGCCAAATCAATTAATATACAGGGTGTTTTTTTGGCCGAAATCTAAAAATTAGTCAAGAGTAAACTGTCTTTATTTTAGCAGATATAACAAAAATGTATTAGAAAAAGTTGTTTAGAATTAAAAGCTATTGAAGATTTCCAATTTTTATACAAATCAGCCTACTTTGATTTTTTTCATCAACATGAGATTTTTTATTTGTGGTTTTAATGACCCATGCATGAAGAGTAATTAAACAAAGTACTTGAAAAACAAATAATTATTTATTAAAAAAATACTAAAGCTTGTTTGTTACAAACATGAGTTCAAAAGTATTCGATTAGATGAAACAAAACAAAGTACGCTGATTTGTATAAAAGTTGAAAATCTTCAATAACTTTTACTTCTAAACAACATTTTCTAATACATTTTTGTTATATCTGCTAAAATAAAGACAGTTTACTCTTGACTAATTTTTAGATTTCGGCCAAAAAAACACCCTGTATATTAATTGATTTGGCTAATTTTTTCAATATCTTAGTTTGAGACTAAGCAGGAGCGATCATCAGAACATAAAGATCCAACTCTAAAAAAAATTGTCATTTACACCTTATATGCACTCAATGCATGGACACACTGTATACCTCCATGCACCATGTACATAAAGCAACACCATTTATACTTTTTAATCCAATGAGATTGTGAAATTAAAGTTGTTAACGATGTACACGTAGACGACTACGGCAGAAGAGAAACGACCAATAAAATCGGGAAGATGGATTGGTCATCTCAATCCCCAGACCTAAATCTAGAAAAGGATAATCCACAAAAAATCATATTCAATTGATTCTCAGATCAATGGCTGATTTGAATTTAAAATGATGGGCAGAACATTCTTCAAGTGGAGATTTGTTTAGTGGGCTGTGAACTCATACATAATCCGAAAGTATCAGCCCTTGGAAAAAATTAAAGACATGTTTTATATCATAATAATAATAATAATAGTATTGGTTTCTAAATTAACCCAACACTCCTACTGGAGGAATGTGTTTGTAACAATAGGTTGCTTTAAATACAGAGGCCAACACTTTCATCTCTTTGATCTGGAACGCCTTTGTTTATCTTGATTTCCATCGATGTACGTTCATGGAGAGATGAGGTTTTAAGATTTCTTTGGGAGAGAATGGACATTTCACGAATACGCACCTTTAACCTTCGGACCAAATAACTTTGTTGCATTTTATAGTAGTCGGTACAAAGGCGGAGATTGATAAACGTTTTGTAATTACATCATAAGCAAAAATGAATATCTCCACGACATTATTAAATATTTTTAAGAATGTTTTTGCATTTTATGGTTAAATTTTATGTACAGTTTTGGAAACTCGTTTTCTTAACGGTTACTTTCGCGTGATGGTTAGTAAAAGGCACACTTTTAATAGAACTTGGGTTAAAGCTATAAAGATTAAAGATTGTAAACGAATTCGAAAGGAAATGTTAAGAAAAAGAACAATCGCACTTTTAATAACTAAATATTTTTTGGGTTTCCAAGTCTTGGCACGTCGATGCCTGGACCTACTTAGAACCACCCTCTATCCCAAAATTTTAATACCGCTCCTAAAATTGCCATTGCCATGAATTATTTTGTTTAACATTCAAAGGTATGTCTTTAATTTTTATAATATTGCTTAATTTTTGATTTACAAGCGGCGACTAAAATTAGAGAACGTATTATCAAAGACCTTTGTACTATACCTAGGTGAACAGGGTCCCCCCGTGTGACCTTCTAGGACAACACCGTCTAAAATTCGCCTTTTAACAAACATTACTTTCGTTGACATTTTAAATTTACTATTGGATTGTAGACGAGTTTACTCACCCGAAGATCAGAAATCCTTCTGAAGCAACTAATAATATTTATTAATGTTAGGAAGATTTCTTAAACCGCCTTCCTCTTAATGAGAACAAGTTTGCATACTTGTTTGCTCTCTGAAACTTAGATTTATGGGGTTTTTGTAATATATGTGGCGCTTTTCCCACGTCTCTACGAATACCAGTTATTCTTCTGCCATTTATTCAAATATTCCTTTGTTTCTGCTCTGGTTTTGATCGATGACGCATTCTGATCCACATTTTCGTTTTAACTAAGTCAAGGGACGCCACGAATATTTATTTTGTGACCTTTTATTCATGACTATTTTATTTTTATTGCGGCTTGACATGAACAGAAATGTTGAACATCATTAAAGCATAGAAAATCGATTCTTAGAAGACAATTTGTTGCCAAAACCATGGCCGAAACGTCCTAGGACCCCTCTACAAGGGTGTCCTCTTTCTCCCGAAGAAACTTTCCTTTAATTCACTTCCGATTTAAAACTTTAGCAGAAGGTGCTGGCGAGATCGTTTGATGCTTAGTAAGTTCCGGTCTCACTTACGGTTACCGCCCACAGAACATAGAGGGCACTCTTGTAATGCTCTCGGCTGGCTCTGGCTCTCGGTGGTCCTTAGAAGTCCCAGATTGTTGCGACACGAGTTCGATTCCTCATTGTATCCAGATTTTTTTCAAAACTTAGAAACAGCAGGGATCAATTCGATAATGTAATTGGAGGGGGGGGTTTAAGAACCTGCATACGTAAGATTCGTTGGCAAATTTTAATTCTGAAAGCAAGAAAAATTTGATTCTTTGTTCTGAACTTGGTATTTAAGGCTCATTAGTCTGCTCCAGCTTCCATCTTTATCTTGGCTACCCCATCCCCTATTTTTTCTTCCCCAACTGTTTCCTTTTTTTTGCTTGTTGTTCTTAATAAAAATTACAATCTCAAATTACTATAAAATATTCTACTCTTACCTCCAACTTTTTAAGATAATACCCTAAACAATTCTTTTCAATTAAAAACTTTAGTTCACATCAGTTTATATTTTTAAACAATTTATTTATGTAATTTACTTAATAATAATAATTATAAAACAAAGAGAAAACGTTCTAATTTAATATAATTTCTTTAAAATTTCCTGTGAATATATTTTACAACTTTTCTACTCGATGTAAATTAAAAAAATTATACACGACCTTATGTAAGAAATTTCATTAATATTTCCTTACTACATGAAGGTAACCGAAAATAATAGATACATGTTAATTGTGAAACGTACACATAGAGTACTATGTGCAAGACTTTTTTTTAAATTTAAATCTTTTAAAGTAGTACCGTTTTCATTAGCAGTTACTTAATTCAGTTAATAAGAATAAATCAGCTCCAAAACCCACTCTATTGTTAAATTGCTTTTGCTGGCATACATTTAAGGAGTTTCCTAATATACTTTATAAACATAATACAGCTATATAAACATTACTACATGGTCTGGATACCTTGAACGAATTTATTATGCCCAAGAATTCAACTGGAGTAGGTGGTTGCGCAAACGTGTTTGTGTATTTCAAACCGAACCCTGATGTTTTTACAAGAAAACAGAAATTTTTAAGTCAAGTTAACTGTAAAATATTTTTTAAATTTAAATATTAATAGTTATAACAAATTTTATTCATCATTGGGTTTGGGAATAAATTATAACAGATAAGGAAAGAGATGAGTAAGAAAATTCTGAAACTATCGCGAGTAGGAGTTTTTACAAAATAAAAAATTGAGTAAGTTACAATGTTAAATGTAATTTATGTCCATGAAAATCATTAAGAAATAATTAATTTTAATTGAAATTAAGGTGTCTTCATTTACTCAAAAAAGTACAGGGCGTGCCAAGAAGAAACCGCATCAAGTTAAGGGCATGTTCCTGCCATGAAAATAAAAGGAAAAGTTCCTATTAACATGGGTCCGCAAATGCTTCGTTACCGAGATACAGGGTGTTGAAAGTTGTACAAAATATCGATCTTTTTTTTAGTTATTCGGAAATTACTAGGAATTAAATTTTAAAAAGTAAGCAATACATATGTATGTACATTTGCTATAAGTGGCCCATATTAGTCGGTTTTTTCCTTCTCCAGTTGCGTAGCTACAGGTGCGTATGTGGATATTTCTGGAGTAAAAAATGGTACGCCACTGTTTTTTTTGTTTTTGACACAATTTTCAAATTTCTCAACTAATTTACGGTTGAAACAGTCTCTTGAGATTTTTTCCTACCATTAACCGTTTTCGTGTAAATCACACTTCAAAGAAGAAAAATGCGAATAAAAAAATAACTCCGCAAATCCGTTTTTTGAATAATGACCGCCTTTAGCCTCAAAATTTTGTTCGAAGAATAGAAGCTTGTCTTGAAACTAATGGCGGTCATTTTGAACATTATTTGTAAAATAATAATAACAATAATCATTTCGGAATATATGAAAAAAAATTTCAACACCTTTTCCTTTTATTTTCATGAAAAGTACGTGCCCTTAACTGGATGGCGATTTAAAACATTAAATTGGAAAAATAAATTTTCTTAATTTTATACTCGACGTTATTGTCGATTCTTCTTTTTGAAATTAAGAACAAGAACAACAATCCAATAAGTCACAAGAATAGGGACAAAAACTGATAGAATCTAGAAATACAAGAAGTGAGCTCATTAAACTTTTAAATGCACAACCTCTGTGTCATCTGTGTGTGAACTTGGAGACACTTTCCTACTTTACCACAATGTTTAGGAAAGATTCTATCAGATTTATTCAAAACAATCATGAGAAATACATCGGACACTGAAAGGCATCGCTTTGACTGCAAGCTGCGCTGTTCACATGACCTAATACAACTTCAAACAACTGTTTATTAATTTTCTCAAGTTTCTTTGCTAATTAGGATGCAAATGAGAAAAAAATTAATTTATTAAATGTAAAAACAAAGGGTTAGAAGATTCCTTACCCTTGGTCCATTGTTATATGTATTAGATTGACCCAAAAAAATACTTTTTCAAGAAGCGGCACGAAACAGCTATTTTGCTTAGGCAAGTATATACGTAAACTGTGAGCGTTTATTTGATGAAGTTACAAGAGATTTTCATACTCAATTTATTTATTAGGTATCATACTTTCTTCTCTGTCAGTCGAAATTATGAGAATATTGATGACTTGGAGAAAAATAGTATACGGAACATAAATCATGAAACTTGGCGAGTAAAGTTTGAGAAATGGATTTTTTGTGAAAACTTCCTGAATTTTTTTTGACTAGACGGGAGGTGATGAGGGATGTTTGGTACATATTTTTCAAGTGTTTAGACTTCATATTACATTCTGGGAATTTCCTAAGGAAATCGGAAGGGGTCAGAAAAATTTCCAAAAAATGAGGAAAGACTATAGTAGTCTGCTCTTTTTTTGGACATTTTTTTCACCCCTTCAGATCTGGTTCGGATTTTCCCAGAATGTTATTTGGAGGGTGTACACTTGGAAAATATGCGCCAAACTTCCCCCATCCCTCTCCAATGCTCACCACTTGGCGAGTAAAGTAAAAGAAATGGATTTTTCTGAAAACTTCCTGAATTTTTTTTGACTAGACGGGAGGTGATGAGGGATGTTTGGCACATATTTTTCACCTCTTCAGATCTGATTAGGATTTTCCCAGAATGTTATTTGAAAGGTGTACACTTGGAAAATATGCGCCACAAGGGAAGATCTAAAGAAATTTGGGGGGGGGGGGTTAAATGATTCGGGAGAACCCCCAGGCGATGCTCTAAATAGTTGCAGTGCCTTCAGTTTAGGTCATTAGGTCAGTTAGGTCAGATTAAAAGCCGTTAAATGGAGCGAAACTACAGGCGCCCCTATTTTGTGTATCTTGTTTAGTTATTGCAGAACTAGTTTTCAGTTTATTGAAGATGGGAACTTAGTTCCCGAAACGCGTATAGGTTTCCTAAACCTTTTGTGGAAATTTTTTAAGGACAATATCGCCTTTCGTATGAAAATAGAATCCTGTAGCCTATTTGTTGTTAAAACATAAGCTCTTCATTAAAATATTGTTCATAAAATCATGCGAACCACCTGAAGATGTTACTTCCTTGTTACATTATTTTATAATTGTTTTCCTTTTTCCTCAACAGTTACATAAACAGCTGCTTTACATCTGTCTTGATTCTCGTACAGTTTTCACTTTTACCATTCCTAGTAAAATATTTATAATGCGCAGTTGTTTAATGGGTCTTACTTTACATAACTTTCCATGGTGGTTTAATCCGTTTGTATTTTTCAATCTCATATCCAAAAATAGTTTAGCATTGAAACTACAACTTTCAATTCGTATTTTTCTCTCGTGTATAACTCTGATATAAACAAACCTTTTATAAACGTATGAATATAAACAAACCTGTCAGACGAGTTAAATAGATGCAACAAAAGGAATATTTTTAATAATTAATGTTCACGTATTTAGCCTTTTGTAATTTAGTCTAATTTTTAAATCCGTGCCATGGTGCACGTCCAAATTAAAAAAATTAATGTGCATCAAACCCATTTCTTCCTTTTATAACAATGGTATAACAGTTTTGCTTATTAACAAGCTTGCTGTACATATTTAACAATTTTTATAATAAATAATGTATGGGGCCCCACTGAAATAATTTTTATTTCCTTGTGGGCGAGTCCCGGCTATCTTTATGCATATTTAACTTTAGTGACCTTAGAAATAACAGTCACTAAATAGGTTGGAAATTAATCACTTGCGTGTTAAAAATCTATAGAGATTTGATTGATGATCCAGATAAAATTGAATTTTTTTTTTTCGCTATAGAAATGTAAGATGAGTGATTATATTTGGCTTGATAGGTAACAGTGTAGGGATTAATTTTACAGTCATTGGAGATTGCTAATTTTTAGTTTGTATTTGTTAGGCCTATATCCGCAGGCTTTGAATTCCTTTTAGAAATAAACATGCACGTAAACAAAGTCGTGGTTCATTTATAGGCTTTTGTGTTGTTTTATTAGCTGGAGGGGAAAGAAACGTGTAATTTATTTTATTTCCTTAACCCTAAGCTAGTTGCACAACTAGTACTGACCTAATCTAACGTATTCAGTTTTAAATTGGAAAACCGTGGTCTTAGTGTTCTTTAAAGTTTTCAAAAATTCGTTTTATATCTGAGATAATAGGAATACGTATCTTTGATCGTGTGTACTGCTAGGATAAATAGTGAGTCCTTAAAATTATAGGAACTAAAAAATAAGTTCTGAATGATCTTCTACTGTAAAAGACGCTTTAGGACTAGTGGGCTCCGCCAATTGGGAGCTGGGACAACGCGACACCTGGTTTCTGCTATTTCTTGTCATGCAGAAGTTTGGTTTACCGTGCTGAGTTGTTCCAGCGCCCATCGCATTGCAACTAGCGTCGGTCTAGGACAAGTAGACACGGCCAACTTGGCGCTGCGCTGGCCCAACTGCAATCTGAGATATCTGGACGCCTGGTTTCTGCTATTTCTCATCTTGTTTTTTTATTTGTATATGAGTTTCTTTCTGTCTCTCCATCACTCTTCCACTGCTTTATCCCATATACATATTTCTCTACCTTTATCTATTTTTCACCTCCCCCTCTACTCTCTCTTTAGTTTCTTAAGAGTTTAAATGTTAAAACCAATGCAACGTTTTAAAAGTAATACAAAGTGATTGGTTTGTTAATTTAAATCCATTCCTTTATACGTACACAAATAATGAATAAACCGAAGTTAATTATTAAACATTTGTAAAAGTAAACGAAACCATCCTAAAAAATAAAAAAAAACTCTCTCCATAATAATAAAACCTTGAAATGGAAATAACAACCACTAAATGAATAATAAATACCAAAGCGATGAGAAATCAATGGAAAAACAGTTAAATCTAATTGTGTGAACGAATCCTGTTTAACCATAGGCTATTTACAACGTTATAGCTTGTTGCTTATATAATTATTGAGGAATAGGTAGGTATAGTAAAACCTTGTAATATCATCACCGGTACATCCCAAATGAATTGCATAAACACATAAGTAGGTACATATTTCTACAGTTATTTGACATTAGGAATAAAACACTTCAAGCATTTAATACTTATGTAACAATTACTCTAAATAGCTTGAATAACTAACTTAATGTCAAACCATCAAAGAAAAAAAATTAAATTAATATGCCCTCAATACAATAAGAAATATACGGGGTGGCCCAAGACAACGAAAAACAACATTTTGTCCCACAAAGTGGAGGTTCTAGACTTTCCCATACTAAAAATAAACATTTTGTTTTTGCTATTCAACAGTAGTTCGCGAGGCAGCATTGGAAATCACTTGAATGCGTAGCGAGAAACATCAGACTATACGGGTTCGATACGTACAGAAGAGAGACGGACATCTAGTTTACTAACGCAGCGGAAGTTCGCGATTTTCTCACCAACCGTACATTTTAGCTATATGACTACCTTGTACTATGTGATAGACAATTCAATTCTGCATTCAATTATATAATAATATATAGGGTGTTTCATTTAAAATAACAAAGTTGCTTATAGTACTGTGAAAACCAAACACCCTGTATACGTGATATAAGTTTAGAAGAATGCAGAGCTATATACTGAACAACTTTTATATTTAAACTTTTTTGATATTTTGACTAATAAAGGAGCTATAGAAGCATTAATTTCCGAACAGTTAAAATTCGTTGGAGATTTCAACGCTGCGTTAGACAAGTAACCCTCGGCGTATTTAAAACAAACCGCAGAGTAATTAAAAAAATATATGCATGGATTCAATTTTGAAGTTAGAGAGTCCGACAAACAACTGTTTCCCTTGAATTATAGTCTTCTTTCATATCCCCTGCTCTGATTTTCAAAATTCCGCTTCAGAAAAGAATGCTACCAAAAAAACATGTCTAACTTCCGTTTCCGGTTTCGGATTTTTTTGAAAAGCTTATTTTGTCAATGAATTTTCGATATACCCCCTCATTTCAAATTTCATCAAAATCGGTTCACTAGTTTTTGCATAGAGGCGTTACATACACCCACGCACCCACAGACAGACATTTTTTCTAAACCACTTTTTTGGGTACCTGGAGAAACTAAACAGAAAATTTCGAAAATTTTCATGATATCGATACTTCCCATATACCAGTGGTGGTATGGGAAAGCAATAAAAATTAAACATTTGGGTTTTAAAAAATTTAATGTAAAAACTGTAATTGATCATATATAGGTCAAACCACTTAAAAATGATTATTTTATTAAATAATAATCTCGTGTGTGTTATGAGCACGTTCTTTATAGAAAGTGGATATGATTCAACTATCTTAACTGTCTTTTTAACTAACAAAACGGTAATGTATACTAAAGAAAGAACTTAATGCAAGATAAAAACTTCAACAGGAAAAGTACAAAATTCAATTTTCAGTACACACTACAGACTATACACAATAGATCAGGTCACGTTAGTTTTCAGTAACGATCGACTCGCATGCTTGCAAAAACCAAAGTAGAAGTATTTTTATCGTCGAAATCTAAGAAATTATGTAACTTTGCACTTTTAAGTAGAGATGCGACGATAGTACTTTAGATTTTTATGGTATTGCACTGTTAGTTACATCATCGTCTTCTTGTATTACAAAATATACGTCTACGAAACTAATTAAAAAAGCGTACAGGTGTTTCTCCAAGTTAATACCAACACAGCAGCTGTATTTATTGTAATTACAAAATTGATATCGTTATTAAAGAACTGTTTTCAAAATATAAATATTTGAAGGATCAAACGCTTTAAATTTTAGAGGGGGTGGCTGTGACGCCTAAGGGGTTGTTGACAGACGTCCGGATTTTATATAAAAAGATGTCCCCTTTGTTGACTTGTCGATTTTCAAGCAAACAATAATTTTGAAAGATACTGAGGGTGGCTACTTTTCGTTGAAACCCCCTGTACGTTTTTTGTGTTTAACATTGAAATTTCTAATTTTTTGATCTACAGTGTGTCCACGGATTGAGTGCACATAAGGTGTAAATGACAATTTTTTTTAGAGTTGGATCTTCATGTTCTGAGGATCGCTCCTGCTTAGTCTCAAACTAAGATATTGAAAAAATGAGCCAAATCAATTAATATACAGGGTGTTTTCTTGGCCGAAATCTAAAAATTAGTCAAGAGTAAACTGTCTTTATTTTAGTAGATATAACAAAAATGTATGTATTAGAAAAAGTTGTTTAGAATTAAAAGTTATTGAAGATTTTCAACTTTTATACAAATCAGCCTACTTTGATTTTTTTTCATAAAAATCCAATACTTTTGAACTCATGTTTGTAACAAATAAGGTTTAGTATTTTTTAATAAATAATTATTTGTTTTTCAAGTACTTTGTTTAATTACTCTTCATGCATGGGTCTTTAAAACCACAAATAAAAAATCTCATGTTGATGAAAAATATCAAAGTAGGCTGATTTGTATAAAAGTTGAAAATCTTCAATAACTTTTAATTCTAAACAACTTTTTCTAATACATTTTTGTTAAATCTGCTAAAATAAAGACAGTTTACTCTTGACTAATTTTTAGATTTCGGCCAAAAAAACACCCTGTATATTAACTGATTTGGATCATTTT
This sequence comes from Hemicrepidius hirtus, assembly GCA_963082805.1. NCBI lineage: Eukaryota > Metazoa > Arthropoda > Insecta > Coleoptera > Elateridae > Hemicrepidius > Hemicrepidius hirtus. The sequence goes on along the minus strand of OY720159.1, from coordinate 53,769,624 downwards.
TTCAATATCTTAGTTTGAGACTAAGCAGGAGCGACCCTCAGAACATGAAGATCCAACTCTAAAAAAAATTGTCATTTACACCTTATGTGCACTCAATCCGTGGACACACTGTATATAGACTGAATTACATTACAATGTGAACAATTTAATTTATAAACACTTGGTTTTAACAAATCATTAGTTTTGGCTTTAGCAGCAAAAAAGGGTTTATAGAGTATTCATGTTTTCAGAACTGATTTCATTTGTTTAGGTCTAGAAATTCCAGATAATTACGCTATAATTACAGAAAGTATAAGTAATTAACGAAATCTAACGAAGCCTGGCTATAGAGTGAGAAATCTTAAAACAAATCACCTGGTATTAAAAAAATTGCAAAAGTATGAACAAATAATAGAATCATTACAAAGAAAGTATGAAACAGTAACAAGCAATTAAACAGGCTAAGTACAAAACCATATTATTATTAATTACAGAGATTTATCACATAATTAGTTGGAATTACTATGATCTATAAAATAATTAAGGAATTTCTGTGTCATAAACGTAATCTCCTGTATAATAAATTTAGGGTACTATATGGGTGTATATTGGTATTACATGGGGTAGTTCAAATATCAATTATAAAAATTATAATAATCTTGTACTTTCAAGTTTCAAAATTTGGTCCTCCGAGCCGTAATTTAGACGAATTTTTTTTTTCAAAAATTAATTAATATTTTTCATTCCTTAACTAATTTAAATAATTCAGAAGCTCTACAGTATAATAACTTTCCTAATTCTAATTAAATTCTTGGTAATAAAAGCCCAGTTATATTTTAAACTATCCACCTACATATCGTACGCAGTTTTTTTTTCCAACACGATCCATCCCAATACTATACGGTACTTTTCTTTGCACTTTTTAACTTATGCAGTATAAGTAAATTTGTGTGTAAGTCACGATAATTGATGCGTAATGGTATCAAAAGAATGCTGGGTTGAGTGACCGACGATGGTCTTTACCAAGAGGCACGCATGGGAGTTCCTCTCCACCACCTTCTCAAGTAATACATACCTGCTATTTTATTAATTAATAACGTGAAAGTTTTTGTCGTTCAAAAATTAACTATGCCATGACGTTATGAGGTAAAATTGACCCAATGGATGATGGAATTAGAAATGCATGGTACCTAGTACCTATCAATAGGGAAATTCCGCGCCCCTGGCAGACAAACAACTCACAGTTTTATTATGTCCATTCTAAATTGCTTCTTGTTATTAATCATTATTTTACACAGGAGGTACCACTTAATTTACCTTCTAAGGTATTTTCTTTAATTTTTACGGTTTCTGTAATTACTGAATTTTTTTAGTACAATTTCCTAATTTCCTTTGTCGCAATTTTATAATAAAACCGGTATTCCCTTTTATAGGTTCCCTAATTATTACTGCTTCCCCTTAAATTCGACTTAATTTAATAAACCTTTTTCGCATTTCCTGTAATTAGTGGAGTAATTTTTAATTTTTGTCTTTTTAAGGCGAAATTTCAAAGTAATTTCTTATAATTAGTCAAAATTATTTATTTATTTGAATAAAAATATTCTTTCTAGTTTCCATTAATTCGCATACGTTTCAAATTATTTCCAGTAATTTGCAATAATTGTAAGTGTATATTCATTCTAATTACCCCCAAATTATTGCATACTTTCCACAATTTTTTTTTACTGAATTTTGTAATTTTTACCTCAACTTTTTTTTCGTGACTATCTTTATTTGCCGACAACATCTTCATATTTGGGGCTATGCAGGGCCGTACCCAAGGGGGGGTTTAGAGGGTTGAACCCCCCCCCCCCCGAAATGAAACCAACGTGTACTCTGAGCAATGTTTTTTTTTGCTTTCTACTCGGCCTCCTTTTATTCCCTTTTCATGGCCTGGTAAGGAAATTAACCCTCCCCCCCCCGAAATAAAATCCTGGTTACGGCCCTGGGCTATTGCTTATAATTAATTAGTAATTACAATGAACTTGTAGTTATATAACGAATGTAATTAAAGTTTGTAACCTTATTGCATAAAACTCTGCATATTTTCTCTAATAATTAGTAGGTATCTGTTTATCGTTTAATTATTGGTTTATCATAATAATTGCATGTGGATAAGTCTATAATTTCGAGTTAATTTATTATAAGTAATTCAAACTAATTTTAAAATATAGTTCATAAGGCCCGTGCCAAATATTTAATATTTAATTCTGGTTTAGGACAGCCTTGCTCTTTTACCGATACTGTTCTTGAATTTATACGAATCCTCCATGACAAAGTAACACAAATTCCACTTTGGGCAGTTCTACTGTAATTATGTGTCTTCGAGGGGGGTAAGGTAACGCCTATCGAAGCATCTCAACAAAGCTACAGAACGACGATGTTTGACACTGATGCAATGGACCCTACCCTACTAGGGGACTTTAATCAATCTTTCATGGCTAATCCATACTTGGTTGCTTAAATAAACTACCACATAATGTATTTTGAGTTTGAATCTAAAGCCCATTTAATGTTGACAAAAGAAATCCTGTAAGCTAGAATGTTTAACTGAAGATTTAGAAACAAACGTTTGTGTGTTGTGTTGTATCTAGTAGAGATTATAAAACATAATTTTAATAATGGATATTAAGCCTAATAGCTTTTAAGTTAAGCTTCTTATTTTATTACTCAACTCATGTATTCGTAAAATTATAATAGATAGGCCTCATTTGTTGCCTGCCATGGTTTAACATTTTTCCTATTTATTTTAAATATTTTTTTTACGTAATCATGGTAATTTCCGAATTTACATTCCTTATAAACTATTTCTGTATTTTCCTGATAACCTCATAAACAACATTCCTGACTTCAGTAAATTTTTGAAATATAAAATTAATTCCAAAACACCCACCCAAAAAATAAAGGCCATAGGTCTAGGTAGAAATTCTTATATAGAGGCCGGTTGGATATTTGTTTCCATGTAAATTAAAAATTAAACTTTAAATTAATTCAAAAACATCTATCGGAAAAATAAAGGCTATAGGCCTTTAGAAATTCTGATATTGTATATTTTTTGGCTGCGTGAGTTAGTTTTTTTTTTAATTTAATAAAATGACGAGTTTATTTATTTATTTTTTTGTACTGGTTTCCATTTAAACTAAATGATACAAGTCTTGCCTGCATATTTTGTGCATATAAATCCCCTTTCTATACATAAGCTAAATTTTCAAAATGTAATGATATTCCAAGTTCCAAGTAAAACCATAAACAAAATCTAATGTTCCAATTAATTTATATAAAATTAATGGACTTTTTTACAAATCAATTAAGAAAATAAATAATTAATTCAGTTTGTTTAATTTTTGTTGTTTTAATATCATTGCATAAAACATTAACACCTGTTAATATTTTTAAAATAGTAATCAATTTTTTTATATAGGAAATAGTTCTAAACGAAACTTAAATTTATAAATATTTAAAGAAAAACAGGAAAGGATTTTTAATCCTTGACATATTGATTGAGGAATTTACCTAAAATTAAAAAATTCCACGATAATACACAATTTTTTTTTAATGTTAATAATAAATTAAATTTCGAATACCAAAACAAAACGAAGTAGATAATTATGTCAGGAATATTAAAACGATAACTAATAATTACCTTGCCCAGATTACTAATTTCCTTGCCAGGCAAATATATTTTGTCTTAAAAAATTATTCCAGAACCGGTTGATAAGAAAAAAAAATAAATTTAATGAAAATGATCTTGTTTACTTTTTGAATTTATTATTTTAAAATTTAATTAATTTTCTAGAAGAAAATTATGCGCTTGGTAAATCCAAACATGCAAACTAAGTTAATAGTACCCACATATAATAGAAATTAAATTATTATCGCTGTAGATCACTTTAGAAAGTGTAAATGATGAGCACCTACAAGTTATTAAGATTTTTATTACAATAATGAATGTTCGTGTAAAAGTAGAAAATTAATTCTCATTAATTTTCAATTCACTTTACATTTTACCAATAAATTTAATTTTCCAATTTATAAACTTTAATAAAGTTAATAAAAACTTACCTTAAATTTTATTTAAACCAACTTAAAAAAATCCAATCACTAAATAAAAAACGGCCCTTAAAAAAAGTCCGTTTAATTTTTTTCTAAAATTTACAATTCATAATATTTCCATATTTTCTTCAAAACACTCAAAAAACAAACGTTTAGACACAACACTTTTTGAAATTAATCTTCAAAATACATTCTAATTTTATTATTAAATCAAAAATTAAATCGGCGTGTATAAATTGAAAAATAACTCGAAACCGCGCGTCTATTCAGCACGTTTTTCAATTCACTACTGTCAGACCAAGTAGAAATCCAGATTCAAATCTTGCAAGCCACAGGTGAGATTGAGGTATTTCTTGAATGAAAATGTTGTTTAACGTTACTTTCTGCTTGGTTTAAAGTAAGAAAGAATGTTGAACGTAAGTCTGATACGTTTGGTAAAACACCTTTCTCTTGTGTGACTGGATTTACCTTCATCTTTGACAATAATTTTAAATTTTATACACAATTTTTAAAAATGTCCTTTGGATTTTGGATAAAACCTACGCTAGCGCAATTTTTCTAAACGCATTTTATAAAAACCTAATAGTACGCTTTTCACACCCATTTTCGCAAAAAAGGGAATTTTTAAATAAATCCTCAAAAAACCATCAAGGAATTAACTACCAAAAACAATCAACTTTTCAGGTATGTGCCATCCTAGCGCACATTTTTTTAAAAAACACCCTATTTTTCAGCGAACTATGGCATTTTTAAAGAGACACTAAACGTGCATTTTTTAGGCCCCAAAAATTGAGGGATTTTCCTAAAATTTCAATCAAATCTTCTGCAAAAACACCCCAAAGGCCAGCCCCCAAAAAATTCCCACTTTCTAAAACACATCAAATTTTCAGTAAAACAGACTGATTTTCATGCCTGAAAATTTTTCCAATTCCCAAAATCAAGACTATTTCAGCGAATAAAAAATTTTCAACCTCAGTTCTTTCGTGAGGCATTTTCTAATGATTCTGCAGATGAAACCGCTGAAATTTCAGGCAATATATCTTTTCATTTCAAATTCCGTTAATATTTTTAGGATTTGTAGTAAATTTATTCTTTTCAGACTTTAGAGTTAAAAAAAAAAGGGGGTTATAAAATAAATTTGTGGGGGGAGGAGAAACATGCAAGAGCAAAGCGATTTAGGTGGGACACTCGTAGATTTTAAATTTTGTCCCGAATTTTAGAGTTTGCCCCGGATTCGTAAATTTTTCTTGAAGTTTTAATGTTGTATCGGATTTCCGTTTTGTTTTCCGGATTTTGGTTTTTATTGTTACCCCGAATTTTTCCTGAGCTTCTCCTGGAATATAGTTGCGTTATTTTTCATCTAAAATTTCATTAGTACAGGATTTTATGTTAATTTACGCTTTTTTATGCATAAGTGATGAAGGAGGGGGGACTTTAAGGTCAAAACTTGTAAATATGTCTTCTACTAGCCAGAAAGGGTGTCAGATTTTTGAAGTTGCCCCTGATTTTAAAGATTTGCCCGGATTGCAGAAAATCGCTAGTTATCCCGGATTTTAAAGCTTGCCCCGAATTCATAAAATTTTCCCAAAGTTTTAAAGTTGTACCTGATTTTAAGATTGCTCCGAATCCATAAAAAATTGTTACCCCGGAGCTTCTCCTGAAAATATGTTGCATTATTTTTCATCTAAAATTCCGTTAGTACAGGTGTAAGTACAAAAAGGGGTGCACTTTAAGGACAAAACTTGTACGCTCCTCTACTAGCCAGAATACTATTAGATTTTTGAGGTTGTTTCTGATTGTAGAGGTTTTCCCGGATTATCGAAAAGCGCTTGGATTTTCGTAGTTGCCACAGTTCTTTTTAGATTATCCTGGAGTTTAGATGTTGTACAGAATTTTAGTAACTGTTCTGCGGCGTAGGAATGGATTTCAGAGGTTGTCCATTAAAAATTCCAAAACGATTCAGAGTTATCTTGGTTGTAAAGAAGCTATAAATTTTTTAACTCACAACAGCAGATTAAATTTACTGCATATCCAGAGAGCCCTATGGGGACACGTCTGCAAATGCAAACACTGTTATTGTACGCGGTACCTGGCAGATTATGTAGATAAAAGTGTGTAATATGTTTTCACTTTTAAATTGGAACAAGCGCAAGTGACTGAATTACATAATGTCTCCACTTCGATTACGACTCATCCTGTAGATAGTTTTTATGCTGAAAGTAGTTCAATTACCAGAATTAATTTATGGTAGTTCAAGTGTACCGAATTTATACCCAGGAACGCGCTCTGTCGCAGTCACGTCGCAGTGACAGTAGAAACTAACCTCGTGGCAGTTTTGGTGACAGTTGCTACACAGAACATATGTTTGCTCTGTATACTTGTGTGTTTATTTCTTTGTTAAAATAGAAATAATTTAATCAATTTAATAAGAATTCATCATAATAATTCCTTAATTGAGAATCGTTTTTTTTGTAATTTTCTTCAATACACAACGTAAGTAATATAACGGTAATTTTTTATGGCATTAATTTACCTGTATAATATGTTCAAGGTGCATTAACATGGATTTTGTGCTCTACATAAACGACGTAGCAGTTCATTCAGGAACTGTAGATTTGGGTATAGTGATAAATACGAACGATCCTACCCTTGATACTGGGAATGGCAATGACAATCCGGAGAATTTTCCACAAGCTGAATCGCTTGCAGAAGGTAAGCAGAAATCCTGGCATTTCACTTTCACAACATGGAATTTATAATATCTCAATAACCTATTAATTATTTCAGTAAATCATGAAAATACCACCACCCATTTGGATAACCAAATAAAATCTGGATTCCGTAATGTGAATGAAGATGATGATATCTGTAGTAAGACTGCGTCTTTGGTAACCGAGGAGCTGAACTTAAAGGAAGAAATTGACCAAACTCAAACAGAAAACGAGCAGGAAGTTCAAGTCAAACAGTTAGATTCTGTATTATACAGTAAATTATATTCAATTAAGAAAAATTCAAAATCCAATAATACAAGACGTCATTTAAAACCATATACAAAAACTGTAGGTGATTGTGCAAGTAAACGGAGAAGTAATTTTGAGACTCGTGTTAAGATAGATATAAGAAAGAAAACCTTTCAATGCAATATATGTGAATATAGATGTTCACGTAAAGGTCGCTTGCGCCAACATATGACAGTCCATATGAAACAACAAGAACATATGAAAACTCGGAGGAGTATAAAATCTCTTCAATGCAGTGTCTGCGAATATAGATGTACATGGAACTGTAGACTACAACGACATATGAAAATCCATAAAAGTGACAAACCATTTAAATGCAATTTATGTGAATATAGATGTGCATTGAAACATTACTTACAAAATCATCAGAAAATTCATAGCGGTGTAAAACCATTTCAGTGCAATATATGTGAATATAGATGTGTACGAGAAAATTACTTACAAGAACATATGAAAACCCATACAGGTGAGAAACCATTTAAATGCAATATCTGTGAATATAGATGTTCACGGAAGGATTACTTACAAAATCATATGAAAACCCATATGGGTGAAAAACCATTTAAATGCAATATCTGTGAATATGCATGTTCGCAGAAAGGTGGCTTACGACAACATCTGAAAACCCATACAGGTGAAAAGCCATTTAAATGCAATATCTGTCAATATGCATGTTCGCAGAAAGGTGCCTTACATCAACATATGAAAACCCATACGCGGGAAAAACCTTTTCAATGTAGTATCTGTGAATATGTATGTTCACAGAAGGGTGCGTTACAACGACATCTGAAAACCCATACGGGTGAAAAACCATTTAAATGTAGTATCTGTGAATATGTATGTTCACATAAGGGTGCGTTACAACGACATTTGAAAACCCATACAGGTGAAAAACCATTTAAATGCAATTTATGTGAATATAGAACTGCATGGAAGAATTACTTACAAAAACATCAGAAAACTCATAGTGGTGTAAAACCATTTCAGTGCAATATATGTGAATTTAGATGTGCACGAAAAGCTTACTTACAAAAACATATGAAAACCCATACAGGTGAAAAGCCATTTCAGTGCAGTATATGTGAATATAAATGTGCATGGATGACTAGCCTACAACGACATCTGAAAACCCATAGAGATAAAATACCATTTGAGTGCAATATATGTGAATACAGATGTTCACGGAAGACTAACTTACAACAACATATGAAAACCCATATGGGGGAATAATCATTTTAATGCAGTATAATATGCAAATATGAAAGTAAGATTTATTAATTATAGTTGAGATTGGTTACCAGTCATCGGAAAAACAACTTACAACATATAAAAACACTAGTGGAGTAAAACCATATTGCGTATCTGAATTATTTATTCATCGACATATATTGCCTATAATTTACTCAGTATTATAGTACCTAGATGATCAAATTTATAATCACAAACACTACATTTATGGACCATGGACACCCTTTTAACCTCCCAGGGTTGGATATTTCCCTTCCATTACATCCTAAGCCAAGTTTTCTAATGCCAGTGGACTGTGGTGCATTTGTCCAATTAATGGGAATCAACAAAATAAATTAAAATAATAATAAATTATTTGTAGGCACAAACTCTGTTATTTGAATTTCGCGGGAGATGATATCATGATATACATAGAGATGGCGCCACACAGGAACTTTTTACAAAGCCAGTTGATTATTTTTTTTCCAATCAACTGGCTTTGACTTTTTAGAGGCTGGAAGAAGAAGCTCGCTCTCTCTCTGTCCAATATGTTTTATGAGTTTTTAATAAATAAATTATTTAAGAAGAATTCTTTTATTGGAAAAATTGTTCGGCGACCTACATATTTTATTTTCTTAACCTTCCCCTTCCCTACTTATCCCGAATCAGCTTTATGCATGGTTTAACATGTCCCGCTCTTAAAAAATGGTTTTTTTTTCAGCTTCATTGGTTTCTATGTAGACCCTCTTCTACCAGTAATCTTCTGGTTGGAATTCCAAACTGTTCTGGGGGAAGCCCCCGGACTTAACTTATCTACAGTGATTTAAACAATACTTTGCTAATAGGTACTCCAACGTCTGAGTAAATAACACAGGATTTTAAAATTACAGGAAGAAGTAAATTCAAAAATTCTAGATAGTCATTTGCACTACTGGAAAGCTTTTAAAATTGTGAAACATTTGAACTTCTGTTTTTATCTGATTATTTGAACTACATTGACATCTGTCAAGTCTGTGTTTTTGTGGTCATGGTCATTGTTGTTGAAAGTGATTAAAGTGTTTCATAAACGTATTACAATTGTTGTAATGTAATAACTCTAAAACTAAATACAGCTTTGAATTCGTTTAGTATAAAATCGAAGTTTGAAATGGAACCAACATTTGATATTTCACTCTAAGAAAGAAGTAACCCACCCACTTTCCTAAAGTATTTTCTTAAAGTAGAATAACACCCCCTTAAAATGTCTGCTGCAATGTTAACAGCAGATTGGTTTCTGCTAGGAAGAGATTTATATTTCAGGTAAAATTCCATCGAGTCGTCATAACCTTAATTTTTTGTTAATCCCAATTTTTTCTAGAAAATTTGAAATATATTCAATGGGATGGCATCAAGATGTAAACATGGATAAAGTAATTGCTGATGCAGCCCCATACGGGGGTCCAATTGCTATTAGAAGAGATGAACAGAAAATTGTTAAAGTTCGTGGCACCGGACAACCTGTTATTGCTATTTTCTCAGGCTCCGGAAAGCAAATAGCTTCAATTAAGGTAAAATGATAATTAAACTTAAATCTTTTCAATAAAAATCATGTTTCAGTGGAATCGAAGGCCAATTATTAAAATGGGTTGGTCTATTGATGAAAAATTCATATGCGTTCAAGATGATGGACAGGTTGTGTTACATGATTTATTTGGGAACTTTTTACAAGCCTTTACTCTTTGTCAAGAAGCACAGGATACTAAAATAGTTGATGCGAAAATTTTTACAAATCCCCAGAATTTTACAGGCATTGCTGTTATGACTTCTAATTATAAGATTTTTGTTTTTAATAATCTTTTCGAACCTAAAAAAAGACAGCTTTCTGATTTACCAAGTAAGTAATTTTTTACAAACTTAAGATTATTAAAAGTAATGAAAATATAAAGGATCTAGTCTTCATCCTACTGCATGGGTTGTAATTTCGGAGGAACGTGGTACTGAGGTTTTAATAGCACGGGAAAAAGAGTTATACCGATTAAAGCAAGATGAACATCACACAACTACAATGGTTAGTATTTTTAAATACTGTACAGGAATAAATTTCTTGCTGACAAAATTATGTATTATTAGCTTGAACCGGATATAAGACATGCTTATACGTCTATATTAGAAATGGCTGTATCTATAAATGCTAGACATGTGGCTTTGTTAACCGATGCTGGGTATTTATGGCTTGGCTCGGCAGATCTAAGAACCAAATACTGTGAAATAGACACAAATTTAATACGTAGACCCAAACAATTGGTTTGGTAAGTTTAAAATCGTAGTTTATTATTTTTTTATTTAATAAAATTTAATTTGTTTTAGGTGTGGGACTGAAGCAGTGGTTGCGTTTTGGGAAAGTGAAACCACATTATTGGTAGTAGGTCGACATGGAGAAAAAGTTTCTTATCCTTATGATAGCTCTATACATTTAGTTCCGGAAATTGATGGAATTCGTGTATTATCGTCATTTCAACATGAACTGATTCAAAAAGTACCAGATGTCGTACAAAAAATATTTCGAATTAACAGTACGGACCCAGGAAGTTTTCTTTTAGAAGCATCTAAACAGTTTCAGGTAAAACAGGACATTAAACATTCTTAAATATATTAAAATGTGTTGATTATAGAAAAGAAGTCATCGAGCTGATGAGTATATATGCTTGGTAAAAAATGATTTAACCAAAGCAGTAGAGCAGTGTATAGAAGCAGCTGGTTATGAGTTTGATCCAGATATACAAAAAATGCTGATAAGAGTAAGTTTTTTTAATTTTGAAACTGAAACTTAATTATTATAATAAGTAGCTGTAAGAAGGTGGGGAACCCCTTCCCCTGTTCACAAACCGGAGCCAAGGTCCTACAGTGCTAGAGAGTCTATGTTTTGAGCGAAATGGGGGGGGGCACCAGTGCTGACTACATAATATGTGTCTTTACGAGACCTTAATCTGTCATTCTCAAAAGCATATAATATATTATGGAGTTCAACAAAGTAAGGCTTGAAAACGTTATAAAACTTATTGTTTTTATTTTAGGCTGCACAGTTTGGAAAATGTTTTGTGGCAAACATTGATTCAGATGAATATGTAAAAATGTGTCGGTTATTAAGAGTTTTAAATTCAATTCGAGATAGAAGAATAGGCATTCCACTTACTTTTACAGAGTATCCTTTAGAAATGTTTGTTCCTGGCTTTTTCCTACCCCTTTCTTTTCCCTATCGTCCTTAGATCTTGTACTGTTCCCTGTTCCTGTTTGTGATAGTTCTGACCATTTCTCGACCCATATATCGAACCTTCTTTAAAATTGTTAATTTCCTTAATTACTCAACTTGTAGACTACAATATGCTGGCCATAAATCATTGCTTGATAGATTGGTTACAAGACGACAATATTATCTAGCAATTTGCATTGCAAAGTATCTTAAAATGCCTGACAAAGATGGAAGTAGTCGTACCTTAGTACACTGGGCTAAATATAAAGTAAATTTTTTTTTTTTGGAAGTCCCAGTTTTTTTATTTATATATTAACAGGTTAGTCAACCACATTTGGATGAAGAAACAGTAGCGAGGGAAATTGCAAATAAATTTGGGTATACAAGTGGAATATCCTATAGTGACATTGCTACGACAGCAGCGCAATGTGGTCGAAAACAACTCGCAATAAAAGTAATTTAATGTTAATTTTGTCTACATAATTTTAATATTTCATTTAATTCAAGCTCTTGGATCACGAGTCTAAAGCGAGTGAACAAGTTCAATTGTTACTGAAGTTAGATGAAAATAAACCAGCTCTCCTTAAAGCTATCGAAAGTGGGGACACTGATTTGGTTTATATGGTTATTTTACGATTAAGGGATAACATGCCCCTTGCTGACTTTAAAGTATGTCTTTTAGGATATTAATTTTTTTTTTATGTTTTTTTTTAATAATTCACAGATGACGATTCGAAATTTTCCTGTTGCACAAGCATTATACATCAAATATTGCCGAGAACACAATTCTCAAGCTTTAAATGAAATATTTATCCAAGAAGATGATTTTAATTCACAAGCACAAGGTTTTGTTACGGAAAGTTTGGATGAAAAAGTACATACGGAATTGTTTTAACGTTAATTTTTTTTTAACAATTTTTTTATAGAAAACTCATACAAGGGATGCTTCCCTAACAGCAGCTTTAGAAGCATACAAAAAAGCTCGGAATGATTTATGTTCTTCAATGTGCGATGAAGCAATAAAATTATTAAAATATCAGAGAACATTAGAAGACAAACATAAAGAAAGTTTTGTTGGAAAATCTGTTCATGACACATGCAAAAGATTACTTGAACTTTCGGATATAAAGGAAGCGGAAAAAATGAGAAGCAATTTTAAAATTCCTGATAGAAGGTTTAATAATTTTTTTTAAACTTAATTTATTTTAAATTATTTCTCTTTTTAGATATTGGTGGCTAAGAATACAAAGTTTAGCTGAATTAGGTGAATGGGCCGAATTGGAAAAATTCTCAAAATCTAAAAAATCCCCAATCGGTTATGCCCATTTTGTGGATGTCTGTTTACAAAAGAAAAATCGTACTGAAGCAATTAAGTATTTGCCACGAGTTAGTGAAGATATCATTGTTAAATATTACGTTAAAGCGGAGTAAGTAAATCTATGCAATTTTATCTCGAGTGTGGTTATTTGTGTCGGTTTTATCTGCAGTAAAAAACTGCATTATTTGAGTACTTGAAACAAATCTCCTATGATTTTATTTTTTTCAAAAACATTTGTGCAATAAATACAGACACCAGAAAGTATGATCGGAAAGTAGTAGTTTTAAATTGGATTGGACCCATAAAAACAGTCCCTAGTAAAAAAACGTTAATATAGTAAATAAATATTTTCTTATGTAACTAGATATTAATATCTAATCTTTTCCAATAAGTCTGAAGTACCTACTTATCAGTCATCAGTCTCATAAAATGTTTTCCTAATAAATAATTGAGTAATATTTAAGTTGGATTAGTGTTTTATCCTCGATTACAACATTTTTTTGTAAACATTTTCAGGCAATTAGAAGAAGCTGCTCAAATAGCATTCGAACAGAAAGATATACAAGGGCTTCTTTATGTCCAGAGTAAATGCTCTACGCAATCACATTTACTTGAGAAGATTAATGGACTTATTTCTCAATTAGGAGCAAGAAAATAAAATAATGGCTGTATTAAGCTTTAATCTTTCCAATTTTTGTGTCTTTATTGTTAATATATTTAGCTTGTGTTGAATTGTATTTTAGAAAAAAATAGCAAATTTTGTTCTACAATACCCAAACTATTAATGTTGGACATGTGCTTTTCAGGAGTTTTTTATAGGAAATTTTATTTCCTACAACTTTGGCCTTATATTATTTTCACGTATCTTGCGCGATTTTCGAAGAGTTTCAATTTTAAACCAGAATCGCTGGTTTATGCTAACTTCAAATGGTTCTCACGCCCAAAATATTAAAGTTAGACATGCACTTTTCGAAAGTTTATTATAGGAAATTTTATTTTCTATAACTTTGCGCTTATGTTATTTTCACGTATCCGCGTCATTTTCGCTGTGTTACAATTTTAAACCAGAATCGCTGGTTTATGCTAACGTAAAACGGTTCTCACGCTCAAATTGTTAAAGTTAGGTATTCACTTTTCGGGACTTTCTTGTAGGAAATTTTATTTTCTACAACTTTTCTCTTACGTTATTTTCGCGTATCTTGCCTCGTTTTCGCTGGGTTACAATTTTAAACCAGAATCTGTGCTTTATGCCAACTTCAAACGGTTCTCAAGCCCAAATGATTAAAGTTAGGCATGCACTTTTAGGGAGTTTTTTGTAGGAAATTTTATTTTCTACAACTTTGGCCTTATATTATTTTCACGTATCTTGCGCGATTTTCGCAGTTTCAATTTTAAACCACAATCGCTGGATTATGCTAACTTCAAATGGTTCTCACGCCCAAAATATTAAAGTTAGACATGCACTTTTAGAAGATTTATTATAGGAAATTTTATTTTCTATAACTTTGCGCTTATGTTATTTTCACGTATCTCGCGTCATTTTCGCTGTGTTGCAATTTTAAACCAGAATCGCTGCTTTATGCTAACTTCAAACGGTTCTCAAGCCCAATTGATTAAAGTTAGGCATGCACTTTTAGAGAGTTTTTTGTAGGAAATTTTATTTTCTACAACTTTGGTTATATAATATTTTACCCTACCTAGCGCGGCTTTTGCTACATTTCAATTTAAAATCTCTACACATTCCCAAATTTGCAATTAGTACGTACTCAAAATTATCACTTCTCTGTAATCTCACCATGTTGGTTTCTCATTTAATAATTGTTTACCACTGATCAATAAGTAGTGATTATGTATTTATGATAAAAAAAAATGTTTACCCAGTGCACGACGTACAGCAAATGAAAATTAATTTTTTCTACGTAAAGTAAAACAGATAACAAAATTTAACAAGAGACAAAAAATGTTTAAAATAAAATATCTATGTACAAAAAAAAATTTAAAAGTATTAATCAAACCGTTAAAAAAATATAAGACTCTTTGCAAGTGGGTGATCAATTTTTGACCACTTTAGGGTTTGTACTGACCTGTAAGGGACACCCAGTATATTTTACCATTGTTACAAGATTTTACAAAACATGACTAACAAGTAAACTATAAAATATTTTAACCTCAGGTGTACTATTGTGCTTGTATTATTAATTCTGATCGTTACTCAACATGACTCGATAGTCAAACGATGATTTTAAAGGGGTCTTATCATAGAAATGTCTGTTTTACATGTTTTTATCAGTTAATTGTATGTTTGAACAATATGTAAAGTCCACATGAGTCAATTTATCCAGTGACTAAAATAGGTGTCAGTTGAAATTTGAATTAAAACCACAATATAAACGGGAACGTTTCTGTTGAACTGTAATCTACAATATATACTTTAGAATTAGATAAGATAGTAAAGTCAAATACTATATATAAACCTCCCACTGTTTTCAATTTTACCTAGTCATCAACATAAACTCGCTATGGCAGGTAAGATTATTTTTTTATCATTTAGTAGTTGTCGAGTGCTACAGCTGAGCTTGTTTCTAGACGATTTTGGTTTTAAACCAGGCTTTATAAATCCTTCTGCCCCTCCTACAATGTATCCTGGTTCTTCTTATCCAGGTTCTTCTTACCCTCCACCACCTCCTGGGTCTTCATATCCTCCACCTCCTCCAGGTTCCAATTACCCTCCAAGTGGTTACCCTCCACAACCATCTTATCCCCCTAGTTCTTATCCTCCTTCTTACCCTCCATCAAATTATCCTCCTGCACCTTGTCCACCCAATTCAAATTACCCCCCTTCACCTTGTCCACCAAGTTCACATTATCCCACTCACCCTTCGTTACCCCCTATGGTTTGTCCTTCGCAACCTCCTCATTATCCACAACGGCCCCCACACTGTGGAAGCAATATTGTAACTGGTGGGCATAAGGGTAAGCTTTAAGATTAAAATGAAGTTTAATTAAGGGTTTGGTCTAGTAAAATTTTTTGTTAAACTGTACTTTTCTGTTAAGATAAAAATAATCAGGTGATAAAAACAAACCTCAAGGGGCTTTATGAAGCTAAATATGAATAGATACTTGAGATTTTATGAAATTGTAAAGATAAGGATATTTATTCTAGGGACATAAATAACTCCTTGTGATTTGCCACGTCATAAAATATTTCTGTTTTAAGATTTATCATGGGATTACTTTAATTTTTTTTATTTTAGCCTATTATTGGATGGATTGGTCCGCGCACCGTATGGTGCCACCTACTGCTGTACATGGTGGTGTTGATAAGGATGGAAGCCAGATTTATGTAGGAAGGGCTTTCCATGAAGGTGACTGGATCCCAGCTAAGGTCATCCCCGAGAAACACGTTGCATATGTTGCTTATGGTGGAGGTGAACACGCCAAAAGTGAATTCCAAGTAAGATCTACGTCTGATAACATTTCCTTAATTATCACCAATAGTAGTAGGTACATACCCTACGTGCTGCGTTAAACCGGACAAAGTACCATGGTTACGTTCAACTTTTGCTTGCAATATGGAACTCAAGCACACACTGTTTTTTTAAACGCACCTTAAGTGCCCACACAATTTCTGATGCAAGTACATGGACAAGGTCCGTCGGTTGTGTTTGTATTTAGGACGCCGACATCGACGGACCTTGGAATACGGACGGCGCCGCGGAGGAACGTTACAGTATTTTTTAAAGCATTAATTATTCCTCCTATAGTATTCTTTAAGGGACCTTTAAATTTTTAGGTTCTCTGTGAACAACGTTTTGATTGGGTACCAAGCTCTGGAGGTAACATTCCACCAGGAGCTGTAGAAGGAGGTCGCACTGAATCGGGTGAACCCCTATATGTTGGAAGAGTATGGCATGATGGTGCTCACACAGTTGGAAAGGTAAAAAATTGTAGGTCTAGATTGCGGGGAAAAGCCCTCCGGGGATCCGATTCGCCTCGATCATGTCCAAAGGAAAATGTGCGCTCGAGCAAATTTTGAATTTGGCGCTCCCTCTTCGCAGAAACCGAAATTGATAAAGGGTCTTTTTAGTATGTGCAGAAGGGTATTTGGGGGGGGGCGAGACCTAACCCATGGTTAAACGGCCTCCTATGACGAATCAAACCGCGGCCGCGTCAAACAGACGCCGCACGGGGAAGTGTCCGCGGTAAAAGAGCCGCGACGAACTCTCGCATTACACCAAATAATAATTTTTCTAAGGTCTTAATAAAAATTGTTTCTAGGTACATCCCAGCCATGGAGTTTGCTACATCCCTTATGCCTGCCAGGAAATGCAGTTCACCGATTACGAAATCTTGGTACTTCGCATGTAATTGCGCAAAAGATTTATTTTAACCTGTTTTACTGAATTTATAATAAAAACATCTTTTTATATATTCAAACATTTATTTTTTAAATTATTTATTCGACTACACTGCTTTCTTCCTGCATGCTTGCATCACTTTCCCTTGCACTGTTAGTCATATCCGCGTCTTCTTCATCATCCTCTTCTGCTTCCATTTCAAACAACCGTACCTTTTTCCTGTTTTCAGATAAAACAATTGAAACTCTTCTACATCCGGAAACAGCAAATTTACTACACACCATCCCTTCTATATATTTTTGCATTGCAGAACCTAATTCTAATCCGTTTAATTTTGGAAGGACTTGTTTAAAAATATCTTGATTCGGATCAATTTTTACCAATTTATCTCTTACAGTATTTACAGAAAATTGATATAAAATTCCGGTTCTACTTGAATTATTATCTTGAAGTAATACGGATAAAGCATTAGTCGAGTAGAATTTTATATCCAAGACTTGATAAATGTCACCGGAATTTTCTGGTTGTTGGAAATAAAAATATCCACATTTAACATTAATTTCGGGACCGTTTGTAATTTCTAAAAAGTAAAACCCTTCTCCTGGTGGTGCTTTATTTAAAAGCGCAATTAAAGTGGTTTCGTTATTAAAATTTATTTTAGTAACTCTTAAAGGTTCAACATCGAAATTCAAACAGTTTATAATTTTTTTTAAATAAAATTGTTGGGAAATAAAATTTTTGGGTGCAGTAAAAATATCTTCAATTGATACTGCAAGATGTTTGAATTGTTGGATTAAAGAATATTTTTTGTAATGTTTGATTATGTTTGGATCGTCTTGAATGCATTTATTTTTTGTAAGGAAATTTTCCCAGAGATTTTCTTCGGTATCTGGGGGTATGGTTAAAGGTGCGTCGTTTAAATATTGACCTAATCTTTCCATGGTAAATTGTGGTTTACCATCTCCACCTTTCGCACCGATATTATCAAAATTTAATACGAATTCTGTGATATGGGAAATATCTTGTTGCGTATTTTTGGGAATATCGGGTAATAACTGAACGTCCATTAAATTTATAATTGCTGTGTATAACCATCTAAAGAATGCTTTGTAATTGATCATAAAATGGGTGATAATTTGATGCATCTCCCCTCCTTTAGTTAAAAATGCTCCATTCGATCCAATCGCTTTTGTAATACTTTCTTCAGATAAACCAATCACCTAAAATAAAACACTAAAATTTTAATTATTACCACCAATTATTATTACCTTGTATCTATGTTCAAGTCTTGCCATTCCACGTAATTCTGCAAGATGATACGTAATATTTTGTCCAGATTTCGTAACATGTTTTAATAATAACTTCTGAATATTAGCGTAACACATTTCAATAACTTGCCCAAACTTTTTTAAACCTTTTTCTGTTAAATCTTGCAATAAAAACTCTTGCATTTCATCAGATGTAATTCCAAACATTAATAAATCCAAAAAGTCTGCAGAAAGTGTACCTTCAGGAAGTTTTGAAGCGTATTTTGATAATTTTGCATCCATTTCTAATAAAATCGTTTCCCACGTTTCTTTCATTGGTACGATAACATTTGATAAGTAAGTAATTAAATTATTTAAGTGTCCGTGTTTTAGTGCCACAGCAAATAACTCTTTAGCATGCGTTTTAAATACCGCTGTATTTATAACAGCAATTTTTATGTTTGAATCATCTTTTATAGTTACATACATTAAACTTAAATCATCTGATAAATGGGCACTTATGATTGAACATTTAAATCCTAAATAATTTTTTAAATCCAAAACCGCACAAGGAAATTGACCAAATATGCTTATGTGCAGTAAACCATCTTGGGTTCCGATAATTAACAAATTTAACTCTCTCTGTTCATGACATAAATTTGAATTAATATTTTCTTCTTGGGTATTAGCTAGAGAAGGCCCCAAACTTGATAACGGTGGCAAATCTGGCAAATATTTCGATGAAGTATCCTAAAAATTTTTTTTATCGAATTAACATTACAAATTAAATTCTAAAGACCTACCAAATATTTCATGTAATCTGCTTGATCTTCTTCATCGTTGATTAAGTTTGTTGAAGTGGTTTTATTTTCTAACTTTTCACGAATCCAAGATATGCAAGATATATTTCCTTTTATTTCTATTTTATGGATTATATTTTTATTTTCAACACTTACTAAAAGTACTTCACCTACAAGTTTGTGTTAAAAAGGCATCCTTATATTAATCTACGGCTAATTACCTGAACTATACGCAATTGCCAATACTTTTCCATCTGGTCGCCAAGCTATGCCTTTGACACAAATACCTTCTTTGGGAGGTCCCAGACTCCAAGCTCGAGCCCATGATAGGCGATGAAGAGCTACTTCACCTTAAAAAATTCATTATTAAACATGAGGGAGTGCAAGTCGAGGCAGCTAACCTTTAACATTAGAAAAGGCTACTAAGTCCATTCGGTCACTCCATAATAATGTATCAATTTCATTTGCTACATTTCTTTCTTCTAACTGTTTTATTGCATGATACATCTTTAAAAAAATAGTTTTAAAATTATTTTGACTTTTAAATTTTTGAGGTTAGAGAACTGTCAACAAGCGTCTGACGTTTCGAAGCAAAAGTGCTTGGTTGCTCTGGTTTTCGATTTTATCGCAATAATAATATTGAGAATTTCTATAGAAATTAATTGACCATAAAAACACTTGCAAACTACAACAATGGATAGTTTAGACGCAAATATAATGGATAAATCCATGCGATCGGTGTTCGGTGAGTTCGCGACAATTTTTTTTCTAACCTCAACTTAATTTTTTAAACCATTTCTTTTAAATTTAGTTGGGAACATCCCTTACGAAGCCACAGAAGAAAAGCTTAAAGATATTTTCGGAGAAGTTGGTCAAGTTTTATCTTTCAAGTAAGTAAAGTTTTCCCCTTAATCCTACAAGTTACATATCTGACGTTTTAGACTTGTGTTTGATCGAGAAACTGGAAAACCGAAAGGTTATGGCTTCTGCGAGTATAGGGATCAAGAAACGGCCCTTAGTGCCATGCGGAACTTGAATGGTTATGAAATAGGTGGACGTAACTTAAGAGTAGACAATGCTTGTACGGAAAAGTCACGAATGGAGATGCAGAATTTGCTTAATCAACCACCAGTGGAGAATCCATATGGAGAACCAATTCAAGCTGAAAAAGCACCTGAAGCAATTAGTAAAGCAGTTGCTTCTCTTCCTCCGGAACAGATGTTTGAACTTATGAAGCAAATGAAATTGTGTATTCAGGTAAATATTACGTTAATTTTATTTTTGGGGCTAATTAAGTAATTTTTGTAGAATAACCCAACAGAAGCAAGAAATATGTTGTTGCAAAATCCACAATTAGCTTATGCTCTTCTCCAAGCACAAGTTGTAATGAGAATTGTTGACCCGCAAACAGCTTCTGTAAGTAAAAAAAACCTCCAAAGAAAAAAAATAACATCCACATTTTCAGAGCATGTTACATCCAGAAACTTCAGTTCCACCACTGTTATTGCCGAATGACAAACCAATTCATGGGTCGGTACCGATTAACACTAACAACTTTACCCCACAACCAGTTCAGCCACCGATAGTGAGACCAGATTTCCCACCAATAGTTCCAGCAATGATTCATCCAAATCCTCCTCAAACACCGGTTTTCACGGGTACTACACATGTTGAATTTTTTATATTTCCGTTTAAGCTCTTTTAAATGTAGGTCAAGATATTGATTTACGTGCTTTGGATATGCGAGGAGGTCCTGGAGATCCACGTTTAGGAACCCGGATGGGAGGAGATCAAGATATGCGTACATTACCCGTTATTCCATTGCCTAATCCACTTCCACCACCAGTTGCAGAAAAGTAAGTAGTGTATTATTTATAAGAAGAATTTTGTTACATTCGGTGTATATAATTTTATGACCCTTTGTAGTGTTCCTAAACTGGATTTGAAAACTGACAGGTAAAGATATTAATAACTCTTCTAATCTGCTGTTTGATTTTTTTTATAAATATTGCATGGTTTTGTGTATACAAGGTCTTACAGTAACGTAAAAACTGCAAATAGTTATGGTTTTTTACATTATTACTAATTTTGTTTCACAGTTTTACCAGAGACCCTCGCAGTGGTGCTGGATTTGCTACGGATCCTCGTCAGGCTAGACTCCAAGATCCTAGACAAAAGAGCATCGGTAAATATATCTTAGCTTTATTTTTATTTTCAAATTTTATGATTAATAAAATTATTGTAGCAGCCATTCCAGTTCCATTGATACCAGCTGTAAGACCTACACCTGTACCTGTACCACCGGTAATTCCTTCAGCTCAACGTATCACTGCTGGGATGTCTCCTAATATTGGAAATGCTGGGGCTTCTGATCAGGAAAAGGTCTCTTATATTTATTCGTTTATCCATTTTTTTTATTATTTTTTTATAGGCTGCTTTAATAATGCAAGTTCTTCAATTATCTGATGAGCAAATTGCTATGTTGCCTCCTGAACAACGTACTAGTATATTGGTTTTAAAGGAACAAATTGCTAAGAGCACTCAACGTTAATTTTGACGTATATACCGATTTACAGGGGGATCATCATTAATGTAAGATACTAGGTGCATGTATTGTATCAATTATTATTCATAATATAAGTCATACAAAAACTATTAGCTCTGTATTAATTTTAAAACCTGAAGATTCTTGGCGGCTCAGTGGTTCAGGTGGTTGCTTGATGTAAATTCTTGCGAAGTTTGTGGGTCTGGCGTAGAGGTTAGCTTGAGCTTGTCTAGCTTTAAGGTGCCAGGAATTATCATGCCAAGACCAGGTAAGAAAGTTGTGGGATTTAGTTTGGTAGGGGGTTTACCCGATTTAGAAATTGAGATTATTTTAGCAACAGGAAGATTTGGAATTGGATTCCCTACAGTATACACATAAGTTCTTTTAATTTATAAAAATATATTTACTCAATATTTTATTACAATTACAAAGTAATTATGACTACAAGTCAAAATTAATTTTAAAAAATCTGTCTTTAGATTTTAGTAGCACCATATAAATATTTATGTCTAATTTTAGTTCTATACATACAATAAATGCGTAAGAAAACACTAAAAAATATTAAAAAGAGACCAAAAACCCCCATTTCATGTACTTGATGTCCATAAATTAAACAACTAAGTAAAACCGATAATCCCTGCCTTATCGTTGTAATAATTGCAAAAACAAGAGGACCAAAAGTTGCAATCGTTCTATAAATAAATAATTGTCCTGCTGCTGAACATAAAGACAACAAAACACAGTCGATAGTAAAAGAAGGAAATTTTAACATAAAATTAAAAGGTAAAATAAATTCTCCATGTTGCGATAAAGAAACCACGGTAAAAATAATAGAAAACAGATTTACAAAACACATCATTTGTATAGGACTCATTCCGTAATTTTTAAATAAACCCCCTTGCCAATTTGAGGTAAAACTATCAAATATAAGATAAGAACATAAAAGTAGTAAACCGGAAAATGTTGTTACAGCAGAACTTTTATTACCATTTTCAACATTTAACGTAAATAACACCATTCCACAAGAAAATATTACCACGGTAATATATTCGTAAAATTCATATTTTATTTTAGATATTATTCGCCCCATAATTAAGACAGGAATTATTTTGGCAGATTTAGCTAAAACTTGATGAGGAAACGAAACATATTTTAAAGCTTCGTATTGACACCATGAACTTAAAATATTCGAAAAGGAACAAAACGTATATTTATATAACGGAGATTTATGTTTTGGTTGTTTTGTAGATAAAATTATAATTCCTGACATAAAAAAAGCTAAGATTCGGTTTACAAAGACTAAAAATTGGGAATCGGTAAATTTCCCAATATTTCCTTCTATATTTGTGTAATTCTGAGTCATGATTTTTTCCTGTAATATTCCCCATGTTAAAAAAGAAGTTTGAAGCCCAATAAAATAAAATAATAACAATAAAGCGCTTTGTAAAAGTGTTCGAGGATTTTTAAAATTAGTTTTATTAGTTACATGTTCGACTAATCCGTCTCCACTGAAACACTTCCATAGTAAAACGTTTAAGCATCCTTTATTAGCAGTATTGAAGTAATTTATATAATTGATATACTTATAAATAATGTACCCTGGTAAGAATACCGTGGAGTATCCAGCAACATTTTGTAATCCGTGGATTACCCATTGGAATTCCGGGGGGAAGTTTTTGAATGTTTCTGTGAATATTAATAGAAATTTGTTGATTATCAACAATATTCCTGTTGATATGAGGAATATTAAATAAATTATTGCTTCAGTAACATCGTTGACCATCTTTTAAAACTTCCGAGTAGGTGGGTGCAAGTTGATGCCACGTTTAAGCACATTATTTACAAACTTACTATTCATTTGATATTACCTTGGAAAATTGCAATTTTACGGTGATTTAATTCAATGAAAAGCTTGTAATTACCATAAACGTAAATTACCTGAAAATTAACGTTTTATTCAAAATTATAGGTTAGATTTATAAACTTATGTCAATTTTTGAATCATTTTTTAAATTGATTTAAATTTTAGATTTTTATACGTACCCTTTGGAAAATTAGAAGAAAATAAAGCATTTTCTTTTGAAAGTATTTCGAAAATTCATTATCAACAAATTTTCAAATTAACGTAAGGTTAACCAACCTAATTATAGTTTTAGTAATTTTTTATCCAATTGGTCACCCTGTACAACTGTCAGTGTCATATCTTGTGTCATATGATTTGATAGTCAGGTGTCCAAGGTGTAGGCACTTAATTCATCATAAAAATGCTTAAAATTCTGTTATATATTGCAACTTTAGTTGTATGTGGTAAGTAAGCAATTAATTTTCACGATTTTAACGTTAATTCCTCAATTTTTTATCTAATATATCTCAAAATTTCTAACAGACATTGCCCCTCAAAATTCCTAACAGACATTGCCCCGGATTTAACCATTTTCATGTACTAATTAAATTCTAGCCTATGCGAATGGGGAATTAACAATTTTACATCGTCCTAGCAGTATATTATTCAAAGGACACGAACGTCTCGATGAAAGCCTTCTCAAAGAAGTCTACTCGGCTGCTTTAGGTTTTTCCATTGAACACGTAAGTTTCCCTTAATTCCCTTTATTCCCTACTTAAAAAAACTTTATAGAGTTCATCATGGCCAGGAATGTATTTAAGAGACCCATTCCATTTAGCTGAAGCTGTGGTCATGGTTTCAGTTGACGGTGTTACTGATTTAGGAGCCAGTAAGGGTCATCGTTATCCTTTAAAAACGGATGTCGATGATGAAGAAACTTTCGATGCAATTAAGAAACGAATTGAAGAACGAAATCCAGGTGGAAATAGTAAAATTGTTGATATTAATTTATCTAACGGTTTAGATGCCGTAAGTTTTGGAAATAAGTTTCTTGTAACCTTCACTTTATATATGCTTTATATTAATTTTTAAGATTTCTGACTATGAGTTCTTACATGGAATTAAAAATATTAAAAAGCCTAAAGGAAAATATTTGTATCTTAAAACAAACGTGGATGAAGATCATAGTTTTCTCCAAGAGATTACCCTTTTGAATGCTGTTATCGATAAAGTACAGTTTGGATTAAAAAAATACTTTACCCATATTTTACATGATTTTTTTTATAGATTGAAGCTGGTGTGGTAGAGAAAGATTTTGAACCTGACTATTACAGATTAAGTGTTTACGGTTTACATGCAATATCCGATTTGCATGGTGAAAATTCTACTGTTACAAAAGAAGCTAAGCAATTATTAATTGAAGCAATTAATCGGTTAAACGAGGCTTTTAATAAAGCATATGGTGGTAACGTATTGGTTAGTGTCGTATGTAGTGATGCTAGTCACACAAGGCGTACACGTAGTGTACCACAAGCTGAAGCAAAAGCAGCCAAAGCAGAGGTTTGTATTATTTAGAAATAATTTAATTAAATGTGTTAATGATTTAAATTTGCAGCCTAGTGATATTAACTTGGCAAAAACTTACAATAAAAATTATCCAGTAATATTTAATATTATTCTTTGGTTTGGAGTTGTAATGGTTTTTGCTTTATTGGCCATATCACTTACCATTGGTAACATGGATCCAGGACGTGATAGTATTATTTATCGTATGACTAGTACCCGTATGAAGAAAGACAATTAAATTTTTTACAGTAAAAAAATGGATAGTTACCACTATATGTCTGTAATTGGATTGATTGTAACATTGATTTTATATTAAGATTGGCAAATGCTTGTTTATGTTAATTCTTAGTTTAAGACTTGCTAATTTTAATATCAAGTCAATAATTGTTTGTTATTTCCATATTACAAGTGTAAGCAGCACATCATTCATAAAAAGTTTCTCCATTTGCTTTTAATGCTTTTGATGGATCCATAGTAATGTGTGTCACTATAAAAAAAGTAGTAATGGGTGTAAATAAGTTGCTTTAAGGTTTTGGTATGAAAATTTTGTTGATTAATTTACGAATTGATTTTATTTCCGTTTTGTAGATAATTGTTTTGTAATATAGTTTCATTTATTGTAAGACTATTCAACACTATTTGAAGATTTGTAAATATAGTGTAAATTAAAGCCTGCAAACTAAAGTTTCTCCAACATTAAGTAATTGTTTCATCGTAAAAGTTAGTTGTCTTTGTGTAAGTAGTTGTGATAAGTCATTATTTATAGTACCATTCAGTCTTCAACATTCCTTTGTATTAAAACAGTTTAAGTTTATCTGTAGGACTGATAAAAAAAATAAACATCTAATTGTTGATAAATTTAAAATACTTTCTGTTCTATCTTCCATGGTCATTCCCTGCATCATTTTCTTTCTGGGCCTGTAGCTGATCCCAATGGATTGGATGCCTTTGCCTGTTCCTTTTTGGACTCTAAATCATTTTAACAAATTAATGGCCCCTTTTGATTTTAGTCTTCTCCCTGTGGGGCTTTCTATTTTTTGCATTCTCTTTAATCTGGCTACCTCTTTTGCAATTTTCTTTATTTTATTGGTGGGTTCTTTTAGTTATAATCAAAAAGATTTAATGGTAACAGATAAGATAAAATGATGATAAAACCTAGGTAATCATAATATTCTGGTAAAGGTAATAGCATGACGTGGGTAACGGGTAAGAAAAAATATTCAGATAAGAATTTAAAACGTATGTAAAAATTCGAACATGATTTAAAAATCTTGATTATTTATCGACTATAAGTTTTAGTATATACTTCTCTATTGTAGGACCTATAATCAAAAACTATTTACTTATAATCATTTTATTTAAAATTTTGAATTTGGAAGAAATTCAAAAATCCCTCCCCTGATCCTATGCTGTAAAAGGTAATCTCGTCTCTGATTGGTCCTTCCAGTTGACATTTATTTAATTTTGGTGGGGTTAAGTGACCGCAAGAAATGGGTGTGTAATTAATTATTTGTCCCATTTTTGGTAAGTTCTTGCATATTATTTTAATTTAAATAGCATCTGTGCATTTGCCTTTAAATGTAGGTCATTTTAAGACCAGCTGTAAATACAGGGCCTGCAAATTTTTGCTTTCCTTACAGTTCCAACAGTTTCTTGTGCAAGTTTTGCTGCTTCTTCTGGTTTATTTTTGAGAGCAACTCTAAACATGTCTCCAACTCCTATGCCTAGGTAAGCATGTACATATTAGCTTTTGCACCTGGTGCTTCAAATAACCCTTTTAGATAATATAGATAAGGAAGTCAAGTCTTGTTTATATTTAGCTATGATATCAGACCTAGTGGTAATCCTTGTGGTAATAGCATGAATCCTCATAGATGATAAAGCTTGGTGTAATTCAAATAATGTAGTACTTTGTAACATCCCCAAGCTCTAGAACCATAGGTAACGGAACCTGGATACCGGTTAAATATTACCCGTTAATAGTAAGAATGGCTTTGAGGTCTTGACCCAGTCCTGCTGGAATGGGTGGTTTTCTCCTGGTCACTTCTTATTGCTGGGTCTTCTGTATTTCTACTTATATTCTATGCATTATATTCTACTGAAAGATCTAAGCTAGGCTACGGTCATAGGTTAGAGCAGATATGGTACGGTCCAACCTTTTTTTTCGGCTTTGTAAGGCCAAAAGGCTTCTGCTGACCGGGGGGGAAATGTTTTACACGTTTTCAATTTTATTCAATCAGAGCCATTTATTTCACAGAGATAACAATAATCACTAAAACTTACACTTATCACGTCGATTTAATTTGCAAACTACCTACATACATAAAAATCCGTTACATTAAACGCTCTTGAACATACATCACTCTCCAAATATTAGGTTTGAGATAAGCGTAATCTATGATGTCCTAACAGTTTTTCCTTAAATCATCACTTTTTATTATTTTATTCCACTACGTTTATATTATTTCAAGTCAATTTTAAATTCGTACTTCTATAAAAAAAATGTATAAAAGTTTTAATTTACCACAAGATCATTCCCCTGATGTGCCACCATTAAAGCCTCTAGGTAGAAGTCGGCTTTTTCAAAGAAGAGCCGAATCAAGGGAATATCTTGCAGATTCTAAAGCTGACAGTGATTACGATGAATTAAGTGAATATTCCCAAGCCACGACTGAATCACAAGAATCTTTTAATAACATGTCGCAGTTTAAAACCGATGTCATTCCTCGATATTTAATTGAAAGAGATCCGGCTGCTAGAGCTCGGATGTAAGTGACAAAGAGTCGGTGCCAATCCAAAACTAAGCTTAAGCTTACACATTTTTTTAAATTACTTTACTAAATAGTTTTTTTTTAGTTTAACAGGAGGGATGTCGTTTGATAGCATGAGTTGTTCCCGGTGTGGGGAAGGTTTTGAACCACACGAGAAGATTGTCAACTCGACCGGTGAATTGTGGCATCAACAATGCTTTGTGTAAGCAACCACTAATGTCTGGGTCTTTAAAAAGTAAGTTTTGAATATTTCAGGTGTGCTCAATGCTTCCGACCATTCAAAGAGGGTGTATTTTATGAATTTGAAAACCGTAAATACTGTGAACATGATTTCCAAGTACTTTTTGCTCCTTGCTGTGGAAAATGTGGCGAATTTGTCATTGGAAGGGTAATAAAAGCAATGAATGCCAATTGGCATCCTGATTGTTTCCGCTGTGAAATGTGCACCGGTGAATTGGCCGATTCAGGGTTTATTCGAAATGCCGGACGTGCTTTGTGTCATGAATGCAATGCCAAAGTAAAAGCTGTTGGTTTAGGGAAATACGTCTGCCATAAATGCCAGTAGGTGCAATTTTTTATTTTAATTTAAAAGATTTAAATTTTTTCTCCCTAGTGGTTTGATTGATGATCAACCCTTGAAGTTCAGAGGGGAGGTTTATCATCCCTATCACTTCAACTGCACTGCTTGTGGGGTTGAACTAGATAGCAGTGCTAGGGAAGTACGCAGTAGACCTGGATTTGCCAATAATGACATGAATGAGCTTTATTGTCTTCGGTGCCATGACAAAATGGGTATTCCAATTTGTGGTGCTTGTCGTAGACCAATAGAAGAACGAGTTGTTACTGCTCTTGGTAAACATTGGCATGTGGAGGTAAGAATAATTGAAAGTTTACGTATCGTCTTTTGTAAGGGTAGAGTAAAGGCGGGTCTGTAATTGGCGCATCTGGTCAACCAATAGAATTGCTCGATTTTTGAAAACGCGAGACGCGCCAAATATATTCCCGCGGAAGGGGGATATGGTATTGTAGCAATAAATAAGGTAAGTAAAGGTAATTTTCTTATTATCTAATTAATTTAAATTTCAATATTTAATAATAATTTTTACTTGACAGCATTTTGTATGTGCCAAATGTGAAAAACCATTCTTTGGCCATCGCCATTACGAAAAGAAAGGTTTAGCTTATTGTGAAACTCATTACCACCAATTATTTGGTAATCTTTGCTTTGTATGCAATCAAGTCATTGCTGGAGATGGTAAGACTATTTTTTCTCAACCTAATTTTTTTTATATTATAATCTTTTTAGTTTTTACTGCATTAAACAAAGCTTGGTGTGTTCATCACTTTGCTTGTTCCATTTGTGATCAGAAAATGAATCAAAAAACAAAGTTCTATGAGTTTGATTTAAAACCAGCTTGCAAGAAATGTTACGAGAAGCTTCCTTTAGAATTTCGTAGGAGATTGAGACGCCAACATGAAGCCACACCTAAGAAGATGACACCAACTTAAAGGGGATTGAATTTGAGCCCTTTTTTATTTTTTTTAACACTTTTATATCTCCCTAAAAAAATTTGCGATGTTTTGTAAAATAATTAGCTTGGGAGTGCCTTAGATAAAAAATAATTTTACTGAACCACAAAGTAATGACATTTTTTTTTTTATTTAATTGAGTATGATATACAGGTTGTTTCAAAATATATGTCCCAAGTTTTATTGAATGTGTAGTTGGATGCATTAATTATTTGTACCCTTACGCTTTGTATAGGGGTTATGTTTCTTTTAATTTGCTTGGTCTAGATTTCTAATATTCTATATCCATTATTAATTTTAGTTTTAGCTTTGCACTGCCATAATATAAGTAATTTAAGTTTTTTTATTTAAAGCCGTCGTTTATTAATTGTAAGTACCTACAGCGGAATATTTATCTTCATGATTATTACTACCGTCTTCCATATAAATAATTATTGAACATAAATATTAATTTACAACGATTTTTTAAAATAAATTTATTAATTTGAATAATAATTATAAAAAAATGCCTTATTAGAAAACTAAACGTTAATCTAAATTGAAATGTTAGGTTAGATGCAATTTTTAATTTTTGCATGTATGTAATATTCGTTACTTTTATTTTGTTCAATCTTCTTGCTAAGATTACAAGAATTGTGTAGCACAATCATTAATTTTCTAATTAATATATATTTGTATGTTTAGTATTGCATAATATGTTAGAATCTTAGTCAAAAAAAAAGTTTGATATTAAAACTAATGTTTTAATTTGTAAAATAATTTAACGGTGCTTTTTTAATGGATGTCTGCAGTTGAGGAAGGAGTTGGTTATAACTTATAAGAGTAATTAAAGTTTTGTGCCTTTGTAACATATAAGTATAGCTTTTAGGTACGAATTTTGTATTTTTACGTTAATAATGAGCAGACATCCATGATTTTAATATAAAGTATATAATAGCAATTTGTATTTGTTAATAAAAACATAGACAAAAATTGCTATTTGTATATAATATGTTAGTAGTTTTAACATTTTGTAGAAACTTCTATTTTTAATAAAATTATTAATTGTTACTAAAATGCAAGTGTAACATTTACTATTTACTATAATAAATTATTAAAGGGATTTGAATTAATAAAGTAAGTAGATTAGTCCAAAATAATAAACTATGCAGAGCTACAACCAGGGTTGATCTATATGGTCCAAAGGTAAACATGGCTGTCTTTGGGGATCTGCTTGTGGGTTTAAATGAAGGTTTAAACCCTCGAGCAGGGTTTAAACTAATACTAGGTTTTTTCATAATCAAACAGAGGTTTCCTGGCGGTTGAAATTCTTCCAGTACGTAAAGATTACCAATGGTGGTTTGTTCATAGGGGTGCTGGGGGACGTATCCGACCAGAGACCACAAAGAAACCTCAATTTTTAATATTAAACATTAAAAATATAACATTCTTTAAAATAGTATGTAACTACTCCAAATACACAAGAGTAATATGCAACCTGGTCCCATTTTCGATACCTACCACAGCCCTGAGCAGCTTCCAATCGATTCCCTATTTTGGACTGGCTATTCTCCGCTGTTTGTCTTCATTCCAAAGTTTTGCCGTAGTAGGTATATGTTCCTATGCTCTTTCATAGCCTCCTGCTCGGTTTCACCCATTAACTCGCGATCCTTTCTATCAGGTGGTGTAGGTACTTTTTCAGGTTGATATTCTGTCTGTTACCTAAATATATTTTCAGCATTATACGCAGGACTTATGTTTTATCCGTCTGGGTTCCGGATAAAGAATAGGCCCAGGGAATCCCCTGCCTGTTGTAAAAGGCGACTATTTGGGGCAATTGTCCTTTTCCTATTTACCTGTTTCCTACCTAGCTTACTCTCCCTCATCAATTTACGTCTTTGATTTTTTTGTAGGTCAACGCCGTGATGGGGGTTGTTGGAGACGATGAGGGGGGACGTTTAGGTCTTATCCCTTTGTATTTGGTGTAAAAATTTCAAAACCACGGCTTCCTTATTTTTTTAAGAAATAAATTCCTAAAATTTAAACATTTTTTTAACGCGTCTAGATTAGATTCAAGTTCGAAACTTTTTAGAGGGTGTTTGGGAATAGGGGTAGTATTAGGATTTGATGGACTTGTTGGTCTTATCCCTTCGTACCTATTTGCTGTAAAAATTACAAAACCATGGCTTCCATATTTATTGAAAAATAAATTCCGAAAGTTTAAATATTTTTTTAACGCGTCTAGATTAGATTCAAGTTCAAAAATTTGTAGAGGGTGTTTGGGAATAGGGATAGTATTAGGATTTGCAGGACGTTTAGGTCTTACCCCTTTGTATTTTTTGTAAAAATTTCAAAACCACGGCTTGCTTATTTTTTTGAGAAATAAATTCCTAAAATGTAAACATTTTTTTAAGGCGTCGAGATTAGATTCAAGTTCAAAAATTTGTAGAAGGTGTTTAGGAATACGGGTAGTTTTAGGATTTGATGGACTTGTAGGTCTTGCCCCTTCGAATTTGCTATAAAAATTTCAAAAACATGGCTTCCATATTTTTTGAAAAATAAATTCCTAAAATGTAAACTTTTTTTAACGCGTCTAGATTAGATTGAAGTTCAAAAATTTGTAGAAGGTGTTTGGGAATAGGGGTAGTATTAGGATTTGCAGGACTTTTAGGTCTTACCCCTTTGTATTTTCTGTAAAAATTTCAAACCCACGGCTTCCTTATTTTTTTACGAAATACCTAAAATTTAATCATTTTTTAACGCGTCTAGATTAGATTAAAGTTCGAAAATTTGTTGGTGGGTGTTTCGGAATAGGGGTAGTATTAGGATTTGCAGGACTTTTAGGTCATTTCCCTTCGTATTAACTGTACCTAAAAGTTTGGTCATTTTGACCCAAATATATTACCACAATGGAACCAGTTTGTTTCGTTACGACGTTTTCGATTGATACATATAGACTAGTAATCCAAACGTTCTGTCCATTTTTTATACTTACACATTACCATTATTCGAATTCTTTGGAAAACTATAAAAGAACATGGAAAAACTACAATTTTAACATCATTACGTTATCGCACCATAAGATCTTCAATATTTAATCGTTAAGAATTTTTTACTGGAAAATCGAAGCTTTTAATGTAAGCGTTACTGTCACGCAAATTTATTTTTATCAGAGACAGTCATCAGTAATTTATTACTGTTACATGTTAGTGGCATAGATTGATTAACCTACCGCAATGTTGAATCCGAAAAGCGTTTATTCTGTTTTAGCACCTATGTTTTACACTTTTAAAATATTTGGTTTGGCACC
Organism: Hemicrepidius hirtus; assembly: GCA_963082805.1. Taxonomy (NCBI): domain Eukaryota; kingdom Metazoa; phylum Arthropoda; class Insecta; order Coleoptera; family Elateridae; genus Hemicrepidius; species Hemicrepidius hirtus. Next base: position 53,736,810 of record OY720159.1, on the reverse strand, counting down.
TTTTAAAATAACCAACGAATGTTATCAAAAATCAAAAATAAATTTAAGTTGGAGTTTAATTTTCATGTCTTCTACATTTATTTACAATATGAATAGTTTATGTAACAAAGGGATAGCTGCTACTTCATTTTTAACAGCAATCCCTGATATAGTTAGTTCTTCTTTAAGTCCAATAAGTATGTTTTTGTACGTCTTGTTTGGATGTATTTTTCATAACAAGGTAATTTTAATTAAAAAAGTTTTATTTACATTTTTGAAAATACTGTTTTCTTTTAGATTATTAATGCACTTCAAGATATAAACACGTTTGATAAAGAAATGAGTGATTCTCTTTGCTTAAATCTTAATCAAGAATATAAAAAAAGCAAAAACTACGTAATTTTAGGTCTTCTTGGAGTACTTATTTATACAATGCTATTATTTTCCATAAGTTTAATGATTATGGAGGAAATTATTTCAATCCTGGAATTACAAAACTTTTTTTTATTTACAATGCCTATGATAGTTAATGCTTTTGTAAATGTACAATTTTCTGCTATTATTTTATGTTTGAAACAACGATTTCGATGGTTAAACCAAAGAATAGCAACAATTTCCAAGGAATCTCCAAAGGGAAAAGAAATCACACCACTGTAGGTATTTTAGAATTAAACACCATGGGTTTATTTCGTGGTGCTTTATTGGTTTTACAATCAAGTATCTTACGACCTTCGTTATTCCCAAATCAAGTCCTGCAAATCCTAATACTACCCCTATTCCCAAACACCCTCTGCAAATTTTTGAACTTGAATCTAATCTAGACGCGTTAAAAATTTTTTAAATTTTAGGAATTTATTTTTCAAAAAATATGGAAGCCACGTTTTTGAAATTTTTATAGAAAATACGAAGGGATAATACGTACAAGTCCTGCAAATCCTAATACTACCCCTATTCCCAAACACCCTTGACAAATTTTTGAACTTGAATCTAATCTAGACGCGTTAGAAAAATGTTTACATTTTAGGAATTTATTTTTCAAAAAATATGGAAGCCATGTTTTTGAAATTTTTATAGCGAATACAAAGGGATAAGACCCAAAAGTCCTGCAAATCCTAATACTACCCCTATTCCCAAACACCCTTGGGAAATTTTTGAACTTGAATCTAATCTAGACGCGTTAAAGAAATGTTTAAATTTTAGGAATTTATTTTTCAAAAAATATGGAAGCCATGTTTTTGAAATTTTTACAGAAAATACGAAGGGATAAGACGTACAAGTCCTGCAAATCCTAATACTACCTCTATTGCCAAACACCCTCTACTAATTTTTGAACTTTAATTTAATCTAGACGCGTTAAAAAAATGTTTAAATTTTAGGAATTTATTTTTCAAAAAATATGGAAGCCATGTTTTTGAAATTTTTACAGCGAATACAAAGGGATAAGACCCAAAAGTCCTGCAAATCCTAATACTACCCCTATTCCCAAACACCCTTGGGAAATTTTTGAACTTGAATCTAATCTAGACGCGTTAAAGAAATGTTTAAATTTTAGGAATTTATTTTTCAAAAAATATGGAAGCCATGTTTTTGAAATTTTTACAGAAAATACGAAGGGATAAGACGTACAAGTCCTGCAAATCCTAATACTACCTCTATTGCCAAACACCCTCTACTAATTTTTGAACTTTAATTTAATCTAGGCGCGTTAAAAAAATGTTTAAATTTTAGGAATTTATTTTTCAAAAAATATGGAAGCCATGTTTTTGAAATTTTTACAGCGAATACAAAGGGATAAGATCTAAAAGTCCTGCAAATCCTAATACTACCCCTATTGCCAAACACCCTCTACAAATGTTTGAACTTTAATCTAATCTTGACGCGTTAAAAAAATGTTTAAACTTTAGGAATTTATTTTTAAAAAAATATGAAAGCTATGTTTTTGAAATTTTTTCAGCAATTACGAAGGGATAAGACGAACAAGTCCTGAAAATCCTAATACTACCCCTATTCCCAAACACCCTCTACAAATTTATGAGTTTGCAGCAACACTTTTTAGATATTTACTAATTTTATTTTGTTTCAGAAACGAATCCAAGAATATTTCGCAAATTTTTGAAAAAATACGAGTTAATCATAATATACTATGCATGATCAGTAAAGAACTCAATAAATGTTATTCGGTGCAATTACTTTTTATAGTGATTAGAAGTTTTGTAACATTAATTACAGGATTATTTTATTGTGGACGATTTTTAATATTTCATGTCGTTTTTTCAACGGAATATGCATTATACAATATAATTCAGTTAACTTTAGCTATGATGGAACTTATCGTTGTAGCAGTTGCTTGTTCGAGTACATCATCAGAGGTAGAGGTGTATTTTTCTGATGCCAGTGATTAATTTTAAAACATTTCAGGCTCATAAAACAGGAGGTCTTGTACACAATACGATGAAGTTTTCTAAAGAATGCAAGAAAGAGATGAAACTTCAGGTAAAAAGGAGAAATTCCATTTTTCTAAACTTACGCAAACGCGACCTTACAAAAATTCCCAAAAAGGATAATCGGGAGATCTAGCGGGCCACACCATGATCTCGCTCTTTTAATCTAAAAGTATCCTTTATTGTAATTCGTCTAATTTTATGTTAATTTTATAGATTTCCTTCTTTTCTCTTCAACTTCTTCATCAAAATGTAAAATTCACAGCTTGTAAATTGTTTGTAATCAACGAACACTTGCTGCTTACCGTAAGTTATTTTTTTCTTTATTTCTAATAAATATTCGTCGTTCTATAATTTTAGATTGTTGCTGCAATTTCTACGTATTTGGTTTTGGTTATACAATTTCAAATTCAAGACTATAAGTTGTGGATTGCTGCAAGGAATCTAACTGAAGCTTAAACCGGAAGTTTATTTTTTGTTGTTTTAGTTCTAGTTTATTATAAAAAGTAATCGTTCGATTTTGATTTCCTGCTAACATTTTAACCGACCTTTAATTTGAGGTGTCACAATAAAGGGCATATGTAGTGCCTTTTAAGTTTTTCATGATGGGTTAGATGAGAGTAGAGGTGGTAGGGTTAGATGACAGTAGAGGGGTTGGTGTGAGTCTCCTTACGCCTTAGAAAAATGATTTTTCCGTTTTTTCATTATTTCATGTAGTTCATGAGATGTTTTTAAATAAACACCCTGTATACCCCAAAATAATCAATCACTACTAAAGGGTCTAAACATGGAAGGTCCTGGCCCTTCTAACGCGTCAATGCTAGATACACTGCACCGCCAGAATCTATTTAAAAAAAATATAATATAGGCAATGTGCTTTATTTTAAGACTTCTTGATTATAATTTCCGGTGTCCGACGACTCCAGGGATTTAAAGGGCGACCTTTAAAAAATCAAACTGAATTTTTCTTATAATCATTACAAACACAAATTAATTCCTGACAGAGTAATTCGAAAAACGATTTTCTAAAGTTTTATTATTTTTGTCTAAATTAAGTCCCAATAACTATGGGTTCGAATTTCATAGGGGGTGGAATTTTTTTTCTCCCTTTAAATCTGTCCCGTCCAGGGGGGGGGGGTGTTGCGCATGTTGAATAGGGGGAGAGGATATGGTTGAGTGCCTCCCATAAGTGTAGGTTTAAAAAAAATAATAAATATTCACAGCTGGATAAACAATCTGTTTAAATATAATTTGGATAATAAAGTAAAAAAAAAATGAGTTCTAAATTTAGTGCCGATTGTTACTTAATCATTTATCATATGACCTATATTAGTTGTTTATTTTGAATTATTATAAATGAACAGATATTTGCATTCAATTATTGACGCAAAAAAAACGTCCTTTAAAACAAAACAAAAAATCGTTAAGATTACGAAATCATGGGCGTACATACAGAGTGATCTAAAATAAACCTTCTTCATGCTAAAGAATTTGTTAAAGTCATGTGTTTATAAATTAAATTGTGCAAATTGTAATTCCGTCTATACATAGGTCAAACAATTAGAAATTTCAATGTTAGACACAAAGAATAAATACAAGTTCATTTATTTTCTCCCTTAATTGTTTTAGAGCTAAACTGTTTTTAAGTTTTTTGTAGAAAAAGAAATTCTGAATCGAAATCTTCTATTTTGTATTTTAGTTTTACAGAAAAAAATTTGTAAAAGTTGGCTTCTGAATTTAAAAATCGCGCGCTTTATTTAAAAGAATGTCTGCTAGATTAATGAATTAAAGGATATTAAAAGAATGATCTTGTGTTTTTGTGTATACATTTATTTACAGTTTATGATCAAACATAAAAGAAAAGTCTAGGCAACTTGACTTGTTCTTGACTTTGACAGTTCTGAATTTTAAAAAAGCGCGCGATTTTCAAATTTGGACCCTCAATTTTTGAAATTTTTTTTAATGTAAAACTAAAATACATAACTAAAAGAACATCCCGGGTCAATATTTTTTCTCTGTATAAAGCTTAAAAAGTTATCTCTAAAATAATTATGGAAGAAAATAAAAGAAATTAAAACGTTTGCATTGAAAAGTGTAATTCCTATAATAATTTTTTTTTGTATTCTACACACTAGTAGTAAAAAAATTTACAAATGAGAATAAATATAATTTACCACCAATAGCCATGCCATAAAATCTGTGCAAAGGTCATTTATTGTACAAATAATAGGATAAGATAACTTATGCGTTTTAACAATCAGATTCACATTTTCTAAAGGTCAAACATGTAACAACCGCATTGTTACTTAGTCATAATTATACTAATTAGAAAAAAATTTACCCAAAACCCTAAAAACAGTCAATACAGAAAAGAAAGTTATGAAATCGACGTGGGCATAAAAGAAAAAGTAGAAGTCATTAACGTTCATGTGAAAGAGAGGAAAGGTTTTAACTTCATTGTGTAATTGTAAGTAGTACGGTGTAGTACCTACGCGTTTGCCACTTTATTATTATCAAAGCGATGATAAGGATAAGTCCTGTTCTATGTTCAAATACGGGTTCATTGTTGAAAACAGTATACAAGAGTGTAGTGTGGAGATAGGTGCAGGTGTTTTTTGGTGGTGGTAGTGATACGAATTTGAAATTTTGTGTTAATGTGAGGAATTTTCTATTTGGTAAGTCATTTTGGGTTCTTTTTATGCAAAATGTATTTTTATACAAAAACGGAGACATTGGGACAATGGAGACATTTATTTCAGTCTGTACCTACACGATTGTTTTTAGAATAAGAGGACAAAAAAAAATCGAATTAGGGTATTGGGAAGTTGCAATAAACACCCTGTATATTAAAAAATTGAACCATAAACTTTGCTATTAGGACAGAAAAAATATAGAACTACAAATTTTGTTAATTTTCCAAAAGAAAGTTAAACAACTCCCTAAAGAAACTTAAAAACTTCGGTAGAACAGAAGTTTTTGTGGGATTTTTCAATGGAATGCGCCCCCCCACCCAAGGGTAATAGAAAATTATTTTAAAATACTGTAGTCTTTTAAACCGTAAGGTAAATCTAAGAAATTTTCAATGGTATCATAAAAACAAGGTCACACCTAAATATTTTGTCTAGTGAAGTGAGTTTAAATTTTATTCGATTTTCTTCAATACATTTTTTGGGAAGGGTTAGATTAATCCCACTCTATTGACTAGCCAATTTGTTTGTTGACCTCTGCAGCTGTTAGTATAGTTCAATACAAAATCGTATTTAATTGCAAAATAATTAAATTTAAAATTTTAATTTTAATTTGTGTTGGTTCGAATCCCCACTAGGGTTAACTTTTTTTTTTAACTTTTGTATTATTTTAATTTTTTTTCATGCATTTACTGTACATTTCTCTATAATATTTTACACCCCTATTCTGTTTCACGAACGACGCGTTAGCTAACAACAATCGTTGGCGATTCTCGTATAACTCCTAGAGCGAAAAATCGTTGAAACCCCGACAATCGTTGCTAAAAGATTCGCTAACGATTTTACTAACCTTCTCACTAATACTGAGTAATGGCACGTTTTAAGTTGTTTATTCACTTCAAGGCTAACATAAAAACAACTTGAAGATCTAGCTTCTAGCAAAACAATAAGAATTACAGTTTTTTCCCAAAAATAAATACCTCAAGGTTTATTGACTCTGTACACCCCATTACATCTGTTAGGTTTCATGTAATAAATTCAACATCCTCATAGTATTTTTTTTTAGGAAACCTTAAAAGCATTCATGACACATCGATGATTTTTTTATAGAGTTCAGGAAACCAAGGAAAAACTTATCGACTGTTATTTTTATTAATCATACCAAGTTCATTGTTTTAATGTAAATACAAAGTTCAAAAATCAAAGGAGATTCATAAATGCCCGGCTTAGTTTTTTATTCGGTTAAGTCATCGCTGTATGCAGAGTGCGTAGGTTTTAGGTAACACTCTTAGATTATTATAATAAAAAAAATTATTTTTGGCACTTTTTTACGATTAGTGGATGTTACAATCATTTAACTACCCCACTTTTATTTTGGTTTAAAAACTGCCAAACGTTTTGTGCATAAATGGTGGAGGCGCCTCTTCCTAGTCAACCCAAATATTATCAGGTAATTCCTCTCTGCTTTCCATTCGTGAAAAAATACTACTTTATGCACTTGTTACATAAATATCCATTAGTTACTACCCACCTATTATAACATTTTACCGTTTTTTGTAACGGTCTGGGTATCGCACCCCGAAGAATAAATAAATTTCCTTGATTACGCGCGCCGCTTCAAAAAATCAGCTCATCTATAATTTTATGTAAACTTTTGACTCTAATTATATTAAATTATGAAAATTCACAGCTGTTTATAATAAATTATAACAAGGACAGGATATTATCTGATATATTAAATAAATATTACTACAGCAAAACAGAGCGGCGTAGATTTCATAAATAACTGGGTTCATTTATAAACTGAAATAAATTTTGTTCCAGTTTAAAAGTATTCCCTATTTCTGGTATTAATTAAGAATGAACGCTTTAGTTGAAAAAATTATAGGCCTCGTCGTGCTTAAAATTAAATTATAGACACATAATTAACAGGTACGGGCTTAATTAGCATGTTTGATTGAAAATTTCCCCATTACTTCCTTTACAAATTCTATTGTCTTGTCAATAACAGTTTACGTACATGTTCTTAAAATAGAAATTTATATAAAAATAACTGCGTATAGTCTAGAAAATAATTGTCAATGCAGGTTGTGCCTGGATTGTCAGGGGTTCAATTTGCGCCGATTCACAATAGCGTCGCTATAATCTATACAAAGGTGATTCTAAATCAAACACCGTAATTTATACAGTAGATGAGTAGATAGTTTGTCCAAAAGTAAGATATTTTTTTTAATAAACTGTTTAGCACAACCTCGTTATTTCTGATATACAGGGTGTAGCATATTTAAAAAAATTATTTGTAAATATTTCAGAATTGAAGCTAGATTTTCAAATGAAATTTTATGGAGGGGTTTTACTAGTATAGACCAAGTATTATGAAAATTGTTGTCATGATAGAATAACCAGTGGCGGAGTTACGGGGTGGGTAGGTCCTCTTTTCAAAAAAACGTACCTTACGCTATTGGAAAAATTTAATTTCTTTACAAGATTTAAATTTAAAATTAAATTTAGAAAATAAAAGTTCTCTTGCCTTTTTGTCGTTGAATTATCTGTTTTCAAGATAATTAATGTTTAGTTTGTAAATGTGTGGGTCATTGTTTGAGATCGCATACCACAGATTTACGAAATGATCGTAGATTTTTTCGTAAACAGATCATTTTATGACAAAAATGCAAGAGTACTTTTATTTTCTAAATTGAATTCTAACTCAGAACTTTGAAAAAAAATCCAATGGCGTAACGTATGTTGTTTTAAAAAGGGGTCTACCAACCATATAACTCCGCCACTGGTTAAGTGCCCAAAAACTTTTAGTTCTTCAAGTTATATTTAAATTTTCAAATAACTCTAATTGCAAATAAATTAAAATAAATGTTGGATCTAGTTTTCGCATTTTTTCTTTCGCTTTGACTTTCACCATAGCACTCATTATTTTTACTTTCTCTAGTTAAAAAAAATTATCCTCAACCACAAATATTACATAATAAAAATATCAATTTTATTGATATTAACAAGTTTTTTTTTATCTTTGTATCAAATTTAGGTCACTTTAATTATTTTTGTTCATATCTCATCTGAACTTTAATCAATCTTTTGTTCATAGTTCAACATATTTCTAAAATATTTGTAGATTCCGTGCACTTTCAGTTAAAATTTAATATCACAAGTGAGTTCTATTAAAATAAAAAAATAATACACGTAAGAAAGGAGAATCACTTGAAGAAAGTATTACTTGATTAGATTTAACAAGATTTATATCGAATTTTTTACGTGGGTTAAAAAATTTATTAATTCAAAGTGGCAACAACGACTTGTTATGAATTTCGTGCCTGCCATCGTTCTCATAGTTCATATACGGTTAATTAAGAGCAATTAAACTATGACAAACTGTTAAGGTGGAATATTTTATAAGACTAACAAAGTTTAATTGGGGTACTTATTTAATTTTAATATACAGGGTGATTTCTCTTGTCGCAATAGGTTACCCTACCTTGAATATTAAATTTCTTTACAAGATTTAAATAGAAAATTCAATTTAGAAAACAAAAGTACTCTTGAATTTTTGTCGTAAAATTATCGGTTTTAGAGATAATCCACGATTAGTTTTGTGGTGTGTGATTTCATACATAACCGACACATTTACAAACTAAACCTGAATTATCTCGAAAACCGATAACTCAACGACAAAAGTACAAGAGTACTTTTATTTTTAAAATTAAATTTTAAATTCAAACCTTGCAAAAAAATTAAATTTTATTAGTGGTGTAACCTAAGTTCCATTAAGTCGCTGTCTAACATCCTAGTTTTATTGCTCCCATTAATTTCGCCGTTCATCGGGAAGCTCCTAGTACACATTATATATTACAAAAATTCAGCAATCTAACAGCTTTTACCCAATTATTAATTAGTACAAATTTTTTTCCCTTTAATTTTCAGAAAAAATGAAGTTTCCACTAGAATTATTATTAGTAATTTTAATTACATTAAGTTTTGTGATAACCCAAGAAGAGATTGAAGAAAAAGTAGAAGTTGAACTACAGTTAGCAGATTTTGATTTAGCGGACGCTTATGATGAAATTTCAGACGCTACCAAAAAAGCACTTTTGGGACAAGGATTTGATGATAAGGTATTTATTTTTATTTATATTTTCTTAGGACTGTTTGAGAAAAGTGAAACAAATAAAAATGTGAAGGGCTAGAAAAATAATAATTCCACATGGGAGGTAATGTCACGACCTGATATTTTTTCTCTTTTTAATATTCATGCTTTCATATTTCTGTCTCTTTATAATTTTTTAATATTATCTAAAAGTCACTTCAACTAAAGACTGTAAAGCAAGGAAGGTAACAAAAAAATATTTATTGGGAACATAAACAACTTGCATGCATATCGCCCAAACATTTTATAGTAGTATAAATAAATCCTTCTACAAACACTAATTCCTAATTGCATAGGACGATAAACAAAAAAAAAGTACAAATATTTATTTTTCTTCAATACACAGGTTTTATTAGAACAAGACCGTGCTGAATTAATGCGTAGACAAACTGAAAATAATCGCGAATTTGAAGGAGACGTTCCATACGACCTAGAACGAAATTGGACGCTTTTAACGAAAACGGGAGATGTTTTACTTCCAGAAGATGATTACACAGCGGTATAAAAATGATTTTTATAATCAGTTAAGCAAATGTTTATTTTTTTTAAATTATTATAGTTGGTTTTTTTCCATAATGCCAATGAAGAGATTGCCATTCAAGCTCCAGTACCTTGTCCAGATGGTAATTCAAGTAACTGTACCATTACAAAACAAGGTAAGTCAACGATAATTATTTCCTACCCCCTCTAACATAAAATCGAACATTTATTAATTTAGTTAGAAAGTTTTCATACTCAATTTATTAATTTATCTTAACATACTTTTTTCACAATTAGTCGAAATTATGAATTTTTTTTGTTAATTTAAGCGCTTTGAGAAAAAATTGTAAGTAGTACAACAATTTTTTTGCTTTGTAGAATTCCTGAATATTCTTGCAAATAACAGAAGTTCAAATTATCTTAACGAAACATGGAGTGCTTGGCAAGAAAATCTTTCTGCAAACAAACCACAATTTAGCCCAATTCTTCAGTTGGTTAACAAAGCTTTCCTTCCTAACGAACAACATAACGCAAGGTCTTATTGGGAAATGTTATCCGAATATCAGGAAGGATATACAAAAGCTCAAGTGCTTTGGGAAGAAGTTCGACCACTTTACAAAAAATTACACGAATTTGTAAAAGTTAGACTCGATCAGTATTATAATGTTACCCAAAATGAATCAACAATTCCTGTGTATTTACTTGGTAAGTGAATTTTCCAAAAAAAAAATCAAAATATTTATTAAACAGTTTTTCAGGATCTGAATTTGGTACTGATTGGAGCAATATTGCTGACATTGTCTTACCACATCCTTATCTTTATGATGAAGTACTAACGGAATTAAAATATCATGTAAGTAAAAATATATACGTGGGACAGGCGTAGCGCAGAGGTAGAGTCGAGATATTCTGTTGCTGCTGGTTCTGTCCATGGGTGTTCGCCTTAGATTAAGTGTTACTATATGGAGGAATCTACTATGAAAAAAGGTAATTTTATGAAAATTTTAGAGTGTAAGGGATGTGTACCAATTAGCAGAAAGTACAATAAAAAAGATGGGTTTTAATAATTTGGGAAAACTCTTTTGGAACAGAAGCAATTTTAATTTTTCGTCTTGTGGACCTCACGTGTTCACTAATTGTGGCCAACGTTTTACCGAGTAAGTCATTGTTTAAATTTTTACTGTTAAGATATTATGAAACTTTTTAATTTTCAGGATAATTACATGTAAAAAATTAGGTTGGACTGAATACCTCGACATCCATGAAGCAGCAATAAACGTAGCCCTAAGAAATAAAGATTTTACTTCATTACCACGTCAACAAGTTCGATTTTCTGCAGTAGATGAAGCTCTCCAAGGGTTAGGTTCATTACTTGCTATAAGTAATCTTCCTGCTTATGATTTTATACCAAAAAATGCTTTTAAAGACGAACAAGACACTTTTGTTCGTAAAAACACAGCTTTGTTACTTACTGCGTTAAGATTTTTACCAAAACTTCCATATTATTTACTTGCGGATACTTTAAGATTGGAAGAGTTGGAGTTCACGTATGGAAACTTCACTGAAAAATGGTGGGACCAAAGGTTGGTATTTTGAATCAATATTTTTGCGCCCTTGTGCCAAAAACCGTGAATTATTCTTCCTTGATCTATAGATAAGATTTTTGGAAGAGATGGAGTCTTTCCTATTGTAACTATTATATTTTCAACATGTTCTGGTAATTTACAGGAACGAAATGCAAGGGGTACGAGGTGACACAAACTTAGAACCAGATTTCTTAGGGGATCCTTCTATTACTTCAAACAAACCCCATCTAAGGTAAAATATTATTTTCATCAAACTTCATAAAATTAACTTTAATGATTATTTTTAGTAAATTTTTGGGGGTTTTTCTACAATTCCAACTCTTGGATTATTACCAAAAATTTTTCTCCAATGAAAATGGCACCTTAGCTAATTTTATTGGAAACGATGAGAACTTTATGTAAGTTTAAAACAATTTTTGATCATTACTAACTTCTATAATATTTTTCCGAAATTTTAGATCTTTTGTTAATGACAGACCCACTAAAGATTGGTTAAATTTAGTTTCCTTCCATTATGGGTTTGATGAAATTTCTTCTGTTGCACTTTTAGAATATTTTAAACCTTTAGAAGAATATCTTGATAGCGCTCCTTTAAAACAAGTAAAAATTGTTACTACACCTAAACCAAGACCTACGAAGCCTGCACCAACAAAACCCACACCTAAAAGATTAAAACCCAGCAAAAAAGGATCTAAGTTAACATTAGCAAACTTAACAATCCCCTTCTTGCAAAATGATGGGGGCCATAAAGAAGTAAAGAGAGTTCAAGTAAAAGCTCCAATTGAAAGTGTTTCAGAAGCGCCGGTTCCGCAGAAAGCTTCTTCTGAAAAACTTTATGTGCTTTTGGGAATTGCCGGTGCTGTTTGTGGGGGATTTTTAATATTAATTGTAGTAAGGAGGATTAAGAAGAAGAGAAGAACCAATAATAGAAGATTTCAAACGTAAAATTTGTTTAATTTTAAGTTGTCGATATTTATTGTTAGTTAGTTTTTTTTTAATTTGTCTTGTTGGTTAAAAAAAAAAGTAAAGGCCCATTCATATAGGCGCGATTTTTTCTTTTTGTTTTCAATGTTTAAATTTGAATTTACCGCCAAATTTAATCAATAGATGGGTTGACACACAAACGCGTATCGTCATTTAGTGCCAACCAATAGAATGCGTCGTTTTCAAAAATCGAGTAATCTATTGGTTGATGCTAAAACAATACGTTAAGTTTGGCGGTAAATTCAAATTTGAACAATGACAACAAAAAGAAAAAATCGCGTCCGTATGAGTGGGCCTTTAAGGCAGTTGTTTTACCTCCTGTGTAGGTTTTGTACTGAAAAAATAATTTATAGAGTTTTCTTTCAGTGAAGCAACTGAAAATATAGTTCCTAAACTTTTGTTTTTTTTTCTATTTAATTTAATTTATCCCATCAAGGCGGTTTCACATGGCAAGCGTTTCCGCGCACCCGCGTTCTTGCGTTCGGATATCGACCAATAAGAAGACAGCGTATTGACCTTGAAACGCAGGATTTTCAATTCCTGTGTTCTTATTGGTGGAAATCCGAAGGCAACAACGCGGGTGCGCGAAAACGCTTGCCATGTGAAACCGCCTTCAGTTGATCCTTTAGAAACTCTTTTCTAGAACCAAATTCGTATGAAGAAATGCAATGAACTTTTTGTTTGATTTATGTATCACACTGTAGATTTTTTTTTAATTTGAACAATCAAATAAAAATTATTTATGTAAGATTATGTAAATACTAATTTATTACTTCATTGTTTTGAGTAAAATTGCAACATTTAGGTCAGATGCGTGCACCAGAGAGAACATCTATGGTAAACTATATGGGACGCTTCGCCGCAGCTCACGCACAGTGGCCCATTTGCCGCAGACGTTTATCCACGAGGCACTGTTGTTTTTGTTTCCGTATACACATTTGTAATTTAACTTTGTTTATTTAAATTTTAGAAACATTTACATCATTAGTCTCTACTTCTATTTTACAAAACATTTATAGCAACTTCAACTACCCCTTATCATGCTCCTAATTTTTTTCTTAAATTAGTATCTTAGGGTTAATTACAATTACTGGAAGGAACTATTTTTCTAAGGCCTGATGTGATATTTTAATAAATTAAGTAAATTAGAATAATATTTAAAGATTAACAATTTGTGGATGAAAATCCGTATGACGATGAGTCGACACGTGTTCGCTCCCTCGTTGTAAGGGTTTGTAATTCAGGAATCGCAAAATGGTGTTTAATAATTTTAATATCACGAATGATTTCTTACTTATTACTATTATTTAAGATATCTTCGAAGTCTATACTTATTTTTGGAACTTCCACTAAATCATCGTCTGCTTTATCTAGTACTATATTTCCAGTAGTTCCCCTTGAGGTTCCAGGAGCTCTGAATATCTCTTCGGCACTATCTTCTTCATCAGAATCTTCTACAAAAAAATTAGAGTAATTTATCGATAATTTAAGGAAAAAAGAGTAGAAGAAGGCGAAGTTGAAATGGTGGAGATCTTAGACATGTTACGAGAATGGATAGTGCAGGGGATAACAATAAGAAGGTTTTGGACAGGAAAATCAAGGACGATAACTTAAGGAACAGGGGGTTGAAATTCTTCCAGGTAAAAAATTCCCAGTTAAGGTGTAGCACAATGGGCCATAGCAGACTTAAATGCAATGAGGTGCTAGGGATCCGTATGCCGAGACCCTGGCCCATTCCAATCAATCAATCAAGTTTTTATAGTGAATGTAGAATTGGTTTCGCACCATAGAGATTTCAATGCTAAAATCTTTAAGGACCTAAATTTATTTCCCCCCACCTCATTATTTTAGAGCGCGATTTTTAAATTTAGACGCTCATTTTTGCAATTGTTTTCTTTCTTGAATACTAAAATACAAAACTAATAAGAACATCCCGATTTAGTTTTTTTTTCTTTACAAAAAAACTTTTGAACATAATTTACCTCTAAAATAATTAGAGGAGAAAATAATAAATGAACATACTAAAGATTTATTTTTGAAATCTCTATGGTGCCTAACTCTGTGTAATAAAATTGCAATAAAAAAATTTAAATTTATACCTAAAAGACCTTGCAATCGATGTCTCCTTTTTAATTTGTAAGCTATATAGATTGCTCCTGCTATGATCATGAGGGACAAGACTATTACGACAGTTCTGAAGTAATACACCTGAAAATAAAATAAAGGAAAGTTATTATCGTCTCTTGGACAAGGGCGGATCTATAGAGATATTTTGTGGGGAAGGGGGGAAATAATTCGAGAGGTAGGTAGGTACAACATTTTGTGTAATAATGTTAATACAACACCAAACCTTTCATTTTCAATTTTTTTTGTATGCGCAACCTTTGGGGTGGGGGTAAAATTGCCCTTGTTACCCCCTTGTAGATCCGCGCTGGCTCTTGGGGATGAAGCTCCCCATCACATTTGGGCATGTTATAGTCATTGAAAGTGCCGCTTGATACTAAACCATAAATAACTAACAAACTGTTAATGTCCGCTTATTGCTTAGTGTGATCTTGACTATTTCGGGATTTTTCAGGGAGCGCGGGAAATTCAAAATTAAACATTATTTACAAAATGGTTTTATTCAAGTATTGTTGCCGTGGGGGCTTCCCCGTTTATATTTCTGTCTTAAATTTTAATTACCTACCCCTGGATCATGATCATCAATATTTTCCCAGTCTTTGTCGATTACGATCATTCGAACTGACCGTATGTTTATGTCATCATTTTTAACTCCTCGGGATACACAATGATATATTCCTTCTTCATCGCTTGATACTTCCTAAAAGTTAAAAATAATTTTTTAATTTTTATAAAAATTAAAATGGTAATTGGTATTAATTTAGATCAGTCTTTCATTTTTGATCTCCGTGTATTATTATTTACTCGACGTTCACGTATTTCGTTTACTGGCACCCACGAATACTAAAGTCCATTTGGTATCAGTTAAATTTTTTTTTTAGAAAGGATTTATTTACAAAGAAAAAATAAAAAAAAATTTACTTACTCGAATAATTAAACTTCCAGATAAAATTTCGTATCCATATTTAAACGCATCATATTTGTTTCCGGGTCCAACAACAATATCATCTTTAGCAAGTTGCCAAAATAAAAAAAAATGATCCCTATCATTACTATGGCACAAAAGGATAGCAGTTTTTCCAAAATCCACTTGTTGAGTTTTCACTATTACCGTATCATTTTCAAGATTTGCAGTCACTTCACTAAGTTCGGTTTGTCCAGTACAATTTTGAGCGCACGTTAAAATTAGCCCGTAGACAATTAAACGCATAATTATCCGCATTTTCTTTTTGCAATAGTCTAGTCAAGCCTTACAAATACTGAGTGATATTGGAATGGATGAACTTGTAATTATTTCTGAAGGATCAGGAAGCGTAAAGTTTCGCGTGCGAAACGACACGATGTCTTGTGATCTTCAGACGCCCGTTGCGTGCGTCGCGACGTCCAACGTCATTTTGTTTATATTTTTAACGGCCTGTCGTAATTCAGTGCACATTGGTGAAATATTTTGCACTTGTGCCAAATGGACACGTTAAGAACTAATAATAGACTTTTAAATTACTACAAGTAAGTTCATGGAAAAGGATTAACTACAGTCGGATTTAAATAAAATCGTCAATCTTCTAGAAAATATTCACTAAATAGAATTAAGAATTTTTGTCCCATGCTTTTTTTTGTTTAGTTTTAGTTAAAGAACTCAAAAACAATTTGAAAAATTACAGACCATCCTTGGTTTAGTAATTACCGCCACACCGTGAGCCGGGTTTGAACCCACAATCACAGGATACAAAGTCAGATAGGTCGAGTTTTGGACCATCAAGACGGTTTATCCATTTGTTTGGTAAATAGACTTTACGTAGGTATACCTACCATTATCTTTTTCCACTGTTTTATCCGTCTGGGTTCCCGATGAAGAGTAGACCCAGGGAACCCCCTGCCTGTCGTAAAAGGCGACTATTTGGGGCGCTTGTCCTATATTTCTCCTGTTTATCCCAACATTGTCTTATGATACATGTGGTGATCTGACATCCTACGCTGGATTAACCTAAATATTGTATCTGTTGTATCCGTCTGGATTCCGGATGAAGAATTGGCCTAGGGAATCCCCCCACTGTCAATCCTGTCGTTCGCATAATCATCTCGCTTCCGTTTCCTAAGTAAAAGAAAATTCCTTTCCCAAATCTCCTCTGATTAGGTAGGTAGGTGAAACATTGGCCACAGTGGAAGAAAAAACACACAGGAGGACTTCTACTGTTGTTTGAGTATCAAAGCATGTAAGGGGAAACCCAAGGATTTCTAATCAAGGTGACAATTTTTTCATATCTGCCGCCATAAAATATATAACCCGGGTATTCCTAGTGTGCTGCCATCTGGTGCTATTGAAAATAATTATTGTAGTTTCTTCCACGCAGTGTAGATGGCGCATTTATATTAAAAAAAAAGGAGAGGTGCAACATATGTCCCATGTAATTTGGCGGCAAATTCAAATTTAACCAAAGAAACAGAAAATCTTGTAAACTTCGGCTGTTTGCAAGAGATTAGAGGGCGACGAGGGACATTACTTTTTTTGTCCGTGACCATACAGTCTGAGAATTCAGGTTTCTATAAAGCCATGTGTACAGTTGAGTAATAAAAACACAAACAAATGTCAAAACTATTTTATTTATTTTAATTGATTAAAATACATCACAGTTATGCCGAAGAAAAAACATAAAAGGATTTAAGTCATAGATACTAACAAAATAAAAAAATGATGTTGAACATTTGTTCATTCATTTCTTAAATCTGTTAACGGATTTGTGTTGATGAAGATTGCATTATAATCTTACATTATTAAGTAGAACAACCCTTAATTTTATGCAATAACTTATTTTCCAGAGCATGCGGATTAATAAACAAAGATTCACATTGCCGTCGTTTCATGGTAAGAACCCATTCCTTTCCAGTGTAAGTGAATAATGAAATGTAATTAACATTAATAACATACAAAATGATTATTAACAATGAAAATAAAGTTTAAATTCTTATGTAATTCGTTTACTTACACTGGGGAGGGTAATTACATTTTTTTTAGGAATTTAGAGTATTTACATAAAATTCAATATTAAACCTTCTGGTTTTAAATTGTAACTTTTAACAAAGCTTAACTTTAACTTAATAATAAGATTATAGATAAAACAGACAAATAAAATCGTAATATGGTAGAACAAAACAACTAAAGCAATAATTCTTAAAAACTCTTTAAAAAAATACATGGTAACTACAAAATTAGTTAAAATGCAAAATAAGTCAGCCTTCAATTCTTTGAAAGACGAGTGCCTCTGCCTCTACTCATTGGCCTCCTAAAAAGATCATTAGCGTCATATATGGTTCAATTTTTTAAATTGTAATTAGTGCCAAAACAAACCCTTATAAACTCAAGTATGAGAAAATTAACTTACATAGGAGGACGAGGTCGGCCCAATTCTGGAAATTCAGTTGCAGCAAAGGGATCTACAGGAGCTACTCTAGAGTTACGGTTGGCACCCCAAGCTCCAGTAATATTAGGAGCAGCATGTTGAGTACGGGAAGCAGCATTGCTATATCCATTAGTACGGCGAATTGCTCCTGTGCTTATCGCCGGGGGTGCATTATCTTCTGGTACAGAATTTTGTATTTCAGGCTCTGGCTCATTTCCATTTTCATTTTCATCTTGGACTCGACTGCGACTTACTTTAGGAATAGTCACAGTTTTAGAGTCCTGCTTTACTTTAGCTAATAAGTTTGAGACATCAAACGGGTCAACATCTACGATTTCAGACCTATTCTGAATTCCTTCACTGGCACCCATAGGACGACGGCCTGTAGCCTACAAAATCATTGCAAATGTTAGATGTATAATAATGGAATTAGTACTTAATAAGTACCTCTGGTCCGGTGTTGGTTGGTTCACAAACTGTACGTTGATTTAGAAGTTCTTGCATCCTTTGACGCTCTTCCATTCTAAAATTACGCCTCACTACTTGGGACTGAGTTTGCACGACATTATTTCGAAGTATTGGATTATTTTGGCAATACAGCTCTGGATTATAAGTTGGGCGAGCTGGTTGCTATAAAAAAATACTTTAAAAAAATGTTTTTTATTTTATAATTTTTTTCTTACATCGTCCCAATTTTCACTCGGTTCGATATTCGTTTGAGGTAATAAATATTTATCGGGGTTGGACTCTTCCGTTGAATGCATGAACTTATCGAGGTTTCCGCGATCATTGCAAATTTCGTGGTGATACTAAAACCAATTATTTTTCTTGTGTTTCTCTTTTAAAATGTGTTTGTAACTTACGGCTAACTCAGGCTCCGGCACTTGATGGGTCGAATTATAAATACATGTTCCTTTCTTTGCATCTGGATGGTTCCGTCTGCATTTGACCAAGTGCGATTGCATGCGATAATGTAATAATACATGCGATGGTTCATATGGGCATATTATGCGACGCTCCGTATCTCCTCTGCACACAAGCAAGCAAAGTTTTGATTCACATTTATTTTTCGAACATATGTTTCAGAAGTAATTACTTATTTGTATATAGGGTTTACCGTATTTAGTTTGGTTTAAAGTGTAACAAACATTTTAATAAAAATAATCTTAACAATAAATAATCTACATAGATTTTATAATTATTTCTACTTACACTGTGGCCATCATTTTGAAAAAAGGTTAAAATCCGTTAAAATAGGTCAGAAATGTTCGCTGTCGCCTAACTTGCTGCTACGTGGAAAATTTACAAATAAAAAATTGTTTGCTGTCAAACAAATAGAAAGAAAAGGGAAACAATACGAATTTTGATAACAGCAAGTGGTTACAAGTGTTTGCACAGGATGATGGCAATATATGGCCAGTATAAAAATGGCTGACTACAAAGCTGCGCAAAGCTGCAATAAAGAAGGGGTACGACGTACGAGGTACGACCAAGAGACGTCGAGACTAAACACCGCAGCGCGCAGCTTCTACCGTTTCTACATCGGTTCAAAATTTAAAATAGGCGCCGAGTACTGGGGGGCTGAGGGGCTCAAGCCTCCTCGAAATTAATCAGGGAGGACTTAGCCTCTCTCCTGGAAATCTAGTCAAACCCCAATAAAGAAAAGTAGGGGGTTGGCCGAAATAATTTCTGTATGGAATTGATTTTTAATTTTTTGTGCAGTGCAGGAATCATCACATACACATACTTTCTAAGTTGGGGGTGAGAAAAAAGTCCAAAAAAATGGGGGAAGACTACTTATAGCCTTCCTTCTTTTTTTGGACATTTTTGTCACCGCTTCAGATCTGGTTAGGATTTTCCCAGAATGTTATTTGGAGGGTGTACCTACACTTGGAAAATATGCGTCAAACTTCCCCCATCCCTCTCCACTGCTCTCCACTTGGCGAGCAAAGTTTCAGAAATGGATTTTTTCTGAAAAGGGACTCCTATGGAAGATGTAGTATTTAAAAAAATTACCGCTGATTCGTAATTAACGCGTTTTAGTGAGAACCAATAGAAAGGCTCGATTTATGAAAATCCTACAATTCTATTGGTTCTCGCAAGTCCACGTGGATTAGCGCGTTTTGATGAGAACCAATAGAAAGGCTCCATTTTTGAAAATGCTACAATTTCTATTGGTTCTCGCAAGTCCACGTGGACTAGCGCGTTTTGATGAGAACTAATAGAAAGGCTCAGTTTTTGAAAATGCTACAATTCTATTGGTTCTCGCAAGTCCACGTGGACTAGCGCGTTTTGATGAGAACAAATAGAAAGGCTCAGTTTTTGAAAATGCTACAATTCTATTGGTTCTCGCAAGTCCACGTGGACTAGCGCGTTTTGATGAGAACAAATAGAAAGGCTCAGTTTTTGAAAATGCTACAATTCTATTGGTTCTCGCAAGTCCACGTGGACTAGCGCGTTTTGATGAGAACCAATAGAAAGGCTCCATTTTTGAAAATGCTACAATTTCTATTGGTTCTCGCAAGTCGTAAGAAGAAGATTTAGGGAAAATACATAAGCGCCCGTAGTCTCGTAAAGACACCTTCCTGATGTATTGACGTAAATTGTTTTTTTCTGAATGCATTTGAAGTAACACTAACAAATCCCTAATTTCAACTCCCAATGAAAAAGTTAGGTATCAAGGGGGCTATATTTAATTTTCCAATGGAATTTTATATGTTTAACCCATACTTTTCAGAATAATACGTTTGCATGGAAAAATAATGGCCTAAACAACATAAAATAATAGAAAGAGTACTTTACTGTTTTGGGGTCTAGGTGTGTTCCAGTAAAATATTTATAATCTTAGGTTTGATGGTCAATAAAAGGGTTTTTTGAAGGAAATAAATACAATCTGGGCCTCAGTAATGATATCTGGTGAATCCCTAATTGCATCAAGCATAATTAGTGGAGTAAATCATTATTTAGGTAGTATAAAAGAATTGCTTTTTTAAACCCCAGGTTGTTTTTTTTACATAGTAATGATTTTTATTAAAGAAAATCCTGTAAGATGTATTTAATTAAGCGTCTTGCCCTAAAAGTAATTTTTTAAACTTAAAATCGCTTTGAAAACAATTGATATTGGAAATATCACACATAAGCGGACAATAACGAATAATAGAATTGTACAAACTTTTCCATATGCTTATTATTGCCGCTTCGTTTTGATCTTGGCAGGGATTTTTACTTAAAATGCTGTCCTTGTTATCGATAACAATTTTGAATTTGCGTGCTTAGTGGGAGAGTGTGAGTACGTATTGCACCTAGAATTTAGTTTGTGTAGTGATCTCGTGCAACGAAGAAGTGCAATTGATCCAGAAATTAATTTTTATTGACTAGGTGTGTATTATTTGTTTTAATTTATGAAAATGTTTGATTAAATTGAGATATAAAAATAAAGAATTAACATTTTCAAACAAAATATTAATTAATATTTTTTATTTTACAGTTGAAGGATCAGAAACAGCCCCCTCACACCCAAAGATAAGAAATTAAGCAATGAAAACTTCTTTAAGGGTAAGTTTCAATTCTTTTTATTTTCAAACCGTTCAAACCTTAAAACAATTTTTACTTTTCGTGTTTTTACTAATCGGGTATCGAAGTCAGTAGCAAAATTTTTAATTTTGTC
This sequence comes from Hemicrepidius hirtus, assembly GCA_963082805.1. NCBI lineage: Eukaryota > Metazoa > Arthropoda > Insecta > Coleoptera > Elateridae > Hemicrepidius > Hemicrepidius hirtus. The sequence goes on along the minus strand of OY720159.1, from coordinate 53,715,308 downwards.
AAGCCTTATTTATTACAACTCCATATCAAAAATTACGTCTGATTTAATTACAACATATATTTTTTGTAAAATGTTTAATCATTATACAAAAATTTTCTGCGTAATTTAAATTTCGTAGTGAATCAAGAAAATTTGAGTCATCGTTGCGCAAGACCCATCATGTGTTATGGTGTCTTTGTGGGCGCAGGTAATCAATCGCATACGTGTTCGGTATCCTTATTATTCTTTTGCAAATTCTTTCAAATCATTATCGATAAATTTTATTTTGTGAATACAATTTTTGAATTTACTTTTAACTAAATTAATTATTACTAATAAACAATGAAAAATAAAAAAACTGAATGAAAAATTTCTCTGAGGTTACGCAATTCTTTTTTTTTGTTCATCGGAATAAAATGTTCTTGATTCAAAAAAATTTCTTGTCCTACTGGATTATTTCCCATATCTTTCAAATATTTTCAAACCTAAATTATTGGTAATTTAAAACAAAACATTGTACATAATTGTGTGATGGTATTTTTTTTTTTCAGAAATTTTCATATCTTTGAGTGACTGAAGAAGGGTCAGTGTAGTGTAATGTAGTGCGTAAAATGGGATTCGATCACGGAAATGGGGATTTGGTTTCGTGTGCTTCAGAAGAGGACAACGCACGTCGGTGGAAGCGGATCCAAGGATGAAGTCAACAAAATGTAAGGTAAAAAAACCAATTTTACACACAGCAGTACAGCCAGCAATTAAAACTCACAACGACAATTCACGTAATAAGAACTGTTACCAGAACCGAGAGGATATCCAGCTCCCTTTGAAATATCTCTATTAGGGACTAAATTTAAATTAAAGTCAAAGTTTACAGATTTCAGTGAATTGTTTTACACCCCTTGCGCCTCGCCTTCCCCTCTACCCCGTACTTGAAAATTGTAGTAATATTTTCTTTAGAATCCCCACTTATATCTGGATATTTTCGAAGTTTCGACACACATCGCCTACACTTCATGGCTTTAGAACCATACATTTTTTTGAATTCTTGTAAAAATGATTTTTTTCAGTCAAAATTAGTACACATCGTAACAGTTTTTATTTTATGAATTGATATGCTTTCAAGTAATTCTCGTAATCTCATGTTCGTTTCCGGGAGTGTTTGTGCATCAAGTCTTTCAGCCCTATATTGCTGAGCCACACTATTCCTCAAAATTTAAAAATACAAACCAGGACGAAAATTCAGAATACGTTTCGGAGTTCCCGCGTTCTTTTTTGCGTTACTTTAAAACACTAGCTTTACTGTTGTGCTATATTTTTTTAAAGGACCATTTTATTAAATACAATATGTTGTGGTTTTTACGTACCTCAAAGTACTAAGGGTTTTAAAATTCCAAAACCCAAGCACGAACTAGTCTAAATTTATATTCTGCTTCAATTTACTCCAAATACAGCGTACGTAGAAAATTATTATTGCTATATGATTTTTTTTACCCCATACTTATTTGAAATTAAGATTCCCTTAAGCCCTAATTTTATTTTATTGTGTAACCACACACCACCATATTTTCTGTGTTTACACATTTCTCTACAATATTTTTGTGTTGTGAGGCCCAATCTCTTTCCCTTTCGAGAGCATTTAGTGAGTGAGGGGGTTTTCAATCACATCCCCTCTTTGGTGGCTGATCTTGGTCAGGGAGGCTGCGGTCTAGACTGGCGTTTGGCCGGTGGGTTGGATAATCCCACTCTGTAGCTAGCCCACCCAGGGGCATAGGGCACCATACACTGTCGGTAGCCTTTGATCGATAGCCATGTCGATGACGAGACAAAAAGGCGGTGTATACTACGAAGGTGGCCCACCTTTGGTCACGTCGGGGGCTGGGGGATGTCTTAGCGTATCCTAATTGATCAACCTCGAAATCTATCTAGCTGTTGTGGTTGCAATATTCTCCCTCGCTCTATATATGCTCTCTTTCGTTATCGCTCTACGTACGCAATACCAGAAGGGCTAGATTAATTTTTTCATGAATTAAACGAACAGCCCTGGTAACGCGAACCCCCAATTTTCAACTCTGTTACTCCATATTTATGTTAATGTTATTAATTCAGGTTACATAATAATAATAAATAGTTTACATGTTGCTATTTATTTTTCCCTGGGGTACGTTAAAACTAACGTACGAAATTAAAAATGTTTTCTTCTATTCTGGTTAGTAGAGTTAATTGATTTAAAAAATGGTCCTTCCTTTGTATTTCCGGGTATTTACTGAACTTGATAAGCTCCAAAAAATGTTCATCTGTTTTTGGGTTTTCATTATTTTTTGCTTGCGAGATAAATGAAACCCCCCTCACCCCTGTTTACTAATTTTATGGAAACCCAAAAATAATGCACATTTCCGCTTATCGGGTTCTGCAGGATTCGAGGATTAATTTTTTTTAATTTCTTTTTTCGCGCAATCACTTTCTTGACAGAAAAAAAAATTTAAGCATTATATAATTAATCCTTAAAATCCTGTAAATGTTTGTTTACTAAAAACCATGTTTCTTGTGTACTAAACGTTTCCACTGGGGAGACTTTAGTGAAGCTTTCTGAATTGATTCTGTTACCCTAGAGGAACCACTTTCGGTGTACTAATATTTTCCTTTAATGGAAAATACATTCGTTGCTCTTACTTCAATTTTAAAAATTTGTGTTTCTTCTAGGATGGCAAAGAGGGGGTTGGTTTCATTATGTTTGAGAGATACCTATGCGCTATTCTATCTCAAAATATTTCTTATCAGAAATAGTTTTCCTGCGCCCATTTTGTAATATTTTTAAGAGTTTTTTTTCCAAGCCTTTACCCTTCATATTACATTCTGAAATTTTCCTAAGGAAATCGGAAAGGGTGAAAAAATCTTCTCATTTTTTGGAAAAAAATTTCACCCCTTCAGATCTCGCCCCGATTTTTCCAGAATGTTATTTGGAGGGTATACACTTGGAAATTATGGGGCAAACTTCCCTCACCCCTTCCCACTACTCCACACCTGGCTAGGAAACGTTCAGAATTGGGTTGTTCCAGAAAACTTTCGGAATTTTTTTGGACCAGATGCGAGGGGATGGGGGATGCTTGGCACATATTTTTCAAGTCTTTACCCTTCATATTACATTCTGAAATTTTCCTAAGGAAATCGGAGAGGGTCAAAAAATCTTCGAAAAAAAAAGGAAAGACTATAGTCTTTGCTCATTTTTGGGAAAAAAATTTCACCCCTTCAGATCTCGCCCCGATTTTCCCAGAATGTTATTTGGAGGGTATACACTTGGAAATTATGGGGCAAACTTCCCTCACCCCTTCCCACTGCACCACACCTGACTAGGAAACGTTCACAATTGGGTTGTTCCAGAAAACTTTCGGAATTTTTTTGGACCAGATCGGAGGGGATGGGGGATGTTTGGCACATATTTTTCAAGTCTTTAGGGTTCATATTAAATTCTGAAATTTTCCTAAGGAAATCGGAGAGGGTCAAAAAATCTTCGAAAAAAAAAGGAAAGACTATAGTCTTTGCTCATTTTTGGGAAAAAAATTTCACCCCTTCAGATCTCGCCCCGATTTTCCCAGAATGTTATTTGGAGGGTATACACTTGGAAATTAAGGGGCAAACTTCCCTCACCCCTTCCCACTGCTCCACACCTGGCTAGGAAACGTTCAGAATTGGGTTGTTCCAGAAAACTTTCGGAATTTTTTTGGACCAGATGCGAGGGGATGGGGGATGCTTGGCACATATTTTTCAAGTCTTTACCCTTCATATTAAATTCTGAAATTTTCCTAAGGAAATCGGAGAGGGTCAAAAAATCTTCGAAAAAAAAAGGAAAGACTATAGTCTGCTCATTTTTGGGAAAAAAATTTCACCCCTTCAGATCTCGCCCCGATTTTCCCAGAATGTTATTTGGAGGGTATACACTTGGAATTATGGGGCAAACTTCCCTCACCCCTTCCCACTGCTCCACACCTGGCTAGGAAACGTTCAGAATTGGGTTGTTCCAGAAAACTTTCGGAATTTTTTTGGACCAGATCGGAGGGGTTGGGGGATGTTTGGCACGTATTTTTCAAGTCTTTAGGGTTCATATTAAATTCTGAAATTTTCCTAAGGAAATCGGAGAGGGTCAAAAAATCTTCTAAAAAAAAAGGAAAGACTATAATATAGTCTTTGCTCATTTTTTTGGAAAAAAATTTCACCCCTTCAGATCTCGCCCCGATTTTTCCAGAATGTTATTTGGAGGGTATACACTTGGAAATTATGGGGCAAACTTCCCTCACCCCTTCCCACTGCTCCACACCTGGCTAGGAAACGTTCAGAATTGGGTTGTTCCAGAAAACTTTCGGAATTTTTTTGGACCAGATGCGAGGGGATGGGGGATGCTTGGCACATATTTTTCAAGTCTTTACCCTTCATATTACATTCTGAAATTTTCCTAAGGTAATCGGAGAGGGTCAAAAAATCTTCGAAAAAAAAAGGAAAGACTATAGTCTTTGCTCATTTTTGGGAAAAAAATTTCACCCCTTCAGATCTCGTCCCGATTTTCCCAGAATGTTATTTGGAGGGTATACACTTGGAAATTATGGGGCAAACTTCCCTCACCCCTTCCCACTGCTCCACACCTGGCTAGGAAACGTTCACAATTGGGTTGTTCCAGAAAACTTTCGGAATTTTTTTGGACCAGATCGGAGGGGATGGGGGATGTTTGGCACATATTTTTCAAGTCCTTAGGGTTCATATTAAATTCTGAAATTTTCCTACGGAAATCGGAGAGGGTCAAAAAATCTTCGAAAAAAAAAGGAAAGACAGTCTTTGCTCATTCTTTTGGAAAAAAATTTCACCCCTTCAGATCTCGCCCCGATTTTTCCAGAATGTTATTTGGAGGGTATACACTTGGAAATTATGGGGCAAACTTCCCTCACCCCTTCCCACTGCTCCACACCTGGCTAGGAAACGTTCAGAATTGGGTTGTTCCAGAAAACTTTCGGAATTTTTTTGAACCAGATCGGAGGGGATGGGGGATGTTTGGCACATATTTTTCAAGTCTTTAGGGTTCATATTAAATTCTGAAATTTTCCTACGGAAATCGGAGAGGGTCAAAAAATCTTCGAAAAAAAAAGGAAAGACTATAGTCTTTGCTCATTTTTGGTAAAAAAATTTCACCCCTTCAGATCTCGCCCCGATTTTCCCAGAATGTTATTTGGAGGGTATACACTTGGAAATTATGGGGCAAACTTCCCTCACCCCTTCCCACTGCTCCACACCTGGCTAGGAAACGTTCAGAATTGGGTTGTTCCAGAAAACTTTCGGAATTTTTTTGAACCAGATCGGAGGGGATGGGGGATGTTTGGCACATATTTTTCAAGTCTTTAGGGTTCATATTAAATTCTGAAATTTTCCTAAGGAAATCGGAGAGGGTCAAAAAATCTTCGAAAAAAAAAGGAAAGACTTATAGTCTTTGCTCATTTTTGGGAAAAAAATTTCACCCCTTCAGATCTCCCCCCGATTTTCCCAGAATGTTATTTGGAGGGTATACACTTGGAAATTATGGGGCAAACTTCCCTCACCCCTTCCCACTGCTCCACACCTGGCTAGGAAACGTTCAGAATTGGGTTGTTCCAGAAAACTTTCGGAATTTTTTTGGACCAGATGCGAGGGGATGGGGGATGCTTGGCACATATTTTTCAAGTCTTTACCCTTCATATTACATTCTGAAATTTTCCTAAGGAAATCGGAGAGGGTCAAAAAATCTTCGAAAAAAAAAGGAAAGACTATAGTCTTTGCTCATTTTTTTGGACCAGATGCGAGGGGATGGGGGATGCTTGGCACATATTTTTCAAGTCTTTACCCTTCATATTACATTCTGAAATTTTCCTAAGGAAATCGGAGAGGGTCAAAAAATCTTCGAAAAAAAAAGGAAAGACTATAGTCTTTGCTCATTTTTGGGAAAAAAATTTCACCCCTTCAGATCTCGCCCCGATTTTCCCAGAATGTTATTTGGAGGGTATACACTTGGAAATTATGGGGCAAACTTCCCTCACCCCTTCCCACTGCTCCACACCTGGCTAGGAAACGTTCAGAATTGGGTTGTTCCAGAAAACTTTCGGAATTTTTTTGGACCAGATCGGAGGGGATGGGGGATGTTTGGCACATATTTTTCAAGTCTTTAGGGTTCATATTAAATTCTGAAATTTTCCTAAGGAAATCGGAGAGGGTCAAAAAATCTTCGAAAAAAAAAGGAAAGACTATAGTCTTTGCTCATTTTTGGGAAAAAAATTTCACCCCTTCAGATCTCGCCCCGATTTTCCCAGAATGTTATTTGGAGGGTATACACTTGGAAATTATGGGGCAAACTTCCCTCACCCCTTCCCACTGCTCCACACCTGGCTAGGAAACGTTCAGAATTGGGTTGTTCCAGAAAACTTTCGGAATTTTTTTGGACCAGATCGGAGGGGATGGGGGATGTTTGGCACATATTTTTCAAGTCTTTAGGGTTCATATTAAATTCTGAAATTTTCCTAAGGAAATCGGAGAGGGTCAAAAAATCTTCGAAAAAAAAAGGAAAGACTATAGTCTTTGCTCATTTTTGGGAAAAAAATTTCACCCCTTCAGATCTCGCCCCGATTTTCCCAGAATGTTATTTGGAGGGTATACACTTGGAAATTATGGGGCAAACTTCCCTCACCCCTTCCCACTGCTCCACACCTGGCTAGGAAACGTTCAGAATTGGGTTGTTCCAGAAAACTTTCGGAATTTTTTTGGACCAGATGCGAGGGGATGGGGGATGCTTGGCACATATTTTTCAAGTCTTTACCCTTCATATTACATTCTGAAATTTTCCTAAGGAAATCGGAGAGGGTCAAAAAATCTTCGAAAAAAAAAGGAAAGACTATAGTCTTTGCTCATTTTTGGGAAAAAAATTTCACCCCTTCAGATCTCGCCCCAATTTTCCCAGAATGTTATTTGGAGGGTATACACTTGGAAATTATGGGGCAAACTTCCCTCACCCCTTCCCACTGCTCCACACCTGGCTAGGAAACGTTCACAATTGGGTTGTTCCAGAAAACTTTCGGAATTTTTTTGGACCAGATGCGAGGGGATGGGGGATGCTTGGCACATATTTTTCAAGTCTTTACGGTTCATATTAAATTCTGAAATTTTCCTAAGGAAATCGGAGAGGGTCAAAAAATCTTCGAAAAAAAAGGAAAGACTATAGTCTTTGCTCATTTTTGGGAAAAAAATTTCACCCCTTCAGATCTCGCCCCAATTTTCCCAGAATGTTATTTGGAGGGTATACACTTGGAAATTATGGGGCAAACTTCCCTCACCCCTTCCCACTGCTCCACACCTGGCTAGGAAACGTTCACAATTGGGTTGTTCCAGAAAACTTTCGGAATTTTTTTGGACCAGATCGGAGGGGATGGGGGATGTTTGGCACATATTTTTCAAGTCTTTAGGGTTCATATTAAATTCTGAAATTTTCCTAAGGAAATCGGAGAGGGTCAAAAAATCTTCGAAAAAAAAAGGAAAGACTATAGTCTTTGCTCATTTTTGGGAAAAAAATTTCACCCCTTCAGATCTCGCCCCGATTTTCCCAGAATGTTATTTGGAGGGTATACACTTGGAAATTATGGGGCAAACTTCCCTCACCCCTTCCCACTGCTCCACACCTGGCTAGGAAACGTTCAGAATTGGGTTGTTCCAGAAAACTTTCGGAATTTTTTTGGACCAGATGCGAGGGGATGGGGGATGCTTGGCACATATTTTTCAAGTCTTTACCCTTCATATTACATTCTGAAATTTTCCTAAGGAAATCGGAGAGGGTCAAAAAATCTTCGAAAAAAAAAGGAAAGACTATAGTCTTTGCTCATTTTTGGGAAAAAAATTTCACCCCTTCAGATCTCGCCCCGATTTTCCCAGAATGTTATTTGGAGGGTATACACTTGGAAATTATGGGGCAAACTTCCCTCAAAACTTTCGTAATTTTTTTTGAACAGATCGGAGGGGATGGGGGATGTTTGGCACATATTTTTCAACTCTTTAGGGTTCATATTAAATTCTGAAATTTTCCTAAGGAAATCGGAGAGGGTCAAAAAATCTTCGAAAAAAAAAGGAAAGACTATAGTCTTTGCTCATTTTTGGGAAAAAAATTTCACCCCTTCAGATCTCGCCCCAATTTTCCCAGAATGTTATTTGGAGGGTATACACTTGGAAATTATGGGGCAAACTTCCCTCACCCCTTCCCACTGCTCCACACCTGGCTAGGAAACGTTCAGAATTGGGTTGTTCCAGAAAACTTTCGGAATTTTTTTGGACCAGATCGGAGGGGATGGGGGATGTTTGGCACATATTTTTCAAGACTTTAGGGTTCATATTAAATTCTGAAATTTTCCTAAGGAAATCGGAGAGGGTCAAAAAATCTTCGAAAAAAAAAGGAAAGACTATAGTCTTTGCTCATTTTTGGTAAAAAAATTTCACCCCTTCAGATCTCGCCCAGATTTTCCCAGAATGTTATTTGGAGGGTATAGACTTGGAAATTATGGGGCAAACTTCCCTCACCCCTTCCCACTGCTCCACACCTGGCTAGGAAACGTTCACAATTGGGTTGTTCCAGAAAACTTTCGGAATTTTTGTGGACCAGATCGGAGGGGATGGGGGATGTTTGGCACATATTTTTCAAGTCTTTAGGGTTCATATTAAATTCTGAAATTTTCCTAAGGAAATCGGAGAGGGCCAAAAAATCTTCGAAAAAAAAGGAAAGACTATAGTCTTTGCTCATTTTTGGGAAAAAAATTTCACCCCTTCAGATCTCGCCCCGATTTTCCCAGAATGTTATTTGGAGGGTATACACTTGGAAATTATGGGGCAAACTTCCCTCACCCCTTCCCACTGCTCCACACCTGGCTAGGAAACGTTCAGAATTGGGTTGTTCCAGAAAACTTTCGGAATTTTTTTGGACCAGATCGGAGGGGATGGGGGATGTTTGGCACATATTTTTCAAGTCTTTAGGGTTCATATTAAATTCTGAAATTTTCCTAAGGAAATCGGAGAGGGTCAAAAAATCTTCGAAAAAAAAGGAAAGACTATAGTCTTTGCTCATTTTTGGGAAAAAAATTTCACCCCTTCAGATCTCGCCCCAATTTTCCCAGAATGTTATTTGGAGGGTATACACTTGGAAATTATGGGGCAAACTTCCCTCACCCCTTCCCACTGCTCCACACCTGGCTAGGAAACGTTCAGAATTGGGTTGTTCCAGAAAACTTTCGGAATTTTTTTTGAACAGATCGGAGGGGATGGGGGATGTTTGGCACATATTTTTCAAGTCTTTAGGGTTCATATTAAATTCTGAAATTTTCCTAAGGAAATCGGAGAGGGTCAAAAAATCTTCGAAAAAAAAAGGAAAGACTATAGTCTTTGCTCATTTTTGAGAAAAAAATTTCACCCCTTCAGATCTCGCCCCAATTTTCCCAGAATGTTATTTGGAGGGTATACACTTGGAAATTATGGGGCAAACTTCCCTCACCCCTTCCCACTGCTCCACACCTGGCTAGGAAACGTTCAGAATTGGGTTGTTCCAGAAAACTTTCGGAATTTTTTTGGACCAGATCGGAGGGGATGGGGGATGTTTGGCACATATTTTTCAAGTCTTTAGGGTTCATATTAAATTCTGAAATTTTCCTAAGGAAATCGGAGAGGGTCAAAAAATCTTCGAAAAAAAAAGGAAAGACTATAGTCTTTGCTCATTTTTGGGAAAAAAATTTCACCCCTTCAGATCTCGCCCCGATTTTCCCAGAATGTTATTTGGAGGTTATACACTTGGAAATTATGGGGCAAACTTCCCTCACCCCTTCCCACTGCTCCACACCTGGCTAGGAAACGTTCAGAATTGGGTTGTTCCAGAAAACTTTCGGAATTTTTTTGGACCAGATCGGAGGGGATGGGGGATGTTTGGCACATATTTTTCAAGACTTTAGGGTTCATATTAAATTCTGAAATTTTCCTAAGGAAATCGGAGAGGGTCAAAAAATCTTCGAAAAAAAAAGGAAAGACTTCTTTGCTCATTTTTGGTAAAAAAATTTCACCCCTTCAGATCTCGCCCCGATTTTCCCAGAATGTTATTTGGAGGGTATACACTTGGAAATTATGGGGCAAACTTCCCTCACCCCTTCCCACTGCTCCACACCTGGCTAGGAAACGTTCAGAATTGGGTTGTTCCAGAAAACTTTCGGAATTTTTTTGGACCAGATGCGAGGGGATGGGGGATGCTTGGCACATATTTTTCAAGTCTTTACCCTTCATATTACATTCTGAAATTTTCCTAAGGAAATCGGAGAGGGTCAAAAAATCTTCGAAAAAAAAAGGAAAGACTATAGTCTTTGCTCATTTTTGGGAAAAAAATTTCACCCCTTCAGATCTCGCCCCGATTTTCCCAGAATGTTATTTGGAGGGTATACACTTGGAAATTATGGGGCAAACTTCCCTCACCCCTTCCCACTGCTCCACACCTGGCTAGGAAACGTTCACAATTGGGTTGTTCCAGAAAACTTTCGGAATTTTTTTGGACCAGATCGGAGGGGATGGGGGATGTTTGGCACATATTTTTCAAGTCTTTAGGGTTCATATTAAATTCTGAAATTTTCCTAAGGAAATCGGAGAGGGTCAAAAAATCTTCGAAAAAAAAAGGAAAGACTATAGTCTTTGCTCATTTTTGGGAAAAAAATTTCACCCCTTCAGATCTCGCCCCGATTTTCCCAGAATGTTATTTGGAGGGTATAGACTTGGAAATTATGGGGCAAACTTCCCTCACCCCTTCCCACTGCTCCACACCTGGCTAGGAAACGTTCAGAATTGGGTTGTTCCAGAAAACTTTCGGAATTTTTTTGGACCAGATGCGAGGGGATGGGGGATGCTTGGCACATATTTTTCAAGTCTTTACCCTTCATATTACATTCTGAAATTTTCCTAAGGAAATCGGAGAGGGTCAAAAAATCTTCGAAAAAAAAAGGAAAGACTATAGTCTTTGCTCATTTTTGGGAAAAAAATTTCACCCCTTCAGATCTCGCCCCGATTTTCCCAGAATGTTATTTGGAGGGTATACACTTGGAAATTATGGGGCAAACTTCCCTCACCCCTTCCCACTGCTCCACACCTGGCTAGGAAACGTTCAGAATTGGGTTGTTCCAGAAAACTTTCGGAATTTTTTTGGACCAGATCGGAGGGGATGGGGGATGTTTGGCACATATTTTTCAAGTCTTTAGGGTTCATATTAAATTCTGAAATTTTCCTAAGGAAATCGGAGAGGGTCAAAAAATCTTCGAAAAAAAAAGGAAAGACTATAGTCTTTGCTCATTTTTGGGAAAAAAATTTCACCCCTTCAGATCTCGCCCCGATTTTCCCAGAATGTTATTTGGAGGGTATACACTTGGAAATTATGGGGCAAACTTCCCTCACCCCTTCCCACTGCTCCACACCTGGCTAGGAAACGTTCAGAATTGGGTTGTTCCAGAAAACTTTCGGAATTTTTTTGGACCAGATCGGAGGGGATGGGGGATGTTTGGCACTTATTTTTCAAGTCTTTAGGGTTCATATTAAATTCTGAAATTTTCCTAAGGTAATCGGAGAGGGTCAAAAAATCTTCGAAAAAAAAAGGAAAGACTATAGTCTTTGCTCATTTTTGGGAAAAAAATTTCACCCCTTCAGATCTCGCCCCGATTTTCCCAGAATGTTATTTGGAGGGTATAGACTTGGAAATTATGGGGCAAACTTCCCTCACCCCTTCCCACTGCTCCACACCTGGCTAGGAAACGTTCAGAATTGGGTTGTTCCAGAAAACTTTCGGAATTTTTTTGGACCAGATGCGAGGGGATGGGGGATGCTTGGCACATATTTTTCAAGTCTTTACCCTTCATATTACATTCTGAAATTTTCCTAAGGAAATCGGAGAGGGTCAAAAAATCTTCGAAAAAAAAAGGAAAGACTATAGTCTTTGCTCATTTTTGGGAAAAAAATTTCACCCCTTCAGATCTCGCCCCGATTTTCCCAGAATGTTATTTGGAGGGTATACACTTGGAAATTATGGGGCAAACTTCCCTCACCCCTTCCCACTGCTCCACACCTGGCTAGGAAACGTTCACAATTGGGTTGTTCCAGAAAACTTTCGTAATTTTTTTGGACCAGATCGGAGGGGATGGGGGATGTTTGGCACATATTTTTCAAGTCTTTAGGGTTCATATTAAATTCTGAAATTTTCCTAAGGAAATCGGAGAGGGTCAAAAAATCTTCGAAAAAAAAGGAAAGACTATAGTCTTTGCTCATTTTTGGGAAAAAAATTTCACCCCTTCAGATCTCGCCCCAATTTTCCCAGAATGTTATTTGGAGGGTATACACTTGGAAATTATGGGGCAAACTTCCCTCACCCCTTCCCACTGCTCCACACCTGGCTAGGAAACGTTCAGAATTGGGTTGTTCCAGAAAACTTTCGGAATTTTTTTGGACCAGATCGGAGGGGATGGGGGATGTTTAGCACATATTTTTCAAGACTTTAGGGTTCATATTAAATTCTGAAATTTTCCTAAGGAAATCGGAGAGGGTCAAAAAATCTTCGAAAAAAAAAGGAAAGACTATAGTCTTTGCTCATTTTTGGTAAAAAAATTTCACCCCTTCAGATCTCGCCCCGATTTTCCCAGAATGTTATTTGGAGGGTATACACTTGGAAATTATGGGGCAAACTTCCCTCACCCCTTCCCACTGCTCCACACCTGGCTAGGAAACGTTCACAATTGGGTTGTTCCAGAAAACTTTCGGAATTTTTTTGGACCAGATCGGAGGGGATGGGGGATGTTTGGCACATATTTTTCAAGTCTTTAGGGTTCATATTAAATTCTGAAATTTTCCTAAGGAAATCGGAGAGGGTCAAAAAATCTTCAAAAAAAAAAGGAAAGACTATAGTCTTTGCTCATTTTTGGGAAAAAAATTTCACCCCTTCAGATCTCGCCCCGATTTTCCCAGAATGTTATTTGGAGGGTATACACTTGGAAATTATGGGGCAAACTTCCCTCACCCCTTCCCACTGCTCCACACCTGGCTAGGAAACGTTCAGAATTGGGTTGTTCCAGAAAACTTTCGGAATTTTTTTGGACCAGATGCGAGGGGATGGGGGATGCTTGGCACATATTTTTCAAGTCTTTACGGTTCATATTAAATTCTGAAATTTTCCTAAGGAAATCGGAGAGGGTCAAAAAATCTTCGAAAAAAAAGGAAAGACTATAGTCTTTGCTCATTTTTGGGAAAAAAATTTCACCCCTTCAGATCTCGCCCCAATTTTCCCAGAATGTTATTTGGAGGGTATACACTTGGAAATTATGGGGCAAACTTCCCTCACCCCTTCCCACTGCCCCACACCTGGCTAGGAAACGTTCAGAATTGGGTTGTTCCAGAAAACTTTCGGAATTTTTTTGGACCAGATCGGAGGGGATGGGGGATGTTTGGCACATATTTTTCAAGTCTTTAGGGTTCATATTAAATTCTGAAATTTTCCTAAGGAAATCGGAGAGGGTCAAAAAATCTTCGAAAAAAAAAGGAAAGACTATAGTCTTTGCTCATTTTTGGGAAAAAAATTTCACCCCTTCAGATCTCGCCCCGATTTTCCCAGAATGTTATTTGGAGGGTATACACTTGGAAATTATGGGGCAAACTTCCCTCACCCCTTCCCACTGCTCCACACCTGGCTAGGAAACGTTCACAATTGGGTTGTTCCAGAAAACTTTCGGAATTTTTTTGGACCAGATCGGAGGGGATGGGGGATGTTTGGCACATATTTTTCAAGTCTTTAGGGTTCATATTAAATTCTGAAATTTTCCTAAGGAAATCGGAGAGGGTCAAAAAATCTTCGAAAAAAAAGGAAAGACTATAGTCTTTGCTCATTTTTGGGAAAAAAATTTCACCCCTTCAGATCTCGCCCCAATTTTCCCAGAATGTTATTTGGAGGGTATACACTTGGAAATTATGGGGCAAACTTCCCTCACCCCTTCCCACTGCTCCACACCTGGCTAGGAAACGTTCAGAATTGGGTTGTTCCAGAAAACTTTCGGAATTTTTTTGGACCAGATCGGAGGGGATGGGGGATGTTTGGCACATATTTTTCAAGTCTTTAGGGTTCATATTAAATTCTGAAATTTTCCTAAGGAAATCGGAGAGGGTCAAAAAATCTTCGAAAAAAAAGGAAAGACTATAGTCTTTGCTCATTTTTGGGAAAAAAATTTCACCCCTTCAGATCTCGCCCCAATTTTCCCAGAATGTTATTTGGAGGGTATACACTTGGAAATTATGGGGCAAACTTCCCTCACCCCTTCCCACTGCTCCACACCTGGCTAGGAAACGTTCAGAATTGGGTTGTTCCAGAAAACTTTCGGAATTTTTTTGGACCAGATCGGAGGGGATGGGGGATGTTTGGCACATATTTTTCAAGACTTTAGGGTTCATATTAAATTCTGAAATTTTCCTAAGGAAATCGGAGAGGGTCAAAAAATCTTCGAAAAAAAAAGGAAAGACTATAGTCTTTGCTCATTTTTGGTAAAAAAATTTCACCCCTTCAGATCTCGCCCCGATTTTCCCAGAATGTTATTTGGAGGGTATACACTTGGAAATTATGGGGCAAACTTCCCTCACCCCTTCCCACTGCTCCACACCTGGCTAGGAAACGTTCACAATTGGGTTGTTCCAGAAAACTTTCGGAATTTTTTTGGACCAGATCGGAGGGGATGGGGGATGTTTGGCACATATTTTTCAAGTCTTTAGGGTTCATATTAAATTCTGAAATTTTCCTAAGGAAATCGGAGAGGGTCAAAAAATCTTCGAAAAAAAAAGGAAAGACTATAGTCTTTGCTCATTTTTGGGAAAAAAATTTCACCCCTTCAGATCTCGCCCCGATTTTCCCAGAATGTTATTTGGAGGGTATACACTTGGAAATTATGGGGCAAACTTCCCTCACCCCTTCCCACTGCTCCACACCTGGCTAGGAAACGTTCACAATTGGGTTGTTCCAGAAAACTTTCGGAATTTTTTTGGACCAGATGCGAGGGGATGGGGGATGCTTGGCACATATTTTTCAAGTCTTTAGGGTTCATATTAAATTCTGAAATTTTCCTAAGGAAATCGGAGAGGGTCAAAAAATCTTCGAAAAAAAAAGGAAAGACTATAGTCTTTGCTCATTTTTGGGAAAAAAATTTCACCCCTTCAGATCTCGCCCCAATTTTCCCAGAATGTTATTTGGAGGGTATACACTTGGAAATTATGGGGCAAACTTCCCTCACCCCTTCCCACTGCTCCACACCTGGCTAGGAAACGTTCAGAATTGGGTTGTTCCAGAAAACTTTCGGAATTTTTTTGGACCAGATGCGAGGGGATGGGGGATGCTTGGCACATATTTTTCAAGTCTTTACGGTTCATATTAAATTCTGAAATTTTCCTAAGGAAATCGGAGAGGGTCAAAAAATCTTCGAAAAAAAAGGAAAGACTATAGTCTTTGCTCATTTTTGGGAAAAAAATTTCACCCCTTCAGATCTCGCCCCAATTTTCCCAGAATGTTATTTGGAGGGTATACACTTGGAAATTATGGGGCAAACTTCCCTCACCCCTTCCCACTGCTCCACACCTGGCTAGGAAACGTTCACAATTGGGTTGTTCCAGAAAACTTTCGGAATTTTTTTGGACCAGATCGGAGGGGATGGGGGATGTTTGGCACATATTTTTCAAGTCTTTAGGGTTCATATTAAATTCTGAAATTTTCCTAAGGAAATCGGAGAGGGTCAAAAAATCTTCGAAAAAAAAAGGAAAGACTATAGTCTTTGCTCATTTTTGGGAAAAAAATTTCACCCCTTCAGATCTCGCCCCGATTTTCCCAGAATGTTATTTGGAGGGTATACACTTGGAAATTATGGGGCAAACTTCCCTCACCCCTTCCCACTGCTCCACACCTGGCTAGGAAACGTTCAGAATTGGGTTGTTCCAGAAAACTTTCGGAATTTTTTTGGACCAGATGCGAGGGGATGGGGGATGCTTGGCACATATTTTTCAAGTCTTTACGGTTCATATTAAATTCTGAAATTTTCCTAAGGAAATCGGAGAGGGTCAAAAAATCTTCGAAAAAAAAGGAAAGACTATAGTCTTTGCTCATTTTTGGGAAAAAAATTTCACCCCTTCAGATCTCGCCCCAATTTTCCCAGAATGTTATTTGGAGGGTATACACTTGGAAATTATGGGGCAAACTTCCCTCACCCCTTCCCACTGCTCCACACCTGGCTAGGAAACGTTCACAATTGGGTTGTTCCAGAAAACTTTCGGAATTTTTTTGGACCAGATCGGAGGGGATGGGGGATGTTTGGCACATATTTTTCAAGTCTTTAGGGTTTATATTAAATTCTGAAATTTTCCTAAGGAAATCGGAGAGGGTCAAAAAATCTTCGAAAAAAAAAGGAAAGACTATAGTCTTTGCTCATTTTTGGGAAAAAAATTTCACCCCTTCAGATCTCGCCCCGATTTTCCCAGAATGTTATTTGGAGGGTATACACTTGGAAATTATGGGGCAAACTTCCCTCACCCCTTCCCACTGCTCCACACCTGGCTAGGAAACGTTCACAATTGGGTTGTTCCAGAAAACTTTCGGAATTTTTTTGGACCAGATCGGAGGGGATGGGGGATGTTTGGCACATATTTTTCAAGTCTTTAGGGTTCATATTAAATTCTGAAATTTTCCTAAGGAAATCGGAGAGGGTCAAAAAATCTTCGAAAAAAAAAGGAAAGACTATAGTCTTTGCTCATTTTTGGGAAAAAAATTTCACCCCTTCAGATCTCGCCCCGATTTTCCCAGAATGTTATTTGGAGGGTATAGACTTGGAAATTATGGGGCAAACTTCCCTCACCCCTTCCCACTGCTCCACACCTGGCTAGGAAACGTTCAGAATTGGGTTGTTCCAGAAAACTTTCGGAATTTTTTTGGACCAGATGCGAGGGGATGGGGGATGCTTGGCACATATTTTTCAAGTCTTTACGGTTCATATTAAATTCTGAAATTTTCCTAAGGAAATCGGAGAGGGTCAAAAAATCTTCGAAAAAAAAAGGAAAGACTATAGTCTTTGCTCATTTTTGGGAAAAAAATTTCACCCCTTCAGATCTCGCCCCAATTTTCCCAGAATGTTATTTGGAGGGTATACACTTGGAAATTATGGGGCAAACTTCCCTCACCCCTTCCCACTGCTCCACACCTGGCTAGGAAACGTTCAGAATTGGGTTGTTCCAGAAAACTTTCGTAATTTTTTTTTAACAGATCGGAGGGGATGGGGGATGTTTGGCACATATTTTTCAAGTCTTTAGGGTTCATATTAAATTCTGAAATTTTCCTAAGGAAATCGGAGAGGGTCAAAAAATCTTCGAAAAAAAAGGAAAGACTATAGTCTTTGCTCATTTTTGGGAAAAAAATTTCACCCCTTCAGATCTCGCCCCAATTTTCCCAGAATGTTATTTGGAGGGTATACACTTGGAAATTATGGGGCAAACTTCCCTCACCCCTTCCCACTGCTCCACACCTGGCTAGGAAACGTTCAGAATTGGGTTGTTCCAGAAAACTTTCGGAATTTTTTTGGACCAGATCGGAGGGGATGGGGGATGTTTGGCACATATTTTTCAAGACTTTAGGGTTCATATTAAATTCTGTAATTTTCCTAAGGAAATCGGAGAGGGTCAAAAAATCTTCGAAAAAAAAAGGAAAGACTATAGTCTTTGCTCATTTTTGGTAAAAAAATTTCACCCCTTCAGATCTCGCCCCGATTTTCCCAGAATGTTATTTGGAGGGTATACACTTGGAAATTATGGGGCAAACTTCCCTCACCCCTTCCCGCTGCTCCACACCTGGCTAGGAAACGTTCACAATTGGGTTGTTCCAGAAAACTTTCGGAATTTTTTTGGACCAGATCGGAGGGGATGGGGGATGTTTGGCACATATTTTTCAAGTCTTTAGGGTTCATATTAAATTCTGAAATTTTCCTAAGGAAATCGGAGAGGGTCAAAAAATCTTCGAAAAAAAAAGGAAAGACTATAGTCTTTGCTCATTTTTGGGAAAAAAATTTCACCCCTTCAGATCTCGCCCCGATTTTCCCAGAATGTTATTTGGAGGGTATACACTTGGAAATTATGGGGCAAACTTCCCTCACCCCTTCCCACTGCTCCACACCTGGCTAGGAAACGTTCAGAATTGGGTTGTTCCAGAAAACTTTCGGAATTTTTTTGGACCAGATCGGAGGGGATGGGGGGATGTTTGGCACATATTTTTCAAGTCTTTAGGGTTCATATTAAATTCTGAAATTTTCCTAAGGTAATCGGAGAGGGTCAAAAAATCTTCGAAAAAAAAAGGAAAGACTATAGTCTTTGCTCATTTTTGGGAAAAAAATTTCACCCCTTCAGATCTCGCCCCAATTTTCCCAGAATGTTATTTGGAGGGTATACACTTGGAAATTATGGGGCAAACTTCCCTCACCCCTTCCCACTGCTCCACACCTGGCTAGGAAACGTTCAGAATTGGGTTGTTCCAGAAAACTTTCGGAATTTTTTTGGACCAGATCGGAGGGGATGGGGGATGTTTGGCACATATTTTTCAAGACTTTAGGGTTCATATTAAATTCTGAAATTTTCCTAAGGAAATCGGAGAGGGTCAAAAAATCTTCGAAAAAAAAAGGAAAGACTATAGTCTTTGCTCATTTTTGGTAAAAAAATTTCACCCCTTCAGATCTCGCCCCGATTTTCCCAGAATGTTATTTGGAGGGTATACACTTGGAAATTATGGGGCAAACTTCCCTCACCCCTTCCCGCTGCTCCACACCTGGCTAGGAAACGTTCAGAATTGGGTTGTTCCAGAAAACTTTCGGAATTTTTTTGGACCAGATCGGAGGGGATGGGGGGATGTTTGGCACATATTTTTCAAGTCTTTAGGGTTCATATTAAATTCTGAAATTTTCCTAAGGTAATCGGAGAGGGTCAAAAAATCTTCGAAAAAAAAAGGAAAGACTATAATCTTTGCTCATTTTTGGGAAAAAAATTTCACCCCTTCAGATCTCGCCCCGATTTTCCCAGAATTTTATTTGGAGGGTATAGACTTGGAAATTATGGGGCAAACTTCCCTCACCCCTTCCCACTGCTCCACACCTGGCTAGGAAACGTTCAGAATTGGGTTGTTCCAGAAAACTTTCGGAATTTTTTTGGACCAGATGCGAGGGGATGGGGGATGCTTGGCACATATTTTTCAAGTCTTTACCCTTCATATTACATTCTGAAATTTTCCTAAGGAAATCGGAGAGGGTCAAAAAATCTTCGAAAAAAAAAGGAAAGACTATAGTCTTTGCTCATTTTTGGGAAAAAAATTTCACCCCTTCAGATCTCGCCCCGATTTTCCCAGAATGTTATTTGGAGGGTATACACTTGGAAATTATGGGGCAAACTTCCCTCACCCCTTCCCACTGCTCCACACCTGGCTAGGAAACGTTCACAATTGGGTTGTTCCAGAAAACTTTCGGAATTTTTTTGGACCAGATCGGAGGGGATGGGGGATGTTTGGCACATATTTTTCAAGTCTTTAGGGTTCATATTAAATTCTGAAATTTTCCTAAGGAAATCGGAGAGGGTCAAAAAATCTTCGAAAAAAAAGGGAAAGACTATAGTCTTTGCTCATTTTTGGGAAAAAAATTTCACCCCTTCAGATCTCGCCCCGATTTTCCCAGAATGTTATTTGGAGGGTATACACTTGGAAATTATGGGGCAAACTTCCCTCACCCCTTCCCACTGCTCCACACCTGGCTAGGAAACGTTCACAATTGGGTTGTTCCAGAAAACTTTCGGAATTTTTTTGGACCAGATGCGAGGGGATGGGGGATGCTTGGCACATATTTTTCAAGTATTTACCCTTCATATTACATTCTGAAATTTTCCTAAGGAAATCGGAGAGGGTCAAAAAATCTTCGAAAAAAAAAGGAAAGACTATAGTCTTTGCTCATTTTTGGGAAAAAAATTTCACCCCTTCAGATCTCGCCCCGATTTTCCCAGAATGTTATTTGGAGGGTATACACTTGGAAATTATGGGGCAAACTTCCCTCACCCCTTCCCACTGCTCCACACCTGGCTAGGAAACGTTCACAATTGGGTTGTTCCAGAAAACTTTCGGAATTTTTTTGGACCAGATCGGAGGGGATGGGGGATGTTTGGCACATATTTTTCAAGTCTTTAGGGTTCATATTAAATTCTGAAATTTTCCTAAGGAAATCGGAGAGGGTCAAAAAATCTTCGAAAAAAAAAGGAAAGACTATAGTCTTTGCTCATTTTTGGGAAAAAAATTTCACCCCTTCAGATCTCGCCCCGATTTTCCCAGAATGTTATTTGGAGGGTATACACTTGGAAATTATGGGGCAAACTTCCCTCACCCCTTCCCACTGCTCCACACCTGGCTAGGAAACGTTCACAATTGGGTTGTTCCAGAAAACTTTCGGAATTTTTTTGGACCAGATCGGAGGGGATGGGGGATGTTTGGCACATATTTTTCAAGTCTTTAGGGTTCATATTAAATTCTGAAATTTTCCTAAGGAAATCGGAGAGGGTCAAAAAATCTTCGAAAAAAAAAGGAAAGACTATAGTCTTTGCTCATTTTTGGGAAAAAAATTTCACCCCTTCAGATCTCGCCCCGATTTTCCCAGAATGTTATTTGGAGGGTATACACTTGGAAATTATGGGGCAAACTTCCCTCACCCCTTCCCACTGCTCCACACCTGGCTAGGAAACGTTCACAATTGGGTTGTTCCAGAAAACTTTCGGAATTTTTTTGGACCAGATCGGAGGGGATGGGGGATGTTTGGCACATATTTTTCAAGTCTTTAGGGTTCATATTAAATTCTGAAATT
Source organism: Hemicrepidius hirtus (assembly GCA_963082805.1). Lineage (NCBI taxonomy): Eukaryota > Metazoa > Arthropoda > Insecta > Coleoptera > Elateridae > Hemicrepidius > Hemicrepidius hirtus. The sequence continues at coordinate 53,694,381 of OY720159.1, read as the reverse complement.
TTCCTAAGGAAATCGGAGAGGGTCAAAAAATCTTCGAAAAAAAAAGGAAAGACTATAGTCTTTGCTCATTTTTGGGAAAAAAATTTCACCCCTTCAGATCTCGCCCCGATTTTCCCAGAATGTTATTTGGAGGGTATACACTTGGAAATTATGGGGCAAACTTCCCTCACCCCTTCCCACTGCTCCACACCTGGCTAGGAAACGTTCACAATTGGGTTGTTCCAGAAAACTTTCGGAATTTTTTTGGACCAGATCGGAGGGGATGGGGGATGTTTGGCACATATTTTTCAAGTCTTTAGGGTTCATATTAAATTCTGAAATTTTCCTAAGGAAATCGGAGAGGGTCAAAAAATCTTCGAAAAAAAAAGGAAAGACTATAGTCTTTGCTCATTTTTGGGAAAAAAATTTCACCCCTTCAGATCTCGCCCCGATTTTCCCAGAATGTTATTTGGAGGGTATACACTTGGAAATTATGGGGCAAACTTCCCTCACCCTTTCCCACCTGCTTCGAAACTGTTCAGAAATGATTTTTTTCTGAAAGCTTTCTGAATTTTTTTTGAACAGATGTAAAGGGTTGAGGGATGTTTGGCACATATTTTCCAAGTGGGTCGTCTATAAACCGATGAAAATTAACGGGAAAACCCCACTCCCAGGGGTGCCACTTAGATTTTAAAGTGGAATTGAAATTAAAAAGGCCACTTGCAGATTTACACATTCATTTAAAAACAGCGTGCGCTTATCTTTGGAAAATCTTTCTCTAATACTTTTATTAGTCCTGTAAAGGACTGATTTGTTTGCAGCCCTAAAAAGGACTCTTTTTTTTCCTCAGGACGGACGATCTTCAAGAAGCTACAGGCAGGCTGGAGGACTTCTCTAGTGTTGCACCAAGGAGGAAACTGCAAGAAACATTCTTCTTTACACCCTGTAAACTAAATATAATTGTAAATTGTAATAAATAAAGTTTTTTTTGATTCAGTGTTTCTATTAAGTGACTGCAAACTATGTATGGACTACATTTTTAGTGACTGCAAACTAAGTATGGACTACATTTTTAGTGACTGCAAACTAAGTATGGACTACATTTTTTGGGACTGCAAACTAAGTATGGACTACATTTTTTGGGACTGCAAACTAAGTATGGACTACATTTTTTGGGACTGCAAACTAAGTATGGACTACATTTTTGGGACTGCAAACTACATATGGACTACATTTTTGTGACTGCAAACTACATATGGACTACATTTTTTGACTGCAAACTACATATGGACTACATTTTTTGACTGCAAACTACATATGGACTACATTTTTGACTGCAAACTACATATGGACTACATTTTTTGACTGCAAACTACATATGGACTACATTTTTGTGACTGAAAACTACATATGGACTACATTTTTGCGACTGAAAACTACATATGGACTACATTTTCGGTTTGAAAGGGACTGCGACCAACTGGCGGGTCGAGGATAAGGTGATGGAGGATTATGGTTCTGAAATACAGGGTGTCGAAGTTTCCTTTTATAGGAGGGTGTTACAAGCATGAAGAAATATTGTACAAGTTTTGTCAGGATAGAATAACTGGCGGCATAGTTACGGGGGTAGGTGGTTCCCTTTTTTAAAAACGTAAGTTACGCCAACGACAAATTTAATTTTGTCAGTGGCGTAACGTATAGGGACCTACCCTTCCGCCAACTACGCCGATGGTTAACCTATTGGACAAAACTTGTCACAATTCAACACCCTGTATTTCAGAGACGGGGAGGTCGTGGAATAGTACGTAGAGGAAGTATTCCTCTGGTTGGGAGGCACGGTCTTGTTACTGTGTATTCATAATTTTAAAATTATCCGGAAGCTTTGTTTTTTAAAATGGATATTTTTTGCTTTTTTCGCTTGTGGTAACTTCAATGGTGGATTTGAGACCACCATGCTAGGTAAAAGAAAAAGGTACCTATTTTCGTCTTACCCAGCATGGAGGGTTTCATATCCACTATGGAATTTACCATAAGTGCAAGGACGAAACACTTTAAACTTAAAAAATCAAAACAGACCTAAGCTTTATTATCATCCTCCGGATAATTTTAAATACAAATAAAAACGGTCTCCGAAGCAGAGGAATGCTTTCCCTAAAAATTTTCAGAATTTCAAGCGTAATTTTGTTAAAATCCATAATTATAGAAATATAAATATCAAATAAAATAATAAAATTCCAGTTAAAATCGATATTTTCTTTGATATTTATATTTCTAAAACTCTTTCTATTTTTTGACTACTATGGTATCTTAGTTTTTTCCTTTTATTTACGAGGGGAATCGCCCTCTACGAGTTGTAGATGCATTCTCAGTAAGTATACAGGGTATTAATAAAAAAAAGTTTTTGAAACTTTGCGGACATGATGTAGTACTAACAAAAACATACGTCAAAAAAACCTTCCTAAAGAGATCTACAGGTCCGCCTAAATGTTATCCGATGGGTTGTCGGATTTAAAATTAAAAATTAGCCTTCGATATAAAAAAGGTAGGTACTTTTGCTAAATATCAAAAAATCCATGATTATATAAATAATAAATATTAAATAAAATATCGATTTTAACGTTAAAATCGATATTTTATTTAATATTTATTATTTATATAATCAAAAAATGTATCCGTTTTAGATTGTAATGCATTTTAATTGAAAAATTCTGAAGTGCTGTAATAATTTTTTAAATGCTTTATCGAAAACGGTTACGTTTATAGACAGTTAACACGAGTGAGTGTCTTTGTCTGTAGGAAATTGTGGTAATTAGTAACGGTTTCAAATTACAATTTAAAAAATGCCGCATAAAAAAGTTAGGGAGACAATTAACCACACTTACCGCTCTTAGCGTCCTTAGGAACGATATTTTGATATATTTTTGTAGAAACGTGTTGACATATTTTAATGAATAGGTAGGTACTACGTGTCCTTAAAGGACAGTTTTTTGCCAACACCCTGTATACTTAAGGACCATCGCACCTGTTTACCTTTTACGCTCTTGAATGGGTAGAACGATTATAGGAGGGGTATTTAAAATTACGACCTTTAAGTTAGGAGTAAGCTACCAAACTGATTCTTTGTTGGCAACCACAACTCCAACAATAATAGTAGCACTAATAAAGTAATTAGGAGAAAACTATAAAGAAAAGTTGAACATTCCATTTTTAATATCCGCACTAAGCGAAACTTTACAAGTTGATTAGATTATTATTTATGTCGTTAAACTAAGCAAGAACTATAGTTGAAAGAATGCCCATTGAGTCACCGGTATCTTCTATTACATGCTGTTAGTTTCAAACGAAAACTCCTGGTTAAACTTACTTCAAATAATCAAAGTCAATTTTGGAACGTGAATGCTATGTACACGTTAGGTATTTATCAAAGATGTTTTTGTCACTTTTAATTGTATCAGACATAATGAACAAACAACAAACTTTTGTAACCAGAAGTCTCGTTACATGGAGCATCTCAATGGGTATTACTTCAACTATTCCAGTTAGGAAGCTTTGTTTAAAAGATGCATTAAAGAAAATCTAAAATTCCATTCTCTGCAACAGTAGTTACCGATTTGCTTAGTGTTCCCCTAATTTATTTAAACAATTTTCTTTTACCGTTTATGGTAACCCATTCACAACTTAATGGCCGTAATCATTGGTGGATCACGCAAAACGCAAGAAAACAAATAAAATTTCAATAAAAGTATCTCATAATTAATAGTAATACAATTATAAAGTGTTATTTTATTTCATTCCTAGAAGCCTCCTGGAAGAGTTGTAACCCCATCTTCTTCAAACAGCTGGCCGTGTGTCTCCAAGAAAGCCCTCCAGTTTTCAGGGAAAGGAAGTCTGCTGAATATTTTGCTCCCATCATGTGGACTGATAATTTCTTCAGTTTTCAAGGGGGCGGGACTTTCTCCAGCTGCGACTTTTCCTAATAGAGTTCCTCTTGTACTAGGAGGCTCTGTAACAAAAATCAACACGGGAACAAAACCATTTACCAACAAATGTGTAAATAAAATTTATATTATTATTGAATATAAAAATGTAAATTGTTTGAAATACAGATTAAGCACATACACACTTTTATTTAAATTATATTTCTAGTCTTGAAATTTACAGAAATTGTAATGCACTTTATATTGTATCCTGAATATAGATGCTAGAATTCAATTATGGGGGAAACTTCCCTCAACTCTTCCAACTGGTTCGCAGCTGCTTCGAAAATGTTCAGAAATGATTTTTTTCTGAAAGCTTTCTGAATTTTTTTTGAACAGATGGGAGGGGTTGAGGGATGTTTGGCAGGTATTTTCCAAGTCTCTAGCCTCCATATTACATTCTGGGAATTTTATAAGGAAATCGGAGGGGGTGAGAAAAATGACCAAAAAAAGAAGAAAGACTTTTTTGAATGGGCTTCAAGGACGTAACGATGCACATGGATTTAGTAAAGTTGTAGTATTAGTTTGCGGAACATTACATTCGAATGATGCTTGTGTCGGTGTGTTTGAACAAGTTTTCATGTTAGCAAGAGAACCGCGTCTTCAGAGAATAATTGGAAAATTAAAAACACCGAACTTGATTTAAAAAGTACAAGTGATTTAAAGGCATTACCTTCTTTAGGTGATGGTAATTTAACTTCCGATTTACTAGCTTTACCTGAATCGTAACTTTTGCAGCTCACAAAATAAAAGTATTATTTGAAATATAAAGGTGTCTTATTTAGAAAATAGATACCAACGTGTATGTGTCTGGAAATGTATTATACAGGGTGTTTGAAAACTTCCCACCCCTAATATGTCGGTGCACAAGGCTTTCTAAAGAAATCGCCGAGACACGTCAACAGTATTAGGGAGGGGGACATATTTTGACATATTAGTGACATAACACGTTTCATCCCCCTAAGCCCCAGAGCATCCCCTAAGTTTTTTTTAAATGGCAAGGGGGGTTATGTCATACCTCATTTGAAAGGTCTTCGAAATGCTTACATTTTGGCGCTTTGCTTTTTAAAATCGGTCGATTCGTTTTTGAGATATTAATGGAAACGTGTTTGAGTTAATTAAAACAAAAGGGAGCTTGTAAAACGAAATAAACCTAAAAAGTATTCCTTTTTTTTATTAATAATGTTATTTGTGTCTGATCCCTTTACTGAAAATAAAATGAAAACTGCATTGGTAGGTACTTATTGATAAAGTTGTTATTTGTAATTAATGTTAAAATTAAAATAAAAAAAAAATGTTTTAGACAAATGTTGTAATAGATAGTTTTATGATTTTAAAAAAACTTTATTTTCAAAAATCTATGGGGTGGTTATCAAAATATTGTGATTTGAAATTTTTGATCGCCCGCCATTTTGTTATTTGAAAAAATATAAAATAATTGTAAATACAAATGTTGTAGAGAACCGTAAGCTTATTTTGAAAACCTTTCGTTTTTTGAAATATTCCCTAAAATGAGGGAGTTATTACGATTGTTAAAAAAACAAAAAAACTCCAATAACTACGAACAGGGGCCCCAAATCAAAAATTGGAACTAAAAAAAGTTGATTGTTTTAATGAGTTCTAACCGCTATTTACGGGTGTAACGACTTAATATTAACACCCTGTATAAAAGAACTCTGGATTAAATTGATGCGTAATTTCACTCTGGCAATGGCAATTCTTAAATATTTTTTTGATCAAAATAGATGATTTTTATTATGATATAAACAACCCTTGCATATTTTCAAATCATCCCCCGGCTTCATTTTGAAATTTATACAGCCTTAATATCGCAAAATATTTATAAAATTCAAATTAACCTAACGACCTATCAAACTGACGTTTAATTTCGAATCACATCAATTTATTTTGGAATACGTTCATAATTTCATCTTTGTCTAACATATTACACCGTATTGATAAAAGGGAGATAGATCCATGAAACTGTTACAGAAAAAACATGCCAGTTTTCAGTTAATTTTGTGATTGGTCGAAACCTTCAATGAATTTTATACGTTTTTGCGGAAAATCCTGAGACCCGTCGATTTTTGTTTTTAAATCTCCATTTAGACATATAATTTTCAACCCCCCACCCCTCAACCCCTAAGTGCTAGCAACCCCAACTTTAAAAATTTAAATAGAAAGATACCCTTTGTGATACCTCTTTTGATAGGTCTTTTTATTCTTAATATAACCAAAAAAAGTTTTTCAAAATCGGTTGATAAATAACGGAGATATTTAACAAAATGCAATCAAATGAAAATGTCAATATTCGACAAGAAACGGCTCAAACACAATGGTAACATTAAAAAGGGCACTTCCTGACCTAAAAGTGTGGTTTTGATCGCCCATTATTTCTACGCTGTGACGTCATAATTTTTTGTTGAATGTCAACCCCATTTTTTACATTGATTACATTTTGTTAAATATCTCTGTTATTTTTCAACCGATTTTGAAAAACTTTTTTTTGTTATATTAAGAATAAAAAGACCTATCAAAAGAGGTATCACAAAGGGTATCTTTCCATTAAAATTTTTAAAGTTGGGGTTGCTAGCACTTAGGGGCTGAGGGGTGGGGGGTTGAAAATTATATGTCTAAATGGAGATTTAAAAACAAAAATCGACGGGTCTCAGAATTTTCCGCAAAACCATTAAATAACCAGAATATGATTTTTGTGCGAGACTTTATCATCACTCTGTATACGCTCATTATTTTAACAAGGTTCTCATTTCATCTTTATCTAACGCATTACTATACATGGGTAAGAGAGTGTGAGACATATAAAAATTGTGAAGGAAAAGGGTGGCAAATTGTACTTGTAGTTATGATTGTTGGGTTTATCAATGAATTCTTTCCGTCTCTTTCTTACAATAGAATAGAAATAGTAAATTTAAAGGGACGCCTCTCCATTGTTGGTTTAATTGGAAATGAAATAAAATTGAATTTAAAAACGCGAAACGTTAGAAATAAATAAATACAAGATAAATGAGATAGATACAGGGTGTTTTATTTAAATTGCCTTTGCCGTTTTGAAATAATTATTTGTAGATAAAGGAAACTATAGGTATTACCTTGCAGTCTTGATCAAAATTTAAGCGACCAGAACATCACGTTGTAACCATCCAGTAACCATCCCTGGCAATAGAACAGTACGCAGCGACCGATCCTCCAAAGGCACATGAAACAAAATAAAAAAAGACTTTACTGATCTGCCTCTAAATAAAGGCTGTATATTTACTCACCGGGGGTTTTGTAACCCCTCGCTTCAGTGCGATTCTCACTGGATTCAGAACCGTCACCTACCGATTTTATGCCCTAATGGCACCTGAAACAAAAAAAAAGGCTTTACTGATCGACCCCTAAATAAAGTCCGTAAATTTGCTTACTGGAGGCTGTGTAAAGTGTAATCCATTTCTTCAGAGCAATTCTCACTGGATTCAGAACAGTCGACTATAATTTTATCGCAAACAGCCAGAAAAGCCTTCCATCATCAAAATATCTGCAGAGAAATCTTAATTCTTCTGATGCACCAAAACTCTTCTTTTGATGAAATATAAATTAATTTTTATTTTGCACAAAGTTTAGTGCAATTCTTAAGACTTACGAACAACCTGAAAGCTTAATTTGAAAAATAAAATAAGGGTGTCTTAGGATACTACTTTCCCTATTTGGGAAATACTGCAACATATATACTTACGATAAATAAGGAGTAAGTACACTAAGGGCCGGTATTAAAATCTCAGTTTAAACCAGAGATCAGTTAAACCAAGCTTAATTGCCATGGATATGATTCTTGTAACAATTATATTCATGGCAATTAAGCTTGGTTTAGCTGATCTCAGGTTTAAACTGAAATTGTAATACTGGCCCTAAGGGCCGGTATTTCAGTTCGGGTTTAAGCTTCAGCTTGGCTAAGCCTCGATCATTGCCATGCATACAATTATTAACAATAATTGTATCTATACGGCAATATTCGAGGCTTAGCCAAGCTGAAACTTAAACCCGAACTGAAATACCGGCCCTAAAACGTTCACTGCCGCGAATTAGGCGCTGCCACCACAAAATACAAAAAAAATTGTATTATTTTGTCGCAAAAAAATCCGCATTGTACTACACGCATTTATACGAGGCGCAAGGCGCAAAGTACTTCGTACTTAAAATTCATTTCGATCAGAGCATTATCAGAAAAATATAAATATACATCCCCTCCTGCTACCATTAAGGAAACACAAACAACGAATAGGTTTCGTATTTAAAAAATATAAAAAAACCGACTTGTTTCCTCAACAGTAACAGCTAATTCAGAAAGCTTGCACTAATGTCTCGCTAGCGGAAACATAGTGCCACAAAAAATGGATCAGTAAACAATAACACATTTAATTATGTACTGAACTTAAAAGATTAACTCCATTTACTAGACTTTATTTTACTTTTGGCAAGGGTGCAACAATTTATCATACCTACAGTTACTGTTGAATTAATATTTTTGCAAGCAATTCATTCCAATCTTTTAAATTCGATAATCGGAAATGTCAATTCTTCCAAGTTTTCAATCTACAGTTAGTAAAAAATAAGGGTGAGGGGAGGGCGCATCAGATTCGTATAAAAAAATCCCAAAATGAAACCCAAGAAGAAGAACATTTTCCGATTGCAAAAATCATCCCCTGTATAGGTAATATTTTTGCAGCTTATCTGTACATAATACACAAATACAATAAATACAAAAAAAGGACCTTTTTTTATTTACTAAATGAAGTTTAAAATTTGTATTCATCTCGCCAAAGTAGTACACGGTATAGTTTGAGTGCCCACGAGCCCCCACGGTGATGAATATAAAAAATTGTACTGCAATAGGGATGGGGACACAATAGCAAATAGCAGGCAAGAACGACGAAACAGTTCAGTAGTTTTGAAATGTAGGTAAATTACGCGGCCCTCCTCGATCCCCCATGCCCCCGTCCTTTCGAAGAAGGTCACCCCACCAGAATCTGTCACCTGCACAAAGTCATTCTATTTTAAGTTTTTAAACTGACCGGAGCAAAAAGCCAAATAGGCTTAACTTGAGTCGAACTAACTTAAAATCAAATTGAGCTAGGGAGGGTCCTCCAGAAACAGACTGTCCGCATCGGAGAAATAGGAAGCCGAGGCTCCTATGGTCTCCTGATGATAGGGAGGAAGTCCGTACGGATACTAAGCCTGCAGACAACTAAAAAACGCTGTCAACCGGTAGCACGTACCTGGGATCGATACTGCAAAGGGACGCATCCCATAAACAGCTTCCGACTCGTCCACACGATAACCAACTAAAGCATCTCAGAGTAACCTTAGTACACCCCAGATCTACTCCTACGCATTGAAAAGTGGTTCTTGCTTCGGAAGTTATTACCAACTACGTTATAATTGAGGCAAGAGGCATTAATCAAGCCATACCATATTTCAAAAAAATTACTAAAAATGGTCCCCAAAAACCAAAATAAACAACAACAGTAAAGCCAGTTTGAAGTTCAATAATGAAGGGGGAAAACAAATCAAGACGAGAAACTCAAAAACGTATTCCTGAATTTTCATCCTGTTTTGTATGGTGTACGGGGGCGTTTCAGTTAAAACTCATCTGCAGTTAATTATACAAGAGAAAAAAATGTTGTGTTGTTGTGTGTGGCCGCAAGCATCAATTTATTTCTAAATTAATGCAAAATGCTTATAAGCATTTTATTTAATGTGTAAGTATTTGTTTAAACTTAAAACTGCTCTTATGGGTTATGCCCTTTTATACTCGTAATACACGTCAAACATGACCAAACGAAGAACGCAGTCGGCCCAAATAGTCGCCTCATACGACAGGCAGGGGATACCCTGGGCCAATTCTTTTTCCGGAACCCAGACGGATAAATAAAATAATATAAAATGGCTAAACATGGCCAAACGAAGAACGCGGTCGGCCCAAATAGTCGCCTCATACGACAGGCAAGGGATACCCTGGGCCTATTCTTTCTCCGGAACCCAGACGGATAAATAAAATGAGTTGAAATGGCTAAACATGGCCAAACGAAGGACGCGGTCAGCCCAAATAGTCGTCTCATACGACAGGTAGAGGATACCGACACACAAAAGTTAACCGGATATCGCGAAAAGTTTAAAGAAAAGCCGCATTAAATTAAAAAAAATCAAAAAGGAAACGATTACAAACTCAATTCTTTTTTATAGGTCCGTACCTAGTAAATATTAAATTCAGGCTAAGATCGCTCCTGAAAAACCCTACAACCCAAATTTTCGAATACGATAATGGTTGGTTCAGCAATAGCGCTGCCACCATTTGATGCACAAACACTCCTGGACGAGCGTGAAATTACGAGCAATAAAAGTAAGCATTTAATTTTTTATAAAATAAAAAACTGTTACAGTTTAGTCTGTAATGTAATTTTGATTGAAAAAAAATCATTTACAAGCATTTCCAAAAATCTTATGGTTCATTCATCTAGAACCCTCTGATCTGAAGTGTAGGTGATGTGTGTAGAATAGAGAATATCCATCGCAAGGGAAAGCTACAGGATATCTCTTCAATTTGATAACAGTTCTTATATTTTATAAAATATTGTTGTGAGTTTTAACTACTGGCCGTACTACTGTGTTTAAAATTGGTTTCCTACCTTAATTTTGTTGTCCGGTCTCTTCTGAAGCACACGAAACCAAATCCCCATTTTCGCGATCGAATTCCATTTCCCGCACTATCACTTTAGTTCACTTCAGTTCACTACACTTAAAAGTACAAAGTTCACTTAAAACACTTCCGGACTGCGGTGATCCCTCCTCGGACATCCAAATACTGGCAGCAATTCTTTAACACTGAACTGCAATAAAAATATAATCTTAGAAATTTATTCAAAAAAAAAACCATTACACAAAAATAATAACACATGCCTGTCATAACAATAAATTCAATCTTTTTTTTATTATGTAATGGAAAAATATTTCTGGCTATGACACGAATTATAAACGCAAAATGAATTGTTCAAGCAGATAAATAAAAAAAAATACAGGGGAAGGACACCCTTGATAAGTTATAAATAAATAATTTTCCCTCATCCAGAAATAAAATTTTTTTTGCTACTGTTGAATAGAAATTGTTATCACAAGATAGAGGGTGTAGTTTGAAATTTCAAAGAGGGGTTTCCTGGGATTAAAAATAAAAAGATGAGAAATAATTCTTCGTTCTCTCTGTTTATTCTTTGCATTTTATAAAAATAATTTCAAGGGTAAAATCAAAACTTACGTTCAAAAAATTCCACAGACTTTCTTTCATGCAAAAGAAAAATACGAATGCACATAAGACGCGATAAGACATGACGTTAGGTTTGTATGATTCAAATTTATTTTTGTGGACTGCGAAGGTTAGATTAGGTAAACATTTCTGTATAATGATGACATATACTCCATATAACACCCTTATATAACAATTAGTAAACCATAGGGATAATAAAACTGAGGGTTCGTAGGGTTATCGAAATTTTCTACTGCTAAGGGTTAATACCATCACTAAAATTATTTAGTACAAAAGGGGTGGACGGTTTAAATTTGAAAATATAAGAAGCAAAATTATTAAACTTACCCTTAAAGAACTTGGTTCTCTTTGTAAAACGATTTGTCTCATTGTTTGGATTTAATGAATGTGCAGAGGCGGCGAGGATGGTTCTGGAACCTTGACAAGATTGAAAACTGGAAAATAAAAAATAATAATTAATTCTGGGAATACTCTTATACAACAATTAGTAATCCATAGGGATGATATAAATTCTTTTGGGTTGGAATAATACATTTTACAAAATGGGTGTAATATACCCTTATCCAACAATTAAATCGCTTGTTTAAATATTTTCTTCACATTTACAGGGATGATATAAATAAGGGTTGCTAGAGTTAACACCAACACTCAAATTGTTATAAAAAGAAAGTTAAAATTAAATATCAAAACTTACATTTATACTAAAGGCACAATGAAAGTATAAAATTTAACATAATTCCAAAAATTATTTCTTTAATAGCAGCCGATATTATTTCTAAATGAATAGAAACACAATGGGCAGGTCGTTGCAAACGTGTGATAAGATATCTATTTGCCTTTGTATGATTCAAATTTTCTTTGTTCACCTCGAAACGTAAGTTACGTAAAAATTCCTTTATAATGACGACACGTATTATAAACTGATCCAAAATCGTTTGATTTCAGAATTAGTAAAGCATAGGGATGATAAAACTAAGGGCTCGTAGGGTCGAAATTTTCTACTCCTAAGGCTTAACACCAACACTCGATTAGTAATAAGAAAGTTAAAATTATTTAGTAAAAGGGGTGAGGGTTTAAATTTGAAAATATAAAAAATAAACCTACCCTTAGAGAACTTGGTTTTCTTTGTAAGACGATTTGTCTTATTCTTTCGATTTAGTGGATGTGCAGGGGCGGCGAGGATGATTCTCCAACCTTGGCACTATTGAAAACTGGAAAATAAAAGATAATAATTAATAAGGAATTAAATAAATTTCTTTTTATACTAAATAAATTTTCTGATTAAAACAAAAATGTTCCTAATAATTAAAGCAAAAATACATTTCTGCTTACCTAATCAGTAAAAATTAATGAAAATTATTAAGAATAAATTTAAAGGTGTGGTTTAACATTTGAATCTTTAATAAAACGCTCATTGTTGCTTGCACAAAATATTTGCACTAGTGATCTGAATTATAGAATTCGAAGCGCAAAGACCTTCCAAAAATTTCCATATGCCTAGAGAGGGGTTTAAAATTGCACCAATCATGACACGGTATAGCGCTGTTATCATAAGACTACAAATTTACGGCAATACACACACACACCTTGATTTTAAGAAGTATTTTTAATTGAATTTATTTTCTGAAAGTTTATGGCACAAGTAATATCCAAAAAAAAGAAAGGATGACTAAGTCTAATTTTGTAATTTAAATGGGGCAAACTTCCCTCACCCCCATCCATCTGGTCAAAAAAAATTCAGGAAGTTTTCAGAAAAAAATCATTTCTTTTACTTTATACGCCAAGTGGTGAGCATTGGATAGGGATGGGGGAAGTTTGGCGCATATTTTCCAAGTGTACACATTCCAAATAACATTCTGGGAAAATCCGAACCAGATCTGAAGGGGTGAAAAAAATGTCCAAAAAAAGAGCAAAGACTATAGTCTTTCCTCATTTTTTGGAAATTTTTTTGACCCCTTCCGATTTCCTTAGGAAATTCCCAGAATGTAATATGAAGTCTAAACACTTGGAAAATATGTGCCAAACATCCCTCATCCCCTCCCGTCTAGTCAAACAAAATTCAGGAAGTTTTCAGAAAAAATCCATTTCTCAAAGTTTACTCGCCAAGTTGGGAGCCGAGGAGAGGGATAGGGGAAGTTTGACACATATTTTCCAAGTCTATGGCCTCCAAATTAACATTCTAAGAAAATCCCAACGAGTTCTGAAGGGGTGACAAAAAAATCCAAAAAAGAAGAGAGGCCCTCATTTTTTGAAAATTTTTCTCACCACTTCCGATTTCGGTAGGATATTACCGGAATCTTATTTGGAGGCCTAGCTACACGTGGTATTATGCCTGTGATCTCAGAAATTTTAACTGCTTAGTGCTTTGTTCAAACTTCAGTGTCAATTTACTTATCGAACACCTCCTGTATTCAAAAATATATCTCTGTCATTCTCATCCCCCCTTCTTCCTGTCAGTCTCTCTCTTTCTAGCAAGTGTCATTTCTCGTTTGTCAAACTAACCTCAACAGTCCTAGTGTTATTTTTACGTTAATCCTGCGTTTATAAATTAATAATAATTTATTGAATGTTAAGATTAAAACTTAGTTTAGTGTTTATTTTTTAATTGCATTCTTCACGTAACATAAAACTTAAAAATGGAAACAATACTAGAACAACAAAGGCGTTACCATGAAGAACGAGAACGCTTGGTAGATGCAATGGTAAAAGAAATGCTTCATAAAAAGACTAGCGTAAGTACTTTCATTAGTTAATCTACCTAACATCTTCTAAGGTGATGAAAAATTTTAGCACCGAGAAGAAATCAATTCTGGGTACCGACAAAAATATTTATTAGATCGATATTTAACTAGCACAGAACGTCTCGTTGACTTATATGAAGATAGAGATGGACACAGAAAAGCAGAAGTAGCTGCTTTAACAGGACCAAATGAGTTTCAAGAATTTTACACCAGATTGAAGCAGATTAAAGACTTCTATCGGAAGCATCCAAATGAGGTTCGTTTTAAAGTTTGTAAGAAATATAATTATTACAAAATAAATCAATTCTAGATCAGTATTCCAATGTCTGTGGAATTTGATGAACTAGCGAAAGCAAGAGAAAATCCCACAGAGGAATTATCAAGTAGGTATTCGGAGTTGACTTCATTATTTTTATAAGCCAGTGATCAGTTGATTACCTCCTAATTCCTTGTTTTTGTAGATTTGGTCGAGTTTTCTGATGAAGAAGGTTATGGGAAATTCTTAGACTTGCACGAATGCTATGAAAAGTATATTAATTTAAAGGGGATAGAGGTAATATAGGTTTGATTTGATACGTTGTTCAGTTTTAATCAATTTTCTTGTAGAAAGTGGATTATATTACATATTTGAGTGCATTTGATCTTTTATATGACATTCCAAAAGAACGCAAAACAGGAGAATACCGTCGCTATCTACTTACAATAATAGAGTACCTTAGTTGGTTTGTGCAACGCACTAAACCACTTATGAATCTTGATGCCGAATTACAAAGTGAAGCTGATGCTGTTGTATTACAGTGGGACAGTGGAAATGTACCGGGCTGGCCTGTAAGTAACAAGAATTTGAAAGAAAAAGCCGATCAAGTTGACAATCACAGTAATGCAATTTTCTTTTTAGAAAGAAACGGGCTCTGCTTTGGCTAATGTGGGAGCTCATTTAGAGCTGTCTGCTTTTAACAGTTGGGAAGAATTGGCATCTCTTGGTTTGGATAGATTGAAGTCTGCCCTTTTGGCTCTTGGCTTAAAATGTGGAGGGTAAATTTAAATTATTTCTGTCTCATTATTTATTTCTGTTCTTCAATATTTAATTACAGAACATTAGAAGAACGAGCACAAAGATTATGGGCCACAAAGGGAACAACATCTCTGGATCCATCTTTAATGGCTAAAAATAAAAGTGGAAAAGCCACTAAAGAAAAGGAACAGCTACGTCAAAGAGAATTAGCTTGTCTTGAAGCACAAGTTTATCGGTATAGCATTAAACTTAATTTTTTACCTCAAACTTAATTCTAAAATTTCAGATTAGCAGAATTGGTGTCGCCACAAAGAGTTGCAACAAAAGAAAATGTACAACGCAAACAAGCTCGAACAGATGGAGAAAGGGATGATAGTGAAAATGAAGAAAGCGATGAGGAGAGTTTAGAGGACGACACTGATGATGTTCCTTACAATCCTAAAAATTTACCTCTTGGATGGGATGGAAAAGTAATAATCAAACCGATTTAGGGATGAATAATTGAATAATTTTTTTTTTAGCCTATCCCGTATTGGTTGTATAAACTACATGGGTTAAATATTAATTATAATTGTGAAATTTGTGGAAATTACATTTATAAAGGTCCAAAAGCATTTCAAAGGCATTTTGCTGAATGGCGTCATGCTCATGGAATGCGTTGTTTAGGAATACCCAACACTGCCCATTTTGCTAATGTTACGCAGATTGAAGATGCCCTTGCATGTAAGTTAATTATTCTTCCATTCGTGTTACACCATAAGAATAAATATAAAATAATTGTTTTAGTGTGGGAAAAATTGAAGGTCCAAAAACAAGCTGAACGTTGGCAGCCTGAAACGGAGGAAGAATACGAAGATTCCCAAGGCAATGTTGTTAATCGTAAGACATATGAAGATCTTAAACGACAGGGACTTTTGTAACTTTTAATAATAATTTGATGTAAACTCCATTTGTATAACAAAACTTTAATAAATATTTTAATGTGGTAAAGTGTTTTTTTTTTTCAAATAAACTTCGGTATAAATAATTGTCGGGCTGTGTGAAAACACAGTTTAGTACTTCAAATTTTTCTATTAAAATAGTTAATCATACAAGAATAAGTAAAAATAATTTGGGGCTTCCATGGATTATTTTAGAAAAATTACTTAAGCTTTCATTATTTTATAACTGAAAGGAATGTTCCTTTTCCCTCTTAATAAAGAGCTTGGCATGGCAGTGTTGCTTTTTTTTAAATTACAATTAATATACTTGCTAAATATTTCTCCACCATTACCAGCAAGAGTTAGTTTAAATGCAAAATATTCGAATAAAAACGGAATCCCTATAAGGTTAATTATAATTCAATTACGTTTATCAGATAATAATAATCTTGTGCTATTAACAAAAAAGATATTTATCGTCCACAACCACCTCCTGAACATGCACTTCTCCTGGGTGCCCTGTATGTAGATCCGCTTCCACTTCCCATCAGCGGATTATATTCTTAAAAAAATATTTTTATTTAACTTCAAAAAGAAAGTCAATTTTTTTACCTGGTTTAAGACTATTTTTTGTTTTGTTATCACGACCATCTCCTAATACATGCCCATTTGATGCTTGGTTTCTTGTTAACCACTCCTCGCGTTTCTTTGCTTCTTTCTAATATTAAAATAATTATTTGTTTATACATTTTGGTAATTCTAATGAAATTTATATACCTCTTCGACTTTCTGTTGGTATTCTAAAGCATCTTTAGCATATTTTTGTTGTAGCTTTTGTACGGCTGCATCTTGTGCCGCAGCTCTAGCAGCAAACAAATCAGGATCTACAACAATTTAACTTTATCCAATCCTTTAACTATTTAATATTAAACACACTTTTATGATACTTAGCAGCATATTCCTCGTCTGCCTTGTTCTTGAAATATTTGTTAATAGTTGGTTGAAATCTTCGTAACACGAATACAGCAACGATTGCCAAAATAAGTACGTACCAGCCGTAATTTTCAAGAAAAGCTATAACTGTAAAATATCTTTAGTTGATTGAAATATCCTATTATTAATAAAATACAAAAATGAAAAGGAAAAGTATTAAAAAATAGAAAAATTACTTGCAAAATCCCAACTTGTTTTGGATCGTAGATACTCATTTTGGCTCATTTCTTGGGACTCTTCCATTCTGTTTTCTTGATCAAATTTAATAATCGTTCAATGATAAATGGAATGTAATTAAATTATCAGAATGACTTTCTATAAATAAAATAATGTACAGTTGGTTATTTATTTACTAGAATTGTTTAAAATTGGTCCTCCTGTTAGGAAGAGAGAGAGAGATAGAATGATTTGTTGTTGTGTATATTAGAAAAGGATAAAAAAATTGTGTCCACAAATCTTTCAGGTAAAATTAATTAATAATATTTATTTAAACATGAATTAAAGGGTTGAAATTGTATTACATAGACTTATTTTGATAATTCAATCATTTTAAAGTAAAATTAGTAACCTAACTTCAGCTGTCAGTGTCAACTTTTAAGGTTAAGTTTTGACAACGTTGACGTTTGTATTTAAAAAGCTAATTAATAATTTAAAATGTAAGTACATACTGTTTTTCTAAGAATAATCTTTAAGACCAATCATTAATTACCATAAAACTGGGATCAGTTTGCTATCAAGATTTCAATGTCGTACAATGCATTGGATTCCGAACCCAATCGTATAATCTTCACGAAACCCCAAATAGTACATCTAGTTCTACTAAATCATTACTAAAAATCACCCATGCTGGTGTAAAGACTTGCACGTTGTAGATTAGTAAAGTATTTTTCGTACAGGATGGAAACTGAAGCGGATATTGAAAATCAGTCTTCGGAAGAAAGTAAAACAACTGAGGAGGATGTTCAAGCAGATCAAGATAAAATAAAACCTATTACTCCATTCAAGAAACCTGTGTTAATTGGAAAAATTGGACGTTTACCTCGAAAAATTATTACTAGTACTAAAAATAGCGAAGAAAAAAACATTCCAAATGAATCGGAGAATAGTACAGAATCTGAAAATCCTGTTCAGATAGAACCTAAACATGAAATCCAATGTAAGAATCCTTTTTTTTATCTTCTAATGCCCTCCGGATATTAATTGAAAGTGTTAACAAGCAAAATTGTTCTCAATGCATAAATCTCATGCTTAGAAATATCTTTTTTTATATCCTAAACTCATATAATTTGTTTTATAGCAAAGCCAATAAAAGCTCCAGCGCAACAATTAGCAGAAAATTCCGTACCTTTACCGTATAAAGAGCCAAGTTGGTCCGGTTTACCACAGACCAGTAGCAAAGACTACATTTTCGAAGTTTTAAAATCGGGGGTAATTGTTGATCATATTAATCTTATGGAAAAACCATTTTGGGTGTTTGGTAGACAACCTAATTGTGAAATATACATGGCTCATCCTACTATCTCTCGGTAAGTGTTAGGTATGCGCTTGCACATATCCAATATATTAGAAATATGTGGAATAAATTTAATTATCCTTCAGTTATCTCTTCTTCTCTTTTGCCTCACAGTTTCCAATTTCTATCTTCCTGTACTTTCTCTGTAAATATATTTTGTAGGTATCATGCAGTTTTGCAATATAGACAAGAAGGAACAAAAGAAGACCCACGGGGATTTTACATTTACGATTTGAGCAGTACACACGGCACTTTTTTGAATAAAGGTCGACTTAAACCTAGAGTTTATGCCCCATTGAAGGTAATAATACTTCATTTATTTATTTTTACTTGTATACATAATACTCAGTACATACAAAAATTTAACGAACATTTAAAATGTTTCTAAAATTATTCATTATCCTCGCCGTAATCTCCCCTTCCAATATTATCTAATGCATGAACCGCCTCAGAAATGCTAGTCTCAAAAGTTTCATTCTTATACATTTGGTTACGAGTCTCCTTGGCTTGTTTGGCTCGTTCTTTAACTGCATTCAGTTTTATTTGAATTTCTTCCATTTGCCGATTTAATTCTTGAATGTTTTGATCTGAACTTTGTAAACAATCCCCAAAGTTTTGTTCTTTTGCCATACTTAACATGTCTTTCTGATATAAAAATTTAATATTTTCAATCTGATTCTTTGTTGAACGTAGAAATGCCACACTGCTATTGATTCTTTTACGTAATTCCGAAAATTTTTCTTCCATCATTTCGTCTTTTTGTTTGAGATCATCTTTCATTTCTGAAGTTTTGTTAACTAAATCTTTGATTTTTTTACATGATCTAGATTCTTCTTCAAATATTTCGGAATTTTCTTGTGGCTTGGATGCATCGAGTGTTGATGACATGTTTTGAAAGTTTTCTAAATTTGCGTTTACAGAATCAGTAGGTGGTAGACGGATGTTTAATTCTGGACGCTTTGGTTTAGTTGATTTGGATTCCGGCAAATTTCTAGAATTCATTATCAATTAAAAAATAATTCAATTTTGTCAAAAAAAAATAATTAACGTTTGTTTTTCATACGTTTCATACCTGCTTGATTTTATTGAACAAACAAAATTGTGTGAAAGTTTGATCAATTTAAGGTTGCTATGCTATGCCTTTTTTCCAATCCTGAATCTCAAGAAAAATGTGAATTTGTGTAATCCGAAGGTGTAATCCCTCCCCAATTGTGGCGCCCCCTATATCATTTGGCGATTAAAAAATTTTAAATGTTTTCTCATGGACGATTTACTCTAAACAAATTTTTTCCCGTTAATGTAAGACAAATACTATTCGAGTTATCCTCCTAAACACTTTTATTTAATCACCCTGTATAATATTTTTATATTTAATGTATAGAATGTACAGCCGAGCTCTAATTGTTTGTGACTTAAAATACATGCACTAATACGGAACTAAATTAAGATTTGCCTACAGAACAAAAAAGGGGGCGTGGCTTAAGTGACAAGTTCGTGTACTCGGCCAACTTGATCCTCCTCCTTTTTTTGTAGGTTTTCTTTGATGTTCTATCAAGTTTTAAAGGGATTTTATTATTTTTAGGTTGGTCATATGATCAAGTTAGGGTTCAGCACACGTTCGTATGTTTTAACGGGACCTGAGGAAGATGCAGAGGAAGAATCCGAGTTTACTCTCACCGAACTAAAACAACAAAGGGCAGAAAAATTATTACAGAGGGAATTGGAAGAAAAAGAAGCTTTAGAAAAACTAGAAAAAGAAAAAGAACAGCAACGCAAACGTGATGAAGAAAGAGGCGTCGATTGGGGCTTAGGAGAAGATGCAGATGAAGAATCAGATTTAGCTGAAAATCCATACGCACAATCAAACAACGAAGAATTGTATCTTGATGACCCCAAAAAAGCTCTTCGTGGTTTTATGGAACGTGAAGGCTATGATTTGGAGTATGATTGTACGGAGCAAGGTTTTGGACAGTTTCTTTGTAAAGTAGAATTACCAGTAGATGATGATCGGGGCCGTCCCATAGTAGCTGAAGTTTTACATAAAGGGAAGAAAAAGGAAGCTGTTATTCAATGTGCTTTGGAGGCTTGTAGAATACTTGATCGTTATGGAGTTTTACGGCAAGCAACTCATGGTAAGGAAAATTAATCTTTAATTTCCATTTAGTTCGGGAATAGTACGGGGTAAACCAACCCTACAGGAAACTTCCAAGCCATAATGTATGTCTGTGGTCTGGCGAATACGGTGGCTTAGGCTAGTCATAATTGGGTTTTGTGTAAAAAAAATTTGAGAAACTGGTGGCCAATTTGGAGGCGTGGCCGCCAGGGGGCGCTGAAGTAACTTATAACTGTAAAATCAAATGAGTTGGTGGGTTAGGTTTGTCGACATCAGCTGAGCCTTTTCGAGACCTTCCCCTAAGCAAAATTTATAACGGTGGTACCAAAACGGAATGAAAATATTATAATTCTTGTTTTCAGAATCCCGTAAACGCAAAGCAAAGAATTGGGAAGAAAACGACTATTACGACAGTGACGAAGATACATTCCTAGACCGTACAGGTGCCATAGAGAAAAAACGTGAAAAACGAATGCAATCTAAAGTTCCCCAACAACCTGAAACATATCAAAGTTTGGTAAGAAATATTTTAAAATATTATTTTACTCTCCTAAAAATTATTTATTTTAGTTGGAAAAAGAAAATAAAATCCGGGAAAAAATATCTCAAATCGAACAACAACTTTCAAATGCGAAATCTGAAAATTCTAATAGATCTTCAACTTCTGAAGAAGATTCTTTAGATTCTTTTATGAAGGAATTAAAACAATCCAAGCTAGATAAACAAACCATAAGTAAATTAAAATCGGAGCTTGTAACGCTTAAAGTTGAACATGTTAACATAGTTAAGCTCGTTAATCTTGCAAAACCAGCAGATTTACCACCCCTTGTTATTAATAATAAAAACTCGCCTGAACAAGGAACAAGCGGAGTAAAACCGAAGGTGTTACCAATATTTGGTAAACGCCCCAAGATTAAACTTCAGTTACCTGCAAAATTACCCATGAATGATGATGATATGGAACAAGATGAGGAGGAAGACGAGGACGAAGAAATGGAAAATCAAGTTGAAGATAAAAATTCTGAAACGGTTAAAAATCAAACGGAAGGAAATCAAGTTCCAACCGAAGTTGAAACTAAACCAAGTCCAAGTAATACAAACACAGAGAAAAAATCTTCTGAAAACGTTCCATGCCATATAAAAGTTTATCTTAAAATTACGGAATTAGAAAGATTATTATTAGGAAGTAAATACCCTCCGGTTTTAGAATCCTACGTATTGGAAGTTCAAGATGTTTTACAAAAAGTTAAAGATTTAACAGAACACGAAGGTCGAATACAAATTGATAAAAAAACAATTATGGCAAAAAATCTCAAAGTAAAAAAACACATAGACAATCTAATGGAAAGTTACAACGAACAACATCTCATACGTATAGTCAACGAATTTCAAAGAATTTGTGTAGAAATTCGTGAAATGCTTCAAAAACAAAACAAAATCCATGCTAAAATTAGAATTTTAGGAATGAAAATTGATTTATTATGTAAAGAAATTTTACGGAAAATCAGTGAATTAAATGAAAGCGATAAAAGCTTAACACCTAGAAAAAAATCACATGATGAAGAAATTCATTCAGACGATGAGGATGATAACGAAAAAGAAGATAAACATCTTACACCAGAAGAATTGGAGAAACGAAGAAAAAAGAATAAACGACGACTTCAACATAGACAAGAGCGTGCTGAAATGGAAAAACAAAAAGGTTATCAAGAAGATGCACAGAAGGAAGATTATAATATGTGGGTCCCGCCACAGAATCAAACGGGTGACGGGCGAACCACGTTAAATGAAAAATATGGTTATTAATTTTTTTTCAATCGAAGACTGCGCCCCGCCATGAGTTGTTATTTATTAAGCATTTTAT
Organism: Hemicrepidius hirtus; assembly: GCA_963082805.1. Classification (NCBI taxonomy): domain Eukaryota; kingdom Metazoa; phylum Arthropoda; class Insecta; order Coleoptera; family Elateridae; genus Hemicrepidius; species Hemicrepidius hirtus. The sequence continues at coordinate 53,671,948 of OY720159.1, read as the reverse complement.
GTAATTAGTTAATTTTATTTTTAGTACGATTTATTATGTTGAAGTACATTAAAACTCCAAATACTATGATATATTTAGATTTTTTTGCTATTAAACAAATATTAAGAAAAACAAAGTTTATTTATGAGAATGTGTGTGACTTCAGCATCAGCGCCTCTCACTGACTTTGTGTGTATGTATACCTAAGCCTTTAGCCTTTTGTAGTTGCGTACTACCGGGGTCCGGTACTGGCTACTTTACCTCGCAAGAAGTTTCGGCGCGGACTATTTTATCCGTGCCGCTAACCGCCATTAACTGGGTGTTCTTTTGAACTCCAGCTGTTTATGACCTCGTATTTAATTGAATAAGGGCGGAAACGGGGTTGCTTGACGTCTGTGTACATCGTGTCATTTCAATAAGGGAAGCAGCGCGCGAACCGACATTCGTACCGAAACGTCCTAGACTGCTCTGTGGGCTGGGCAGGGGGAGTTTGTCGCGCTTTGAAATTAGATGTGCGCTATTTCGTTTATCCTGTTTACTTATTATTAACAATAATTATTGAAACTGACTAGGAGTAAGACCATGGATGTTTGTCTTTCGCCTTAATTGAGGGTGTGGGGAGAAATACGCTCCTGGGGCTTCCCCCCTCCGTATAGGTAGTGCATGTGTATTTGCGGACCTTTTGGGACACACTGATGAAGAAAAAATATTGCCTTAGAGGGCTTCATTTAGTCGCTATTTTTATTTTGCTTTTGGTTAAATTTGGCGGCAAATTCAAATTTAACCAATGGAAACAAAAAGAAAAAATCGCGCCTATATGAATGAGGCTTTAGGATGGACCTATGGACTTTAATACATGGTGTAGTAACCCCTAACTATTATATTTACCCCCTTGTAGGATATATATTTACAATTACGACATATACCATAAACAACAATTTAAAAAATTATTTTTTGCAAAAACATGTTTCATATTCCCACTTAGGATTAGCGTGGATTAAAACTTTAATTGGATTTCCTTCTCCAGTCATAGCTGTGTGAAAAGCTTCTAAAGTATGTTCTAATTTATATTCATGGGTTATCAATGGTAATACGTTAACTTTCTTAGATGATACCATCTCCAAAGACGTAGGGTAGCTGTAAAAAATTTAAAAATACATCAAACAGAAAAAAAATTAAACATCTTACTCATTCACGTAACGAAACATCCCTTTAATATCAACTTCTCTAAATATTGCACTACCTAAGGGAAGTGTTAATTCTGTTTTTCCCATAGCTACAAGAATAGCTGAGCCACCAGCCCTGGTTACCTGTTAAATTATATCTTACAGAAATAATAATCCGAGATGTCTTTTAATATTACCTGAACAGCAATTCTTATAGACATTTCTGCTCCACTACACTCGATACTCACTGAAGGTTCTTCCGAATTGAAAGCTTGTTTTATTTGCAAAATAACATAGGTACCTACTCTTCTTTGTAGTCAGGGCAAATTCTAATTGTACAATCTGCACCAATCTTCTTGGCTACTTTTAATCTCTCTTCATTTATATCTAAAAAAAATTACTATAGGTACAGAACTCTGGTACAAAAAATTGTGGATTATTAATTGTTGGGCTCTAGCCCCAATGGAAATCTCGGGCATAAATACGCAAAATATATAAAATGGCTAGGTTACTGTCGGCGGGGTCGGACCCCTCTATTGAAGGGTTCTAGGTCTGGGTCTAATAGTACCTAGACCTTACTGGGTAATCCGACTCTATCCAAAGAGAAAATATTAGAAGAAGACTGCAAAAAACGTTAAGACTACCATTGAGAGAATATAAGGGACGACATGGGTCATGGACTACTAACTAACAACTACCTGCTATGACAATTCTGGAAGCTCCAAAGGCTTTAGCAGCCAATAATGAAGTTAATCCAATGGGACCAGCTCCTAGAATTAAAACAGTGGAACCTATGGTAACGTTTCCTCTTTTACAAGCGCGGACACCACAGGAAAGAGGTTCCAATAATGCACCTTCTTCTAACGAAACATGTTTTGGGAGCCTATAAAAGTTTTTCTTTCTGATTACCTATTCTTTATTATCTTGTGATTATTCTATAAATTAAACTTACTTAAAGCAAAAATCAGCTGGATGTACGTAAAATCTTGTTAAATTTCCATCAATGGGTGGGGTGGCACAAAAAGCCATGTCTGGGCATAAATTATATTTGCCAGTTTTACAATAACTGCACATTCGGCAACCTGCTCCAGGTTCTATTGCTACACGGTCACCTAAAAAAAATAAAATTAATTTATTTAAATAATTTTTTAATAGGTTTACCTTCTTTAAGAGTTTTTACACATTTTCCAAGTTGTACAACAGTACCGGAAGCTTCATGCCCTTAAAACAATGTTTAGGTACAACTGTTAAATAATTGGTAGATGTTGAAGTAGGTAAAAGGAAAAAAATTAAATAATCGCAAGATTTGGTTGTAATATATTTTAATCTCTTATTTTACCTATAACCATAGGTTGTTTGAGAACAAAAGGTCCAATTCGACCATCCACTAAATAGTGAACATCTGATCCACATATTCCAATAACTTCCATTCGTAAAAGAACCTCTACAAAAAATATTGCAACTATATATTAATAAACATATTGCTGTTTTTGTATTTAAATTGATTTCAGTTGAGTGCTGAAGATGAGAAGAAAACTAGTATAGGAATGGAGCACCCAATGAAATAATAAAAACTTATGCAAACAGAAAAAAATAAATAAGAGACAGTGGGGAAAAGCCTTTCAAATTTCACGTGGTGAAAAGCCTTTTAAATCTTTTTGCTCCACCTCCAAAAACTGAAACCTGTTGAGCACCCAATGAAAGTTTAGGAAATATAGGTAATAAAAATTCAAGTGAACAGAAAAAATAAATACATCACATAGGGGAAAAACCTTTTAAATTTCGCATTCTGGTGAAAAGCCTTTTAAATTGTTTTCCTCCACCTTCAAAAACTGAAATCTGTTGAGCACCCAGTGAAATTTTCAGAAGAAAAAACCTACTTACGATCATCTTTAGGCTTAGGGATGGGTCTTTGCTCCTACAATAATTCATGTATTATTACAAATAAAAATTTTTTTTTACATTTACCAATTTCAAATCATTTACACCGTACAAAACAGCAGTAAGATTATCTGTATTTTTCTTCGCACAACCATCGCTTTTGGTCTTACTACTACAGGTATGAAAGTGATTTTGTATAGTTTTCAAATGGAACTTTCTGGGTTGTAAAAGAAATTTTGATACAGTTCCATGTGATGTAAGAATTCCACAGAAAAATGTTTTTGGGTTAAATAAAACACAATTATTTTTATTAGAAATTTTAGTGGTATCTTTGGTTTGGAAGTTGCCTGAAATAAATTTGTGAAAGAAACTTTTAAATGGAAAATATTACCTACTTGGAAAAATTTTACCTGATTTATTTTTTAAGTTTATCTTAATTTTCTTTCTTAAATATTTTTTAAGTAATTTTCTTTTGGTAAGACTATAATGACTGTAAATGTTAAACTGTAAAAATTTTAATGGTACCATAAAAGAAATGTAGGTTTCAGCGAAAATTAATGGTTTTATTAAAAAGGACATGGTTTAAAATTATAACTTAAAATTTAGTGGAAAAACTCAAAACTGACACTGAAACTTTTGACCTTTTAATGGATACTTGATCAAATATGCTTTTTTTAAAACCCCTACTAAAGGTAGCCTCTCCAGGTCGGCACAATTCTGAGGTCCGGTGTAGTTGCCGTAAAAGTGCAATAAGATGCCAGGGATCATCAAACTGAGACCTTTACCCATTACAAACAAACCATAAGGAACTTTGTGATAATAATCATAATCCAAAGTTGTGTAATTGTATATTTTGAATTTGCCGCGCTATTTAAATCTCGCGCCAATAAAGTTTGCGAGGCACTGTGAACACTAGATGGCGCCACCATCATCATCCTCGGCACCATGTTCAAGATAGGGTTTTTCTCGGTTCCCTTTAAATAATTACATCGATCTCACAGTTGGAATGGTTTAAGCAACAGAATTCGGGATTCGAACCAAGGAACACCTATTGCAACTTTGATCCTGTACTACTTGGCACTAATAAAAATTAAATATTATCCAATACATTTTATTATTTTCATACAGAAAATAGCATCTATAACATAATTAAGCTTTCCAATCAGGATTAGCATGGATCAAAACTTTGATTGCATTCCCTTCTCCAGTTTTCGATGTATGGAAAGCCTTTAAAGTATCTTCCATTTTATAGTTGTGTGTTATAAGGGGTTTCACATTAATTTTACCCGTAGCCACTAGATTTAAGGCAGTACCATAACTAATAACATAAAAATTAAAATAAATATAAAAAAGGAAATGTAAAATCCTTACTCATTAACGTAACGAAAGACTCCCTTAATGTCTACTTCTCTAATAAGTGCACTGGTCAATGGAAGAGTCATTTCAGGTTTTCCCATACCAACGAGAACAGCTACACCTCCAGATCTGGTTGCCTATTAAATATCGTGTTAAGATAGATTGGGTGATAGGGTTGAATAAGTGCCTTACCTGAATTGCAACGCGTACAGAGCTTTCAGCTCCACTACAATCCATGCTTATATTTGGTTCACATCCTAACAGGTCAATTATCTTTTTGATGATAACTTCTTCTTTATCACCGGGTTGTACCAGCAGAGTATGATCAGCTCCAAGTTGTTTAGCTATTTTTAATCTGCTTTCAACTATGTCTGTAATTTTGTTTAGTAAACTTAAAATTCAGTTTACGGATTACTTAACACACAAACCCGTTATTATAATTTTTGAAGCACCAAATGCTTTAGCAGACAACACGGTAACTAAACCAATGGGACCTGCTCCTAGTACCAGAACTACTGAACCAATAGTTACTCCTCCTCTTTTGCATGCATGAACACCAACAGACAAGGGTTCCAACAAGGCACCTTCTTCCAGGGATACATTATCGGGAAGCCTACAGATCAAATTGGTTTCAAACCTGTACTGTGTCCGTTTTTAGACTTACTTGAAGCAAAAATCTGCTGCATGCACATAGTAACGTGCTAAGTTTCCGTCATATGGTGGAGTTGCACAGAAAACCATTTCCAAACAGAGATTATAACGGCCCTCTTTACAGAAATTACATTTTCTGCACCCTTCACCAGGCTCAATAGCAACTCGATCACCTGTAAGACATAAGAAAAACCTTGCTATCTTAAAATTAGTTAAATTTGTTGACATTTACCTGGTTTAAGGTGCTTTACATTTTTGCCCACTTCTACAACTGTTCCAGAAGCTTCATGGCCTGAAAATTGATGTCCAGAGAATAAGAATAATGAAGTGATTGGTTTATAAAACAATTAATAATAATTCTAGCTTTTGTAAGGCTTTCATTAATATTCACAATCAAAATTGAGTCTTCAGATCGATTGAAGATGGGAATTTAATTCCAGAAACGCGTTGAAGTTCTTCTTTTTCTAAACTTTTTGTGCAAACCGAGCTTTCAGTTTATAAATCTCGTAAAAATCAAATTGCAAAGACCTCTTGCCACAAAAAGTGTAGATAATCAAATTCCTTAGTTTCAGCCCTGCTGAATATGGGAACTTTAATTTTCGAATCGTGTTTTTGTGCTAAAAGGGGTTTGCAGTTTGTATCACTTGCAAACCACTGTATGCAACATTTTATTCTTACATTTACAACATTTTTAAAGAAAGAATTAAATATACAGTGTGTTTATGAAAACAGTTTACAATACCTAACTTTTTAATTTTTAAAGATACGAATTCGGTTAAAAGAGAAAACTTGTAGAATTTTTTCTTCCAGATTTTGTGATGCAGATAGAAATGCGGAAAAATGTCTGGTTGCGGAGATACAACACTTTACAACTTTTTTTTTAATGGAACACCCTGTATATTTTGTGATATTTAGATTTAGCTAATTTTTCTCTGTTACAGGAGATTTTGTGATTTAGTTTCACTCCTACTGAAGATGAGAACTTAATTTTCGAAACGCGTTTTCTTTTATAGTTTGTATTGTTTCAAAATATATTGTATATTGTTAGAATTGTTATTTTTAAGTACTTCTAAAGAAAGAATAAATATAGTTAGCCATTGATGTTTAACAGCTTCATAATCTTAATTTATTATCGTAATGCGCTTTAATCTCAATGGAGAGTTAAGTTTATCTAAGAACTAAAAAATAGGATTATGTATATTCTAAACAAGATAAAATTGTTAATTATAACAGAACAAACAGTTTGACTTATTTGACCCTGAGATATTTTCTCAAAACCGTTTTAAAAATGTTCTTACCTATAACCATGGGTTTTTCAACTACAAATGGTCCAATTCGACCATTTACTAAATAATGTACATCTGAACCACAAATTCCAACAACTTCCATTTGTAATAAAACCTCTAAAACAAAAATTTAAAATTTTAACAATATACCTAATACTTGGTGGTAAATTGGTATCATAAAAAAATACTTACGGTCATCAGTAGGTTTAGGAATGGGTCTTTGCTCCTAAAAAAATAATTATTTAAACAAAAAACTTAAAATTAGATCCAAAAAACGTACCAATCTTAAATCATTTATCCCATAAAGCACTGCAGTGAGATTATCATTTCTTAACGGTGCCATTATTAGGTACTGAACCTTCAACTTGGAACACGAGCTTATAAATGAATATTACACACACTCAGTTTATATAAATTATGTGGTATGTAAGCTAAAAATGCCTATACACTCCAATCACGGTGACCTTCAGGATTAATGATAATGTTTACTAGAACAAATAAAACTTTTCATCTCTACCCGATAATAAAACATGTTAAATAATATTAAGATTACATAATGTGTTAGTTGTGTTGGTTCATAATATTATTGCAATATGTTATTAATGTACTTTATAAACTTGAAAAGGAAAAAATGTATTTTAATGTTCTGATAAAATGAAGAAGATAACTTTGAAAAGTGCAAGGTCAATAAATTATTTTAAAATTCCTTCTTTCATAAGGGCTTTTATATAAGCATCTTGATAACACAATTTCCAAATTACTTTATAGGTAATACTGCATAATGTTTGATTTTTTTTTTAATTTACTGAAGAGTAAAATATAATAATAATAATAATAATTTTCGTTTCTTTTTTTATTTACATAGGTACCTTGAAGAGGCCAGAGTTAAGTACAAGCACCTGAATAAAGTAAAAATAGTACCTACACTACTAGGATATATTTTTATAAAAAGGAACTTATATTGACGATCGATTTATGTTAGCTATAGATAGATAAACACCTAATGACAAAATAATTGTCAGCACCTCATAACATTTTATAAATGGATTACAAAATATTTTATCTGTTTATAACTGTTTATAAATCAAAATATGATTAAGTACCTAATCAAAATGAAAATTAAATTCCAGTCATGGTCAAAATAAAGAAAATAATTTCTAGGTGTAAAAATTACAAAAATAATTAATTAAGTAGGCAGTTTAGGTATTAAAAGCGTGTTTTGTATGTATTTTAAAGGTCGTTGGGTAAATAAAAGACAACTAGAACTGTATCCTAAAACAGCTGAAAAGTGAAAAGTGAAAATCAATACTTTCTCATAATTACACCGTGACCTAACTCAATTTTTTTTATTTGACCTTTAGTAAGATCGTACCTGTGTGATTAAAATATCTAATCTTGATTTAGGATAGGTAGGTTGTAGGTACCTTTGGGTGGTACCTACCTACCTACACCTACCTACCCATAAGCACCTCCTTCAAAAACAAGTGAATAATCCAAAACAAATGAAAAGTCAAGGTCATTCAAGGAGAAGTAAAAAATCTTCAACTTTATAAACATAGGGTTGAAAGTTGAAACACCTTTATGGATTAGTCCCTACTTGGATTGCAATTGTTTTTTAGTCCGGGGTAGACCTTGCAAGAATGTAATTTTTGAAATACAAATAAATATACCGTTAGGTCCTAGTCGTTAATATTTTAAAAAATACACTTACTCATTGATTTTCTAAACAGTATTTGGGTAGATAACAAAAAATTGAGAGTACTAGGTCAAGATTATTTTGTAGGTTACGTTTTACTTTCCCCTCTAGAGATCAAAAACCTTTACATAATGTTTGTTGTATACCAATTTCGAAGGAATTCAATCCCTAACAATGTCGTTTACCTTTAATGGCCTACGTTATTTGGATACCATACATTTTAAATATTTTTTTCGAATAACGAATCAAAAACTCTTTTATTAACTTAATATTTAGTAATACGTAATAGGTATATAAAAAATTCATTATTATCATCCTTCACCATTCTTTATACAATACTGAATTTATTGGAAACATCCCTTACCAGAATATTCAGAAAGTTCTCATCTTCTGTAGAGCTGAAACTGCCCTGATGGGAGATTAAACCTTGATTCTGGAAACGCTTCCTTGTTCCTCCTGTAACCTATGGCTTAAAAAATTAATTTATTTTTGTTATACATATCTATTCTTCAGTTATGTTTGTCATTTTTTATCCAAAACAGAATTGCAAATATCCTTTTTACCACAATATTCAGACGGTTCTCATCTTCAGGAAGCCTGAAACTGATGTTGATTGAAATTTGGTTCTTGTCCCTTCCACTTCTTTTTGGAATGTCTGCTACCATTTTTAATGCAAGGTTTATCAGTTTCCAGTTATCCATACTTGTCCAGTCATATATGGTATCTCTCTCCTATATCAACGGTGATGGCAGAATAAATTTTATTAAACATAGTTACAAGAGTAAGAAAAATGTCTTTTGTAACACTTTATTGATTAGCCCATATAATTATTTATAGACATTCCTTTAACAGATGTTCAATATACTTTACTAAAATAACACACGGAAAACTATCACATTAAAAGACAACAATTAATCTTCATGTAGTTAATTATTATTAAAGATACTGATACTGCATTGCTGGTGCTGGATAACATTTAACTACTTATAGCTGAATTTGTCTTAATCTTAAATATTAAAATTTTATGCTTAAACAATAACAAATTTCCTATAGAGTATAATAATATGATAATACCAATTCATCTGTAATTATAAAAAAATCAATTCTTTGGTTGATGTTTTTTGGAATCTTTACCTTTTAGGCTTTTGAAAATTAATGGTGAACAAGTAAAGTTTCCCGATCAGGCAATTGCCTCACCTTCATGCTACCATCAGCCCCACATGAAAACAGACGTCCACATGAATCTATATGCAATTGTGTAACCCCTTGTCCGATATTCTTAAAGAAACTACTTCGTGCATGCTCTGCTGGTAATGATAATAATACTGTAGGAACTGTTACACCCCAAATCTACAACAAAACCAATCAACCCATTCTTATTTAATTTAAAAAAAAACAATAACCTTGATATCTCCATCTGCTGATCCTGTAGCAAAATACTCTTCATGAGGTTCAACAGCCACACATTTGATGGCACTTTCATGGGCTTGGAATCGATGCCGAATATTTCTTGACCTCACATCTATAACACAGACATCACCTTTCTTTCCGGTTGACACCAACACTTGATGCTGGGGGGCATAAACAAGACTGCTAGCACCTTGATCGTGACAAGTGAAAGATACCACTAAAGCTTTTCCATGGGGTAATATTGAATCCCAAATGCTAACATTTTTACTTTCTGAACTGTGACCAGCTGAAAGAATAAAATTTATTTTACGGAAAGTTTTTAATTAAAAATTCAAACCTGTTGCTAATAAACTGCAAGAACCCAAAAAGACGAAGTCACTGATTCCTTTACTATGGCATTGGTGAGTCTGTTAGAAATGTAAATAAATACGTTGGTTAAAAAAAATATAAAGTAGCTTACAAAGAAGGGTCGTGTTGCATTTGCTGTAAGTCCAACTTGCCATAAACTAAGATTACCATCCGAGTCGGCTACTCCAAATTTATTACCGTGTTGTGAAAACCGGACTCTGGTGACTTTTGCATAAGTACCTGGAGGTCTTGGTATTGCTACTGGTTGGGAATGACCCCATTCCCATAATTGGACAGACCCATCTTGACTCCCTGTTAAATCTACAAAAAAGAATGCAGTGAGAAGAAGAAAAATTCAATCCGACGGTACAAAATTCCATTTAGAATCCGTATTCGTCAGAATATCAGTTTGTTGCGCTTTTATTTTTTATGGGAGGGCGTTTCGCCGGGATTTTCCCAACAGATGTCGCTGTGAAGAACCGGTTGCGGAAGAACGTCCGCGGTGAAGAGGCCTACAGCCAATCGGATGGCGAGGGAGGGGGAAAAGGCTTGCGTCAACCGTTCTAGACCTTCTTACTGGTCAACTGGGACAAAACAGTTTCGAACTAGTATTAAAATGAAAATGTACTTACATAACGGTAATAATGGATGGGAGCAAATTCTTCTGATGCCATCAACCCGATGTTTCAAAACCTAAAGTAAAATCTTTTTTAATATACCACTGTCAATTTTTCCAAGTAAACATGCTTAAAAATATCTAAGTACACTTATTACTATGGGGTGATTGATAAATCCATGATTTATAATGGAAAACATGACAAAAATCTAAAGCACAAAAAATACGTTTTATTTACTTAACAGCCTTTAAAGCACTTAGCCAATATATTTAAGCATATAAAAGTCAATGACCTGCTAAATTATAAGGAGCTGCAAATTTACAACAATTGCAAAATTAAATAAGCAGCCGATAAAAAAGTGATATAATGGTTGGACAAGATACAATCTACACAGGTGACAACTAGTACAGAAAACTGCACACGAAGTAACACAGCATCACTATTAGCAAGCAGTAAAGAGAGCAGTGTTAGAGACAAACCGGCCGAAGCATGTGAGCCGATCGTAGCAGCACGAGGCGGACAAAGTTCGGATCGTGACATCCTGGGAAACTTAATCCCTTCATCTACAGACACACCCACACACTTTAGCATTATGTTCAAACAGATTTAAATATTAGTGCTAACAAATTTTATGTAAGTTTCTACTCCAGAAATTAATAACATGTGTTTATTTATATAAATATTATTTGGTAAATATTTTTCTAATATGTAAAGTGATATCAGTTTTGAAGAACAGTAGGAAGAATAAGTTTCAATATGGAATTAAAAGTCTAGACTTAAAATATGGAGAATAAAGAATTTCATAATAATATTAACAGAAGCAAAAAAATAAAACACATGCAAAAAAGTATTCGGAGAAAATTTGATGAACTAAATATATTATATATACAGTGTGATCAAAAACTATGAAATAAAAGGTGATATTAGAGAATAGAGTCGACTCTTTATAAACAGTGTATAAAATGTTGTAGATTCCAAGCTGTAATAAAAAAAATATGGCACCTGTCTCAATTAAAGTTAGACAGCGCCACCTAGCGGTGTAGCATATATGTATCATTTTTTAAACACAAAATTTGTGCCCCTAGAGTGTAGCCAGCTTCATTCTTAACTTTACCAATGAAGCCGGTCATCCCTTGGGGGGGAGTCAATGAAAAAAATAGGGTTGTATAATCAATTTTAATTAATCCACTTTTTCAAAATGTTAAACATTGAAATGTAGTGAAAACGGCTCTAGATGGGTGAAAATAACATAGAACCAAAGTTGTAGAAAATAAAATTTCCTATAAGAAACTTTCTGAAAACATTTGTCTAACTTTAATAATTTGGGCCTGAGAACCGTTTGAAGTTAACATAAACCAGCCATTCCGGTTTAAAATGAAATGCAACCAAAACGGCGCAAGATAGTCGAAAATAACATAGGACCAAAGTTGTAGAAAATAAAATTTCCTATAAGAAACTTTCTGAAAACATTTGTCTAACTTTAATAATTTGGGCCTGAGAACCGTTTGAAGTTAGCATAAACCAGAGATTCTGGTTTAAAATTGAAACTCCGCGAAAACTGCGCAAGATAGGTGAAAATAACATAAGACCGAAGTTGTAGAAAATAAAATTTCCTATAAGAAACTCCATGGAAGCGTATGTCTAACATTAAGAGTTTGGCCTTAGGAACGGTTAATGTATTTGTTCGCATCTGCTTACTGACAGTGCCTGCGCGTGAAATTTTACCCTCAGCTGATCGAATGATTTCTTTAATACTTATTAACAAATTAAAATGTACAAAAAAGCGATAAAAGCATAGAAGACATAAAATATAGTAGGTACCAGGCTTGGCAAAAAAACATGAAACTAAAATCACTTTTCATGTAGGTCAGTAGTAAATGAAGGAATTAATCTTAAACTACTGAACTTAAAGTAAGTAAGAAAAAGTTGAAATTGAAGTTTTTAGGTAACAACAATAAGCAGAAGTAAGTATTGATAAAAGTTAAAATGTGTTTAATATTGAATTGTTTTATTTAAATATTTTTCTTAACCATTAACCACTTTTAATTTATTCAATTTTCTTATAACTTTTCATATCTTATTAAATATAATTCTAAAACCTTTTATATTTCTACTAGAATAAAAATCACTTACCAAAATTTATCAAAATCCTAATTCAAAAACTTTTGAATAATTATAATTAATTTACACAACAACCACACTGATCCAAAGAAATAATTATTACACACCATATTCACACCAAAAAAAAAAGCGTAATAAAGCCTTACCACACTGGTTCCTCGTCCACTTTGTCCAGCAAGTCCAGACTGAGGACTACCCGGTTGTGGATCCTTAGCTTTATCACCGGCACTTTGTATTACTAAAAATGGTGGAATAGACGAATCAGGAGCATCTTGTTTCAAATTAAGAATATCCAATTCACATTCATCTTCAAGCCATGCAGGAAGTTCTAACAGTAACGAAATATCCATTTCTTGAAGCTCTCTTGGAGTTGCTATGACTATCAGTCCACAGTTTACCTGTGAGAAAAAATCCTTGATTATGATGTGCATTAAGGTACTACCAAGGTATGTGCGTGTACACGTTACAGCTGATACCTGATTTAAACTGAAGGCTGCTATGGAATCTTGTTCTTTGTGAATAATACGAACAGGTTCGATGACTGGTTCTGGATGTGGAAGAACTTCATCAATCGCTGTAATAGAACGGCGTTTCCCAAATACAGCTCTTATGAAGATATCTTGGACGGTTTCTTGATGGACTAGGTATGTCCAAAGACGCCGTACTGCACTTGCCGCACTCTTATTTATAAATGGAGTATTATGGGGTTCTAGAAGTTGTCTAAACAATTTTTAGTACATAAACTTGATGAAATTAAATTTTAATTATTATTATTGTTACCGATATTTTTGTAATGGAGGTCCACTAGTACTTTCAACAAAACATCCTGGAATATATTCTGGAGGTGCTTGTCTGTTATCTAATTCCTTTTTCAAAGCATCTTGCCATTTACCAAGACGTCTTAAAGTGCTGTGAATTAAAGGACTAGCAACTGGTAATTCTGATAATTCAAGTCCGGCTACCTATGTTGATTAAAAAAAATAAATAAGAAAAAGATTAGTGGAATCAGCAAAGAACCCGGAATTAAAACTTGTCAAATAATACGTACAGCAAGGAAGTCATTCAGTCTTGTTTGAACAATTCGTAAAGTTGCTAATTTAAGTACAACCCAGGAATACGAGTTTGGATCAGAGTGTTCATTGTTATTAGGTATTTCCACAGGTGGAGCATCAAACACGTCTTCTTCTTCACTTTCAGAATCGCTGGAGACATCATCACAGTCAGGTCCAGCATCAGGCTGAAATAAAATGATATCCATTGTCAATTTTTTTATGGTACACCAAGGGGTGAAATATTAACACACCTTAGTCAATAAATAAGCTAACATGCTCATTTCTGGAGGTACAAATTGTTCACGATATGTAGCTTTGTCTTCTTTCATGGTAATTGGTTGATGTCCTAATAATTTACAATTAAGTTTCACACGTTGCTTGTTTAACCACATTGCAGGACCGCTTCCTTCTTCTGTTGGGGTGTTCTGTACACTGTGTTGAACATTTGATGAATTTGTTACACTTGCTGTACGAAGAAGTTTCTTTGTACCTCCCCCAAACAACCTTAAATATAAGGTAAGAATTTTTTGTTTTAAGGGGTCTTCTAGGTTTAAACTTACCTTCCCCAAATATCTTGTGAAAAGCTGTGTCCAGTAACATGGAATAGGATAACACAATCTAGAGTACAGAGGCCGTATAAAAGTAAAGCAAGGTATGTAGCAGTAAATGCTTCACAGAGCACAACTGTAAGTCTTGGTGTGTCTTCATCCTTCTCCCTTGCTAATAAAGCTCGTAAGCTTGTTACACCGGGCCATTTACCTGGTAAAGTATGGATTTGTTGGCTTTCATTGACTGAAGCTCTTCTTCTTCGTCCAACAAGATGAGTTACACAGTTTTCCTATGAATCGTTAATTTTATTTTGGTTTTCAAAAGGATTTTAAAATAATTACCTGAGCATCTTGTAAGTTACTTTTAAATGTATCTGAATCGCACAGAGATTGGTAAATACAAGCAGAAAGGGCAACTGCTAAATCTCTTAATACTAACAATTGACTTTGGGAAGTATTTGGTTGATGAAGATCCACCATCTGTAAATAAATGATTTATTAATTATTATATTAAATAATAATCGAGCGTAACTTACAGTGTGTAACATATCATGGGTGAGACTTTGCAAATACCGAACAGGATCAGCAATAACTGTTTTACTACTTGCTACACTAGCAGCAAGTAAAGGAAGGCTTGTTGGGAAAGGTAAAGGACTTAATAATTGTTGTTGAGTTTTCTCCTGTTGCAGCTCTTGTAAAAGCAGGACTAATTCCATCCGAACTGAAGCTAAGCCTCCTGTGGCACCATGAAGGGAGCAGTAACTCAAAAGGGTTCGAAGAAGAGTCTCATTCGCTTAAAAAAAATAATTAAAATTGAAATTAAAAATATTCTGATGAAACAAACCTCTTAGCCAACGTTTCCTATTAGCAGCTCTCATAACTTTAGCTTCAAAATCTAATTTTTCCTGAATGAGTATCTCGTGTAATGTTGGTCTAGGGTTGATGTTTTCAGGAATATCGTCATTGGTAAGATCAAGATCTGCATCTGCATTGTTATCTGCTGTGGTGTAACTGCATAATTCTCTTAGAGCTTCTACTTCTTTTTCTAACCATATGTAGAGTTGGTAACGTAATTGGCCACCTAGAATTATTTATATTAGTCGGTTTTAGGATAATTTTGAAATAAATATTTAGTGGAAAGCACAGACAAGGTAAAATACGATTAATTATTATTAAACGGTATTCATGCAAACCATATTTTATAATAAAATTTATTAATGTTATGTTTGGTTTATAAAATTATTTTTTCTGCAAGGGGCACGAAAATAGTATTTTCGTGCCGCTAGACGCCGTTTTGCGGCACGAAAGTAACTAATTACAGATTGTTTTGGTGTTATCATGGAGACAAAGCCTAAATATATGCAATAAGTATTTTTAAAGTAATTATAAAAAATAATATTTAGTGTTACAGGTTTTTTGGACTTGGGTTCAAATCTGGATTGCAACCAACTTTTTTTTTTTTATTTTTTTTAGCTTATAGCTACATAAAGGTATGCATTTATTTAATTAAATTATAAAATAACCATACTCAATTTATTTATTATATTTTCATTCCTGTTGGTCGAAATTATGAATACGGTCGACTTAAATTTTTTTTAATTGAAGTGCTTGCAGAAAAAATAGTGACTTGAATGTAAATAAGTATTATGACACAATAGTTGTCATGAACAAACAGAAATGTTTAATTTGCCAGCAATTTTGCTATAGCATTATTTATTTTAATTATTTTAGGAAGCAGCCACACTGCTTTGCAAATTCTGGCTTACTATTATCAGGAAACAGTTTACGTCCTCCTATGCCTTTTAATTTTTTTAATTCTGTAAATAACAACATTTTTTTAAATTAAAGATATTCCAGCTATCTTCTCTATATTAGTAAAGACATCTTATATTATTTGTAAAAAAAGTAATTTAGATTTATTTTGTTAATACAAGAACTAAACAAAAATTACTTAGTTTGTCGAAAAATTAAACTTTTCAATATGAAAAAATTTTTTTTGTGTGTGATCATAGTTGACATACCATCTACTTCAAAACCAGTTGCAAGAGTAGACAATTCTTCCATCAAAATCTTCAAACAAGCAACAAACTTCAATTGTTGAGCCATAATATCAATTTGTTCGTGTTCTTCTTCATCAGCATCATGTTGGTCGGGTTCTTCCTCAGCTTTTTCTCCTCCAATATTCATTTTTAAACCATCATCAGATTCTTCTGAATCCTTTTCATCATCAGACCATTTTAATTCAAAGTCATCTGTTTTAACTCCAAGATCGGTTGAACCACCCCAGTCAAAGTCTTCAACTTTTTGACTTACTGGAGGTTTACTGTCCCATGATATCATTCCTGTTGTTATTTCTTCGGTTTCTAGCTTATTTTCCTTTGGTGATGTAACTAAAAAATTAATTAACGAAAAATAGAATAGTTAATAAAAAATTAAAGAAAAAAGAAATGGGTAATTAAAAAATTTATCAAAGTACCTGGAGGGGTTGGTTGTTTTGCAGGGTCTGCAACAACATAAGGTAATTTTGATAGTACTTCTAGTGCTAAAGCAGGACATCCAGCTCTGAAATGACCATGCGCCGTGGTGAAATAAAGTTGTCTCTCTAAAGGAGTTATAGAGTCTTCCACAACAACCTTAAGGAAAAAATTCACAGATTAATATTTCAATGTAAATAAGCATAAAACTTACTTGTTTTCCACTGGCTAGCCAAAGCTTTCTCTGTCCATAACTAGCTAAGTTTTGTCGAACAAGTAATGGATGTGTTCTTAAATAAACATAAAAATTAAAGACATTTGGATCAGCTTGGTTGGTTTCCCGAGTATCCTCATCATGTGCTTGATGTTGTGTACCAGCATTACCAACTAAAAGAGTACTTAATGCTGGTTGATGTTCTTTTAAAGTCCAAAGAGCCATAGAACGTAAGAATGGATCTGGATGGGCTCTTGTCATGTCTTGGTCATTTCCTTGAATAAAATAATAAAAATAGGGAGATTAATAAAAAAAATATAAAATCAAGTTTACCTTCTGCATCACAGCCTAAAATTTCTTCATATAACAATCTTTTTAGACTTGCCCCATCACCTTCATATAAACGAACTATAATAATTGCCAGTTGGAGATCATGAAGTTTATTTAGTACAACCTATAGTAAAAAAAAATTACAGTTAATAGATTAATCAGGAAGTGTAAGAAAGGAAATCAGAAGGGAGGTAGGGGGTAGAGACATGGTGCAAGTTTGTCACAGAAAAAACAAACAAAGATTGTATTGGGTGGAACCAGGAGAAGAAGGTGAGGTAGAGGCTTCGAAAAAGACAAGAAAAAAGAACTGGGAAGAAAAAGTCAAGAACTATTTACTTCAACAGCATCTCGTACATTTCCAGCTAACAAAAAGAAAGCAGCTGCATGATCAAATCTCTGTTTTCCTAACAAAGCATAAGCATTTTTTAATGCCGCTTTCCTCCACCTGTCCTCAGAAAAATCGTTAGCGAAAAATTGCGTCATTTTCTGATCACTTTTAGACCTAAAAATTAATTTCAAGAGTATTATCCATTGCTTTATAAAACAATTTTAACAAACCTATATAAACCCCATAACAAACTCTTTTTATTCATTGCAAGATAATATAAAGCTGCATCCATTGGATCTTGTTTAACTTTATAAGCAGCTTTTGCGAGAACTTGAACACATTGTCTTAAAAGAACTAATCCTCTAATCCACCAACCAACACCAAGTTCACGTAATACCGGCCAAGTAGGTTCACCTTTAGCAAAACTAGGAATCAGATTAAGAAGTTCTTCTTGAGTCTCTGAATGGTACGCCCAGGCTAAGTTATTTGTCCCAACACCTTGCTTTTGGAATTGTGCTCTTTGAACTAAAGATAAGCACCTGGAAAAAATTTAATTAATTTGAAGTAAAATTATTTTTTTAACTGTGTTACCGTAGTAAGTAACCGTAATGTTTCATAGCAAGGAGGAATCTTAATCCACAGTCATCAAGGGAATCAACTATAACTTCATCGGATTGTCCAACTAAATTTTCTTTAGCCATTGCAGATTTTGCAGCATCTATAGCAAATCTTTCTGCAAGATCTGTATTACATGTTGAAACTGTATCAGCAAGAGCAAGAAGATGCATTTGATCTAAACTGGATAGACCCGGTAAATGTGTATGGGTTAACATACGAGACAACATCCTTCCTACAATAAAAACATGTTTTAATGCCTAAGTCCTTGTTCACAATGAACGTAAACATAAAAAACACGTAAGACTAACGTAATTCGTAAAGTTAAAATATACGAAAACCCTAGTTACTGTCCACAATGCTGGTACGTATTCCTTATGTTTACGTCAGTATTACGGATGTTCGTAACGCGAACGTAAAGTTGAAATAAACTCAACTTTACGTATTTTGTATGTAAATTTTAAGTAAAAATTTAGTGAAATCTAAGACAGCTTCTATCAGATAGGGACCAACTAGCCTGAACAGATTATCAAATATGGTTGAAGTCATCCTAGTATATGCAAGTTTAAAAGTTGACTTGTAATTAGTAGCTTATCCATATGTACCAATAATTATTTGCAATCAAAATTGGGCAATTCTCTGGTAAACGCCAAAAATCGCGTCACAACTGTCAACTGATTAAAGTACGCCTGCGTGATCGTCCAAATTTTATGTTTATGGCTATTCTGAACGCAAACGAAATTTTACGTTTTAAGTATATTTTACGTCTTCCGTATTTTTTATGTTTACGTTCATTGTGAACAAGGACTAAAATTATTATTTCAATTTTATTTTTCTAATTTAAATGTTAGTTCAAAATTCCCGCTAAAATTCGTCATACTGCGCCATCTATTGGAAAAATGTAATTCAAATAAGTATAGTCCATGGCCAGCTACGTATGACTAGAGCTAAAGGTGTGTAGGTTCTGGTTCGAACATGTTAATCGCCATGAACTTTATACAGGAGTGTGTCTCAAAGTCAGGAAAGGATAGTTATATCTACGGACTTTGCCCAAAGTCAGCTTACGTAGTTTTCAGTACTTACCCTGTCTAGGGGTAAAATGTGCAAGTCCAGTAGCCCTTTCTGAAGGTCTCCTTTCATGTCTTGGAACTTCTTGGTCTTCAAGCAAAGTATCTAAAGATTCTTCCATGATGGTGTTGTTATCAAACAGTTCATTGTAGTCTTTTTTCTCTTCTTTACTCACTACAAAAGAAATCATTTTTTCCCAATAACAAAATACAAGTTTTTGAACCCCAAACCTAGTCAATGCATTTAGAGTTTTAGCAAGAACCAATAAAATAGAATAGAACCAATTCGATCTGTTCTCCCTAAAACGCGAGATGCCTAGACGCCAATTAAGGGACCTACTATTACCTGCATCTTCTTTATCTGCTGCAAGTAATGTCCATAAAGGCAATGGTGGAATATTAGCAATCTCAGCATAATCCAAAGTAATTTCACTAATACTAGCCCGATGTTCTGGACTTCCAGCTGGATAACTTACAGATAGTGTTCGAGCCCTAGCCCAACCTTGCATATCTTCAATATTATCTTGATTTCCTCCAATACATTTAACTAAATGGGTTAAAATAGCTTTAACCCATCGAATTTTACCGGAATTTAATAATTCCATTAATTGTTTTGGATGGTACTGCGGTAAAACTGGACAAGCAATACGGGAAGCTTCAAACAAACCATAATCAGGCATGTAATCGGGATCACATTCTTTACTGGTACGTTTACGATCAAGGATTTGTAAATTAACTGAACTTATACGACCTAACGTCGGTACCGTAGCTAATTTACGTTGGTTTTCTTGGGTTAAAGTACGAATATCAAGGTCTCTTATGTTTTTCCCGTCAGTTTCCATGCTATCAATTGATTGAATTGCATTACTTGACGGTCTCCATTGGGTGTAAACATGCATTTCCGAATCCATTCCAACTATTAATAATCCGTCACGGACCCAACTTATCTGCATTGGAAGTGCAGGTAACCCATCTGCTGTTTGTAATTCAATTTTACGTAAAGTCATCCATTTGAAGTCATCAACAAAAAGTGGTTGAGCTAAAGAACTTGCTTTACGTAAAATCGGTCGATTTGTATTCATAGATTCTTTCATTGCTTTAACGTTAGCTTGGGCTAAATCCGAAGACAAGGGGGTGTAAAGCATGATTTTATTACCACAAGCAACGGTTAAGATATGGGAACCATCTTCATTTGAGACCCAATCAAGCTGTACAATATGTTTTTGAGTTATAGGACAAATGTTTCCTATTTCCGAAATTGATTTTCTTAAAGTCTGTAGAGTACTGAAACTAGGTACTGCGAGAAGAGTTGGTTTAATATTGCTTTCTGTGGTAGTTTGTCGTTCATCATTCGAAAAGGTATGAAGGACTTCGTTAATACGTTGTTTTTTCTTTAAGGTTTTTGAATCGTACAAGTAGCTTAGATCGAGATGTCTATCCACAGTTATTCTTGGTAAATGAATATTTTTTAAATGGATTATGTCTTCTAAGATCCATTCTGTGCCTCCAGTTGATTCGCATTCGTATATTGCAACACAGAGATTGATATATCTAAAATTATAGTATATATTTTTCGACTCCCCCTGTATACAGGGTGTAACACAACTTATCTGAAAAAATTTAACCATACATGCACTTTTAAATAAGAAATAGATTTGTTAAAAAAAATTTTAATAAAAGTCCAACAGAAAACGAAATAAAAATTGTTAAAGTTACAAATTAATGAAAAAAAGTTGTTTTTTTTTTTTCATTAATTTGTAACTTTAACAATTTTATCTCGTTTTTTGTTGAACTTTTATTAATTTTTTTTTTAACAAATCGATTTATTATTTAAAAGTGCATGTATGGTTAAATTTTTTCGGATAAGTTGTGTTTTTTTTTTTTCATTAATTTGTAACTTTAATAATTTTTATCTCGTTTTCTGTTGAACTTTTATTAAAATTTTTTTTAACAAATCTATTTCTTATTTAAAAGTGCATGTATGGTTAAATTTTTTCGGATAAGTTGTGTTACACCCTGTATATTTTCAACTCCCCCTGTATATAATTTATTTTTTTTTAATTAACTCAAAATTTAAACTTACCTTGAATCATGATCATTTTTACTAGGTCTTGTAAAACTTTTCCCGTATTTATAAGCACAAGCTAATCTTCCTGAATAAGCTACGCTAACATTTAGTAACTGGCCATCAATTTCGATTGCGGATTCCTTTACCATATTCCACTCAGTCCAAACCTTTCCCGTATCAATCAGTTCCCCATCTTCTTCTAGAATCAAATGTTTCGAGGCTTTAACCTCAGCAGCGTTATCAGTCACAGTCCAGAATCTTATAGTCCCATCATTACAAGCTGTTGCGAAACAATAAGGAGCCAAACAAGCAGGGTAAATGGACGCAGAGCTTAAATGACCAGCAGCAGCTGTTGCATGAACAATTTCAACACCATCTGGTAGGGGTAAAATTTGTTTTATCTCTTTGTTGGTTGAAATATTAATATGCGGTGTAAGTTTAGCTTGTTTTAAATGTAACGACTCAAGACTGTTCTTTCTTGAAATATCATTTTCCTCTTGAACTAAATTACAATCGGGAACATACATCTGACTTCCTGTGAGAGATAATTCTGCTTCATTCGAGGCAATCGTCATCTTCCACATATGTATAATTGTGTTTTGATCAGTACAATCTAATAATACAATATAAAACGGTTGTTCAAAAACATAATTTTGTTGTAAATCAACCATAGCATCGTTTTCAGTTAAGTTAATCGGAGCACTTCGCTGTCCTGTAATTAATTGTTCTTGATACACATGCAAAAACGTAGTATTTTGCCATTTAATTGCTTCAGAAATAGTTTCAAGTTGGATTATACAACCAGGACGTGCTGTGCTTTGTTGTGAAACAATATTAATTTTTTCCAACAAACTATCATCGTTTAAGGAAGATAAATCTGAAGTTAAACTTTCAGTGGAATCTCTAAGTCTGTTTTCTTTGCAGGAAATATCAGC
The DNA here is from genome assembly GCA_963082805.1 of Hemicrepidius hirtus. Lineage (NCBI taxonomy): Eukaryota > Metazoa > Arthropoda > Insecta > Coleoptera > Elateridae > Hemicrepidius > Hemicrepidius hirtus. The sequence goes on along the minus strand of OY720159.1, from coordinate 53,649,806 downwards.
TAATAATGTACGAGCGTCTATTACAGCTTGATAAACACGCAAGCAGTGTCCATCGGAAGCTACAAAACAAGCACTGGGCGAGTTTGAAAGATTTCCTAAGGTACTGGAAGGTAAAAGTGTAGGGATCCAAGCCACAACACTGAAAGCTGACGGTTCTGGGGATGTGATCCGGGCTAATTCACAAATTCCACCTGATTTTGATAGAGGCCCAACCGCATCAACCCTCCATAAAATTAACTCACTACAATATCCCTAAGAAATAAAAATAAATTTACATGATAGGCCTTGTACAATATGGAGGGTTAAAACCTCCATTAAAATTTAGCTTACTGTGGAGTTATGATCTTTATTTTGATCAACAATGTTATGGTGACTAGTGGTAAGTAGTAACGGTAAGACAGGGTGGCAGGTGATGTCATTAACCCTGTATCTGTGTCCAGATGCTCGGCTTTTATGTCCAATACTTAATACTTGACTAAATTTGCTTTTATCAGCAAAAGTAAGCTGCCACAAATTTAAGGTACCATTATCATGTTTGGTAACCAGGAATATCACTGGATATGCTTCTTTGGGTTCTTCTGCACGGGTTTGTTCCTAGAAGGGGAAGAAGAACATCAAACAGACGGTTGGAGGCAATAAGAGAGAACAGGAATAAGGAGGAAAAAGCAAAGAATAGAGACTAGCTATCCAAACAGATATAGACTGTCAGAGAGGAAACACTAAGAACAAGATAAAAATGAAGGACATTAGTTTAAAAATCTAGGAGGAGGACATCACAATTTATTCACCTCTTTTATTTGGTTTGTTTCATCCTCTTCTTTAACGCTTGGTAAATTTAAACCATTAGTAGATTCTTTTACTTCTTTCACCACTTCTTTGACTAAATGTTTTAAGCATGTCGCAATGCTGTATAAACTGACTGTAGTAGACATACTCAGGGAATCCCCTAATGGAAAAGCAGATGGGATTCTTGTTGAAAAAGATACTTGGGCTTGCCTAAACGATCCGGGATGGTACTCATCCAACCATTCTACAACCCTACAAAAAATTACCGTTACAAATTCTATATCTTAAGATTTTTTAAATTATCAACCAACCAAATGAGAAAACTTCCGTCTACAGGGTGGATGCTAAATAAAAGATCAGGACTATGGTGCCAATCCCTTAAAAGACCTTCAATGCGCGCGTCTAACCCATCAGGGCCTCCAGTTTCCATAAGAGGTTCTTCTGAGCCATCTTCCGACTCAGGATGTTCCACAACTCGTCTAAACCAAAAAATAATAATTTGATGATAATTATTTCTCAAGGATTTATTTTTACCTGGTCAGTTCTTCTAGTAAAGATTCAGCTTGAAGACTAAAATGCATTTCTTTATTATTTAGCCAATGCAGAACAAATGCAGGGCGTGGACTGCAAAATGAAATACTGGGGACTAATGGAATATCTGTTTCTGCATTAACGGAAGCTGCCAGATGAAAATGTAAACCTGGTGTTACACCTAATAATATAATAAGAAAAAATATAATAGTTTAATGTTAAAGCACGATGAAAGAAAAATTTAAACATTACACAAACTGCTCTTTGGTGTTGATGTTTAGTCTTAGCAACAATAAATGAATCCATTAATTGCCTTACCTGTACCACGATAACCATAAGAATGAAAATCATGGACGCTGTAAGTAGAAGGCAAAGTGGGTATTGGTGTGGAAGATCCTCCAAGACCATGGGTATGTTGTTTAGCATGGCGACGAATATGAAAGCAAGTTCTATTAAAAGAAAACACTGTCATGTAATCTGAACATGAAATATATTTTTTTGTAAGATGATACTTTTAAATATGAGACAAAAAGATAACATAATATGTAATTGTGATTAGTAAAATGAGAATGATAAATGAAAGTGCATAACTACGAAAAAAGTGTGTGGTTTAGTCAGCTTGAAATATTTTTAAATAATAATTTTTGTTGCTCAAATAAGAGCTCGTGCAATCCCAAAAGCAAATTTGTTATAGCAGTTTTAATTAAAAAAAATAATTACTAATAAAGCAAAATCAAAAATAAGGTTTATTTTACATCGGTAGAGCGCATGCTGGTTGAATATTAATAAAAGCATAATTTTAAAAAATTTTTAACTACCTGACCTTCAGGTAATATCTTACTTCATATGTTTCAAGCGCTGCATAAACCGATGTTTATGACGATGAGTCCTAAATTTAGGATGGTTTGCCTGTGGATCTAATTGTGATAAATTGACTAACCCATCTTCAGGTAATACAGTTTCCACCCACAGTCTGCATATGTTGTCTTTACAGGACGTTACGAGCATGTTGGATACAGACCCTCTAAAGAAGAAGCGTTTTTAATTTGTCTGCTTTTAAAATTTTGATTATTTACTTTGGCATATATTTACTGGTTGTTCTCCAAGATAAATGAGTCACAGCTCGTGGGTGTGCTATGTACACAAAGCTATATTCGAGCTCGGTAGGGCCTTCAATACTTCTTGATGTAAAAAGGACTATCACAATAAGAATATTAGTCAGTGGATACGAGAGAAAAGTAAAATTATTCACTTACAATGTTTGTTTTCATACCAAATCTTAACAAGTCTGTCGTTTTCTCCAGAAGTTGCAAATAATGTTCCATCTGGACTGAAGGCAAGATGTTGCACAGGCGTTGCTGTGTTTGCCTTCCAAACACTTTGCCAACAAGTTTGCTCTTGTTCTATAAACAAATTATATTTCTTTATAACAAATTACTTTCACTTATAAAAGCTTACCTTGTTGTTTTTCACGTTCATCAGAATCACCTCCATCGTTAGTGCTTTCTCCTTCACCTAGAGTAAACGTTACAGGTGTCTCTTCCTCGACTTCTTGCGGTCTTAAATGCCACAATTGAACTGTATCACCTGCTGTTAGAAGGCGTGTACCTTCCAAATTCCAGCTAAGGGCTCTAACTGGTGATTCTGTCTTTAAAGTACCGGTTTGAACCCATCGATAATCCAGACCCTAAATCGAAATCCATCAGAAAATAATATTTAAATTATTTTACGGTCATTACATGAGTAGAGTTGTTATGGATAAGGGGTGTAGGCTCATAAATGCAAACAGTTGTGTCATAAGCAGCTGCAATTTTTCCAGTATCGCTTGAACAATCAAGAGAACTGATCCGAATGTAATCGTGGACCGCTCCTGGAATTATTTGTACCCTTTCAAAGGTCGAGGCTAAGATTACGATATTACAGCCTGCTGCATATGCCTAAAATAAAATAGAGTTAAGTTGAAACGTAATTGAGAAGATAGATAAGAAATTACCGTAAAAGCAACACCCTCAACACTTCCTACTGCAAAACACTTGTCACCTGCATTGCAGGCACCGCTTACAATTTGATGTAAATTCATTATAATAAGTTATTTAACACTGAAAACATCGTAAGATTGTTCAATAGAAAGCAGAAAATGCAAGCTTAATGTATTATAATCATTTTTAAAGGACAAATTAATCGTTGTTAATAAACGTCAATTTGACACTGACAGATTTGAATCAGCTGACTGGAGTGAATCAAACTAGTAACTAAAATAATATTATAATATTCATAAAAATTTATTTCAAGAAGAAATAATTGTTATTAAAATTAATTACTAATTTTAATATTTAAATTACATTTAAATTTATTTTTGTAATTTAAATATTTATATATATAGGTTTTGTTTTGATTGGTTGGGTCAAAAGTGGGGGGAAAATTCAAAGATTCAAATACTTTCGTTTGAAAATGGTTTTAAGAATATTGTTAATCATGCTTTAAATGGGTATAAAATTTATCAATAAAGTGTTAAAAGTGATAAATATTTGGAAAATAGATAAATGGAGGCAATTTTTTGATCGGGATTTACGGCAGCACTTAGTAATGTTTTCCTCTTCTGATAAGATAATATGCATCCTGCCTAAAACCCAACCCATATTTCAAGTACAATTCTCGGTTTAATGTTTGGCAAAATGTCGAAATTAGCACGTTTAAAGTTAATTGAAGATTTAGATGTAAATCAATTAGCAGAAGCATTAGAAATGGTACGTACCGATAAAGTTATTTGTATACTTATTAAGTCATTAATAATTTTCAGAATGGATATGGAAGTTGTGTGGGAGTAATTCGAGCAAAGCACATTGACGGTCAAGCATTTTTGGTGTGTAGTACAATTCATAATAATTGTGCTTAATCTTAATTAAGGTCTTGTTTATTTATAGAAGCTTACAGAACTCCAACTTTCTTTATGGCGTCTCCTTACAGTTGATGCTCGAAGATTATGGAGTTTTATACAACAAGTTAAACAAGATCCCTCGCAATTTCTTCTAAAAAATGATAAACCCGTGCCAAAAGTAAAACCACCAATAACTGAAAGAACAATGTATGGTAATTTACCAGTTAGATCAAATTTTTCCACCAATAAACCAAACGTTGTTTCCAAACCGTGTCGATTTCAAAAATTTAATGAAACCACCAAAGAAAATTCTTTAACGATCATTAAACAGGAAACTAAATTACTTGAGAGTAATAAGATAGAAAAATTTGAGGAAACCAAAAGAATAACTTTAGCCACCCAAGAAAGTAGAAACAAAGAAACAAATTCATCGACATTAACGAAAGATGAAAGTAAATTACTGAAAAGTAATTTAGAATCACTTTTTAATAAACAAACTACGAATACTTCTTGCACCCCCAATCAACAAGCTTTTTTACCACCTAAACCTGATCGTTTAAAAATATCAGGGCCTGATAAATACGAAGAATCTCCTGTCGATTACGTTGGATATCTTGAACCAATAATTCCTGTAAAGGAACCTCAGGTGCCTGAAAGGGTAAGGACATCAACATTTTCAAGAAACGATTCTAATAGAAACTCGTTTCTTCATCGACAACGAAGAATTAATTATGACAATCTTGAAATTAGACCTGAAGTCATTCAAAATGATTATCAAGAGCAAAATATTAAACAGAAAATAATTGTTCAAAGCAGACCACTTCCTCCTGTTCCAATAGAAGCAAGAATGCCAGTTCCTGCCCCTCCATTGGAAATTGATAATGAAGAATTAGCTGAATATGCTGCAGTGCCTGAAGAAGAAGAACAACCGAAAGTTAAAGGAAGAAATCATCGACCCTTACCACCAGTTCCACTTGATCAAGACAGGAAAATTATTCAACGATTGTCAGAACTAAATCAATTCAAAAATTCTACTGAAGATGAAGAGGAATTAGCTGAGTATACTCCAGTGATTGAAGAAGATGAACCAAAAAATAATTTATTGGAGAGAATAAATAAATCGCATTCTCCTTTACCACCTCTTCGTATTCCTGTCCCCGCACCCCCTAAATCCAGATTAAGGGAAAGAGTTAAGTTACCAACACCAGAAAGTGATGATATTAAAGAAGACGTGATATCTCATCAACTACAACAAATGTCGTTGCTTAGACCAAAACCTGATAAAGTTAAACTTTCAATAACCACATCAGCAACCACCCTACCAAGACAACCAAGTCAGATATTAAAACCTGATGCATCATCATTCATTGCTACTCTTCCTAAACCACCAATCAATTTACCTAACCCACCAATTGGTTTGCTACCAAGTTCTTCTGATTTCTTAAATAATTCACAACATGAAGATTTTAATTTTTCTGCAAGCTGTAAACATGAAGATAAAAGAATACCGCCACCCCTTCTGGAAATCCAAACACCAAGCACATCTCAAGATATGGATGAAATGGATGAACAACCATTTTATACAGACAGTGAGTAGTACCTACTATATCAGATTTTTTTTAAAATAATAAATTAGAGAGGCCGCGCCACACTACACGTTGGCTAAGTAGATGGAGTTCACTTAGCAACCAAGAGGTCCCAGGTTCGAGTCTTAAGTTTCGGTCGTCATGGGTGCTTGCTTTTAATAAGTTGGGGGGGGATATATGACCAGTTGGCGCTCCCCGCAGAAAAAAATTGACCCTGTAGTCACCCCCTCAACTCCGTCTGACGTTTTGTTCTTGTTTTACCGGTGCCGTTTATGAACGGGTGAGCCGACAGGGCCCTGCCTTGTCAAGGATGTTCGCAACGGACCCAGCTAAATGTCTACCGAGTTTGAACCCGATACCTTTTGAAACTCAAATGTTGCTCCCTTGCGAATTTGTAAAAAAAAACAACTTTGAGCCCCTGTGGCCGGCCTAGTAGCCTGAAAAAATTAACTAAACCCCTTCTCCCTTATACCAATATTAATTTTCCGTAACGTTTTCCCCTGTATAATAATTCCATTAAATAATTAAAAAAATAATTTTTCAGTTGATCTTGCAAGAGAGCCATGCTATCGTGAAACAGACAGGAAGGGGGCCAGGAGACTGCTTACAGGATTAGATAATGGTGCATTTGCTATTCGGCCAAGCAGACAACCTCAATACATTTGTACAATTTCAATAATGCACAGTAACAGAATGTTTAATCTTGGAGTGGAAAGAAATTCTGAAGAAGTCTTTACATTTGGAAGTGTAGCACCTAATTTTGATCAACCGAAATTTTACAGCGTTTCAGAAATTATTGCTTATTATAGTATGCATCCTTTATATTTATCTGGTGAAAATATTTTGCTTAAGGATATTTTACCTCGGAATAAGCATTAAAAAATATACAGGGTTGTTCATTAAAAATTATTTTAATATTAAAAAATTAAGGGAAAGGGGAAATGTTATTTTTTAGAATATAAGGATTTTTCAAAAAGAAAATAATTGTAATATTCTAAAATTCATTTGGGTAAATGTTTAATCCTATTACTCACAACAATGGTTGTGTCCAAAATCATAAGCTTTATGTAACGTTAAACACTACGGTCATGGGCTAAATTTGAATTTGGCGCCAAATTTCAGCAATGCTCGTATTTAAAGGTATAAAAATGCTTTAGCGCTTATGGTGTTGGACAAGGAAATTTTACAGAACGTTGCGTTGTAAGGAACGATTTAAAAATCAAGTCACCGTCATCAGCACAAACGCATATCCTGTTTCAGTGTCAACCAATAGAATACCATTATTCAAAAATCGAGCAATTCTATTGGTTGACGCGTTTGTGCCTAGTAAATTGAGCCCAGCTATTGGCTGAGCTCATTGAACGCAACTATTGTAAAATTTTTGTTTTCAATGAAGCGCGCAAGTTTCAAATTCAAACGCGCGAATGTCGACCAATTTTTGCTAAATTTTTTTCTGTAAAACTAAAACTGAAAAACAAGAGAACTCTCTGGTTCAGTATTTGTTTCTCTACAAAAAACTTCTGTACATGTAAGTTCTAGAATAATTAGGGAAACAGATAAATAGAAATTTTTGCATTTAAATTCTTATACTGCGTGAACCAATTTTACTCTCTGTACTGTTTAATTTTTGGCCAACCCTGTATATTTCGATTTGTAAATGTATATTATTATTTAAAATATAATTATAAAGTTATATTTTCTAACAAAAAAAAGAAAATAATCATACTGTGTAATAATAAGTAGCAAACAATTTTTATTCACTGCTACATAAAATGTTATCCATATTATTTATACCACTACCAAGATGAAATGTAGCAAAAAAAATAAAGATAATACTCATTTTAAGTCTATTTTTTTAAATATGGCTGGCCTAGGATGTTCGAGCATCCTAATAGAGCCGAGGAAGTCCCGGTTTAGAAACAAGGAAATTGTAACAAACATTTTTTATTGAGTGCTACAAGCATGTCATACATATATCATTAACAAAACAAATGTAATACTCAAAAACAGTGAAATTCCTTTCAAAACACAACTTCAAAAATCATCTTTCCTTATAACCATCATAACGTCTTTTATTATCATGACCGTGGTGAGAATGTGATCTTTCATATTTTCTACCATCGTACTGTTCTCTGCTTCTTCTCCTTTTATAATGTTTGTGTGAACTGCTGTTGTACTTTTTATATTCATCATGTCTTTTATAATGATTGTACTCATACTTATCTTTACTATGTTTTCTTGTACTTCTTGAACTCCCAGAATGTGTACTATTCCTACTAACAACAGAGTGATCACGTTCACTAAAATCCGTTACAGAACCACTTTCTTGTTGTTCCTCATAATTTTCTTCTTGTGGTTGTTTGACTTCTGGGCTCGTAATTTCAAATTTTTCCTCTCCCTCTTTACCTACACCGTTACCCGTTAACCAATCAGTGTACATTTCCATTTGTCCTTCGATTACCTCTCTCATAACTTCTTTATGACTTTTACGATTCGTATGAACAGATTTGTGTTTAATTCTGCGTCGTTTTGCATCACGTTCCCGAAGAAGTAACTCTTCATAAGTCAAAATTTTATCGCTTGATTTTGTTTGCGGACGATTCCTGGATTTAAAAAATTATTTTGGGAGTAGTAAAAAGGAAGGAATATAAACTTACGTGTTAAATTCAGGTAATTGTACCGGCCCAGTTGTATTTTCTACTGCGTAAGTATACAGAGCAGAACGTTCATATGGACTAAACGTACATGCGAGACGATTTGAAGTCTTAGGGTCTGGTTGCTGTCCATCCCATGCTGTATTCATAAATTTAAAGCATATTTAGAGTTAAAATTCAGAAATATGAGTCTGTGTGATTTTAAAAACATATAAATATGATTTATAGATTTGTAATTTAGTTTTTAAGACTAAAAAGTTAGGTTATGTTTAGAAATAATTTTATTATAAAGCGATTTTAATGTTTCTTTTTGCTTTTTTATATGAAAATGAGCACTTTAATGTGATTTTTGATAAAAATATTTAATTTTCTTACATTTTGCACACTTTAATCTTAACAAAAATTCTGGCCATACGCTTTAAATTTTGTTTTAAAAATCGTTCTTAATCTAGAAAAGGATATATAAAAAGGATATTATATTTACATTCTGTTTAGTTTTTATTCTTTTAAAAGAATAAAAGCATAATTTTATAACAGAAGTCAATAACATTCTTGTCTGAAACAAATTACGAAAATCAGCTTCTGGCCAACATTCACTCTTGAGAAAAGAAATTTCTATACAAACCTGATTTAAAATTAGGGATACTTCTATGTGCAGCTGATAATATTTCTATTTTCTTATGATCATCTAAAAAGTAATTTGAGAATATTAAAAAAGCAAGTAAAACTTTACTTTCATTACAAACCTATTGTAATTGAGCCAACGGGATCATGCACCGGTTCAGAAAGAAACTCTTCGTTCATATCGTACCCTTCTTTTTGCAACAAACACTTTTTTACATGTTCATCTACACTTTTTACATGTACCCGATGGCAATGATCAACCGAGCAACGAATTAGTTGAGTATCCTAAGCAGAAAAAATTAGATTTTCTCTAAACCTCAAAATAACGGAAATTTACCTTCAGGACTTCTTTTGCATCCCATTTAAGGCAGTCAAGAATCGATTGCACTTTATCTCCGGATGAGGATATGTATTGCTCTAAACTTTCAAGCTGTTTAAGTCTCACGTCTATGTTAAAATCCATTGTTAATTGGAAATTAATAGATTTTTTTATTGAGGCACACCACAGACTTTTGTTATTTGTTTTTTTGAGAAAATGGAAAATAGAAGGAGAAAATAAAAACCTGAGCAAGCTTAAACCTAACCTGTTTTAAAAAATAAGGGATGTGTTTACTAACCCGTCCCGGTAAATTAAAAAAATTGAATGTTAAATCACTATTCCATACGAAGGCGTAGAACGGCCACTCCGAGATTTATTTTAAAATTCCCAGTTCAAACTGTAAATTTACACTTTAATCTGTAAATTTACAGTTTAAACTGGGAATTATGTTAAATTGACAGATTAAACTGTAAATTCCCAGTTTAAACTGTAAATTTACAGATTAAAGTGTAAATTTACAGTTTGAACTGGGAATTTTAAAATAAATCTCGGAGTGGCCGTTCTACGCCTTCGTATTAATTTGTTCAATTCTATGCAATAGTTTTTAAATTAAAAAATAACTTTTATTACATCCCCACCAACTCTGCTCTAGACACCCAACTCAACCCAAATTTGAGGTTAAAAAGTAAAATTTGTATTTTCAAATTTTTGGAAAATATGTCTATTTTACCCAAAACATTATCAAGTTTTATGAAAAACTTAGCAATTTCGGAACTTAAAACCGCACCTAGAATATTGACAAGTGTTCGATATATAAAAAATGTAGAGAAACCAACACCGGGTTACGGAATAAGTTTCAGAAGAATAATTCATTACCCCGAGAAGTACACGGTTAAACCTTTGGAAGTAACAAACTTAGCAGGAAGAGATCCTGTAAGTGGTCGAGTTGTATGTAACGGAATAGGTGGTGGAATAAAGCAAAAATATCATTGGATCGATTGGAAGCGTGAAGGACCTAAAGAAGGCCCCCCTCAAGAAGAACGGGTCATAAAAATTATCAAAGATGGTTGTAGAACATCATTTATCGCATTAGTAGCCGTTGGAGATCGATTAAAATATATTTTAGCATCTGAAAACATGAAGGCAGGAGATTTAATTCGTACATCCTCCCATTTGCCACGTATCCCAGGTTTGTGTTATCCAAATTACAATTTTTTGTAACTACCCAATGTATTGTTTTTAGTTCGCGCGAACGAAGGTGATGCATACCCACTAGGAGCATTACCTTTAGGAACCCAAGTACACTGTGTAGAGAAATACCCAGGACTAGGCGGATTTTTAGTACATGCAGCTGGTGCATACGCTACAATTGTCCGAAAAGCTCCTAATAATCATATAGTAATCCAAATGCCAAGCAAAAAGGAATTTTGTTTACCTCAAATTTGTATGTGCACAGTAGGAAGATTAAGTAATAAGGAACACGGGTCAACTCCAATTGGATCGGCTCAGAGGAATAGAGAATTAGGAAACAGACCAAGATCAGGTTGGTGGCAACGCAAAACCGGAAGATCAGGAAGAAAACTTAGAAGATTACCTCCTGCTAGAACATTTGCTGCGCATGATGTGACAAAACAAGAAATTGTTTCACTTACTTTAGATCGATTTACTCGTTAATGTGTTGAATGATATAGAATTATGTTGTAATTTTGAAAATAAAATAAATTGGTACATGAAAAGAGATTATGTCAAGTGTTTTTACAAAGAGGTGCTTGATTCAGACCAATATCTTTCCTTCGAACATACACTGCTGGACAAGGACAGACATATACTAGGAACTTGTATTTTCTGCGCATGTGCGCGGTACAGTTGTTGCTTTTACGCATGCGCATTATGTTCCTGTTATCTGTTTATCCTTGTTGCACTTTCTAACAATTGTATTGTCTTCTTTGAACCATCAGTTGTGCAGCGCCACATAGGGATATTATGCTCTTTCCAGTTAAGGACCAATGTATGTCTGAAGGGTACTTCCCCCAATACTCCCTTATTGCGTACTCTAACTCTTTATGAGATCTATAGACAAATTTCCATTAAAAAAAATTATCTAAACGGGAATCGAACCTGAGAATTTTTGATTCTAATTGCTAAGAAATTTCAGATATAACTAAAAAAAATGTCCCTGTCCCGATAGTCAATGCAAAAACTGAGTTGAAGTTTATCTGACCAGTATTTAAAGCGTTTTGCAAACATTTTTATGCTGACTTCAAGAAAATAGAAGAGACCAGAAAAATATTAGGATTTAGGGGGAATATAATCACATAAAAGCTTGACATATGTAGCAAAGCTGGTGAACTGGAGACAGGGGCGGATGGGGATCTATGAAGCGGCCCGGGAAATGTGACAACGGGCGGCCCACCGCGGCCCTTTGAAATCGGGAAAAAGTGTATTTTAGATTTTATGTAGTGATTACGTTCGTTTACCTAAATACAGGCGCGGATCTAGGAAGATTTTTCGGGGGGGGGGGCTAATTTTAAAACTAAAAAACTAAAAGGTAGAACAGTGGGTAGGTAGAATGAGGCGGGAAGCGGCGATCTCAATAGCGCCGCAGGCGAAATTTTTTTCAAAAAAGGGGCGTTGCTTCGGAAACTACCTTTAAGAGAAAGCTGAATTTTTTTATGCAAGTTTTTAAGGAGGAAAAAATATCTTTCGTAAAACGAGTAGTACGTATTTAAATTTTCGTAACTTTTTGCAATGTAATAAACTGTGAGAAACAGAATAAACAAATTCAAAATTATTAAACATAAACTGATATATTCGTAGTTTTAAGTTTTGGACGACATTATATTTGATACTTGTCACATCAAATTTGTCGCAAATATATTTGGACTAAATGTAAAGAAACACATAGCAGGGGATTTATTTCGGGGGGGGGGGGGCTAAAGCCCCTTTAGCCCATACCTGGATCCGCGCCTGCCTAAATATTACAGTTGCTTTCATTATTCATTTATTTAAAAAACACAAAATTAAAATTTACCAAGTTGTGACTTCAAAACAACAATCGGTGTTGAGAAATAAAAACACTATTGAGTAGATGTAATTCTGGTATTAATGCAGAAGCAGTAACACATTTGTGTTTTAATAAATCACATATTGTTATGACTAAAGTGAAGACACACAGCCCACAGCCAAAATTCTGAGAAGTGGTTTGTTGGAAATTTAAAATAAAGTATTCGGTATCAGCATTAAGGGTAGCATTAGTACATTTTACAACATCCGCGAATCGCGATTTTGTTTGTTTGGTATTATACTGGTATTAGACCGGCAGTTTCTCGCTTCCTGTACTTTTCGCAAACGTGTACAAATCACAATTACAAACATTATGGTCTCTTATCTCTTTCTTGTTTACAAGAAAATAATTTTCATTATTTCCCTTGCTTTTATAAATTCCTGAAAAGTAAAAAAATTTAAAAAAAACAGAGCGGCCCACCGGGAAATTTCCCGGCCTCCCGCCGGTCCCCATCCGCCCCTGACTGGAGACACGCTGATAAGGAAAAATTTGTGAAAAGGAATCAAAAGGATTTAAATTTAATTTAATACGAGGTGCGTTTAATAAATTCTTTAACAGCTGGCCTTACGGGGATTACCCTGAATACGTCATTTGAACAAATTGCGTTATTCCGATATGCCATTGAATAAAGTTGCCGTTATACCAAAATAGTAACTAACAAATAATTATTTATTACCAATTTAATTTTCTGCAGTGTAATAATTAAAGTTGAAATATAAAACTTGAATAAATGTAAAATAAGTCAATAATTTGAAATACCAGGAAATTTTTTAACATAAAACTCTTTATTATTCAGAAATAAAAATAAAAAGCTTCTGTAATCTACACAAAGAATCTCTTTCATTTCAAATTTATTCTGGTAACAAGAGCTTGGTGCATTAAATTCAAATAGGTATATCAGATTTGCTTTGACGAGAACGCCGCCGCTTCTTATTTTTAAGGGCAGTTAAAAGCGGGGCGCTTTGTAAGCACGCCAACCCCTAAGGAAACGATCAATACGACTGTCACTTTGAGTTAATAATTCGATTTGTTAGTTTTGTCGATGGTGGAGGTAACATCTTACCTATCTGATCAATAACTATTTCGTCCATGTTTGTAATTGTCTATTTCCTTTTTGGCAGACTATAATCAATAATTTCCAATCTGTTAACCATTACGACCCCAATTAGTGCACATCCATGCGTGAGGACAACGACATTTATTATAACGCTTCGATATTGATTACATTTTGAAAATATTTATGATGGAACGGAACATGAGTTTGAAATATTCAGGGTATTTACATATAAATATCAGAGCATGACCAGTGATATTTTTTAAAAGGTCGTGGCATTTTCATAGAAAAAATAAGACGCCACTGCATAAATTTGATTTAGTACGTAGCATACAAAAAAAGTAAGGTCTTAGTTTACGAATGGTTTAAAAGAAAAACAAGCTATCATACAGCAAGTACCTCCTCAATAAAATGATTAAATGTTAGAATAGCTAAAACTAGATAGCAAATAATAGAAATTATTGAATAGTTTCAAAGAAGCATCGGAGCGGTTTTTTTAATACCCTGTACACATTAAGGTTTTACGAGGGCTATTAAAAAAATATACAGATTGATTTAAAATGAACCTGGTCGAGTTGGCTGTGGTTCCCCTATTTAACGCACAGCAAACCTGAGGTTTGAAAAATCGTAGAAATCTGAGGGTACTAACCGCAGCGCGCAGTTCAGTCCTTCTTCTGTCAGAGAGTCAAAAGGGAAGAAGAAGGCTCTGATGAAGATTCAGAAATAAACAATTTTTTAAACTAAAAACTAAATTTTAATAATTTAAAAAATTTTCTTAAAATTAGTAGTTCAGGGGAGAAAAAAAACGTAAAAGATCTTTTACTACTGAGGGTTTCAGCAAATAATCCCTTATTTTCTTCTTTCAGGGGACCAAGTGTGATAAAAGGTTAACTTGTGGGTTCAGAAAAAAACATTTTAAAAATTCAACCCAAATTTTGAAAATATTAATTATTTTTGTACAATCTTTAGAAATTTGTAAAGATCTGGGGGTAACACTAAACTACGCGCTCTTAATTTTTTCTGATCGACAACCACATGTTAAAAAAAATTCAGAAAAAACGATTTTTACAAATAAATCTAAATTTTTGAAAATATTACGAATTAACAAAAATTCCTAAAAATCGCCACAGTAGTGCTAGAGTTTTAAGAGACCAAATTACAGCCCATATTGTCCCCTATCAGAATTCTTTTAAAATGGGGATTACCCCTGCCCTTATAACTGTGGATAGCTCACTACCCCTTAGCGGATTTATTCAATACAAGAAGGTAAGGAATAAATAATTGGGGAAAGAGAATTTGAAGTTGATACGACTCCCTTAAGCATGAGATTTCCTAGGAAAACGGTACTGTGATATAGCGGACGTAATATGACGGTAGTAACTGTGTGGTTTTCTTCAGAGCCGTATATAGAACTCTGTTCATTCAAGGTGTCAGAAAGCGAGATATTAAATGAAACAGGAAGTATGCATATTACATATTAGGATCGTCATAATTACGTCCGCTAAATTACGGCACCGCTTTCCTAGGAAATCAAAGCTTAAAATAGTAAATACTGTTTTAATATTTAACGTAAAGATTTGTACAAAAATGTTTTGGGGTTCCCCCGTATGGTTGACCCGGAAAACGGATACCCGATCTACTTCTTGAAGGTCTGAGGTGGCCAGGGGCAAAATGATGTGATTTTGATAGAGAGCGGTAGAGCTAGTTAGAACGTGAGTGCGCGCTTGCCTCGTTTTTATTCCGTTTTGTAACAACAATATGTGATACTAACTAGTGTTTATTTATTAGCTTCTATAATTTCAAGTGCGCAAAATACATAACAGTCATGTGTTGCAAGATTCGCCCTATATTTAATCGAAAACGAGTTAACGTAGCGTAGTGAACCCAAAAGAGCAGTTGTAAAAATAAATTTTTAATAAAATATACTGCAATAATTCTGCAATAAATTGCAATAATGGCTGATTTACAGTTAGATTTAAACGCACCTTTAGAACAGAGAATTAATGAATTTAAAAATGATCCGGAAAAGATGCGAGAGGTTAATGATTTTTTAAATGAACTTTTTGATAAAGCTAAAGTTGACGCTGAAGTAAAAATGAATTCCAAACACAAAAAACTTGTAAGTAATTTTTTTAATCGCTCCCCCCCTCCCTTTTTTTTACACAAAGTGGAGATTATTTTTTAACCTTCCCCTTTAACAATTAAATGTGTTACAATTAATTAATATCTATTTTTTATTTTCAGGATGCGTTCAACGTTCAAAGTAAGTAATTTATTATTAACATTAATATTTTTAAATTAATTATAAATAATTTAATTTAATTTAAATAAATGTCTTATTTTAATTTAAAATACAAATTTAACCCGTCAAGATTTTCCCTAATTTCGGAAAAAATATTTTAATTAATATAAAATTTTAAAATTCCCGCATTAATTTAAATCGATACGTATTTTTGGCGGGAAATTTAAATTAAGTATTATTAAAAATTCCTTTAAAACCGTTTTGTAAGCATTCAGGAATATTTATGAGGAAAACTTTTTCTGTTTAAACAGAACTATTTAGTATTCATAAGTCCATTAAAGTCTTAATAACATTAATTTCCATTATGCGAGGGCAGGAAGTAAATAAGGATGATGTAACGTTAAGAATTAATTCTAAGGTCATAGTTTATTAAAATATATTGTTTTTATATTGCACATTTGTCCTGGAAGTAAGTGGAAAATTTCCCTTAGGATTAAACGAATATTACTTTTCAAAGAGACACATTTAGTGTCTATAATAATCAATAAAAAAAATTACGCACGAAATAATAGAAGCTGTTTCCTACGTCTAAATTGCTTGAATTTACTTTTTGTTATTTTTATATAAATTTGAAATTATTCCACTTAGTTGTGTTTATAAATTCCTGTGGGTGTTCTTTTAATTAATTTTGTTTGTGCCCTTTCAAAGTTTTAATTAAACTTTCACAAGCGATTGGGTTTAAATATTTTTATTCTACGCTACATTTTTTTTTGTTAAAATTAATTGAAAACAAAATTGTTTGATGATTGTGTAGTAATTGTTTCAAAAAAGTTTTTCTTTATACAATTACAAAAAAAGTTCAACTCTCGTCTATTTGATACGAGTACGAGGCCGCGTAGCGGTCAAGTACTTTGATCCTTTGATTAATCCACGAAAAGTAGAAAAAAATCCAGAGGGTTTAAAATAAACACATAAAGTAGACACACGATTTTTGAGACGTTATATCAATGTAGATTTCCTATACACCCTGCAATGGGATGCCAGGGATTTGAACCCAAGACCTAGACCTATTACAATCTTATGAAGGTTTACAGAACAAAATAATTGTTACAGATGGTACAAGAAGAATTGGAGCTTGGGGTAGCAGAGCAAGGACTTCCGCGCGTACTTTTGCAACAAGGGTGTTCACTGCGATATGTAATTGTACGAATTCTGTAAGGAATGCAACAAACGCTGCCATTAATCGCAATTGATGTTGATGTACTCTTTTAAGTCGTTATGTGTTATCCGATAGGAATGAATGTTCCATGTAATAGATGTTACCTTCAATTCTCTTCCATTTGTTTATGCTAGCTGAGCTATATGCAATACATTTCAATTTTTCAACCCTTAAATGTGTTGCATACTAGAAGCTTACAATAAGTGTCTGTTAGAAAATCTTAGCAAT
This sequence comes from Hemicrepidius hirtus, assembly GCA_963082805.1. NCBI lineage: Eukaryota > Metazoa > Arthropoda > Insecta > Coleoptera > Elateridae > Hemicrepidius > Hemicrepidius hirtus. The sequence goes on along the minus strand of OY720159.1, from coordinate 53,632,621 downwards.
GCAATCAAAATTTTTTAATAATTTGCAAAAATGAACACAATAATGCTTGATTTTTTTTTATTAGAATGTGGGTGCTAATTAACTTAAGAATTTCAAAATACTAAAGGGAAGTTAAAAAACTCTAAGTGGACCAGCTGCTTTTACTTAAACTGTCTTGCAAATGACATTCACTAATTATAAAACATACACACATTTTTTGCAAAATTTTTTACCTAATAATAAGTAAAAAAAAATAGAAATTAGAAATTTTGGACACGTGTTTACACCCTAAATATAACAGATACAATTTGAGTCAAAAATAGTGCAATAAAAAATAATTTATTTGCTTGAGACATTATTTCTGACACAAACTGTATAAATTTATGTAATAAGCTCAGTTATTCCATGCTTCCACTGCACACAAGTTTAATGTTTAATTAATGGAATAATTATTTTAAATGTTAATTATTTTGAAATAATTCTTTGTTAATAATTTTTGTAAAAAAATAAGGAAATATCGCTTTACAGTCTGCCATACTTCGTACAAATTTTGCATTTTTCTAAATGTATCAATCTTCAAATAATACCTACTACCTACTAGATATTTTCCCATAGTCTAAAAATTAATTCATGAAGTAAGTTTACTTGAGATATAAAATAAAAATTAATTCTTAACGAATTGAATTACTCCTACATTATTCCGATTTTTGAAGAATTTTTCACATTTTTTGAATTATGTCTCGAGTAATCATACTTTATTGTATTCTTTAACACCTCATTTTTAAAAGTGTTCCTTCTGGTATGAGAAACATTGATGTAGAATATATCTAAAACCTTATTTTATGCAGCTTTTCAGCATTGAATTAAAATACATGTCTGTGATTTTCATTTATTGTGATGTTAACCATATCAAAACTTAAAAGGTTGTTCTGATGTAAACAGCACAATTTTTATACCAGGTATTCTCAAGAAGCTGGAACATAGGCACTAGAAAGGAAAGGAACAAGAAACACCCTCTAGCGGCTCGGGTGGAATTCACACGTGGTATTCATATAGACAGTCGGATAGAGTCCGACGTGCTCTTTCGATTGGAAGAAACCGCGCTACGCTAGCTCCTTTACTTCCCAAGATATTATTTTTTTCTGTTTTCCTAAATTTTTCGAGAAACTTTGGGAAAAATAATATCTCGGAAAGTAAAGGAGCTAGCGTAGCGCGGTTTGCACCAATCGAAAGAGCACTCCGTCCACCACCCGAACCACTAGGGGGCGTTTCTTATTTTACCTTTCTAGCGCCTATGTTCTGTCTTTCGCGACGAGACTCGGTATGTACTTAAGTATTATCATATGTTTGCACAAAATTTTTTATTTTGTTTATGAAAAAATGTTTTAGTTTACTTAGATTAGATTATTCTATTTTTTATTATTTACTCTATAATTGTAAGTAAAAAATTGCATGAGCTTGGTTTTAATTTGTAATGGGAATGTAGAGGGGAAAAATAAATCTAAATAATAGTTTGGGTGTCCAATGAATTAAATGGCGACAATCAAAGTACAGAACTTAATTTTTGATGTATTACTGTATTTAGAAATTATTTTAAGCTGTCTTTTTATTTTTATATGTGCATCAGTATGTATATAATAAAATTAACGTATAAAGAAACTTTGTGAAGAATGACCAATATTGTAGTATGTTCCATATTTATTGTAACACCTGACATCCTTTTGGTTTATGAATAAAAGTGAATATATGATAAAAAATTAAATTTATTAATAATACGTATAATTAAATTGTTTAAATATGGAGATAGTACTAAATTGGTTATCCTAAACATAAAATAAAAAAAGCTGGAGTAAAAATGCATTCCAACTTCCTGTAGATATGTAAAACCAAACCTAACAAAATATATAATGTTTTTGTGTTAATAAAATATATGAAATGTAAAAGCGTTTCCTTATTTCTTAAAAGCCTCATTCGCGACTTTTTTCTTGCGATTTATTCTTTTTGTTTTCATTGGTTAAATTTGAATTAGCCGCCAAATTTTTCATTATTTACATTTGAACTTGCCGCCAAAATTTTCATTGTTTATATATGAATTTGCCGCCAAATTTTTCATTGTTTAAATTTGAACTTTCCGCAAAATTTTTCATTGTTTATATTTGAATTTGCCGCCAAATTTTTCATTGTTTAAAATAGAACTTGTCGCCAAATTTTTCATTGTTTAAAATTGAACTTGCCGCCAAATTTTTCATTGTTTAAAATTGAACTTGCCGCCAAATTTTTCATTGTTTAAATTTGAACTTTCCGCTAAATTTTTCATTATTTATATTTGAATTTGCCGCCAAATTTTTCATTGTTTAAAATTGAACTTGCCGCCAAATTTTTCATTGTTTAAATTTGAATTTGGCGCCAAATTTTTCATTAATTACGATCAACGGTCTCGCAAACGATTATCGTTAGCTGACGAGCCGTTTATGAACGACTTTTTATAGAAGAGGGGTATTATACGCAGTCGGTATTATTATTATATCTACCTATTTTTATGTTACATAATTTTAAAATAAGTGGACAGCAGAAATTCCAAGAAAGGTCATACTACAGTTAATCTTTAATCAAATTTATTATTTCACAGCCTACGCTATATGAAATGCATGGAATTTAATAAATAATCTAGGTCGCTTACAAAAATAATGCTGTCCAGGAGAATATAACTCGAAAAAGAATTTAATATGGTCTTGATATTATTTTGAGAAATATACAGAGTTATTCAAGAGTGCTGATGAGTCTTTAACAATTTTATACGCAACCCAATTAGAAATGAAGGGGCTAATGGTCTATTCAGGGTTGTTTTCTCTCCCATGCGTCGAAAATTAATTTCTTTTAAATCAAGGACGCTTTTTGGAAAATATGAAATTTTGAAAAATTAGAAATGTAAGAAATAATAACTTTATTCATGGCGTGTATTTATGGAATTTTATCTCAGTATAAACAATAAACTTTAATACAATAAAGCATTCACTTTTAGATTTTTAAACTTTCACAGCTCTGGTTAAGAATAATTTCGCCAGTCATTCTATAGCTCTTATAACTTTCGATATAAAAGTATAAAATTATTATCAGTGCGTTATTAGTGTCTGAAAGTTCAAGAAGATAAAATGAATAATTCCAGACAAATTCTCCAAAAATTAAAATACAACCTTATATCAAAATATTCAAGACATTACAGTAATAATAAATTTTCAGCAATAATTTCCAGCAATAACGAAGATTTAATTCTTAAATTTGGAAATAATAATAATGAACATTTTCCGTTAGTATGGCTAAGAGATAATTGTAGATGTGATAACTGCTTTCATCCTGGTTCACAATCTCGTATGATTAATTGGAACGAGTTCAAAATTGATGTGAAAGCAAAATCAGTTGAGGTAAGGGTTAATTAATAAAATAAACAGGAAAATATAATTTGGAATAATTGTTTAGCAAACAGAAGATAATCATGGGGTGACGATAAACTGGAATGATAATCATAAATCAATGTTTAGTTTAGATTGGTTAAAGCAAAGGAGTTTTTCTAAGGAAAATCAAGAAAAGGTACTAAATGAAGTTTACAGACCTTCGAAGATTTTGTGGGATGGAAATGAATTTACTAAAATAGCCAAGAGATATGATTATCAAGAAATTATGAACAAGTAAGGGATAGAAGCGCTAATTTTATGGTTTGATACTCAATTTATTTATTTATTTTATCATACTTTTTTGGCCATTATGAATTTTCATGAAAAAATAGTAGTATACAGTATGTAACATACCACAAAGGATCCTTTACGAGCCTAGGAGGCTTTTAACAATGACAACAACTCCTTTCTCGTCCTGTAAAATGATACTTTCGTGACTTGTAAATATCTGTAATATTTTAGTGATGAAAAATTGTACCATTGGCTGAAAGACTTTGCAACGTATGGTGTTGTCTTCATGGAAAATGTTCCTATAGATAAAAATGAATGCCATAAATTAGCAAAACGAATTGCGTTTATACGAAAAACTCATTATGGGTATGTTCTGAAAATATTTAAAGTTAAAGTTAATAAGTTTTTTTTTTCAGGGAAGACTTTCATGTGGTATCGAAGCCCGGTACCAGTAATGTTGCGTATTTATCGAGTTTATTACAGTTGCATACTGATTTACCTTATTATGAGTACAAACCTGGAGTAAGTTATAACATTTTTTATTTCTACCTATACAGGGTGTACCAAAATAAATACAAAATAGACTGGCTCAAGGAGAAGTTCGTTTTGTTAAAAACATTTTTAATTAAAAAATAAAATATTTTTTTATTTGAGATTTATATCCCAGCTGACACAGAACCCCCCCGGGGGGGGGGGCACCTCTGTTATTATTTTTTAAACTGATTTAAATAAATTTTTGTACGCGTAATATACTCGTAAAGGCCCATAGTTTCAACCGAATGTTAATAATCTTTCACTTCCGGTTTCGCCGGAAATGACCTCAACTTTCTTATTATAAATACAACACCCTGTATATTTTTATTTCAATTTTTTGAATTAATTGCCGCTTACACTTTTCTAAAACTGTTCGATAATTTTTTTGATTTGTATACAGAGTGTGCTATGCTAGTACCGATCACGGTCAGGCGAATACGGTGGCCAGGCAAGGACAAAGACGTTGTTTTATTATTATTTTTGTTTTCAATAGGTCACAATTTTGCATTGTATCGAACAAACTAACAGTGTAGGAGGTGAAAATTTATTAACAGATGTTTTCTACGTGGCTGAAAAATTACGAAAGGAAAATAAAAGAGTATTTGATATTCTAAGCACTGTGGATGTAAATTGGTTGGATATTGGAGAAGAAGATGGAATAAAATATCATAGCATTTTCCGAGGTCCAATGATTTCGTGAGTAGGATTACGTTTATCTACTACCTAGACTCTAAAGCATTTCCATAACAATAAAATTGAGTTCAATGTGTAATCGATATCGTTAAATTTTCAGTTTGGATTCTGAAGGAAAAGTAGAGAGCGTGCGACATTCTATACCTCAAAGAGATTCTCATTTTACAGTTGATATAAGACATGTAAAGCCTTGGTATGAAGCTTTAAGAGTATTTGTTGATCTGATAAATATACACGCCTGTAAATTTAAAACTAAACCAGGTATGTTTAATTATACAGGGCGATTCAATAAGAATGGTCGGAGAGTATTTGTCCCATATTAATGGAAAACAGTTCTTGTGTAGTAATTAGTAAATCTCCCATGAGAAAACCATTAAACATATTTTTAGCCACCAAATCCTGCAAGGGGGGGGGGTAAAATTAAGGAGCAATACCTAAAATGATTTTTTTTTCAAAAATACAGTCAGTTACATTCTTAGTGAATCACCCTGTATTTATCCTAATATTGTGACGCTAAAGATAACTTCCAACGTTACTACTTTTTTTTTATAATAATACTGTTGTAGGTGAAATGTTTGGATTTGATAACACAAGATTAGTCCATGGTCGTCTAGGCTATGAAGATACAACAGAAAACCAAAGATTTATAGTCGGATTCTATTTGGATTGGGATGAAATTTATTCGAAAATGAGGGTTTTAAATAAAAATATAAAAAAATAAATTTAGAAATAAAATATAGTATGTATCATGTAGTACTAACGCTATGGAACATAATAAAATTTTAAATTAAATAAATATACAAGGGCGTAAGACATATTCGGTTAAAAACTGTCTCAAAAAATTCGCGATGAGTTTTCAAGTAAAATTTAATAAAAACATTATCATTTTCAGTCAAATAAATTAATATTTTGCTGGTTTTTGGAAATAAAAGTTTAATATATAGGCAACCCATTTAGCAGAAGTTTGATGGGTTGCCTAACTTTGAGTTATTTGATCTTTGGTTTTACCAAAGGTTTTACCTCAGTATTGTCTTGTACTTGGGTTTGTTAATACAAAACTAGTCCATGGACGTTTAAAATACGAAGATACATTACAACAGCAAATCAAAGATTGTAAATTGGATTGGGACGGTGTGTATTCAAAAATACGTGTTTTGAAGCAAACTACGAAGAATTAATTTTGAAATAACATCCTGTAATAAAAAAAACCATCAATTTGGAAGATAATAAAAATATAAATAATAATGAATATTTACTTTATCTACCACTAAATACATCTGTCTAATATGTAAAATATTTATATAAAGATAAAAGTTATCGTGTCAATTGTTTATTAAAAATTAATTTTTATCAGGAATTAATTCTCTGAATTTAGTTGAGTACCCGTGATTTTATTTCTACAACGTAAATAAATATATAAAACCTATGACCTATTCGTTTTGATTAGGATTTATCGATATTAATCGCAAATTTTCATAATAAGACGGTGTTAAATATTTTTAATAAATTACTTCGCAAATTATTTTGTAACATAATGAACATTCCAAAAGTGATAAGCAAATTAATAAAACTGAATACAGTAGGTCAGTGGAGATGGTATGGAATAAAAGCTACGGTTTCAAAAAATAATGAAAACTTAGAAATTACAAGTGAAAAGGGAAATGATTTTTTCCCTCTTATTTGGTTGCGAGATAATTGCACTTGCGAAAATTGTTTTAATAAAAATTCCCAATCTCGTGTTATAAATTGGAATAATTTTAAAGTTAACGTGAATGTTCAAGATATAAAGGTAAGATTTTTTTATTACAAAAAATTTTTTTTAATATTTTTTTTAAGGCAAGTAATAATAATATTGAGATTACTTGGAATGATAATCATGCCTCTGTATATAATTACGAATGGTTAAAGGAGCGAAGCTTTTCAAAAGAAAATCAAGAAAAATATTTATCTCAAACCTACAGACCTCAAAGAAAATTATGGTCTAAAGAAGAATTTTCCGAAGCCTTACAGTGTTACAATTTTAACGAAGTTTTAAACAAGTAAGAAATTATGTTCGGTATATTTAGTTTTCAGATTAGAATAGATTGTCCACGATTAGTAAATGATAATCTATCAATAATTATTTAAAGTGTTTGATCAAAGATAAATGCTCTTTTAATACACTGGCGCGTATATTTGAATAATGGTGTCGCCATCTAACGATGGTATCCGCAAACTTCCTTGGCGCGAAATTTAAATTAAAAAAAATTTAAATAAATTTTTCTCTTGAATATTTTTTGCTTTTCAATATTTTCCAATTTTAGTGATGCTATATTTTATGATTGGTTGATGAACCTAGCAGTGTATGGAGTTGTACTCCTCGATAACGTACCAAGAAATGAAAATGAATGTATGAAACTTGTAAATAAAATTGGGTTTGCTAAAACGACACATTACGGGTAAGTTTTTTATTTTTTAATTAAATAATGCAAACTTTACCTTCCCTTTATGTTTTAGCACAGATTATCATGTTAAAATAAAAAAAGAAGCAAGCAATGTGGCGTATATTCCAAAATTATTACAAATGCACACCGATTTACCATTTTACAGATACAAACCAGGAGTATGTTTAAATTAACTGAATATTTAATTTAATAAAAGCTAAATTTTAGACAATTTTTCTTCATTGTGTTGAACAAACAAAAACTAGGGGTGGAGAAAATCTCTTAGTTGATGGATTTTATGTTGCAGAAAAATTAAGAACTGAAAATAGACAAGTTTTTGATATTTTAACCAAAACTCCTGTTAATTGGTTTGATGAAGGCGTTGATTATTTAAAATTTAGTAAAGTTTATCTCAATCCTGTTATACGGTAAAAAAAATTAAATCATCAACAATAAAGGTGTATAAATTTTGCTTTTTGTATTGTAGCTTAAATTCCAAAGGGAAAGTTGAATCCATTCACCATAATATTGCAAGAAGGGATTCTTATTTCACAACGAACTTGAAAAATGCAAAAATGTGGTATAAAGCACTGAAAACTTTTGTAGAAAAAATTAATGAGCATGCAAGTGAATTTAAATTACAACCAGGTAAAAAATTCTTAAAACCAAAAATTTATGTAAAAAAATTTTTCTTTTCAGGTCAAATTCTTGCATTTGATAACACACGATTGTTGCATGGTCGTACAAGTTATGAAGATACAGTAGATATTCAACGTTTTTTGGTTGGAATTTATGTTGATTGGGATGAAATATATTCAAGAATACGCGTTTTGAAAAAAAGTTTAAAAAAATAATTTTATTCTTAAAACTAAACATTTATTTTTACTTATTTTCTATTTAAACTTAAAAAAGTATTTTTGAATATCACAGGCCTCCCTGAGTGGATTAGGTACGTTAATTATTTAAAAGAAAGAAGTTTTGAGACATTAAAGTAACAAAATATTGATTCTTCATTGTACTTTATAATTTTCATCTTGTAAGGTGCACATAATTTAAACTTTGCATTGATTTTTATACGTAAACTATGAGTCACATTAAAACCTATCATAACTAAACATTTTTTTGAATTAAAAAAATCTTTTCCTATTGTTTCTATACTTTGGTTTTCTCCTTCCAGTTCAAGATCATTAATGAACTCACATTCCACTACAGTAACTCCAAATTCTTTCCAAAATTTAATAATTTTCAACAACAAAACTGGACTTTCCTCTACAGGACTTGAAGCTCCTGGTTTAGCTTTTCTTAAATATAATTCATGCCTCCAAATAGCAAAATCTGTTTTTTGTTTATGCAAGGCTTTTTCAAGTTGCTCAGCAAGACCATCTTTTTTGTACTTTTTCTTCCTTTTTGGTATTATTTCTTGGTGTAATGCTTCAACGTTTGAAGACTTTGAACTTGATGTTTCAGTTGATTCTGTAATAATTTGTACTTCTGTTTCTGTTGAGCCGGTGTCAACTATGGAATTGAATGAAGATGTTTGGGGTTCACCGAGGGGAACACCTTCAAATAAAATTTCTTGAGAAATTAGAGCTTCAATAGAGTCTGTATTTTCGGAACATTCCGATTGAGGTAGAATATTAACTGAAATGTCTTGAGAAATGGGAGTTTCAATGTGTGTACTAATTTCAGAACATTCTTGAGTTAGAAATGGCTCTATTGTGTAATTTAAAGATTGATGGTAGGCTTTTTCTGATACAATACTGAAGTCTGTCTTTTGAGAAATACTAGGAGAGTCGGTTTCAATTATTGTATCAGATTGTTTAATTGATTGGATATAAAATTCTTTAGAATTAATTCCAAGTTGTGCTAATGCATCAATATTTATGAATTTGTTTGATTGTTTATTTAATGTATTAGCTTCCGGAGTAGAAGAAACACTTTCAATAACTGTATCTGATTGTTGTGTTGAATACTGGGATTTTGATCTGTATCTAAGCCGTTTTATATAACTATCTGGCCGTTTTAATTTTTTATTTATAACCTGAGAATTATTTTGGAATATTAAATCTGCTTGTTCTTCAGAATTTATTTGAAATGATTTTGTTACATTATCATCTTTTACTATCCTTCTTACTTTGTTTAATCGACTTATAACAGGTGATATTTTTCTCTTACCAATAACCGGAGAGGTTTTTAAATTGATGATTCTTTTATCTTGGGTTGAACGTAAAACTGGTGATACTTCACCTAATCTTAAAATTCCAATGATTGGGGATTCTTCAAAACTGTGATTATTACTCGATATAGAAGGTTTTTCGTTCCCCTCTTCTGGACAGGTAAATTGAGAACAAACAGTTAACGAATTGTCATCTGAAATACTATCGTTAGATTTTTTAGGAGAAGGATTTATCCTCGTCCATGCATTTACTAAATGAAAATTACTTTCCGAGTAGTGGCTGTTTTTAAATTTCTTTGGTGGGCTGTTGTCGCTTTCTGAACTGGAAGTGCTCCAGGATATCTCCAAATCATTGCTAACACTAGGTTTATTATTAAACTTTTCAAAACTCTTTAAAAAACGGTTTTTTGGTATCATAACTAAAAATTAAATCACAACAAACATAATTCTGAGGTTATTGTTTACATTTGAACTGTCAGTCACCTGTCCTGTCAGTCAGATTCGTGGGGGAAATATTATTTTAACAAAGAATTCCCATTAGTTAAATGATCATTAAATAAATTCCATATATTAATAAAAGAATATTATGTACAGCAAGGTGCAAATATAATGTCGTAAGTGGGAGGTAACCTTAGATCATTATGATCTAAGGTGTAATAGGATGTAGTGCAGGCACGTAACTAGGGGTGGGCCCTGGTGGGCCAGGCCCACCTAAAAATTCGTTGGCCCACCCTTGTGCCCACCCAGATTAAGGGAAAATTAAAATTGTGTAGACGTATTAACTTCTGGAAGAAATTATTCTAAAATTTAACCAACTAAAACTAAAAGAATTTATACTTCCAAAGAATCAATAAACATGTCAACCAAATCATTCTCAATATTCTCATATTACTCATACAGTATATTATTATGTTTATTTAAAAATTGGAATCTCAGCACTTATTCGATACCGAACACCAAGAATTATTAGATATTCCAGACTAAATAACTTAATAACCTGCGCCACATTAATTGTTCTACTGACATTTATTACGATTTAGTTTCTACGAATTATTTTTCTTAAAAAACCAAACTTTTATTTTTAAAATTACAAAGAATCAGTGCCTGTTCTTATTTCAGTGCAATTAGTACACATTTGACAAGCAAGAATATCGATAGTTCTCGCATTATTTTAACTTTTTAAGTATTGTGTTGTGAGTTGTACTGTTGTTCGTGTGAATTGATGAAATAATTCGTGTTTGTTTTTATATGTAAAAAGCTTAGGGTGTATTTTTGTGTATTTATAACAATGAGCGGTGAAAGAAATATAAAAGACTTTTCCTTCAATGAAAAAAATAAAAATTGACGAAACATCTGAACTGAAATATTTCAAAAGTGGTCGACGAATTTTATGCTATGCACAATAACAGACGAATTATTCTGCATTAGGTGAGTTTTTCATTTTTGTCTAGTTTTAACTTTCAAATAGTACCTACAGGGGTTGGCCCACCGAAAAAATTTTGGTTCCATGTTGGCCCACCTATGTAAATAACCCTAGTTACGTGCCTGATGTAGTGGGGCCTGATCATAGGTTAGATCAGGGCCTGATCCTGCAATTTATGCCACCCTTATCGCATTCATACGTTAGGGTGTGTTTATTGTTATGTATGGGCAGATAACAAAGTTTAAAGTTTAACAACTTGTTTTGCTGTTATGGCTTAGTACCTACACGCGCGCCGTTAACGGTTCTAGGTAGGTACCGGACCTGAAAATCTAATACAGAATTGTATTATGCAAGAAGACTGTTAACATTTAGTATAATTTATTTAATGCAACTATTATACTGCAGATTACAAAACCATTATTACAATCAGCTTTATAAAATTATTTAATCTGCAGAACACCCAAATACTCGAATATACTTCACATTAATTAATAATTATAAAGCCGATTAAATTGTGAATTACATGTTTAAAAGATTTTTGTGTTAATTTTATATTGGTCCTGAAACACAAAAGTTGTTACTAAACAAAACAACAATAACAAAATGTTACGTGTTTTTTAAGAGTGTAAGAAGTGATTTTTTTTATATATTTGCACAATTCTACAAAAGTTACCAACCCTATCCAAATATTAATGTCAAAGTATTTATTTTTTTTAAATCAAGACTTCGATTAAAATTTAACCCAACATAAAATTTACCAAACCTAATTAAAACCTTTAATAATTTTAATAAATATTTTTAATTTACCAACAAAGAAAAAACAAAAAAAAAATAAAAAATAAAATTCAAATACATAACATAACAAAAAAGTTTCTTCATATATTTAGCAAACCATCCTCAGTCAAATTTATGTTTAGGGATATCTGGTATGTTTGGACTCCTGTAAATAAGGATGCAAATGTTGATAAGGGTGTGCATGTGCAATTCCACAGTTGTACAAATTGAGCATGTCTGTATAAGCTATATGGTGAGGTTCCGATTTCGTACTAAGATTTTCAACCCTTGTGCCAATTTGTGTTCTTAAAGTACCATCTGTACTATGTGAACCATACGCCATATTAAAAAGGGCCTCCGGGTCGCAAACGAATTTATATACATATCGTTCACCTAAAATAAAATGTAGACAGAATTAATTCAAGGAGAAACCTTTGGGTAACTTTGTTGAGCGTGCGTGTGTGATTAATTAAAAAATCTGATCGGGTAGGCTGTGGATAACGTGTAAAAACTGGTCAAAGAGGACGTGATTTTAGATACAAACAAACGCATGTCCTAACTTATTAATGGGTGGGTAATCCCCTACGATTTAAAAAAAAAATCTTCGAAATTTGAATGATTTTAAAAAATTATTTTTCAAGAACCGTTCATCCGGTTTCTTTCTAATTTCGTGAGAAATTCGCATTTCATTTGGGCTGTAAATTTATATTTTCCCCAAAGTTTAAAACATCCCCTAAGATATTTTTGAAAAAATCTTCGCATTTCTAACAATTTATAAAAAATATTTTTCAAGAACCGTCTGTTCGCACTTGATTTGGGCTGTAAATTAATATTTTCCCCAAAGATTAAATTTTTTATAACATCCCCTAAGATTTTTTTAAATCTTCGTACTTCTGAAAAATTAAAAAAAAATATTTTTCATTTTTCGTTTTCTCTTTAATTTCATGAGAAATTCGCATTTTATTTGGAGTGTAAATTAATATTTTCCCCAAAGTTTAAAACATCCCCTAAAATATTTTTGAAAAAATCTTCGTACCTACTTCTGAACAATTTATAAAAAATATTTTTCAAAAACAGTTCGTCTGTTCGCACTTGATTTGGGCTGTAAATTAATATTTTTCCTAAAGATTAAAATTTTTATAACATCCCCTAATATTTTTTTTAAATCTTAGTACTTCTGAAAAATTTAAAAAAATTATTTTTAATCCGGTTTCTCTTTAATTTCATGAAAAATTTGCATTTGATTTGGGATATAATTAAATAATTTCCCCAAAGTTTTGATTTATTAAATACCCCCTAGGATGTGTTTGAAAACACGTCTAAAGATCTTCAACATTCTGAAAACCTGAAAAAGTTTTCGATTAAAATTTTGCAAGGCCAGATGTAGACTCCAGAGATTCTAACTGCAATTACGTATGTTGGTGGTTCAAATCCGGTCGCAGAGGTTGAGATAAATTTGTTCCCTCAAGTTAGGACATGCGATTAAATTTTTTTAAATGAGACATAAGTGTGTAACTATTCACAGTGTACCCTAATTGATCACATTTTGGAATTCACACCTGCCACTTTCTGCATAATTCCTTTTTCATAATAATATCTCAGTGATCGACTTAGTTTATCATAGTTCATAGCAGGACGGTTTTTTTGAGCACCCCAACGTCTTGCAACCTATAATAAAATTAACAAATAATTATCTTTTAACAATTTAATCATAAACAATACTTCTTCAGGCTCAATAAGTTTAAATTCCATCCCTCTACCGGTCCATGCTATACAACCAGCACTAGCATCTGGAGCATCTAAAAGGGCTACCAAAAATTGCCATAATTGTAAAGAACCACGACGCCCACTAGCATTTTGAATGCTTCCATTTCGACTATCAGGAGTATCACGAGATTTATCTTCTGAAGCTTTTTCAGGAGAAGCTGAAAAATATTAAAAATAAGCATGACTTTTATTAAACTAAAAATATTACCTGGGTTTCCTCCTTGCATGGTTGATGTTTGTTTCCAACCATTTTTAGTTGAATTTGGTATTAATTTGTTTCTTTCATACACAAATCTATTGTAATTGCCTTAAATAAAAAAATTATTTGTTTAGAAAATTTTAAGAAAACCGTTTGGTGAGAGAAACACGAATTCCTCAAAGTTCTCTTATTTGGTTCATAATTAAAGGGGTTTAATTCAAACTAAACCCTTAATACCTTTAACATTGGACTGTTTAATCCTCTGACCCTAAAGGGTAAGAAAAAAGTTTGCAAATTGTAGTTGATTAGTAATGCACGTGCACCGTATAATCCTCTATGTAATGAAAACATTAGTATTAATGAGCATTAATGATTTACATTATTATGAACTAGATGGGGAGCTAATTAAATGTGACCGCACATTCATTTATATTAATTAGCAATCATATGATAGGCTGCATGAATATTCGTATTTCCACCGATATAACATCAAATAAGGTTTGTGAGAAAAATTGAATCAGTCATAAATGCCACATATTTATTAGTTTCTACAAGTTTTACTAATATACAGGGTGAAATAGCCGAAATGGTTTGAAATGAAAGTTGAAACTTCGAACATACACTGTTCCTTGACTGAAAAGAGCATATCCCTATACCTATACCGCACTGCATTACTGATGGTTCAAAGATGATTGCCAGAAATATTTGTTAGAAAGTGTAAAGTAAGTTGGAGTTGGATCTTCATGTTCTGAGGATCGCTCCTGCTTAGTCTCAAACTAAGATATTGAAAAAGTGAGCCAAATCAATTAATGTACAGGGTGTTTTCTTGGCCGAAATCTAAAAATTAGTCAAGAGTAAACTGTCTTTATTTTAGCAGATATAACAAAAATGTATTAGAAAAAGTTGTTTAGAATTAAAAGTTATTGAAGATTTTCAATTTTTATACAAATCGGCCTACTTTGATATTTTTCATCAACATGAGATTTTTTATTTGTGGTTTTAATGACCCATGCATGAAGAGTAATTAAACAAAGTACTTGAAAAACAAATAATTATTTATTAAAAAAATACTAAACCTTATTTGTTACAAACAGAGTTCGAAAGTATTGGATTTTGATGAAAAAAATCAAAGTAGGCTGATTTGTATAAAAGTTGAAAATCTTGAATAACTTTTAATTCTAAACAACTTTTTCTAATACATTTTTGTTATATCTGCTAAAATAAAGACAGTTTACTCTTGACTAATTTTTAGATTTCGGCCAAAACAACACCCTGTATATTAATTGATTTGGCTCATTTTTTCAATATCTTAGTTTGAGACTAAGCAGGACCGATCCTCAGAACATGAAGATACAACTCTAAAAAAAATTGTCATTTACACCTTATATGCACTCAATCCGTGGACACACCACACCGTATGTCTATCCTTGTCGATCTTTTTTGAGCCAATTTCAAAGCGGTGTCCTCTTTTGAGTCTTTCCATAAAGGACCAGTGTATCTTCGAAGAGCGAACCAAAGAGTTGAATTTTCGAATAACGTACGTGTTTATGTTCTAAAGGGATGTGACACTCCGTATAATAATGATTTTTATTTCTATAAACTACAACCCCAAATTTTTATATAAAATACGGTTTTCCTAAAGTCATAAAATATTGTGAACTTTTCGAAGTTCATAAATATAGAGGGGAGTGGTTGGTGGAATTAAATTTCAGGAGGATTTACAAAAAAAAAAGCTCTTTTCAGTTCATGTTTATATTAAATCTAGGTTGATGCTGTGTTGTCTGGTATATTTTCTCATATATCGTTTGCTTTATAATTTCGATGCAAGTTTACGTAATGAAACCGCATGTACAACATTGACTGAAGTCGATTATACGCAGCATAAAGTTCAAACAAACTACATCAACAATACTGGTGTAATCGCCACGAAGGGTTAATATTAAATGGAGCTTGTTTGCGATACCTTTTAGCGGTGGCCCTCGGGTGCATAAGCAGTGAAGATACAAATTGACGTTAATCAATATTAATAAAGTTATAGCATGTACACCCACCCTATCCTCTACAGCGAACAATGTTTATGGACCTAAAATCGTTTCAATCAACAGGGAGTGAAAATTTATATTAAAAAAAAATTAAGTCGCCCGGATTTTGTTTACAGAAATTCTATGCCTAAAGTAAAATCAAATTTTACGTTTTAGAATTATTATTTTTCAGGCGATATGTTGTAACACATATGATACAATTTCCGGTTAGAAGAAATTCTCACCCCCCAACCACAAAACGTGATCTAATTTTCAATGCTTTCTCATACAAAATCAAAATTGATTCTTCTCCGATTAAAACCTGCACTGCACGTCTCCCGCGGATAAACATATTATATAAGACTTCATGCAAATAACCTTTCAATTTTTTGCTACTCGATCTTGCTCTCTGCTCGATAGAATAAAAATGAACTGCAACCCACGGCGACAAAAATTAGATTTTCATTTTATGAATGCGCTTTATGCAACTGAATTTAAATAGTCTTCAAGGTTTTCCAACTACCTAGTCTTGAAGGAAATAGATTTTCAAGATGCAGCGATTTTGATACCTCGAAGTTAAGGAGTTTATTTTTTTTACCATCCCCCCCTTATATTATATTTCTATCCCAAACCTTTAGGTGTCTTCTAAGGGGGGTGATTTTTCCAAAAAAAAGCACAATAGTGTGGTAAGCTAAATTATATTTTTCAAATTTTCAAATAAAATATTAAAATTTCTTACCATCAAATTCTCTGTCGGTTGGTTCTTGTTTAATTGGTATTTGGGTTCCTAAATGGTCGCTAATGCTTTGTAGATGTCCATGGTATTGTACGGGATCATTAATGGGGGTTCTTTGTGCAGGTGTGACAGATCTTAGTATTTTTTTTAAATTAAGAAAACACAATTATTATTTTTATGATTATAAAAATGTTTTGAAATTAAACTTACCTTGGAATAGAGTTAGAATAGAAGCATCCTGAAGGTTGATATGTTGTGGTACAAAGATTTTCAAATGGTTCTCCTGAAGCGTACGAAGGTGTTGAAGGATAACTTGAAATTTTTGTTAAATTTTGTAAAACTTCCGACATGTTGTTTTCAGGTTTTATTTCTATAACAAAATTGTGTAATGTGTATAACGTCTTAACGCTTTTTAACAAGATTTAGCTAAATAGCTATATATGGTGCCTAGCTGTGTGTACATGGTGCCGAGGTTAGTTGATCTTAGCATAAACACCACAATGTCCACAATGTTGTTGGGCGTTGTGGTTACATTTAAAATTGGGCGAAGTGGTCGTCTTGGGCATTGTGGTACTCTCACAGTTTTGGGCGTTATGGGCAGAAAATAGCGGTGGGAGTTGTGGACGAAGTGTCATGAACCCCGCCTGATCTAAATCCTACCTACTAATAGAGCCAGTCGAAATGTCCTTATGCGGGACATTTTTTTTTGATAGTCCAGTTTAGTTTAAAAACTAAAAAACCCAAGACATTAAAAGGTGTTCTGTGCGAAATCGTGTTAGTGTTCAAAATTTTGGTATCTCGATAAATCTTACATGGCCCTTTCGGAAAAATCGTATACCTACAGTGTGTCCACGGATTGAGTGCATATAAGGTGTAAATGACAATTTTTTTAGAGTTGAATCTTCATGTTCTGAGGATCGCTCCTGCTTAGTCTCAAACTAAGATATTGAAAAAATGAGCCAAATCAATTAATATACAGGGTGTTGTTTTGGCCGAAATCTAAAAATTAGTCAAGAGTAAACTGTCTTTATTTTAGCAGATATAACAAAAATGTATTAGAAAAAGTTGTTTAGAATTAAAAGTTATTCAAGATTTTCAACTTTTATACAAATCAGCCTACTTTGATTTTTTTCATCAAAATCCAATACTTTTGAACTCTGTTTGTAACAAATAAGGTTTAGTATTTTTTTAATAAATAATTATTTGTTTTTCAAGTACTTTGTTCAATTACTCTTCATGCATGGGTTATTAAAACCACAAATAAAAAATGTTGATGTCATGTTGATGAAAAATATCAAAGTAGGCCGATTTGTATAAAAATTGAAAATCTTCAATAACTTTTAATTCTAAACAACTTTTTCTAATACATTTTTGTTATATCTGCTAAAATAAAGACAGTTTACTCTTGACTAATTTTTAGATTTCGGCCAAAAAAACATCCTGTATATTAATTGATTTGGCTCATTTTTTCAATATCTTAGTTTGAGACTAAGCAGGAGCGATCCTCAGAACATGAAGATCCAACTCTAAAAAAAATGTCATTTACACCTTATATGCACTCAATTCGTGGACACACTGTATATTAACAGGATTCTATAGGGCCCAAAATATTTTGTTTGCTTTATTTCTATGTAAAAAAAATTAAAATTGATATTTCGAACAATTACATATCAAGTCACAAAAGTGTTACTTTATGGGATGAAGTTATTTGGGAAGTACGACTGCTTTATTAAACCATGACGAATTGTGAAGATTATTCGTCAAGCTTTAGGGTGCTTTAGAGTCAACACATCAGTTTCATTATCTTGACCAATATGTCATTATCAAAAGCAGAATATAATTGAATATCGATTTATGTAAGATCTCGATTTGTTCATTCATTAAAGGTAGGTATACTTTTTTGGTGGTTTGTAAATTTCAAAAGCTTCCAAAATATTTGTCACAAGTTTATTTTAGATCACTCGGTATAATTATTAGTTTGTGTTTAGCAATTGTTAGAAACTTGTTAGACGAAGTATTATAACTAATAAGTTGGATTTTCCTTTGGAGCTCTGAAGGATCTATCTATAGAGTAGGTACCTAATATTATGAAGTGCACCCAAAAGTCTTTTATTGTTTATTTTAGCTTGTCAACGTGTAGGCATATTACAAAGCTAAACGGTTGACGACAGTAATCGCGAACATGCTGGGTGCAGAGATCACCTGTCAAAAGTTCTTTTAGAAAGTAAACATCCATTTAGTATTTGTATATTCTGAACTTATAGCACCGCGGGGCTGCGCTCTTTATGTTGCCGTCTCCACCGCACTTCTTACCCCATATGCTTAAATGAGAAAATTTTACTTCGTTATTTCTGGAACATTTTTGTTTTTAACATCTCCTTTGTAGCAATTTTTTCAAATTTCAAACGCAATTTTCGGTTAACGTGATTGAGTAATCAGAAGGAAAAATTTAAAAAGTGGATGTAATTTATTATTTG
This sequence comes from Hemicrepidius hirtus, assembly GCA_963082805.1. Taxonomy (NCBI): domain Eukaryota; kingdom Metazoa; phylum Arthropoda; class Insecta; order Coleoptera; family Elateridae; genus Hemicrepidius; species Hemicrepidius hirtus. The sequence continues at coordinate 53,613,736 of OY720159.1, read as the reverse complement.
TATATAGACGCGAATTAAAAGATATAAAGACAGTTAGCAGGATTGCCTGACAGCAGGAAACAGATTTTTTTCTTGTGACCTGCTGCGTAATATAACATCCTACTGGGAAACTCCACAGCAATTAGCAATTAGTTTATCGTTCTCTATCTTTTCTTTACGAAACACTTTTGGTTTGTTTGTCTCAGAATCTCTTAACAGTATTTTTTCTTTCGAGGACAGTAATATGTTTCTATTACTCCCAGAAAAAATGATATTTCATTATTTTGACGTATTCGGTCATCCGTAATACACTCCCGTGAGTTATCATTATTCACTAGAGAATAATGAAGTGGTGTTCCTGATAATATTTGAAACATCACAATTCCATAATATTTTAACATAAAATAAACGAATTTTTTAACTGTTTATATTATTTTTTTTTTTTTTTAAATCAAGCGAGTCCTCCATTAACTAATTCCAATAATCTAAAGTCAACTTTGATGATCCCTATTTCGTGTACAGTTATTATAAAAAAAAGTTTTCAGACAACGCGTGAACCCCAGAATTGATTACAGAAGGGAGGGATGATAAAGTAATAAAATTCTATAATTTTTAAATCTTAAGCAAACAAGTCTGCATATTGACTCTGCAAGGGATGCCTAATCTTCCGATGATTAAAAATTCTAACCTAAGGGTATTATTGGTATCACTTGCAGGTTTTGTTTTAATACGGGAAGGAATACGGTTGAAATATTGAGGGTGACTGACTATACGTAAATGTAAATTTTAAAAAAGCTTAAATTTTATCCTAAAAGTCAAAGATATTTAAAAAATTTGGGATTTTGTTTAGGGTATATACCTATATTTGTAAATAGAAATGGTTTAAAGGATTAATTTTGGATAGTCGTGGCAATGAAGGATAAAAATTCATGTTTTCATAAAAATATATGGATATGAGTATTTCAGCACTTTTTGGCTGAATATTCCAGAACAAGCAACTAGTTTTTGTATTTAGAAGTAATTTTATTGATTTTTTTAATTCATTCTTGTTCAGTTCGGGCGTTCGGCAATCGTAAGATACTAGGTAATATAGTTTTGTAACCAAAATTCCAGGATTAAGATCTGGTGATCGGACTGGCCAGCCAGGATAACATTACAAACATTTTTAATCACCAGAACCTTTTTTGGAGTAAGTATAAATATATGTGCGTGTAAAATTTCAAAAAGGAATAATTTATATTTGAATTTAAAATTAAAATATAAATAATAAATATTATAAACAAACTAACAGTGGCGGCCCGTTACCATAATATTTGGGGGGCACAGTAAAGGATGAGCGAAGCGAGCAAAAATAACACCGCAGGCGAAATTTTTTTAAGAGCATCTGGCAAGGTTTGGGATGAAATTAAAATACCTAAAAATATCAAAATTTTTGCAATGAAAAATTACCTAAAGTTTGTAATAACCAAGCAATATAATTTATGATTTAAAAAAAAGTGAGATTTCCATTTTTTTGCTGCAGGAGGCGCCGGCGCCCCTGTGCCCCCTGGCACCAGCCGCCACTGTAAACTAAGTAAATTATAATAAGAATAATAATAAATTTTACATACCATTTGTGTTGTTATTGGAATGCGGATAATCCGAATCTGGAACATATTGTTCACTTTCATCAGTTTCACAGCTGTTACCTAAAACAAAATTAATTAAAAAATAGTACGCGAAATCTATAATTATACAAAGTGTATCATAATCTCTACACCCTTTTCTGTTGCTAACTAAAGACAAATTTAACGATTCGTTAAAATCAGGAATTTCTAACTTTTCTAAAATTGTTCACATTGTAATTCAGTCTACATAGGTCAAACAATTAGGAATTAGTTGGACAAATTGAGCTCTTAGGTTTTCCTTTACTGGAAATTTTGGGAATAGAAGCTGACTTAAATATTTGCTACATAATTCAACATTATTCAATTACATATGCTTTTGAGAATGACGTATTGATATCAAAGACAAACAAATCTGTTTATACTTAAAGTTAATATTTTAATTAATTTAGGTATATATTTTTTTAGAATTTTTATTTCATTTTTATGTTCTCCGAAAAATGTTATATAAAATTATTTTCCTTCAATTTCAGAACTTTGTTAGACAGAAAAAATAAACAAACAGTAGATAATACAAAAAGAATTTCTACAAGGGTAGATTTTAGAAGCGCATTGTTAAAGTCTCCATGGAATAAGGTCCATCATTTAAGACCGTGCATCATTGATGAGAGAACAACAGGTGAAAGCTTTAACATTATGTTAACGTGAAGCTTTGCTTCTCTTTTTGTTACATACAATGTCCAGATGTGTAAGAGAGAAACCCTGAAAGTCATTCTGGTGTTTTGTGTTGCGTATAATGTAGTTGGCGTATTTTACGCGGTGCAGGGGGTTAAATGCTCGCATTTGGGCTAATTAATTATACAATAGTTGGTATTACTTACCTTCTTGATGCCAGGGCTCTCTCCAGTCAGCTGGGAATGGTCCTGAAACATCGCCATATTTAGTTTTTTATTTTTACTTTTTTGTTGTTTAATGGAGTTCATGGAGCTTCAATTAAAAGTTTAAAAATAAAAAATTTCACGGTACACCGAAAAATAGAAAGGTTATTCAACTCCCTTTGGGAAAATTCCACAGGAAGTGAATAATCGAGGAATTTTCACTTTTCCAATATTTCCAATTTTAAAATCCGATGAAATATCCAATATTTGATGACGATGAGATAATATTTCTTGTTACAATAAAGAAAATCTAGTTCAGATAGAATATAGTCTGAAAACATGACAATTACTTACCAGCAGGGGGTGCAGTCTTGTAGGGGTCCGTGTGTTGTTGATAGCAAGGGGGTCCAAGTGGGGCTCCGAACAAACAACCCTAAATGAAATTAATAATAACAAAAACTCATTTAAAATTGAATCTACAAACTTCAGTAAACATAATATTAAACGTTAATTTCTGGGGCGGTTACGAATAATTTCAAAAACATTTTTGGAAATGAAAATCAAAGGAAATATCTAAAGGCAGAAAGATTCTTAAAATGAGCCATGTGCTAATTGCATTGAATTCCCAAAGCAATTATCGCTTAATTATCATTGTCAACAAGGGGCTTGTCTTTGGGGGTTGGTATCGGGTTAACTTATGCATATTACCTTCGTTGAAGGGTCACACCTATTCATAAGTGGTTTAATAAGCCTTTCAGTAGATATTCTTTATTAAAACTATTTCTTTTTTAAAAGAAATAACCCTAATTCATTAAAGCGAGTTTTAAAGGGTTCGATTGAGTGACAGGGTGAAATATAAAAAAGAAAAGTGTATAAAGAAAACAAATTAGGTGCTTTACATTTCCACGCGAAAGTAACTGCATTGAGTAGCTCCGAGTAGCTCTAAGCTACTCGCAATTACACAGACCACCGAAAAGTTGGGAAACGAGAGGAAAGGGAGGGGATTTAATAGTGAAGATCGTATGGAGAAAGTCGCAGAGGCTGGGGTAAAGCGAGAGGATACGAAGAAAATATGGACGAGTAGAGGATGAGAATAAAATGAGGACAGGGAGCAGTGTGAGACTAGGTGGGAAAATTGGAAGGGGGGCACGAAAGAGCGAGGAAGAAAAAGAGTCGAGAAAACATAACAGCAAGGAGAAGAGTAGATCCTAAAAAATGAGAAGGGGAATAACTTAAATGAAGAAAAAAGGAAGAAAAAGGGAAGAAAAAATTGTGCTGACAACTAAAAGTATGCAGAGGAGAGTAGGAAAAAGATGGAAATATCTGACGATTCGAACCTTTTAATCCATAGCAAAGTAATAAAAAAAAAATTGATCCTCGGAGGGATGTGAAATGAAAAGTTATGTTATTGCAAGTTTCAGGAAATGTTTATAAATCATTTTCAGGTTGCGTTGTGTCAGATAGTTAATAATAAAATGTGAATACTATTTTTTTCCGCAAGCGATACGAAAGTACTACTTTCGAGCCGCTTACGTGCTCTTTTGAGGCGCAAAAGTAAATAAATACAGACTTTTTAGGTGATACCACAGACACGAGGGTTACATGACTCTGTGGGACTCTTCTAGTTATAATTAAATAAAAAATTCAATATTTTATGTATAAAGCAGCCCTTAAAAGTTCCTTTTTTAAAGATAAAAACCAATTTTTGTATTTATTGTTCAGTTACCAACCATAGGGACCCTTATAACCATCAAAATAAACAAATATGGAACCAATAACTTTTTTTTATAGTTTTCCATTAACATCCCTGTCATCCATTCTTGCACTATAATTTATTATAAACTACCTTAAAATTTCAAAGAAATTTCTAGTTCATTCAAAAAAAAAACTAAACCATTAAAAGGGATTGCGACAAGGGAATCTACTAAAATAGCTAAACTGTTACAGAAGGTGACGAGCCAATTATCGTAATGACTGAATGACTTGTGCAAACAGTGAACGTGTGTCGCCTTTTGTTCGCATCCCTCAGTCATTTCACCTCTGAATTGTATGGATACAGGGTCGGACCTTTATATTTTCTATTAAAAAAAAAATCTAAATAAGTTATTTTCAATTTTTGTTGAAGTTTAGTCAGAGGATGTTGCAGACGCGATATAATCATAGGGATGAGAAGTAGTTTATGGCCGAGCGAGCGCAGCGAGCGAGGCTGATAATTGAGGCGAATCTAAAAAGTTTGTTTTCGTACGAGTCGCATAGAAAATATTGTTGAGAAGAAGTTTTAGCTTAAAATTTACAATTTAGTAAAACCAAAAAACTCGATAGAATCGCAGGTGCTTTTATTTATGTTTTGCTGTGGGTCAATTCGATGTATTCGAACTAAAAGCTTTGGGGTAGGTGAATAGTAAGGAAAACGAATTTTATTCAGTCCTGGCTCAAGCCCTGCAGTGTTTTACCAAAGTGACAGTGGAGGTGTTGTGTTACCATTGTTTGTTTCACCTTTGAATGCCCTACCATTGTATTTGCCGTCTAAAGGCCAATTTCATTATATGATTGAAGCACTACAATATACACGAGTTTTCAAGAAAACTCTACCCTAGAAAAGTTATTTAATCATAGTTAATTAATTTATTGTTACGTCTAAACGCCTGAATAATTCTACAGGAGGTACTGTTTTTCCAAGATAAAAAATAAAACGTTACAATAGTATCCGAGATTGTGTTTTAAAGATAAACTGAAATACCATCAGGTGCTCTTGAAATTGTCTTATTTCCTCATTAAGAAACCGATTTAGATTCGCATCAGACGCATTTTCAGTTAAGATTTGATTATCAGGTTTTTTTTCAGGGGATTTCGTGTTGATTGTAAAATTTCAGCAAAAATATGGAAGCCAATATTTGTATGATTTTGTTAATAGCTTTTTGTTTATATCTGATAATGAATGTTTTTCTTTATTGAATTTTTTTTAATTATTAATGAAATATTAAGAGGGTAAGGAAAATCAGAATCTAAGAATATTGAATTTGGGGATGAAACTAAAGTTGATTTTTAACTTTCTCTTCCGGCGGCTATGTATTTACTGAAAAAGCTGAAAACAGCTTTACGAAATTTTTGTTTGTTTTATGCAATGATCATGAACTTTTGGTCTAGAAAAGCAGACAACTATAATATACAGGGTGTTAATATTGAATACCAATATTTGTTTGGAGGTAAAAAAATGGATGGGTTTGGGGAATAATTTAATTTTCTCTTCTTTAAGTTACAAAATACATCCAAAAGAAGCACGTCCCACGGAATTTTACAGATAGGGGTACCTAGTCAAAAGATAGTTTGAAGTTGGCTATGGTTTCCTGAAGTAAATATACTAAGAAAAATAGTTCTTCTGCCGTATTATCTTTTTATTTTGCTTTTGCTGTGATTTTTCAATCAAAATCTGTTTACCTATAGTTTTTTTTGAGAAATATTCTTTTCAGAAAAAAAACGTTAATTGATTTTCGGTTGATAACCAGATAACGTCCATGACTGTAAAAATTGATGGAATTTGAATATATTTTGTTAAAAATTATCTCGGAAGAATTTCCTGAAGACTTTTTAAATCTTGTTTTTACAGTTTACAGAAACTTACATCCATATCGAATAATAATAAACTGTTATCGCGCGACAGGGTATAATTTTGTTCAATCACGATGGAGTAGCATTCCAGATTTTTTTTTTTGATTACGATACTTGATTTCATAAACAAACTGCAGGATGTAGTGTGCCAAAAGCTACCCCTATTCTATGGAAACACGATCCTTGATTCAGGTATAGCTAATTGACAGATTTTTTTTAATGTGATTCAGATATAAATTAAAACAGAAAAATCAACATTTTGGAGTTGTGACAAAACCATTTTGAAACTACCTAGTATTTTGTTAGTTTCGGAGACTTTTAGCAGTACAATGTGAAGGACCTGCAAGACTTTGAGAGTTTGAATGTTATGGAAAAAATGACTGGGACAAAGAGACGATGAAGCGGATATGGACGACTGAATGATGAGAAGGTAGGATATGGGACTATGCAAAACAGACAGGAGAGACAAGATAAATGGAAGAGGGGCATGGAGAAGAGATAAAAGAAAAGACTTAAGAAAAGATAACAACAAAAAGAGACTGGTCCTGGTGGTGTGGAATGAAAAGTCACGTTATTACAAGATTCAGGAAATGTTTAGTCAATTTCCTAGTCCTAGTCCTAGTCATTATCTGCAATTCTGATTTTTCGTTAACCGCTGTGTATGAAGAAACCTAAATTTTTGATGAACTCACCTCTTGGATAGAGGATAATATAATTTTATTTAATACCGGTTCATCCCTTAACATATGGGCATGAACAAACAATTAAAAAAAAAGTTTAAAGTTCAATTTTCCTAGATTTTATGAATCAGTGACAAACCATTGTAACCAAAGAATTAAGGATTTAAAATATTTTCAGGATCTATCTAAATTTTCTTCCCTTATCCCTTAACATGAACACAAAAAAAAATAATTCAAATTTAAAACTTACAAATCTTGTGAACTCAGTCGAGGACGTCGGAACCTCTTGATCCTGGTTCATCCCTTGCACGAGTTTATTCTAGGAACACCATAATTTTTCATTAACAAATCCGTTTAAACAAACCAGAATATAAATGTATGAATATTTGTGAGAAACATCGAGGATGACTTGACTGATGGAAATCACAGAGAAGATTGACTGCTGTCTAAGGGGATGACAAGCTTTGTATGATAACGTTAAGGATACCGACGCCGTGTAGCACCTGGATTACGGTGGGGGATGCAACGACGCCCCTTTTGCTAAACACGCCCTTTTGAGATCACAAGTGCATATTTGGCTGTGAATTATTTAATTATTTTAATAAATTAGAAGCGATAAAAGCTATAGCTCGGGAAAGGCCGTAGTAGATCTTTTTGTTTTTGTATTTAAATGTTTTATGGATTAACAACGAAATTATTTTTAAAATCAAAAATTGTTTAATTATAATTGTAAAAATATTATTAAGGGGTTAAAATTTCTCAGCATAGAAAATAATTAAAATAAAGTTGGATTTAAAAATTTCATTGTCCTTGAAATAATTTCAAGAGCAAATATTTGATCTGGAAAACACCCCAGCTTATCAGACTTGTAATGGTCATAGATCAAACTTACCCCATAAACAACAAAATACAATATTTTTTGATTAAAGAATTATGTTCGGCCCATCTACTCACCTATTAGCAAAATCTTCCACCCTGTACTTGGATTCAAGCATAAAATTCTGGTTTAGCCTTTGGTTTAGCCTTTGGCTTCATCTTTGGGCCCTGTTCCTGGTGCAATGGGTCTCCTTTTCGAATAGGAAATCAGTTCTAGAATGCCTACAAAATGTTAAAAGAACTGAAACACTTTCACCGTTGAAATAACCCTTTGTTTCATATTTCATCGTTACGTGTCATTTTCAGACCTCGGTTTTTCTTTTGAAAAGGGAACTATTGGCTTAAAAATGGTCATGTGATGTCTGGAAAAATGAAACACTCTCATATCGGCGGTTAATTCAAGGATAAATCCCTTTAATTTGTTTCATGTTTTGCGTAAGTCTGCCTGGTCTCTTTTTTGAAAAGAGGAATCAATCTGAAAACTGAAACTGAACACCTAAATAAAATATTTTATTAATAAAATCATCGAATGAACGCCTCGTTTGATGCTTATCCTTTATCAGAGCTGGATGAACTGCTGCTGAAATGTTCCGGCAACGTAGGACAAAGTCAAACATTTTTATATAGGTTACTACATGACTAAATCCCTTGGGCTTTATGTGTTGTTTTCGATTCCACATTTACAGAGCTAGGTTCTTCTTAGAAATAGGAAATCACTGCTCAAAACCGTCATGAAATTTTGCAAGAAGCGAAACATGCTGATGTAGGTTAGTTCTTGGATAATAGCCCCTTACCTATGGTCAGCAAATGTCACAAGATCTGAAACACTTTGTATTATAATTTATAATTTTAGTGATAAAACCGCTAGTTTGACCCTTAGATTCCTGTTACGTAACTTTTTCGAGCTTGTTTCTGCTTTAGAAAAGGAAATCCCGTTCTTTCGATGACCCAGAAAATGAAACACTCGCTATACATAGTTTAGCCATTGGTTACAAAATTTTTTCTTCGAATTCATGCGTTATAGTCAAACCTAATTTCTTTTTTGAAAATGTTAATCAATCTCGAACACTTCCATGAAATTCCACAACAAATGAAAACACCCTGTATAAGGTTAGTTCATGGATAAACATTCTGGGTTAGTTCTTTATTTTATGGTTTTTTTATTCGGTTTACGGTTTATCTTCGGAGCTAATAATATCCTCTTTAATTTAGAAAGGTAACCCTGAAGACCACCCACCCGGCAGTATCGAGGGTTGTGGCCTCCATTCGCATGCTTATTAGATTATTAAGTTTTCGACGCAATCATTGGCTTGTATTATTGTTTAAAAATAAAAACCGAAATACTTTTTAATCGGTAATTACTTTCCCAGTCTTTTTGTGTAGATATTTAATAAAGGAATAAAATTTTTGAAACCTGATAGAAAACATCGGCTATTTTAGATCTTGTGCCGTTACTAAAATAATGAATAGTGTAGGGTGTATGAGGATAAACCGTTTTCTATTAAAGTAAATCTTATTAGATAATTTAACAGTTTAGAAATTCTTTAACAAAAGGGAAGGCGTGGTTACGTGTCATTGGCGGTAGCAGACCCCCTGTGGTCCAATCGTACTTCCGGTTACCCTTGTCCAAAAGCGCATGACTACTTCCGTTGTATATTATCCTGCAGCATATTTATGTAAAACTGCACGTAATACCCTAAAAGGGATGTTTAGAGAGTTACGATCGATTACAGAGTTGCGTGGATTTCCACTCCTACCGATTTAGGTACAATTAGAAAATTTATTTTTAGATTTTCTTTTGAATGGCACGAAAAATTGGGAAATATTAAATAATTAAAAAATAAATTAGTTCTGAAAAATTTACATAGACACTAATTTATTATAGTCTGAATTTTTAGAGCAAAATTTGGACAGTGGATTTTAATAAATAATAAGAAAACATGAAAATCTTTTGAATTTTCCAAACAGGATTTGGTAATGTAGTATTCAAATGGGACCTATGGGGTGGAAATCGTGTTACAGTTACAACAAACAGCGTACTTTTCGAAGACTTTTACAAAAGTTTTCTAGAATTTGTGGAGAAAATATTTTATTAGATGTGAGGCAGTGGTTTCAGTAGAATGGAGCTCCGACTTCATGTTTACCCAGTTTACCCCATCAGTTTTGAATTATGGCGTCAAAACAGGGAGATGGGCATAGTATGTGGGATTACGATACCTCGTACACACTTTTTGTAAGACTTTATATATTTGAAAATAATTTCTATGTATGGGCATTTAGATACACAATTTACATCTGCATTAGAAAGATTTTTTTATCTGTTACGGTGTACGAGCTATGGAACTCCGACGCACTATAATATTGGCCCATCCTGTACTTATACAGAGTGATGATAAAGTCTCGCACAAAAATCATAATCTGGTTATTTAATGTTTTTGCGGAAAATCCTGAGACCCGTCGATTTTTGTTTTTAAATTTCCATTCAGACATATAATATTCAACCCCCCACCCCTCAACCCCTAAGTGCTAGCAACCCCAACTTTAAAAATTGAAATAGAAAGATACCCTTTGTGATACCTTTTCTGATAGGTCTTTTTATTCTTAATATAACCAAAAAAAGTTTTTCAAAATCGGTTGATAAATAACAGAGATATTTAACAAAATGTAAGAATGTAAAAAATGGGGTTGACATTTAAAAAAAAAATATGAAGTCACAGCGTAGAAATAATGGCACAGATCCTGAGACCCGTCCATTTTTTTTTTAAATTGGCATTTAGGCAGGTAATTTTAATCCCCCCACCCCTCAGCCCCTAAGTGCTAGCAACCCCAACTTTAAAAATTGAAATAGAAAGATACCCTTTGTGATACCTTTTCTGATAGGTCTTTTTATTCTTAATATAACCAAAAAAAGTTTTTCAAAATCGGTTGATAAATAACAGAGATATTTAACAAAATGTAAGAATGTAAAAAATGGGGTTGACATTTAAAAAAAAAATATGAAGTCACAGCGTAGAAATAATGGCACAGATCCTGAGACCCGTCAATTTTTGTTTTTAAATTGCCATTTATTGCCCCCACCCCTCATCCCCTAAGTGATAGCAACCCCAACTTTAAAATTTAAATGGAAAGATACCCTTTGTGATACCTTTTTTGATAGGTCTTTTTATTTTTAATATAACAAAAAAAAGTTTTTCAAAATCGGTTGAAAAATAACAGAGATATTTAACAAAATGTAATCAATGTAAAAAATGGGGTTGACATTTAAAAAAAAATTATGACGTCACAGCGTAGAAATAATGGCCGATCAAAACCACACTTTTAGGTCAGGAAGTGCCCTTTTTAATGTTACCATTTACGGCGTGTTTGAGCCGTTTCTTGTCGAATATTGACATTTTCATTTGATTACATTTTGTTAAATATCTCCGTTATTTATTAACCGATTTTGAAAAACTTTTTTTGGTTATATTAAGAATAAAAAGACCTATCAGAAGAGGTATCACAAAGGGTATCTTTCTATTTAAATTTTGAAAGTTGGGGTTGCTAGCACTTAGGGGCTGAGGGGTGGGGGGTTGAAAATTATATGTCTAAATGGCGATTTAAAAACAAAAATCGACGGGTATCAGGATTTTCCGCAAAAACATTAAATAACCAGAATATGATTTTTGTGCGATACTTTATCATCACTCTGTATAAAAATACTTAAAAAACTTAGTTAGGATATAATATGAAAATGCTACTTACGTAAAAAATAATATTTTATGTTACCAAACTAGAACACTATTAACAATAACATCGCGAAGATACCGAGTGTCCGTTAAAATAGTCACGAAAATCTTTGAATTGTGTTTTGCGAATTCAAAAACGTAATGCAGACGCAATAATTAGGGCTGAGCGCAAATTCGTTAAGTACGTACTACTACTACTCAAAATAGAGAAATATTTTTAAGCAGATTTTTAGATAAGAGGATACAGTATGATTCTCAAATAAATTCAAATCCTCTCATCGGTAGGTATATCAATATCAAAACACTAATTTATAATTTTCTTCTTTGAATACCTATTATAAAAAATGACATTTTAGAACTTCATAGAAACAATATGAAAGTCCGAGTTTTCAGGAGTTAGTCTGTAAAGTTGCTGATCAAGTTAAATTGCGTGCTAATTGTTTAATGTGTGTAAGAACAGCGGTTATGTTTGTTTGGACTCTTAAAATACAATTTTTTTGTATCAATTATCACAGCAACTGATAATAATAAAAGCCGTAGAATAAATTGTTGTTACTGGATGTAGGTAATGTAATTTTGAACGACGCTGCGAAGAAGAAAAAACAAAGCCCAACATCGTGGGACCTACCTTTAAAAATCTGCGTCGTCCTCTTGTGAACATACGAAAAATCCTTCCATTTCCCGAATTCGGCTTCTGAAGTTCCATTTTCCGCACTTTAATCACTACACTATAGTTCAGTTCACTATACACCACACTGTAGTTCACTACACAACACTACACTTTCACAATAATTCACTACTTCTTCGATTCCTTCAGCTGTGCAAAGATCTCTCTGAATATTGGCTACCTGTAATAAAAAAAATCATTGCAGTTTGAGAATTAATTTTTACAAAAACCCAGTGGACTTGTGTATTCAGCTGTTTGTAGCAGAACTGTGAGGGCTATCCGCTTGTGCATATGGGTAGCATATTAATTTTTTTTTAAGATTAGATTGATTTTTACATTTTTTTTGATCAGTTATGCCTCCCCATATAGCATTTAGGCCCGGTTTAGCAATCCGTAGTTAACTTCTTGTTATGCTAACCAATGGATACGATACTTGTAATTGTAACAATTTATTGGTACCCACGAGCACGACAGTTGGTCGTTAGTTAACTTAACATGGAGTTCATAAACCGCCCTTTAATTTAAGACGAAAGACAAATATTTATAATGAGAACGGTATTCGAACCTGTGACTTCTTGGTTGGAAATTACCAAAAAGGTATAAATTAAGGAGGAAATCATAACTGCGAAAAATAATTCCTACTTTATTTATACTACAGCCCGTATATTTATGTTAACATAATAATAATAGCGGGAAATTTCAATATTTTGAGTTTATTCCAAATGTTAATGTTTAATTGTTGCAATTTGAAAGTTATCAGCGGTGACGCTATTATATACAGGGACGAGATTTAGCCCATCACCTATTTTTGGACCTAATGGTTACTAACTTTTTAAAAATTTTCTTTAACCCTGTTAGCTACGCGTAAAAGCGACCATTTATTTAATTAAAAAAGTTTCTATATTGCAGAGTACCTACCTGTTTGTTTTTTTTTGATTACTTTACTTTCTTCAGTGTCAGTCCAACTCATGAAAATTGATGACTTAATTTTTTGTTAATTAAAGCGCTTGCAAAAAAATACTATAAGGAACACATCACGAAAGTGTCTTTTCAGGACCCGCAAGCCTCATACTATTTCACCAAACCCTCTGGTCCCGTAAATGATACTTTCGTGACTTGTTACGTAAATTAGGTAGGTACTACAAATTCTTTGAATTTCATTTACCAACCCAAAAGATAATCGATTTTACAGGACGGTGGTATTTGTAGGAAAGAAAAACACTAAAAAACTATGAACAATCCTCTTATGTAACATAAGATTACATTCATTACAAGGACCTCGATATTACTACGACTAAAACATGAAAACCCGAAAATTAAATTATTATTCTTACCTTAAAGACATCATTTTTGTAAGACTGACCATTTCCATGTGTCCACACCTCTACCGTATGGTTTAATTGCTTGGATCGACGATTCACATTCATCGGAAAAGCGCATACCTAATCACTCCTGGTAGAAATCTAAAAGAAAAGGAAAACTAATTAATGATCTTGCTAATGAACCGTAGGTTAGACAAGGTTTTTGTTTTTATTCTTTTCGTTTTCTTCGATTAACCCCTTTTAGCCACTTGGAGCACCATGGACCATAATCAATTTAGTTCCTAATGAAGTTAAATTCTTCCTGTTATTTTATTTTAGTATTAGATAAATTTTTTGAAATCAAAATAAATTCGTAGGTATATTACAATGTTCGTACTTACTTCAAAATTATCTTGTGATCAACCAAACGTCCCCTTTAACAGAGAATATAGGGACCAGCACATCATACACCAAAGACACTCAATGAACAACTGATATAAAATAATTACCTGACCAAGAAAGAATGCACACTTTTCCAGATGTTTATCAAATACCTACGCCCAAGAACGTTTCATCAAAACTAACAAAAAGGTGTTCATGTAACTCCTTATCTGCACATATGGTCATTTTTGAGCTTCACTTTCATTGAATTTTTATTTTTATCGACTTTTTGTGAGATAAGAGTTTAGAATAATAGTTGTTCTAAATAGGATCCAGCATGCAAATAATCGTTTTAAATATGTATAACATTCAATATTTATTTCCGATTTTACTTTTGATACATTTAGGGGTGTTTTAAAAAATAATGTTAGTATGTTTGATATAAAAGAATTTTTTCCTGTATTTACAGGGAAAGCATTAATCGTCAGGGACCTATGTGTGACCTTAAAACAACACAAAATTTTCTTGTGAAGATTCGAACCCTAGCCTTAAGCGTCACTAGCTCTCTCAGATAATCGTCGGAACTAATTACTCCACCGTCGCGACGCCGACGTTTTCTAAATTACTGAACATTTTAAATCAAATTTGAAAATAAAGCATCATTTTTTTACTTAATTTAAAAAAAAATAAAAGAGTGAATTTTATTTTCCTGCTTCAATTTTCCTTTTTGTACCGACATGCATAAGGGGATTTCTGTAGGTCCTTCGCACCATTGGTGGTTTTCAGGTCCGAAAAGAGTGTTTTTATGTGTATGTTATAAAAATACATGGCGTGGCTTGGCACAGTTTTTAATCTACATACAGGGTCTTAAGGAACAAAGTAGATAATCTATCATTTATATTTTTTATTAATATCTAATGTCCGCTGATGTTTTCAAAGTTTGTTTTCGCTTTTCAAGGTCTGCCCTTTTTCAGACTATTTTTTTAACGTCTTTTTAGCGTCTAACATGCCCCATCTTTGAGATCCCCCCAATTACATTAACAAATTGAACCCCTATTGCTCCAGAATTTTGAAAAAAAATCCTAGCTACAAGGGATCCTCATCCACGAACTACGGTCGCGCCTACATAATTTTTTTAAGGAATACCTAGGTACTCGCGTTCATTATAACCTGGATATTTTTCTAGATCTAGCGGCATTTTCTATTTTTATTTCCGTTAAAATGTCAGCCCCGATATTAAATGTCCGTCCTCGTTTTCTATCATCCCCTCGCCTGTATTTTAAAATCTACTTTTAGTTGCCCAACATTTATTTTAATTTTATCGCTAGCTTTCAAGATCTGATATCGACTGTCCATGTCTGTCTGCTCTTTTCAAAGTTTTTCCTGGTTTTCTTCTACTCACAATTTTGTACCCAACAACTATTTTTTTGAAATTTCTAACCGGTTTTCCCCCTTTAATCAATTTTTTAGAACCTGTCCGAAATAAATCTTGCTTTTCCAAGGCCTGCTAATTTTTATTCTGTTCTACCCCTTTGTTAGCATTTTGCCCTGAATTTCATAATTCAGCGCCGTTTTCAAGGTGTGGTTTTATGGCAAATCAAACTATTAGGAATAAACATTGACTAACCTTATAGTGAACATTTTAGACTGTGGTCCTCAGGAAACGTTTTTGTCAAGAAAGAATCTCTTTAAAGAGACTCACCCTAAACCTTTGGGTAGGCAGTAGAATTACCATTTTTCAAATTAAAGTCTATGCTATAAGATTTATGAATTATCCAATTCCTCTAAACTAGATGAGGTTCAGAAGTTACAACAGATTCACTTTAGGGCCAGTTTTTCAGTTCTACTTTACCCAGTTCAGCTAAACCAAGATTGATTACCATAGATACAATTCATGTGCGGACATAGACATGAATTATTGTATCCATGATAATTAATCTTGGTTTAGTTGAACCAGGGTTTAAACCAGAACTGAGAAACCGGCCCTTAGAATCAAAGTGTGGAAGGTAGCTAAAGACCAAAGCCCTCCATTCTGATGGTAATAATAATAACAAAGGAATACAGGAGGATCATAAATGAGGTGAAAGGGTAACTTACCTTGTAGGGTTTAAGCAAGAAAGGCACAGGACAGAAAATAATGCAAGGAGTGCAGGGAAGTAAGAGTCAGATGAACAGGGGCTCTGAAAAAAAAAAAGAAATCAGTCAGTAGTTGATGAAGTAGAGAAATTACATCATTATTATTTCAGCTCTGCATTCGCAATACAAAATGTATAGAAAAAAGCTCACATTTGCTATACAGTATGCTTTTATTAAGATATTAACACTTTAAAAGTATAACCATACAAAAATTAACATTGTTCGCTTACATACAAACATTTTTTTACACAATTCAGGCAAGACTTCATACCTAATCTTAATTTTCTTACTGGAATTTCTTTTCACTAATTTGTACTGAAATAAGGAAATGGTTAATTTTTCAGCTTTGCCGATCTAATTTTCATTAGTTATCAGTAATATTATCACACAAGCCTTAAGCATTACCATCTTACATTTTTTTTAAATATAAATCTTACCAATACTGCTTCCATACTTATTATCATTAATTCTATATTCTTATTGTAAATATAGGTATCTGTTTGTTGTCTCAACTACACTGCAATGTTGCATCAGTCGACCATATTCTTCAAAAACTGTTAAAAACATTAAATTATGTAACAATCACAGTGAGACATGCACTTGTTACTAATTGCATATCTACTTAGCTGGCGTGACTATTCAGAACATAAAAACGGACTAGTTTACTGTATACAGAGTCTCCCAGGCAGAGTGAATAAACTTACAACTCTCCTATTAATAGGGAACTGTACTAGAATTATTTTGTACCAGTTTCCGTAATCATGGATAAATTATTTTTAAGCACCCTTTATGTTATTTCCAATACTGACAAGAATAGATATCATGCTCAGCATCATCCCCCAAGGATGAAGCTGACCATGATAGATTGAACCCTAATTGAAACAATTTTCACAATATACAGGGTGTTCTATTTAAAATCATTCATTAAATCATTTATTTGCAGCTGAAATTGAAAATAATTGAAATTTTTCAAATGTTTTTTAGTTTCCAGTTATTAACAGCAAAATTATTATTGTCTACTGCTCTATTTGGGAAACATTGTATTGAAAATTTTCAGTTGGTAAATAAAATTTCTGGTTAGATACACTTTTCTTTTCCAAAATGACTCTTTTCTTAAATATAATTTTCCAACAGTTTTACAACAAGCCAATATGAATTAAAATAAAGAATTATTTTTAAACAATATCAGCAAAGCATTCATCTTCAAGAACAAAAATGATTTGGTTTACATTTCAAATTGAAAACGCATAAATCCATAGCAAAGCAATAAAACATAGAATCAAAATATTTCAGGATTTTTAATTTAATGTAAAGGTAAGGATAGGGATTGTAAAACTGCTATCTGCAACAGAAAATAGTTAAAACATTTAAAAAATAATTTTAATATTATTGCCCATATTATGTTCAATATTGCAAAACATTTTCCAAAAATTGAAGTTTAATGATTATTTTTTACTAAACTACAACCAGCTGAACGTACAAAAATACTAAGTAAGAAAATTATAACGTATAGTAAGGAAGAGCTAGTTTTAAACTGCTACAGAATTTGCAGAATTCTCTGAACTATTTGTAGGAGGGGTTTCTAATGTAGCTATGCGGAGTTGAAGATTTTTTACCTGAAACAAAGTCACATAAAACAATAAAGTCAGAAAAACATTTTTGTCAGTTACAGATTCAGTTAAGTGACCCCCCCCCTTATTTTTTTTTACATTAATTTCTCCTTAAACAAAACTTGTTTAGAATCACCTGGAATATTCTCTAACCTAACCCATTGGCAAGATAGAAGAGATATTAATTGCATTTGATATAACTGAACTAACAAGGCAGTCAATTACATAATAATTTTTAATAACTTGAACCTGTTTGTAAACTACTAAGACAAGGGGTCATTCTGATGACTCATCCTGTATATTTTCATTACCAAATTCAGTATAAAATGAGAATTAACATACTTGTGAATTGTGACGTTCAACCATGGTCAGCATTTGTTGCTCCATTTTTTTTAATCTTGACTGATATTTTTTATGATTCCTGTCGACTGTTTCAGCTAATATGCTGAAATAAATATAATTACAAAAATCGAGATTAGTTTACTTCCTGATATTTACTTACCTATTGGTATGATTAAGATCATGTACCATTTCTCTTCCCTCCAATAATCTAGCTTCTGCATTTTTTGTGACTTGTTCTAAAGTTGAGACAAGTTCTTGTAATCTTACTTTCAATCGAGCTTCTCTTGCTAAAGCTTGAATTAGTTCCAATTCTACACCTTGTGCATGTTCCGCATCTGAATAACCTCTTTCCTAATAATTATTTAAAATTACTTATCAGTAATGAATATTTTGATCAAATAATACCTTGTTTTGTGTAGCTATAGCTAAAAGAGCTTCAGTATCTTTAAGCTGCCCTTGTAAATTTTTCAAGGCTGCTGCTTGAGCTTTTTGTTGACCTTCTACGTATTTTAGTTTCAACTCTATCGTACTTTTGTCCTTTTCTAAGCTAAATAATTTTGATATAAGTTCTGCTTTATCTTCTCTCAAACCCATCAATTCCTGAAATAATAATTTTTGTAATCACTAAATACAAAAATATTCCGTCTTATTTTAAGACACCCTGTATATAAAAATTTTGTATCAAAGATAGTAAACTACTAAGAATTTTGGCTAAACTCAAAGTTCAATTTAATTTAATAAGTGGATTAAAAAGGATTTCTCTGGCCACCTAAGTAGCCCAACTTAAATCCTCATAATGATCTTAACCTGCATGAGTACAGCCATTTCCAAATCCATTTTCCTAGCTTCTTGTGTGCTTGCTGGTCTTATGGGTGCTGCTTCAATTTGTGGAGATTCTAAAGTTACGTAAGTCCCTTGTATATTACTCCTTTCTGCTTTTAGTCGTGAAACATGTTCCCTTAATCGTGTCTCTTGTTCTGTTGACCAAGGTTCCTCACTGCAAATAATAACAAGAGATACACTGAATTCCACTTTGTTGGAAATCTTGACATACTTTTCTGAAGTGGGGCTGTTGAAAGCGTGATTCTGCCAAGGAGAAAGAAGGACATCTGTGTTTTGATATGAATCTAGATGGGTTAATAATTGTTTGGCTACACTTTCGGCTGCAATTCTGTTCTCTACAGACTCTGAAAGAAGTTGAAGTTTAAAAATAATTTACTGTACTAAAACAGTCCAAGAGTAGTCCGACTTAAACCTGTTCTAGTTTCTGCTACAAAACTTTGATTAGATCTAGTTATCATCTTTAATATTAATTTACAGATCTGTGACTGTTGCAACCATTTTGCATCAACTTAAGTTAGAAAAAAAATCAAAATTTAAAATTTAATTTTGAAATAGACTTTGGCCAACTAAGTGGCCTGACTTTAACCCTGTAAATATTTCTTGTTGCCCTATTAGGGTAAGAGATTTAAGGACAGAAATCTAGAGTGTTTAATATATACAAACCTTCATTATTTTCATTTAAAGCTAATTCAGTCTCTAATAAAGCTAACAGTACATCGTAAGCTTCTATGGCACGATCCATTACACCTAGTGCTAGTCTTAATGCTATTGCATTCGATTCATATTTTCCACATAATAAAGCTAACCTGTGAACAGAAAATTATTTTTTTAAAATTCTATTTAGATAATAAAAAATAATATCCTTACCTATCACAATGAGCTTTAGTTTCAGACAAAGTCAAGGCCAATACAGAGTTCTGTGATCTTGTATGTTCAAGTTTTGCAGTTAACCTTCTGAGTTCAAAATCAATGGCTTGTTTTTCACTTTGGGCATCACATTGTCTCAAAATATCACCAACGATGTGTTCTGCTACTGCTGTAGGTAAATCAGTATTCACCAAATCGTTTGGATTTACTTCCCTTTGACCATCACTGGCTCTTTTTAGTTTAATCCGTTCTGCTACCTTAGTTACTGGCGTTGTAAACCCAATAGAACTTGTAATATTACTCCTATGTATTGGAACAATATTACTGTACTTGATATCTAACTTTTCTTCCATACAAAGTTTGGAATCGCAATCAGCCTCAATGTGAGATTCAGGTGAAGAATCTAAATTTTTATTATCATTTGTTATTTTTTCAAAATTATCTTCAATTTTCGTTTCATATGAAAATTGGGCAAGCTTTGTTTGTGCATCAAGTAGCTGTGCTTTCAAGTTAATTATTTCTTGCTTTAATGGCTCTACCACTTCACAAAATGGAGAGAGTTCATTTGTTTCATGATGGGAAGAGCTTAATTTAGGTTCAGGAAGTTCTGAAGGACTATCTGCTATCTGTTGAATAAATATTTAACTTTTTAGTGGTATTTTATTTAAAGATTTCTTACTGTTGCATCTGCTTTATTTTCAAAGTCTGAAAGATCGTTTTCTGGAGGATCTAATTCGCTAACTTCTAATGGACATGTAACTGAATCTTCGTGGGCACTTGTGCAGACTTCTGTAATGGAAAAGGTTTCTATTTTATATTTTTAGTTGATTGCAAAACAATTTATAAAACCAAATATATAGTATTAAAAGTATTAAACATCGAAATATTAATTTATTATACAGGGCGTTCCATAAATATACCAACAAACGGAATGAAACGTTTGAAGGCGGCTGTTTGAACGCAGGGACGTTTGGACACAAACAAATATATAAAGAGTTATTGCCAACTGTATAATTATTGTTGCTGTCTATGTACATGGTGCCGAGGTTATTTATCTGCGCAAGATTGTACGTCTGTATCACTTCGTCTAAACATTCTAGACCCATTCTATAACGTTCTCCGACAATCAAGAACCGTTTTCGACGTTCAAGTGGGTATTTACCCCACCCCTATCAGGACCTTAACTTTGTTTATCCACCTTTACATTTTTGAAGAGAAATTAATTTTGTAACATTTTATACATCGCACTTTGGATAATTAATCTTTCTTAAACGATCTGAAAATTATGAAAATAGCAAAATCCTCGCACTAAATTTATATATAAACCATTTTGACAGGATAATAATCCCATTAGTCTCTCTATTCTGACCTTGCTGAACTAATTTAGATATGAATAATAGATGCGTCTTTTCATATTGTTTACAAGACTGCAGACAGTTACACGTTTGATTTATTTCCTGATACAATATCTAATTGTTCCATCCATTACCAAAATCAATATAGGTGCCGCTTTGCCCATTTAATATATTAACCCTTCTTTCATTATTAGAGCAAAATCCTCCGAATTTATAAAATAAAGTGTATATTAGGGGGATGGGTAAATCTGCGAAGTGAATATGAAAAAAATGTTTACTTGGAAAAACAAACAATAATTTTATTTAGGGGTTATTTACACAAAAAACATCAATTTCGAGGATTTTTAAGTATTTCGGCGCCGTTAGGATTGTAAAGAAAGATGATTTTATACCATAAAGGAATTCTAAAAATATTCATCAATTTTTTTTAACATAAGTCTGATAAGTTATTCTCGTCTTTCAAGATTAAATAGCAAACCCTAAAAATCTAAGGTTTTTAAAGACGTTGAAGGATGAGAAGAAGAGCTTTTCAACAGACAATCATTTATTTTGTAGATCAAACTCAAGCTGTCTCAACATTTATCATTTTTTTACGGAATTATTGCAGTTTATTTTAAAATTTATTGTGACAAATGAGATAAAACTGCTAGCAAGTGGAAATTTTCTATTTCTACTTCTCTGAAGGCAGACACTATGGTAATTAAGTTAAATAGGCGCTAATTTTCCAAGATTACAGTAGAAAATGTAATTAGTTCCCTGCTTTTGTCGTTTTCTTATGCAGGTTCTTTAAGTTAAGTTTTTGTATTCATTAAGGGAACCTTGACATTTATTTTTCATTTTAAATTTATATCAGATGATATAACGAAGCTGTGAAGATCAAGGCAGATATCAAATTTACTGCTCTCTTACGTTACTCTTTGTTGGAACGTAATGAAATTACTCAATTTTTAGAAGAAAAAATGTAATTTCATCTGCAAGACCTTTAACTCGGAGACGTAATTGGTAAATTCTGGCGATAAAACGCCACTACCTACTATATTGACATTTTCTTGGCCATAATAGCTGCCACTTATTTTTAAATCAATATTTTTAGTTGCTGTAGTAAAGTTCGCAACGTTAAGTTGTACAAAATCTCATTTTCCTCCCTTAGTCCCAATCAGAGATCTGCGTGCAATGCCAACCAGGATTCGTAAGGACAACGTCGGTATAGGAAACAATCGACTGGTGTTGCGGTATAGAACCATCAAGGTTTGCCACTATCCGACAGTATCAGCATCTAACATTTCTAACCCCCAAGAACTCGAAGGCACAAAATCACGAACGTATAATTATTTATGGGGTAACTTTATACCCATTTAAGTGGAAATGTGGCAAATTTATAACTCCACGAATTGGTTTGATTAAAAATTATGGGTGCTGTTCAGAAGCAGAAGTGAACCTACCAATCCCTAATCATTGAAGCGATTTGTTTTACGTTTCTCACCTAGACAGGAATTTTATTTGAATCAATGACAGAAATTTCAAGTAGCTACGAAGAAGGGTTGGGGGATTATTTCTGTTGTTGTCTTTGCAGATTTTTAAGAGTTCGATTAGTAGCGGCGTGGAAGGCACAGAGTTCAAATCCGGGATTAGAAGCCTGGCGAGCGGTCTATAACAGTCGAGTACCGAGTTTTTCTGAGCGAGGAAAAGTATAAGACGGGTTGCCCACGTGACACAGTCAGGTGCAATAACAGATGATTGGAGCCCTTAACTCTCCCTATTGTAGGTCAAATTCCTTCAAGGAATGTACTGTTTTTTTGTCGACTTTAAAGAGTAACAATTTTTCTGGGAAGTCAAGTAAATGCCCTCGTGACATAATGGAGGAGGCGCCTTGTTAAGTAAAATAAAATATAGAAACCATAAAAGCTAATAAATGTCTTTCACGTTTGTTTGTTTACATTTTTCTTGTGTTGGATCAGATCCAATGTACTTCCACGCGTTACACATTTAAAACATAACAGATGGTTTCTATCATTTACCAAAATGTACTACTACAGTAGACAAAACAAACCTGATGCTTCATCTTCTTCAGCAATGGCCATGGAGCGTTGTTGATGAAGTTTTCTGCTTAATTCTGCTATTACAGAATGCAGTTCTGTCAGCTGCTCTTCGTACCTCTGTGCTTGTTCATCCAGCTGTTGCTGCAGTCTTTCCTGCGAGACAAAAAAATTCGTTAGAGTTAATCCCGATTGAAACAAAGTACTATTGTCCTAATTGAATTGGAACAAATCCAATTTTTACTCCTGTCTAGCCATTATATTCTCATATTTCCAAGGGGTGGAACATTCGCTCCTGTTCCAAGCAAGATAAACTAATTTTGCAAATTAACCAGAGGTGCGGTTTGAGTGCGCTTTCATTACTCATCTAGTTAGTCATTTGCCATTTTTATCTTTTAATCAATAGTGTTGGGATTATGTAATTATAATATTTTTTTCTAATAATAGTAATTGGGTTAATTATGGTCAATTAATTATCCACAAGATAATAAAATTATTCCGTTTCTCTTAGGGGTTTCAATAATTATTTTTATTTTTTATGTCAAGGTATTTAATGATCTTTAAGTAATAAATCAAAAAGTTAACTAAGACAAACATTTTGAAAATGACAGGAAGAAGCACGTAACTATCTTATACACCAGTGAGAAGATCGATTTTCCATTCGGTTTGACCTAGAACTGCGCTCTCCAACCTACACCAATGCGTATATAACGAGTAATAAAATATCCATCCCAGAAGGGCGCTGCAACGAAATTGAAAATTTATAAGCCCTCGAAGGAGTAGACACATTTATTGCATTAACCCAAATCTCATTTACATGTGTGTTATTTTATGGGCGAGTCGTGGAATTCACCAAAAAGTAATTTAAGGTACCTACACCTCATTATTTATTAATGATTTTCTATTAAAATCTCATCCAAGTTGAACCCTCAATTTAACAGCAAATTCGTTTCAATTTTATACCCAATATTGTTTGATATTTCGCTCATGAATGGAAAGGAAAAACAAAATGACGAAGACGTACCAATTCTGATTTAATTTTAATTCAGAAACAAATATTTTCTAAAACGACGAGGAAGTACCATTGGGTTCAATTGTAATCTAGTTTAAATATTATTTTAATTTGTTAAGCCTTCTGAATTGTTTTCCTGTTTAGAGCTCCCTAATCCGGTTCTGCATATTCATATCAGCAACGTCATTTAATTTTGATTTAATCTATTTGGGTTTCTAAAACGGAAGTTAATTTCTAGAATTTGGAGTCGTAAAGTTTCAGTATTCCCTTTCGCTTTCCCATATTAATTTATTAAAATTAATTTAGATATGCAGAGCTTTTAAAACAGAAATGTTATGTTTCGTTTAAATAAATTCACTTTCATGTTTAGTTAAAATTTGGAATTATAATCAGAAGACAACTTTTTATTATAAAATTTTTAAGGTAATTACAGAACATTTCTTTGAAGTGTCAGTAAATTTAAAAGGAATTTCACACTTTCAAATAAAAGCCTTTGACTTACGCTTTTAACATTAAAGCTTTATTTTAACGAACGGGTTTTGTTCTTTCGTGTAAAATTTTAATTGCCTCGCTCAAGATTCAAAATTTATAATTGTGTTTTGCATAAATGACTCGGAGATTTTAAGAGATTCTTGCTTTATTTACTTTTAATTAATTTTTGTGTTTCTTGTTCAAAAACCTTTGTAATTTTTACAAAAAAAAATAATTCAGATAAAAATCAAGAGCTTATCAGTAATTTTATAATTGCCGAGGCTAATCTATATGTGGATCCTAAGTTGCAGATTAAGGAGTTAACCTGGAGGTTAAGGAGATAATCTGGAGATGAAAAAATACTCTGAAGTTAAGCGGATGTCCTGAGGTTAAAGGGATAATTTGGAGGTTAAGAAACTATTCTGAGCTTAAGCGGATATGCTGCGGTTAAGGAGATGTTCTGGAGATTAACAAAGTATTCGGAAGTTAGGATTTCCTGAGGTTAAGGAGATAATCTGGAGATTAAGAAAATATTCTGAGGTTAAACGGCTATCTTGCGGTTAAGGGGACAATCTGGAGGTTAAGAAAATATTCTGAGGTTAAGCGGATATCTGGAGATTAAGGACATAATCTGGAGATTAAAAAATATTCTGAGGTTAAGCGGATATGCTGCAGTTAAGGAGATGTTCTGGAGATTAAGAAAATATTCGGAAGTTAGGATTTCCTGAGGTTAAGGAGATAATCTGGAGATTAAGAAAATATTCTGAGGTTAAACGGATATCTTGCGGTTAAGGGGACAATCTGGAGGTTCAGAAAATATTCTGAGGTTAAGCGTATATTCTGAGGTTAAGGAGATAATCTGGAGATTAAAAATATTCTGAAGTTAAGCGGATATGCTGCGGTTAAGAAGATAATCTGGAGATTAAGAAAATATTCGGAAGTTTGGATATCCTGAGGTTAAGGAGATAACCTGGAGATTAAGAAAATATTTTGAAGTTAAGCGGTTATCCCGAGGTTAAAGAGATAATCTGTGGAGTAAGAAGATAATCTCAGGTTAAGCGAATAATCGAAGGCTAGGAGGATAACCTAAGGTTAAGGTAATAATCTGAAGTTAAAATATTTAATATTTAATAATTCATGTGTTGTTTTAGGAGGCAAATAAAATTAGAAATTGAGAAACACCAAAATCAAATAACCGTAGAATAAAAAAATATAGAGTAACAGGAAAGTAATTCCAATACCTCCTAAAAAAGGATTATTTTTAATTTCCTTTGCGCTTTAAATTCTAAGTTCAATAGTTTGAATTTCAATGCAAATAAATATATTTTCAAGCAATTTGTAAACAGCAAACAAAGTGGTCGTTTTGTTCCTTGTTTACACTTTAAATTCCAAGAAGGGTAGCTACATTTAATTAATTAAATATAGCAGCTAAAGACTGACTGTATTTAAAATTAAGATTTAGTACTTTCCTCCGAGAATAGCAATCTTATATGTCGTCTGCTGCTTAAACTAATTTGTTTACTTCTACTGGATTGCAACTTTATACTTAATTGCTTTGAAAATTCTACAGCGAGTAATGGAATCAGAGAGTTTGGGAATTTCATAACGTTTTGTTATCTTATTTAAGTTGGCGCTGGAATCGATACATATAAGAAATAAGTTTGTCAACATTTGTCTCTTTTTTCTCTCATCTGTTAAGAACAAGAGGGTAAAAAAGGAAGAGCTCTTGGTTGATTTACTGACTGTAAAAAAAGGGTTTATTTTCTTAAAAGAAATTCTCTTAAAAAAATTAAAAGCAACAGGTGCTAAAACTACGCAAACTAGTCACCTTTTCCAACATACCAAGTCAGTAGAAACGATTACAGATACCAAAATTATTTAATCATCCTCTCGTAATACTGAAAACAATTAAATATAATCCTACAACCCCTGAAAGTTCTACAAATCATATTTTCATTACGATTTTGGTACCTTGAATGGTTCATTAAAATAACAAACGACTTTTGATTAAAAATTAATCCATTCCTCAACCTAATTAAGGCATTCTTCATATTGGATAAGAAAATCGTTAAACGTAGCGCATTATTCGCGGAATTTTCATCAAAAGGACTTGTTTATTGTTCAAAATCACGCAATATTAATGAAATCTGTTAAAATTTCAAACTTTCACCGCCAAAGAAAATACAAAAATACACTTCTTGTCTTCTCTAGTTTCGCATTTATAGTAAATCGGAGGACTATCCATCTACTATTGCCACAGCTTGCTGAAATGTTGATGAAATTCGACTCGGTTTTTTCTCAGAGGTGAAATAAAATACCCGAAGTTTGTATTGGATGTTAAAAATCAAATTTACAACCTCGGTATTGAAAACTTGCGTTTTCGGCGCCGTTTCCATTACCAGATATTTGATTTTTAAACCCAATTTCGCGTTGATGTATTGCCGGTGCGGTGGCATTTGCAACTTCAAAGCAAACGGTAAGTATACCAAGTTTGTAAAGTAAGTTGTTTGGAAATATTTTTATTAGAAGGTTTCGCTGAAATAATTTGCTTTGGAACTGCTTTAAAAAAAATCAGTCTAAGGCAATATCTTCAGTTTAAAGGAAAATGTCTTCAGGTTAAGACAATATTCTCGGTTTAAGGAGATAACCTCAAAATAAGAAAGTAAGTTCAGGCTAAGGCGGGCAAATCTCAGCTTAAAAATGAATTCTCAAATTAAATGGACAAACTTCAAGTTAAGAAGATAACCTCAGTTTAAAGGGATATCTTCAAATTAAAGGGATAACCTCAGGTTATACGAGATAATTTAAAGATAATAAAGAAACTTCATGCTAAGGGATCATCTCAGGTTAAGGGGATAACTTTAGATTGTGGAAGCAACTTCAGTTTAAGGAGATAAGACAATTTTTTCAGGACAATATTCTCGATTTAAGGGACAACTGTAGATCACGTCTGTAGTGTTCGTGAAGAAAATTATGTCAAACTTTGGTTCTAGTTCAATGGAAAACTTTTAAAGTTTTAAGGCTTTTTTCACATTTTTGTCGCCCTTGAAAAAGTCTGGGGTGTCACTCATAAGCGTGCTACCCTAAAGCGATAATGTTGAATCTTTTTTTAGGTTTTCATTAAAACATTTCTGAAATGAATCTCTATTACATAAAATACTTGGAAGACTCGTTTAGTATCGTTTAAATTTTTAAATAATACAGTTTTTTTACAACCCTTATAAATTAATCCCCCAAAACGTTATGTTGTATCCAATTAACAGAAAAAGCCAATAAAAATTTTATATACGCCAACATTTACATTTTTTATGTTTTTTTTTCGCGCTTCCTCTTCTATTAACAACTTTATTTCTAAATCCAAAATGGCATTAACAGCACTTGTGCCCAGCTTCACGACTAAACAATAAAGATGATTTATATATATTTTTTTTCAGCTGCCAACAGCCATCTTCGCTGGCAGATAAATACATATAAGGGCAAAAAATTCAAGCTGGCGAAAGTTCTCGGTTTCATTATAAGATTCCTGGCTCAGATAAAAACTGCTTGATTAATACTTATTGCTGTTCATGAAATAAAAAAAAACTTCAGGACATTTATTTCTATTTACAGGAATAATGTAGGAAATTGTTTTATTTTTCAGCTACTATTAGCGAGTGGGTGTGGGGGTTCGGTTCTCAAATTCAAAACATTATTTATAATAAAAGGGTTCTAATTAAAGCTCTGGTGGCGATAAGATTTAAAAATTGGAGTAAAAAAATCGGGAGATCGTGGAGGCCACCCAATAGAATTTTTTTACCAATTCACCTGAAATTGTGCTCTAAATTATCAGAAAAGATGCACTTTTAACAAATAATGTTGAAATGTCCGGGGAGTTTTTAAAAGATATGCCTCCGTACGGTCCGGTACGGCTCCGCACGGTACGGTTCGGCAAGGCTCCGTACGGTTAGGTACGGCTCCGCACGGCTCGATACGATTAGCAGAATACGGCTCAGTACGGTACGGTCCGGCAAGGCTCCGTACGGTCCGGTAAGGCTCCGTACGGTTAGGTACGGCTCCGCACGGTTCGATACGATTAGCAGAAGTTCTAGACAAAAATGAGACCCCAAAGAAGAAAAAATAATGTTTTACATTAGTTTTACTGCTACGTGGCTACCTTCACCTTCGTTACAATTTCCTTTGCGCTTAATCTTTAAATAAGTATCGGGTAAAGCAAAATTTCCCAATTAAATAAGCAGAACGTTCACAATAAACATCAAATATAACCGTAGAAACATCGCGGAATAATATTGTTCACCGTGACCTATATTGCCTGAATGTTACGCTTCGGAATTAGTCCGGGCGTTGGAAGAGCCCCGGAGCCCGGACTTTGTATGCACCATCAGCTCCGGTTTGGTTGCTCTCAATCCTGTCTGCGTCGCATTTGTGACAACTTTTACTAACTCGAAGGACCTTAAAACAAAATGTAGACGTTCTACCGTCCCCATTAAGTTCTTTTCTCCGTGATAATAGAGGTGTAGAACTCAATTCTGTTTTACGACCCCTAATTTCGCACAACCCAGCGTTGATGGTCTTAAAACTGAATAAGAAAACTGTACTAAAGTATAAAGTTAGTCTAAATTATAACATTACGTTTCTGGCATGGGTGTATTTTACCACAGGAATGATATTAAGGAAAAAGGAGTACCTAATCTTGGATTTACTACTTACAGTAAAAATAATAATCGCACTAGGAGGAAGATGGTTGATGAGTTTTTTTTCCTTTCTTTCAGTTTTTGTTTTAGTCTCCTTGTCGTCGATAAAACATTCACGATCGGGTTTAGTTGAAGCGGAAAAGAAAAATTACAAGTACGTGATAAGATTTTTTTGGGGCCGATTTTTGTGCTCTTGAAAACTCAAGAGATAGTAAATTTTTTAACGTTGAAAGTTTCATCCAACACGGGTAATGACTTGAAAAGTTGATAACGTTAGAATTTTCTTGTATCGTTTGTAACCCTTTGAGAGAACGATGATTAATGAAAGAAATAGCTTGTCTTCAAATTAAAAATTAAAAAATTAGCACAAAGAAGCGAAGATTTGAAACTTTTTGTAGTAGTTGTTTATATAAAATCTTTGAAAGCGGCACGAAAGTGCAACTTTCAATATTAAATTTATTCAAAATATTAATCTTTAATAACGACAAGTTGAAAGGTACCATCAGTGACGCGGTAGGTCAATGTTACAGCGACAGAATTAAAATGCTTGTTTGGACCGGGGGTCGAATCCAGTATGTTCCTAACTTTTTTTTTAAATTTTTTTAAACCTTTAGCTGTGTAAAAGCGTGCATTTATTTAATTAAATTATTGTTTTTATACACAACTATTTTCTTTTAACGTTTCCCTGTTACCTACCACTTCATAAAAAAAGGGAAATAAAATCTCGTTTGGGTATATTAAATAAAAAATTACACAAATATAAAAAAAATTCAAACAAAAGATTTTCCTAATCAAATATTTACGATGCCATAAGTTTCCTTCTGCCTGTTTTCCATGATATTATAAATTAATAAAATTCATACGGAGCAGTTCCTGGTACAAAACGTGAAACATTTTTTCCACTTGAGTTATCTTTTCTCCATTTGGACGACTATCGTTTGTGCGATCCCCATAAAATACAGAATTTTATATTAGCATCATTACTATTCATACTCGTATAGACCTACAATATTAAATTCTCGACAATCTATTTTCAGCTGACTTTCGCATCGAATAATATTTTTAAATTTACGAGAACATTGGAAATTTATTTATGCCAGAATTTACGAGAGCATTAAATTGGTGGTGAATATTTATTTAGACGCATACATTCTCTGTTTTATAGTTCATTCAACACTCTGTTTAATCTAGTAAATAGGAGGCCGCTGAAAAATAGTTTATGGAAATTTTTTCAAGATTGGATCATTCAGCTAAAGCGGTACTCAACAGATTGGGTAAAATACTGAACTTTCTCATGTTTCAACGATTTGATTAAATCTGTCCCAAAAGTAACTGCATAATTATTATTGTCGCAAACTCTGCTACGTAAAGGTAATAAACAAAAATGCATCCCCTAAAGTCTAAAAGACGCGCATCAAGTATTTTGGTAATCAACAAAAAATGTTGTGATCCTAAAAGGGGGTAATCGTATCCAACCTTTTACAGTTTTGGAAACTATCAGCTTAGCACTTTAGGGGTCGCACCCTTAATATAAATATCGGAAAAATAAAATGATTTTTTTTCAATTAACTTAATAGGAATTTAACAACCATTGGTTAATGTTCTCGTAAAATGCGACTAACAGCTAATAGGGTAGTATAAATGCGTTCCAAACGAAGACTTCAACGAGAAGGGTAAAAACTAATTTCAGTTAGGCCCAATAAGTAACGAAAAAAGTACATAAACAACATCCGAAATGCTAAATTTGGTCATTTAGTGATGTGAAACCACAAAACAGATTTATATTGATTTGCTTGAGTGCGAGCAGAAATACCAAATACTAAACTCCCACGTTCGGAACAAAATTCGATTTTCCCCAATTTTCCTTTCGGGTAATTTTCTTTCTGTGAGGGGCCACTTGATACCCATTTGTTAATTGCCATTTTTAAAGCTGATTACTCGTAAAATTAGGATCTTTTGTGTTCTATTTAAACTCCACGTTGCTGCCTTAATTACTGGCTAAAATAAAACGTTTTCCATTACACTTTTTAGCTTTTTTTTGTGACTAACGAGAGATTCGTTTCCGGTGCGTTTTTCTTTCTTTTCTTCTAAAATTAAAAGTTCTTCAATCAACGAACTCGCACACGTAAGAACTAGGAAATTTCTAATTACACGAGCAGTGCTAATTAATCACAAGATCTTGTTAAGTTTTGCTAGGCGTAGGTAGGTAGGTGCCAAAACGATTTGTTTAGGCACAGAACCTTTCGTAATTGGTGCGGTTCAAAGGGTGTTACACCAGAGAATAAGCTAAACAGTAAATTTATGTAAGGTAGAAATACCAAAAAGGGAAGAGGTGGTTATGGAAATCCCATATTATTTGCGGTGTGCCCTTGACCGAACCACTGCAATATAGCTAAACCGGCGATTATTATAAAAACGATGCAATAAAAGCAATCTGTTTTGAGTAAGAAATTGGATTATGCATGAAAATGTATACTTTTTTGCATAATTGAATCTTAACCCTCTTAATGGTTGAAAATGTAAGCCTAAGAAGGTCAGTTTAGCGGTTTAGCATATTTTTGATGAAAGTTGAGCACTTTAAACTCTTTAATATTAATTATAGTACCTCAATCTCAAGGATTATTATTATTTACAGCCTTGGCCTACAGTAAATTATGTGATGATTCCGTGCCCTTATTAAAGTTCTTTACTTATCAGCAAAATGGCGAGGGACTTTGTTGAGACGCCGAGTTCCGTAAAGATATACTTTCGCGATGTATTCCGAATACTGTTTTTTTTGCAAGACCTTAAATAACAAAAACATTAACATTCACAATTTCGACAGAAAGAGTGAAGAAAGTATGCTAAAATAATTGAGTATGAAAACTTTTACATATATATAGTGTGTCCACGGATTGAGTGCATATAAGGTGTAAATGACAATTTTTTTAGACTTGGATCTTCATGTTCTGAGGATCGCTCCTGCTTAGTCTCAAACTAAGATATTGAAAAAATGAGCCAAATCAATTAATATACAGGGTGTTTTTTTGACCGAAATCTAAAAATTAGTCAAGAGTAAACTGTCTTTATTTTAGCAGATATAACAAAAATGTATTAGAAAAAGTTGTTTAGAATTAAAAGCTATTGAAGATTTTCAATTTTTATACAAATCAGCCTACTTTGTTTTTTTCATCAACATGAGATTTTTTATTTGTGGTTTTAATGACCCATGCATGAAGAGTAATTAAACAAACTACTTGAAAAACAAATAATTATTTATTAAAAAAATACTAAACCTTATTTGTTACAAACATGAGTTCAAAAGTATTGGATTAGATGAAAAAAACAAAGTAGGCTGATTTGTATAAAAGTTGAAAATCTTCAATAACTTTTAATTCTAAACAACTTTTTCTAATACATTTTTGTTATATCTGCTAAAATAAAGACAGTTTACTCTTGACTAATTTTTAGATTTTGGCCAAAACAGCACCCTGTATATTAATTGATTTGGCTCATTTTTTCAATATCTTAGTTTGAGACTAAGCAGGAGCGATCCTCAGAACATGAAGATTCAACTCTAAAAAAATTTGTCATTTACACCTTATATGCACTCAATCCGTGGACACACTGTAGGTACAGGTTTTTAAAACAGAAATTGGTAGCGTATCTAGAATTATAGAAATTCTAGAAAAAAAAGTGCTGGGCTCAATCCCACCGCTGAAAAAAATTGTATCTGTTTGGTGGAGCATATTTGATAAATTTAAGTGCATAGTTAGGTTTATTAAGTGCATATAAATCCGGCCTCTACAAACGAATAATTTATTATTTTATTTGTTATTAGTTTGAATATGAAATTTAAATTTATCGTGACAGAACATATAAATCAATGCTAAAAATGGTGGCAGTTGCAATTACAAACGCAATCGATTTGAAGCAAAATGCTGCCGCTGTTTTAAGCTCCTGAGGTAATCAAATCGAACCTGGCAATTATGGAAACCAAAGGCAAACAATTACATTGTACCGAAATTTACTTAATTCTGTTATGATTAACAAAGGGAAAATTTTATGAAAAAAGTTCAAAAAGTAATTAAACATTTAATTTTCTTTAAGGAATTTTTTTTAAGGTAAATTAACTTCGACTTGGCCCAATTTGCTACGTCAAGCATATTGTAATCTGGTTTCCCTTAACTTGTTAAGCTTCCAGCGAGTGTATGAAGCATAAACATGTAGTTAAGGTTTATCTCAGAATAGCGGCTCTTTGCATTAGGCTTTGATTACTTATGCTGAAGGGGATGAGCACCTGTAATTTCATAATGAAAATCCCTAGGAAGTGCATCAATTATTAAAGCATTACATTGTATCCAGAGGGATGAGAATTTTTTTTTTTTAAGGGAGAACAAAGCTTAATTTAATTCCCTGATTTTTAGTTTTTTAAAAAAGTAATTGTGTTCTTTAAACTTTAACTAAGGAAATTTCTGTTAGGCTAATAAAATAAAAATAATGAAAGTCGGCATTAAGTAAATTGTAAATTTAATTTTCCTTCGTTGCGTTTTTCTTGATGAAGTGAAACTCGTTATAAAAAGTAAAGCCATGGTTAATTCATGAGGATTATTTTCAGTTGGAATTGGGTTTTATTTTTCAGAAACTTTTTACGTTTAAAATGTTACATGTTTCTAGTTTAACAGAGTTTTTTTCAATTCATTATAAAAGTTTATTGGATGCTTTAAAATTTTTACCTGGTTAGCAAACATGTTTTTGTTTCTATGTTATGATAAAAATCGTATAATATAGGATAGTTCTGTAAATATTATCCTGAAAAACATAAAATTTTACGATGTTATGAAAACAATAGCAGATGGTGTATAAATCAAAAATAGAATTAAATTATCGAGGCGATTAGGAAATACTTCTGCTGCCTTGTGTTGTGGGTCTTCAAAAGTTGCAAATTTGTCAATGAAGAAGGATGGTATGGGTACTACAGGTTTTAACATTTGTACCTATATAGCTATTTCCGATACATCCTGTATATCCGCGAAGGGATAGGAGACCACCACAGTAAAGACGACGAAGTGAAGAAGAGGACAGATAGGAAATGGTATCAGACCGCATAAATGGAGGGAGGGAGGCTTATTTCTGAAGAAAAAAGAGCATGTAGAGCACGGACGAAGCAAATTAATCATTAAAAGTAAAAAATGCTTTTAAAACTGTAACATATCATACTGAATATAAAATATCAGACATTCTCTAATTACATATACACGCACAACAATTTCCGGTATATCCATTCAGAGCCATGTATATTTTTCAACCCACTCTAATACATTTATAAATATTCATAAGCTTTACTTTATTAACTTTGAATATTAGGTACCCATAACGGCTATCATTAATTAATTGATGGCTTTTTCTTGCTAAGAGGCAACATGATGTGAATTTTAAGTGCAACATTAAGTAACACGCAAGTAAGTCTTGTTTCTCCGCAAATTTCATTAATTTTCCGAGTTTCACAGTCTCTTGACGACAAGCTAATCTGGCAACTAGATTATAACAATGAGGCTTTAATACAACACTTCTACTATGTATTGTGCTAATCGCGAACACGTAAGGCTTTAAGGATCAAATTAGGATATCGTGAGTAAACTTTCAGACGAGGAAGGAAATTTTATAGGTGCCTTAGGATATTTCCTTTCCATCATATTTTGAGATGTAAATAAATCTATTATAGTTAAACATCGGATGTATAAGCTAGCACAAGCAGAGCAACCTTAACTTTTATCTTCTATTACACAAAAGCGTCCTTTGAAAGGCAACATGGGCTCAGTCCCTATTTCTATTATACATCTAAATACTCGGAGGATGTATCAAACGGGTCTATTTAATGTGACAAGACGAGAAAGCGCACTTAGCTAACGGAACGAGCCCTTTATCGTTTCCGGAAGGAAGTTTCACCTAAATAAAGAGCATGCTAGACGACATTTTTAGCATTAAAAAACTGCAGAGTACTGCAAACAGAATTTTAAATGCTTCAGAAATTTTACGACTGATGTAAAAAGCTCGACTGTTTATGTATTACAGTTTCGAGAACAATTTATTGTACCTCTAGTTGAAAAGCTTATCTTGCTTCGTTCTAATATTTTCCGGGAAATAATTTCGTATCCAACAAAAACACAAGAGATGTCAGAGATGCTTTGAGAGAGATTAAACCAAGGGAGAATAGTATAGATCTTTTACGATGTTCGGTCGTTCACTTCATATTCACACATTCTCGTACAATATTCATGAAAAAATGTACAACATGAATATACTATGAAGTAGTAAATTCTTTTGAAATTGTAACAAACATTTTCCTGATCAAAAACCATCATGTATTGCCAGACAGTAGATTAGAAGAACAATCAAGCAATAGAAAGCTGCATATAGCCCAAAGCTACAGTAATTAACAGAAAATTCCTGTCGATTTTTTAAAATCTACGACAAAAATGGCAAATTAGTAGAAAGTTCAGTAAATCATAAAGAAACTACAAAATAAATACATGGAGGGGTAAATCTCGAAGGAATTTAAATTATGGGAATGTTGTAGGAATTGCTGAAATTTTTAAAAATTGACATTTTTCAGGAATTGTGGAAATTTATTGAAATTTGTTTTACGAAGTATGGAAATTTTTGGAAATTGTTCCGGAAAACATGGAAATTCTTGGATTTGGGATTTTTTTGGAAAACAACCCCAACTGCAGTTTCTATCCAACGGACAGACGCAAACGCGATGAATCGCAGAAACTGACAACGTCCAGTGGACACGTTAGGAATGTCAACGCAGAGGTGTTCGCCCTAGCAAACCAACAACAATGTTTACCGGTGCCAAAAATGTATGGGCTCTTATGGCCATAATGCGTGAAATAAGCTCCAGGTATAGGATTTTACACATCGATGTTATATGTCCGATTTCACGAACTCTGCGATTGGTGTGTGAACCGACTACTTCACGTACAGGAGTAGAGACCCTAATAATAGAAAAAAAAACCTTTCCTAATGGCTCAGCGTGGTGTACCTTTTACAAAAATTACAATTTGTATCACTAACACATCTTGCTACATATTTTTTATCCTTACAAGCTCTAATCTTGTGAAAGCCTGAAAACTGAGACGTGTATCTCAAATTACACGCATGTTGTAATGTTTAAAAAGCCAAACTTCCATTAAAACCATGAAAAGACTATTAAACTTTCCATTTTAAAGTTCCCATATTAAATTCCCAGTACTTTGTATATTGTTGCATCGCACATAAAACACTTTATATTTTTAGCTTGTTGCATCTACCCGAAGAAAATATTTAGGATTGGTATCACAAAGTGAGAAGAAGGCTTTGAAATGACACCGTGTTTATTTTAAACCCAATTCCGAAAGATATAGTACGTATTTTTGGGCGACACGCAGAAGGAAATAGGAAGTCGGTAAAGGATGTCGTCGATTAGACGTGACCCTGTACAAAAAAGGATCAAAACAATGGTGCAATACAATTTATTACTTTACAGTTAGGACCGTTTCGCGAATGGCATATCTGATCTTCAGGTTTGCATGCAAAAATTTGCTATTGATGGTGCTAATTTTTATTCACTGCGAACACGCTGAAGCTTTTTAGTATACCAATTGAAAGAGTTAATGGCTGGACGAGGATTGAATTTCTTTTACGTTTGGTTTTATTTGATAAGAGGAAAATCTCTCTTTTATAACCTAAGCCGCCACTATGAAAGTCAAACCGCGAATTTCAATGGAGCCTTTAAAAGGGCGCAGAGAAGGGTTGCCGGGATTAAAGTAGGTTTTTGTAGTGCTACGTCAAGATTAGAGTATACGCAAAGCCGAATCAGGACAAAAGCGTAGTCAATCGAATAAATTAAATATGCACTTGTTATGTAAATTCCCTTTTCGTGAGCTATCCTACGCACAAGATCTCTTCGTATTAAAAACATGAACTGACTTTAAACGAAGTATTACGTTTTAGGTATATCAAAATTAACCTACTCTTCAAAATGCCTCGTTTGTTAAGTTTGAAAAGTTTTCCTTTAAAGTTAATTCACTTTGAAATGAAGTAAAATTTTCCTTACCGGGAATATTAAGAATCATAATCGTTTTCTTTGAAGCATATTCAGACCAATTATAATTAATTGTGTTAGAAAATGTGAAAGCAGAAACTTGTTCTCCTAGAAAAAAATTGTTTTTTCTAATCGATACGAAAGTGATTTTGCTGCACGAACCATGTAACCAAGTACACGACTCTGTACTGATATTTGTTTAATCAAATTATGAAGTTTTCATACTCAATTTATTTTTTTATCCCATTTTATTGGTAGTCGTAATTATGAATGTTGATGATTTTATTTTTGTTAGAGAAAATAATATACCGATTATAATATCATGAAAGTGTCACTTACGGGACTCCCGAGGTTAATAATAGTATATTATATTATTAGGAGTAGAAAGAGTTCTTTTTGTGTTGAGCTCATATTGCGGCCGAGGCGCGCGCGCCGAGGCTGTGCAAATGAGCGAAACACAAATAAGACGTTCTACTTCGAATAATATATACTATTTTTTCTTCAAGTGTAAAAATATTCTGTTGCTGTAAAGAAATATTTCCTAAAAAGTAATTTCCACAGGACAACGCTTTCCCCTCTACCAACCTTGGGGGCGGAGCTATGGGCAAAATACTGCTGTTGCCATGGATACGTAAACACATTATTGTACTAGTAACATTATCTTCATTTTTTGACTATTAACAAAATGACTTCCTTTTACATAGCCAGTTCTGTACAACAATACGGATATTATGATACGCTTGAAGAAAAAATAATTTTTTTCTGTTGATATTAACGAATTCTTGCCTTAGCCAGGTATTTTCCTATTAAATTTTTACTGAAGGCAAAATAATATCATACTTTCTTATCGAAGTAAAATTTCAGCCGAATTCTTTTTTAAATTAAAATTCCGCATTGGATGTCACGTAAATTTATGTTACCTACCCAAAAACCATCTTCTTACAAAAATTCTCATTAAACAAACATTTGGAACTCAAATTCTAGCATAAAACAATATTTACTGTTCAAATAAGTACGACTTGTTTGTCAAGTAGTACAGGTCTTAGTTAACCACTAGTCTGGACCACCTACTCATTACTTAAGATATTAAATTTGTTTGTTTGCTGCTAGGAAAGAGAGAAAAACCGAAAGTTCAGTGCTTCAGTCAACCTTGTTTTTAGCTTCCATACTAGAATAGAATGGAACCAGAAAATTAGGTACTTATCACCCTGAAGTGGTCTGCTCGTGACACTTCCGCGGTTATTGCCATCGTTGAACGAGATTTTTAAAGTTAGCCCGCGTCCCCCTTTTTTTTATTTTGACCTTACATTTTGAGGGAAATCAACAAATTATTAATATCAGGGTATTGTCATTATTATGGAAAAGATTTGTATGAACTTGAAAATATTAAGTTCCAGTTGTAGAATTGTTCCGCGAAATGTGACGGGAATATTGCCAACCGAATGACCTGCAAGGATAATACCAGGATGCAAGTACTTACTTAAGTTGGCAAGGATTAAGAGATAAACAAAAAGGACCCTGGACGCGTAAATTTAAAAACTGTAGGAAATAGTTCTAGCGAAGCAGCCAAAAAAATTATGCAGTCTGTAACCAAACTTTCAGACAAAAAGCTTGGAAAATACATACAGTGTGTCCACGGATTGAGTGCATATAAGGTGTAAATGACAAATTTTTTAGAGTTGGATCTTCATGTTCTGAGGATCACTCCTGCTTAGTCTCAAACTAAGATATTGAAAAAATGAGCCAAATCAATTAATATACAGGGTGTTTTTTTGGCCGAAATCTAAAAATTAGTCAAGAGTAAACTGTCTTTATTTTAGCAGATATAACAAAAATTTATTAGAAAAAGTTGTTTAGAATTAAAAGTTATTGAAGATTTTCAATTCTTATACAAATCAGCCTACTTTGATCTTTTCATCAAAATCCAATACTTTTGAACTCATGTTTGTAACAAATAAGGTTTAGTATTTTTTCAATAAATAATTATTTGTTTTTCAAGTACTTTGTTTAAGCACTCCTCATGCATGCGTCATTAAAACCATAAAAACCATAAAAAATCTCATGTTGATGCAAAATATCAAAGTAGGCTGATTTGTATAAAAATTGAAAATCTTCAATAACTTTTAATTCTAAACAACTTTTTCTAATATATTTTTGTTATATCTGCTAAAATAAAGACAGTTTACTCTTGACTAATTTTTAGATTTCGGCCAAGAAAACACCCTGTATATTAATTGATTTGGCTCATTGTTTCAATATCTTAGTTTGAGACTAAGCAGGAGCGATCCTCAGAACATGAAGATCCAGCTCCAAAAAAAATTTGTCATTTACACCTTATTACACTCAATCCGTGGACACACTGTAGAAAGCCTAGCCATCATGAATAAACTTAAAACCTTTAATTCTAGAGTCTAAAATTAAAAGAAACTTCTAAAAGTTAGTCAAGATTTGTTTTATTTTCCTTCAAGTTCAAATTAGCATTGTGTTTACCTTTGTCACCCGTTGTACAAGCTTTCAGCTGTTCAAAAATCACTTCCTTACTTTCATTTACCAAAAGATGTTGACGACTATTTTGAATGAAAACAAGTCAATAAAATTTCAAACGAGTACTTCAAGTTATCATGAAAAACACAATTACTGTTCATAAAAGTAGTCGAATTCCCCCTTGATGACATCTTAAAGTGGTCATAACTTCGAATCTAGAAGCGATAACAATCCTGAATTGTTACCCATTTAAGGCTCTTCTGAAATGACTAATTTTGACTTTTATTATGGCATTTAGGAGACCTCTTCGGCATATTAGTTTAATATAATTACATTTAAAGAAATTCCAAACCGTTTTAAGATATACAAGGCGTAGAATTGAATCACGCAACACAGGGATTTCAATGGGAAAATTTTCAGTCAAGAAACCTATATGGATCTTTTTTCGAAAATAATTAAGGAAAATAATATCAGCAAACTGGAAATTAGTAGAAAGCTTAGTAAATTATAAACAAACTACAAAACAAATATATAGGGGAGGAGGGGATAAATCTCGAAGAAATTGTGGAAAATTTTTTAGGAATTGCTGAATTTATTTTTCAGGAATTGTGCAAATTTGTTGAATTGGTTTTACGAAGTATGGAAATTTTTGAAAATTGTTGGATTGGGCCGATTGGGGATTTTTTGGACTTGTAGTGTAGGGTCGCGGTTTACGCAATAATTAGGTAGGGATGTGAAATATAAATTTCTCGATAGGAGTGGAGTAAAAATTGCGGCAACCCCAACTGCAGTTTCTATCCCACGGACAGACGCAAACGCGATGAATCGCAGAAACTGAGACAATGTGCAGTGGACATACTTGGAACGTCAACGCAGCTGTTCACCAAAGCAATCTATGAACAATGTTTACCGGTGCCAAAAAGCGTATTTACGGCGTAAATGCGTAAAATAATTAGGGAAGATAATATCAGTGTGTCATTTTCAAAAGCATATAATAATTGAATAACGATTTATACAGCAACCACTTGATTTCATGTAAGTCAGTTTCTATTAGAGGAGAATCTAAGAGCTCAATTTGTCCATTCATTAAAAGTTTACTAATTTCTAATTGTTTGACCTATATAGACTGAATTACAATGTGAACAGCGGATTTTAACAAATCATTAGTTTCGTCTTTGAGCATTGTTTCTCTGCTCTTGCTGGCTCAACAATTCGTAAAAAATTCTTGAATAATAAAAACCTTTGAGGACAGTAATTTTCATATTTAATAAACTAGGGATTTATTTTTGAACAAGACAAGAAATAAATTTCCCAATAATATCGTTAAAAAATTCCAAGCTTCAAGTTAAGGTTTTATCCCTTTTTATCGTACGTATATAATCAATCATACGATATACATTTATCATAAATAAACGTATATTTATGACTTTTATACGGATTTAAATTTTCAAATAAAACGCTATATCTAATAAATTATTTAGCAACAATAGATTTAGAACTTTTGTTCCACTACAGAACTTTATTTAAAGTAAGTTTAGCTTTTGCTACCCCAAACTTGGGCCACGCTAGATATCTTTGCTTGGGTATTAAACGGAAACTTCAGCTAAAACTTTAAGATGGTGAAATATGATATTTTGCATTATAATAGACGATGTAACGGAACTATAATGTAATTAATAGTAGGATCTTCCGCTATTACGTTAAAGTATACAATTTCGTTGATAAGCTCACGTTTATAGGGGCACGGGTTTTACTACAAACAAGTCGAGAGACATAAACCCATCCTGCAATTAGCATATACAATGAAACCATCACCGAAACGTGCGTGTGTGTGACCCTTACGGTTACGACTACGCCCACGATATGTCCTCAACGCTCCCGCATCCAAAGACAAAACTTTGGACCAAATGCATCTCAATGATATTCACACCTACACATGCTCCATTGCAAAACCCATAAGGTGAAGGTTCTTTGGTGATGGGTTCTCGTGGAGTCGATGGTGTCTTGGGATCTTCAAATAAAGGGGGTTGCTCCCCTTCCACGTGTTTCTGAGAGCCCGGACAACAAAGCCACGATCTTGCCCTTGGTAAGTCTCCTGTAAAGGGTTCATCGTAGGTTCTTTCTTCGTTAGCACTTTGACTAATGGTATAGAGATGTCCTAAACCCAACTCCTGTCCGTAATGTCTCCCTACACAACACTTCTGATTACCCTCGCCGGTAATATGACAATTATTAAAATTTATGGTGTAGTCTTCCATGCAGGTTGTTTTGTCTGCAATGAGAACTTTTGGTCTTTCAACAAAGTGCTCGTAGTTAAAATTTTCACCTGTATCACTATGCATGCGCATCGTTTCGGTAGTGCTCGAGTCATTTTCAGTTACAAAGTTTTCTTGCGTGTTGCTTTCCGGTGAAAATTTTTTGGGGCTCGGGGTCGCCGTGCAGGTGTCGACGGGGGTGAATATATACGTGGTGAGGCAGTTTTTATCACTGCCACTTTCAGGAGCGATTTCGATCCCCGCCAGCCTGAATTTTCTGGGCGCTTCTTATCGAACCATTTCACTTCTTTTTAAAATAAATTTAATTCCCGACTTCTCGATGTAAGCAGTTTTGGGTCTGACATATCAGAGAAAACGACGACGTGACAACCCCGACACTCGATTTTTAATTTCCATTATTGTTTGAATTTAAATCTCAGAGCACTGTTATTGATCCCAAGTCCGTTTTATTTATTAAATATTTACGAAATTTTAATAATTAGTAAGGAAAATGTCATCCCATTTCAGGAGGTAAATTGTTCTTCAAGGATTAACCACAAACTTATATTTTATTAACAAACACTACCAAGAATTCCTTATACCTAGGAATAAGTAGAAAAGTTTTCTCATTAAAACTTAATTTATTAATCAATCAAGGAAGATCTAGTGTCCTAAATTTTACGCAATTCTGAACAACAACATACGGTTTGAGTCACTTGTAATGAGTCAGAACGTACTCGCGCCGAAGCTTCCGGGCTGACACTGCTGATTAAATTTAACAATTGTATTAAGTTGGAATTTTTAAATGTCAAAGTAAAGTGACATCACTCTGCGTGAGAGAAAGATGCGGGTTGTAGCGCGAGCGTGATTGCACTGCGGCCGCGTTACGTAACACACAGAGTGTTACTGGAGAGGGGCGTCGCGGCGCAAGACGTCTGAAGAGACGTCAAGCCCTTGCTGGGGCGTAAGTGCACCTTCGTGTGGGGAAATGCGGTTAGCAGTTTCAAATTGCGGTGACACAAGGGCTCATCTTCACAACCTGGTGGAGGAAATTATACCAATTGTGGGCAGGAATCGATTTGTATCGCAAAATTGCGGGAATGTTTGTTGTTGTCATAAAGAAACGTTTAGTTTTGAGGGAAAAGGTTTCTAATTCCTAAGAACTAATAAATACTAAGTGCATAATATTTAAGGACCTTTCTATAAATGCCTGCATTTTTGGATACAGAATACAGAATTTTTATCCTATTGCCTGATTCCTGCAGTTTTTAAGTTGCTACGGCAAATTGTTTATATTAAACGTTTTCCTATTTTCAAATAAATAATTGTAAAGGATTTCCTGGTTGTGTGTTTGGAGTGAGATAGCTATCGCAGGTGTCTTGCCATATTTACTGCAACGAAATGATATATTCGTTCAATCAAAAATTAATCAGAAGGTGGTACCTAATCAAAAAGCAATCATCTTCTCTTCTTTTCTATCTATACTGCGCTGTAGAGGGTGGCTTAATAACTTGGGAACTCACTATAAACTATTAAAACAAACAATGGGGCAGTTTATTAACTTCCTGTTAAGTTAACCAACGGTGGTCCTGCCAACGGTCAATTGCCATGGATACGAATTGTTACAAGAATCGTATCCATGGCAGTTGACCTTTGGTTAGTTTAACAAGAATAATAATTTTTTGTCCATTAATGGATATATTTTTATGTCTACAGTGCGATGATCAAAGATGATTGAAACGCGGACTGATATTTTTTCCCAAACCAATTATTTCGTTAATAGCAGAATAAAGCTAAAATTTATAAGACAATAATTAGAGTTGCGTCAGAGACGAGGACCGATAGCAAAAAGAACAAAAAAAAACAATTATTAAGGACAACGGAAATGAGGTCCCTAAGATCAATCACTGAAAACACGAGATAGGACAGAGTACAAAATGATGATATCCGGAGACAGTGACACACACAGGACGTTGCAAAATGGATAAAAACACGAAGAAAACAATAGAATGACAGTGTGCTGATCCATAACGATTAATAAAGATTGTGCTGGAAGAAAAATCATCATTCTTCAGATAAACACCGTGGAATTACTTAAGCTTTGACAAAAACACAGGCCATAAAATCATTTAGAACAAGCAGGGGCAAATTTCAAGAATGTTCTTATAAATACGGGCTTACGACGTTTAGAAAAAAAATTGTAAGCAATAGTTTTGGCAAAAAATATCCCCCGTCTCAGTATGAAAAATTTCTAATTTAATAAAATAAATATTTAGTTCTACAAGTTAAAAAAAAATAAAAAAAAAGTTTGTAGCAATCAGGATTTGACCCCCGGTTCAAAAAGCGTACGGGGCCGAATCCCGTCACTGTACACTTCTTTTCACCTCTGATAACTTTTACGTAACCTTTAAATATATTTTTTAAGATTATTCCAATAATATTATGGCAGGGAATTTTCTCCCTGATTCAAAGGGCTCCAAGAGTATCTAAACCAATGCATTTTTAATGATTGCAGTAAATTTCAATAACATA
The DNA here is from genome assembly GCA_963082805.1 of Hemicrepidius hirtus. Taxonomy (NCBI): domain Eukaryota; kingdom Metazoa; phylum Arthropoda; class Insecta; order Coleoptera; family Elateridae; genus Hemicrepidius; species Hemicrepidius hirtus. The sequence goes on along the minus strand of OY720159.1, from coordinate 53,569,334 downwards.
CAAATTGTTTCCGTATGTAGTCATCCACTCACCCTGATTCAACATTACAATCAAAGGTTATTCCGCATTGTATATCACCATAGAGATAGCTTTCATGTTTTTAAAGATTACTTGCTCAAGAACACTATAAATATTTTCTCTACAGGAAAGTTTGTGAACGATTTTGTATATTACGATTATACCACAACCTACTCCAATTAATCGTAGGAATATAAAATATTATTGTAGGGACAAGAAAATAAACTTTAATGTTTTTAAACGGACCAACCTCGTTTTAGCAAGGATTTGAATGTTAGCTCAGATTTACTTTAAAATCGAGTTTTATTAAATGTTATAAGAATAATTATGCATAATATTTTCACATAGCCCTGAAATACTTATTTTCTTGGCATTAATTAATTTTTACATCACATTAGAGTCACAATTATTTCCTAACAATGAAGTTAATATTATTACGTAAACAACAACTGTAATTATTTATATCGGGTAAAAGCCTTCAAATGTTATTATTGATAAGGCTGATACAAGAAAACATCTGTTTATTAATTCATTAGTCATTAGGGTTTCTTTCCGTACGTCTCAACTTTCTAAACGAAAACATTGAAGTTTATTTGTTGCTATATTTAGGGAATGAAAGAGGGCCCTCAAATTGCCTTGCGCCTAGGGCCTATAAAATACCCTTAACGCTCGAGTGTTCACATTCGGATCAAAGCTACTAAAAGTTCGTTTTCTTTTCTTTCCAATTTTAGAAATAATGTCAGTAAATTAGATAGTAAATTGAATATCCTGCTTTTACAATATTTTCATAAAATTGTCTGGAAATAAGCTCTGTTAACCTGAATCTGACAACCAAATAAAGTTGACAAGATTTATATTCAACTATAGTCTGGGGTAAAGTAATTTTCTGATAACCAACAAAATAAAATGTTGTGTTATGCTCTAATAATTTTGACGTCAGTATTGAAAACTGATTTATGATCCTAATATTCTTCAGGAGAACATTAATAATAATATTTCTAGCAATGATAAAATATAAAAATATAACCACTTCAAGCGAAAGTGATCTCTTGAATTTCAGGGTTAAAAAATTTTACATTCTGCATTTCAGGGACTCAACAGTTCAAATTATTGGCGTTTGTAGCAAATCACTTCTAGTATGCGAAGTTTGGCAAGCTTCCTAGTTTTACTACATACCACTGAGGATTTCAACTCGGAGTTAAAGTTTGAACATCCATTGCCAAACTTGACGTTTCAAAAACTTTAAAATAATTTTAAACACCTCTTTAAAATTACTAGGAGTATCTAATAGAAAAACATCCTGTTTTAGAAGCCTTGAAGGAAAAAATGCAATCGAGGGTGACTCCCTCCCTGCTACGAACTTGGAAAAATAAATTTAGAAACCTCTGCAATGTTATAACCCAACAATAGCAAGCTTGGGTAGAAACACGTTAGAAGCTGTATAGCCCAGGAAGCGCCCAGGAATATCCGATCCAGCGCCCTGATCGACGTGAGGGTGGCAACCACTAAAAGTGGTGTGGACCGACTATAAAACTAAATCCTAATTTTTTAGTCAAATAAATAAAAAGTAGGTACCTACAGAATAATTTAAAAATTATCACCTGACTGCAAACGTGTGTTATTTGGTTAATTTTCTTGGCAATTTACCTAAATTCTTTTAGTATCATCGAACTTTCCCATTGTTATGCCAAATTGGCAAGGAATTGTTATAAAGAAAGGGTAGACATATGACCAGACAAATTTCATATGGATCAGAGACAAGAGCCAGTATAAACCGCAAACACTTGTTCCACATTGCTTCCGCTTACGAAAGCACGTCAGAGACAGACTTTAAACATTATTATGCTGTATGGAATAAGTAGTTCATTGCTCTAGTTGCGAGTATTTCCGTCACTTAACAGCAAACAATAAGGGGTAAGGAATCAAAGGAATGCGATTTCGGAAACCGCAGTAAATACTACAGCGAAATCATATTGGGAGAAACCATTTTACTTTATTACCTGTTTGTAAGAAGAAGTCAAAATATATCCAAATAATTTTAGAGAATCTACTTGTACTGTAGCAACGAATTAGAATCTCAGCCATGCCATAGGCGAGGGTATGTTTACGAACTCGCCTACGGCTCGTTTCGTAAACTTACTTACGGTCATTACAATATGAGATACTTAGTTCACGCCTATTACTAAATAAAATAAGAACAATTTTTCAAATGATTATTTATACGACGACGTACTCTCCTTTTTATACACAGTCGGTTATAAGAAAAAAATTTTTACTTGTAATTTGTCTGATACAATATTTCTTATATCAACCAATTTGAGGACGTAACAAAATGTAACCGAACTTTTGACACAATGACTCCTTGAACTCTTCTTCAAGCTTAAAACTTTCATACTAGAACTACTGCAACGGAAATGGAATTGGACCGAATCCAACATACTAAAGTTTTTATAAAAAAAAATAATCCAATTACCCGTGTAAAAGCAACTTGCTGTATTTAACAGGAAACGTTTATTTTTGATCTATTGTATAGAAAGAGAAAGATTATTTTGAGATTACAAAACAATTTTGTTATGTATATTCAAAGCTATTTGGTTAAAATGTTGTATTTGAAGCTTGATTTGAAGGGAAGTTAATTAAATTGCAAAATCCAATTTTCCCTAAGACTTACATTAATTGGACAACAGATAAGTCTGGTTAATTTTACTTGTCACGATATTATGTAACAGACAGGTACATTAATTATGTACCTACCTATTAGTAAGTCATTTTAATCTAAGATATTGCTGGTGACATAGCTAAAAAAAAGTGCAAACCAAAACTTTCATATTAAAATCTTCCAATTACCGAATTTCTCAATTTTTATGAATCTTTTCCTAAATCATTCATTATGAAGTAAAAATTGTTGGAAAATTACTTTGAAAAAATAAAAGTTTTTTAAAGGAAATGTGGAATCTCAAATAAAAGGATAATTATGTACCTAAAACAGGATATTAGGAAATTATAGGACAATATTCTTCATCCGGAACCCAGACGGATACAACAGAGAACCATTTTAAGGGTAACCCAACGTGGGAGTCGGATGACGCATGTATGAAGACAATTTTGAGGTAAACAGAAAGACTAGAAGACAGTCGCCCCAAATAGTCGCCTTTTACGACAGGCAGGGGATTCCCTGGGCCTATTCTTCATCCGGAACCCAGACGGATACACTGCTACACGAATGATGAGACAATGTTGATGTAAACAGAAAGACTAGACGCAATACTAGACGAAAAATATAAAATTAACCCATTCAAGAAACATACTTTTATAATTTAAAATAACTCTACGTTTTAACAAAGTTTTTTTATTTAGGTATAAGACCATCAAAGTTAGGTTATGCGAAATTAGGGGTCGTCAAACAGAATTCAGTTCTACTCCTCTATCATTACAAAGAAAACTAACATCAATAAATAAATTGTGTTAGTATCCTCCAACATACCATCAAATATTTAGGTTTTACAGAAAATCTTTCAAAACATAAGAAAATCGTTCACAGGTTGACAGTTTTCCTTTGGGGAAAACTTTCCGTCTCTTAAGCAAGGATTTGATTGAAAGGCGAGACAGAAATAAAGATATTCCTTTACATTTATGACAGTTAATATAAATAACAGTTTTCAAAGTAATCTTTAAACTATTTTCAAGTTTATCGTACATACAGTGTGTCCACGGATTGAGTGCAATAAAATAAGGTGTAAGTGTAAATGACAATTTTTTTTAGAGTTGGATCTTCATGTTCTGAGGATCGCTCCTGCTTAAGTCTCAAACTAAGATATTGAAAAAATTAGCCAAATCAATTAATATACAGGGTGTTTTTTTGGCCGAAATCTAAAAATTAGTCAAGAGTAAACTGTCTTTATTTTAGCAGATATAACAAAAATTTATTAGAAAAAGTTGTTTAGAATTAAAAGTTATTGAAGATTTTCAACTTTTATACAAATCGGTCTACTTTGATTTTTTTCATCAAAATCCAATACTTTTGAACTCATGTTTGTAACAAATAAGGTTTAGTATTTATTTAATAAATAATTATTTGTTTTTAAGTACTTTGTTTAATTACTCTTCATGCATGGGTCATTAAAATTAAAATCACAAATAAAAAATCTCATGTTGATAAAAAAAATCAAAGTAGGCTGATTTGTATAAGAATTGAAAATCTTCAATAACTTTTAATTCTAAACAACTTTTTCTAATACATTTTTGTTATATCTGCTAAAATAAAGACAGTTTACTCTTGACTAATTTTTAGATTTCGGTCAAAAAAACACCCTGTATATTAATAGATTTGGCTAATTTTTTCAATATCTTAGTTTGAGACTAAGCAGGAGCGATCCTCAGAACATGAAGATCCAACTCTAAAAAAATTTGTCATTTACACCTTATATGCACTCAATCCGTGGACACACTACATAATCCCCATGTGATGATTTACGATCTTGTGGCTATATAATATATTTGAAAGGTATTTCGGGATGGAAGTTGAAAATTACCCTCGAGTCATAGATAATTCTGTAAATACCTGATGATGGAAGGTATGCATACAAACAAGTCAAGCATGAAATTAATCAAATTATGGACGATCAGTGAAGTTAGCCACTGTAAAATAATTATTAATGAATAATTAAAGCAGGAATATTACTTGATAAACAAATTTTTAAATTTATATTTACGTCATAAGGCATGAAAGTAGTTCCGTAAAGACACTTTCGTGATGTGTTTTCTTAACTAATTCTTTTCTGCAAGTGCTTTACATATCAAAAGCATTTAAAAGTCATTAATATTCACAATTTCGACTAAAAAGTCAAGAGAGTATAATAAGATAAATAAATAAGTTGAGTATGATGATAAAATATAGTTCTTGATTCCTAACACGTGTTTCTTTGTGGGATTTTCAATTCAATTAATAAAACCTAGGAATAAGACTCACATGTTAACAACAGATGAGAAATGTAATAAAACAAGGTCCTTGTATATTAACATAGGCGTAAGCCTTGATTTTTCTCAATATGGTTAGTTGATCATATGTTTATCAAGTTATTGTTAATTTCTAATGTTCGACTAACAAAGTTATTAAAGAAATTTATCTCCAATTTATGTGGGGGTAATGTACCGTCACAAGGAAAATAGTTCAGGCGGGATACCAAGCGTCATTACGTTACATTCACGTGTAGATCATACATTACATTTTCCCTAAAATTGGTCACAGTGTGGAATGTTACAATTTACTTTAATAGGAAAATATTTCATATGACTACCATCACCTGCACAGATAATGAAAAACACAAACTTCACCCTGAAAGTTTTTTTAATGAAATTCTACACCGAATAAACGGGACGATTATTTAAATTTTAGTACTTTTAGATTTTATCCAAATTTAACCCAAGTACTATACAATATTTTTTACAGTAGAATTAAAGAATAAATTAAGTTTGTGTCAGACAATCCGTGAAAGTTTCCTTTAATCCAGTCCGCTTAACTCGCGGCATACTTTATTACATCTGACGTGTGGTTTGTTTAGCTCTCTGGCTTCTGTTTTTCGTCGGTTTCCCTAAAGATTATGTTTCGTGCCGGAATACATTTGGACATACATACAGGAGATCACATTTGTTAACATTAAATAAATTCCCACCAGAGCTTTTCAAGTTTCTCTTGTTTTTGTTCTAAAGCAAACACTGCCGGAAGGTGTTACGTCTTATACAAGAAGAGGGTTACATTTTGAATAGGAAATATGAATAAGCTTGGAAAATTTGTTCATGTCAAGGAAATATTTGTCAAAATTTTGATCAAGGAAGGAAATTCAAAATTAGAAAAACATTTCCATAATTTATTTTAGGCCGGTTGATCAATCCGTAGTTAACTTCTTGTTAAGCTAACCAACGGTTAATTGTCATGGGTACAATTTATTCTTGTAACAATTCGTATCCATGACGATTTATTGTGACCGTTAACTTATCAGGAAGTCAAAGCCAGTTGATTATAAAAAATAATCAACTGGCTTTGCAGGAAGTTGATAAACCGCGCCCTTAGCGGAATAAATTTAAATCGGTATTATAAGTTTTACTTGGTTTTACAGTGAACAGTTTCAATCTCGAACAGTCTTTATGATAAGATAACATTTGAACTGTAGTCTATTGTATTAGGAAGAAGTTTGAATCGTTACGTAAAGTTAAGAAAAGTTACAGTTAAGACTCTAAAATATTTTAAAGTAACAAGTCAGGGTAGTCAAAAGTAAATTAGGTACAGTACAGGGGGTGGTTGTTAAAAGGAAAGGGTTGGTGGTGTGATCTTACAAACTTTTGGCATTCCGCAGGAATAATTGTGATAGCACGCCACTGGCCCTATTGCGTAATATTTAATATATTATTATATATTGCGCCAGCAACGTCGCTATATTACATACAGCGAGAGCCTTGAGAATTCTAATTAAGTAAATTACTTAAGGGTGTTGAATGTCACAATGAAATAATGCGTCTTGAATAACTACCCTAGAAATCCGGTAAGCAATTAACACGATAAAAGAGATCCCCCGTTAATGCCAACTGTCGAAATCTAAACAAATGGATCTGTTTCCGGCCCTATTATTTCACGATTTATGGTTTCCTAAAACGAACGATACAGTAAAAGCTCAGAGAATTGATCCTCTTTGGAATATAAATTCAAAACGCGAACGCATGCTGTCACACACCATTATAAAAGCAACCTACGAAATGTTACCGTTTATTTCCATAAACCCCTGAAGTTAGAAATTTTCAGGTTCACAGCATTTTTTCCCTGGATTTTTAACAAAAATTTTGCTCGGGGAAGTTTTATTATAGAAAGAGCAAAGGATGTTGTTTAATATTACCAAACACCAAGCACAATTTAAATTTCGCACATTTGTGCGATTTGTTGCCAAAAATGAATTATGTTTGTGGAATATTGGTTAGATAAATCACTTGGTATATAAAAATTTATGTTCCAATAAAACTATGATAACAGAAGCGAAGCCAAGAACAATGCAGGGGAAATAAATTGCATCTAAAATCGATTTCGACAGAATAGGGTTTATTGCGAACGCATAGGTACCTACCCCCACTACTGGAATTTATTTGTGTATTTTACTTTGATGGTTTATTGTAAGGGAATGTAATGATGTGTGAGATAATTGAACAGAGAAATGGTTTCTACGACTGTCAACTGCAAGAGGTTTTGTTTTCAGGATTTTCAACGTTCACTTACATCCTTTGGTATAATCCTTTCCGAAAAGCGACTACATCAACAATAATTACAAATATTTACGTAACAAGTCACGATAGTGTACTGTTTTACGAGATGAGACGGCTTTAAGCCTCCGAAAAGAGAATAAGATAAGCTAAATAAATTAAATTGAGTATGAAAACTTTGTAATAAACGGTTTCTGTTATGTAGGTAGCTGCAAGTTTAAAAAAAAAGTTAGCGGCGATTCGGATTTGACCCGCGGTTTAAAAAGCGGGCTAGCTCAAACCCACTGCTGTAACACATCAAAATACCGTCTCCGAAAGTACATACTTTCGTACTACATGTTTAAAAAGTTTAATGACTAAAACATCAAAATTCACTATAACTGGCAGCTATTAAGGCCAATTTACTGGAAGCTGCTGCTCATTGCTCATACAGTTTCACGTTTTCAAGTGTATTTTGCATTCTGAAGTGGATTTACCTAAAATTCTGTAATATTAGGGAATGTTTCATGGAGATAACTACCAACGCAATTTCCGTTTTGATAGAAGGGCGCGTTATGAGTTTCGATTTTATATTTCAGAACGGGTTTTGTTATACAAAATTAGTGCATAAACTGATTATAATCGTTAGTATAAAAAAAAAATTTATCTATAATTAATATCCCGGAACTCACGTCGCGACTTCAACCCCCGCATCGTTTATATTAGAAGACATTCTAACTACGACGTGCTAGCAAAAACTTTCCAGACTATATTTTGTAGATAAAAATCCTGATTTTGATTTTCTTTTTCTAAAGTGATTACTTTGGAATGTCCAGCAACTCTAGGGTTTTGCCACCGACTGGAAACACCCTAGATGTCTTTAAACTCATCTGTGATTAGGTATACCTAGTTCAAACCTTGTACCTAGTTCTCCTATATTATGAGAAATTATTTGTTTGAAATTTTCACCTTGCGGAATAGAAAAAAATCGCAAGGGGCTAACTAGAGTGAATAAAAGGGTGCAGATCGACAGTAACATTAATTAATTCAAAATTGTTTGAAAGGCCAGAGAGCTGCAGTTGTTTCTGTACCCCTTGTACCATCTCACTTGATGTTGTATAGTTTTCACGAACTTTAATAACATAAGACTAGTTTTCTTTTTAGTTTTATTGTTGAGGGTGTTATAAAAATAAGCCCTTTGTAACAGAATTCACTGTAGATGGAACTGCAAATTCATTTCTGCCTCTAAATGGGAGAGTGCATGATGCACATTTTGGGAGGCCCCATTTGTATTGATTTACAAGATTATCATCATTCATTGAACAATAAAAGACCACATAATTTTTACAGTAAATACACAGATAAGAGTCGTTTAACAAAAACCTTTCACCTACCTTAAATTCCTCTTCAATGAATCTTGTATTAACAGTTTTCCTTATAAGCGATTTTGGAACAGGGCTCATGTCTCTAGCTCCAGAATCCCACTCCCAGCTATCTAACTTCCCTAAAAAATTCAACAATTATAATCCTTTAACTACAAATTCAAATTAAAAACCTACCTTGACTATTATCACTGACATTATCAATATTTTTGGAGCTTCTTAAGGCTTCAATTTCAGGTCGTAAAGCTAACCGACGTTGCAAGAATTGTTCATACGAGATTCTACCTTGAGCATCTGCCCCTAATTGCTGCATTAACTCATCGATGGAGTCTTCCAGACTTAACTCCCGACAAACAGCCAACAAGTCTTGACTGAAATTTATAAAATTACAGGGCGTTACAAAGGAAATTTGATTATGATTACCTATCAATGAAACCATCTCCATTTGTATCACAAGCTTGAAATAATCGCCTTACTCGTTCTTCATCACAAACCGAACTTGCACTTTCACTGGCACAGTCTGTATCGGCCATAACCTAACTTAGATTATTTCTTTGATTTCTACATTAAACATGTCTTTATTTGATTATATGGTGTTTTATATTAGTTCTACTGGTTATTAAAAGGAACACTACTTTATATATGGTGCTTTTATTGTGTTTATAAATAGGCTCTTGAACTCTCATGGTAAACAATAGGAAAAATACAAAAAATTACACAAGGGTGGATACTGTGCTGCCATCTTTTAGGTGCGGTTGGTATTTAAAATTTGAATTTAAGGAATCAATAAATTCCTTAAAATATTGATAAGGAGGGTGAAAAGAATTAACAGTTTTAAAACTAATGGGAATATCTTTTAGTTTAAATTGTGTTAGGGAAGGAAGATGATAAGGAAAATTATTTTATTATTGTAATCAGTGATGTAGGTACCATTTCTTAATTTATTTAACGCTAATACAGTTCGGAAAACATTTTAATACTCAACTAGTGATACATTTTACGTATAACATTATAATAAAAGTATTAATGCATTCAACAAACTAGAAAATAAAGAAGTTTGTATGTAAAACGTGTATTTCAAAACGATTTGAAGTTTTATTTATTATCATACAAAAAGAATTAGAAAAAATTGTGAATTCGAGACTATAATAATACATCCTCCACAAAAATGTTACACATTAATCATAAGTAGGTACACACACATCAGAACAATCAACAAGTAACTAAAAACATCTACTTCTTACTCTTTTTCTTAGGACTTTCATCATCAGAACCTGATGAAGAAGAAGATGATTTCCTTTTTGATCCTTTATCCTTTCTTTCTTCTTCATCTTCATCTTCTTCAGAATATGAATCCTTCCTTTTAGATTTTTCATCCCCATTTGATTTCTTTCCCAGTTTTTCCTCCAATTTTGGCAAACCTTTTTTAATTTTACTTGCATCAGGGCTGTAAGCCCAAAGGATTATCTTCAAATGTGCTTTTGTTGGAAGTTCATCTTCCCATAAATCTGGTTTTTCTTCATCAATAGTTTTCATGAGTTTTTTTAAAGCAGCATTGCGAATAATATCCCAGGTTGGTTCCCCTTCATCACTAGAAACGGTCCTTAAGTGTTTATAATCACCCCCAACTGAACTGTAAGCTTCTATGAAAGATTCTGCTCTTTTATCTTCAACCCCGTATTTTTCTTTTAGTTTTGATAGTAAATTAACTGCATTTAAGGGTAGATAGGGACGGTTGTCTTTCCCCAAATCCATTTTTTCAAAGGTCTTTAACCAATCTTCGAATACATCCAATGCATCTTTAATGTTTTGTAGTTTTTCTTCAGCTTTGGTTACTGAAAATGGGAAATGGTACAGAAGGGTAGGCAACCCCAATTGCGCGTTGAGAATGTGTAGGCGCACAAAAATCAATGATAAAATGTACTTACATGTTAAAGTTCGCTTTGCACGACCAATAAGTCCTTTGATAGCTAATTTTTGATAATCAGGATCTCTTCCCTCCAAATTTTTCAAAGTTTCCAGTGCCTTATCCTTGTCTTTGAATCCCAAACCGGGAACTGTATCTGGTGAGGTTTTTTCAGACATTTTAACTCTGGAAAAGTGGTCAAGGCTAAAGTTTTAAAATTCAAAAAACTAACAGACCGAGTAAAATTTGAAAATTTACATAATTTGATTATAAAACCATCCATAGGATAATTATATCTGTACAATGGTATTTTTAATTTTCTCACCTGTTAGTATAAATTCAAGCACGCACACAGAGGAAGTTATAACTCGAATTCACGATTCTGGACTAAGCGCGAGTGCGTATGATCGAATCTCAAATTTAGAAATTTCATTTCTCCTGTCCGGTAGTGTTGGACATAATTTAAGGATAGCGGTAACGCCGGTTGGTTGATTTAACCAAGGTGTTCTAGTTCGGAACCTTTTCCCACTTACTTTCGATAGTGTAAAGAAGATGAGTACATGTCTAAAGCGAGCTGTTACGTCATATTTAGGCAATACATTATTCTTATAACCATGACATTCTTTTGCCTACTTAATGTAAATTCAACCCAACAAAAATAATTATTACTGAATTATTTTTGCTTAATAAATCAATAATTAGAGATTGTTCATAGTACAGTTTGAATTCGGAATGTTGGAGAATCAATACCTATTTTAAAATAACTCCTAGGATGTTATTGGCCGGAGCTGACGTCATCACGTCTCTTATTGGTTGCTAACACAAATGAATGACCTGTGATTGGTTGATTTAAATTCAAGTCATCTTGTTGATTACATCAAGCTTAGATTTATCATACTCTAAAATTGAACAAAAATGCTGTAAGAATTTAATGTTCAAAACTAAATATGACATTTAAGCAACTCATCAGCACGATTTACGTTTAAACAGTGGCGGACCATAAAAGGGGGCAACGCAAAACAATAAATTCATTATTTATCGGGAAAACAATGCAGGAGTTTTGGTGTTGGTTTTTATAAACTGAGGGTTGTTGATTACTCAAGAAAATAAAAATTTAATTAGAAAGGATTGTTCTAGAATTCGCCAGCACACCGCAATGATTTCTTATCTTGCAAAAACAATATTACAAACTTCCTTAACGCTTATCTTAAAAACAGGATACGTTTTTTTTTTAAATTAACGTTGTTATGTTTCTATACAAGGTCATGGCCGTTACAAGGTAACAGGAGCGTAACGAGGCTTTCTCTTTCAAGGGAATAATATTCATTATGCCGCATTAAATAGGTACAGAATAAAAAATTATGATTATCATATTGTGTAAAGTTTTATAAGTTGGTAATAATTAAAAAAAAAAATTAATCCTTATTATTCGAAGCATGTGGTTAGGGTAGGAGACTCAAAGGAGTCAATGTAAGAGTGGATTATTACGGGGAAAAAAAGAGTTGGGTATCCTCCTAAAGTAAAGGAAACAGAGCTGGACATTCCTATTTTTTGCACCCCTATTTTGTAAAAATAGTTCACGAACGACTCGTTGGCTAACGATAATTGTTGGCGACTCTCATAAACGCGGTCTCGTTCACGGTTAAGGTGAAAAATCGTTCAAACACAGACAAACGAATATCTTGAGGGGGCGAAGAATCTCTTTTGGTTGGGGGAGGATTAATTTGATTATATTCGACAAAAAATCCATCCTCATTTTTCGTTAGATTCAATTCCCTAGTAATAAAACAAAAATATAAAAAACATCTTAAATTTACAGTAAATAATAATACATGGTTACAAACTGCAGCAAGCTTTTGTACAAAACATTTCTTTTTATCTTTAATGTTTATTTATAATAATTATAAATACTGTACTGATAAATACTGTTATCATGACTAATACTTTGGGAAAGTCCCCCCTAGGGGAACATTTTTTTCTATTAAATCGGAGTATCCATACATTCTTCGGATACTATAACAACTGCAATATTTCTAATTGGAACAGCAATCAAAAGTGAAAATTTCTTCATTACTACGTAATAATAATGTAGGTCTCATAAATTAGCACTTGCAGCAGACAAATCTAGTCTAAAAACATGTTTAACTCGTTGTATGATAATCATCCATTCAATTTTTTTACTCCTCGTCTAACCAATGGCAAACGGTTAATCATAATTCCGTTGTTTCTAATTTTCTGGGTGGAGGAGCAGGCGGCAGTGTTTGATACAAGTTTTGAGCACGATTAATTATTTTTCCTTGATGTTGCACGCTGGTGCATTGGGTATCTTCTCCTGAGCTTACAACATTCTCGTCCAGAGAATCTCTATCTGATCCTTGACAACTATAGAAAAAAAGGGAACTATTGGAAATAACGAATAAAAAATCACTCGGTGATAACAAGATATCGTTTAAAATAAAATTTTATACTGGTTACGTCCCTGGTAAGAGGATGGTTAATATGTGTCAGTAGTGTGGTCAAAACGGTTGCCGGATTAAAGCAGATGTTGAATGACCAGTAAAGTATTTACATACCCGAAAACAAGTTTGGGTTGTACCTTTGTAATTGAGATCATCATTGTATTTACATAATGTGCAGTTCCCTCCAAGCTGTTATGTAATATTTAGCATTTTTGAATATTTTATTGTTTTTGCAAAAGTTATGCGAGCAAATTAAATTAAAAGAAGTTTTTATTTCTTCGAGTCGGACTTCACTTTTGCAATTCCAGATAACCTAAGTTCTTGTTGCTGGATGTGGATCCGAACCAAAGTCCCCCCCCCCCCTATACCCAGTGTAGGTTCACCGCTTCACCCGGTATAGTGATTTCAATGCCAACACCTTCATGTTCATTTATTTGCTGCTCCCCTTATTATTTTAAGTCTAAATATTGTAAAGTATATTAGTTTTTGGTAAATGAAAAACCGAATACCAAATCCAAAACGTCTACCTATTGGTTTTCATTTTAGAAATATTGAGCGCTTGAATTTAAAAATCGCGCGCTTTTTGGTGATGGCAGTTGTTGGAACTTTTAAATCAAAATTGGACTATTACGTTTCGTTTTTCTGTTGCTTTCATCAATTACGTCTCGGGAAATGTTTTGGGAATCATTTAATTCTTCAATGTTCACAGTAATTCACCTTGTAAGCATTTCCGCTGTATTTACGGTCGTGTTAAGAAAAGCGCGCGAATTTCAAATTCAAACGCTCGACTATCAATAGATTTTTGCGATTTCTTTCTATAAAACTGAAACCCGAACCAAAAGAACGTCCTGAATTAGTATTTAGAGTAGTCTTTGCTTTTTTTTTCTCAACTTTTCTCACCCCTTCCTTCTCACCCATCCCTCATTCCTTCCCATCTAGCTAAATAAATTTCAGAAATAAATAAAGGCTATAATCCTTGCATTTTTCATATTTTTCTCACTCTATTTTTATTTTTTTCCCTATGGTGCAAATAATACCACCACAACACCACATTTACCTCATTTCGTCATTATATTTGTACCATTCATTTTCATAAGCTTGCAACCATATTGGATTACTTCCTTCCATACTGTGTTTGTTTGTATTTGGTACACGTCCACTTAGAGCGCTTAAACCTCGTCCGTCTAGATCTGAATCACCTCCAACTGAAAAAATTAAATAAATTCCATTCCATAAACTTAATAATTTAATAAAAAATTACCATAAGCTGTGGCTGTGGCAGCTTTAAGTTTACGTTGATACGTATATCTTTGGTTCATACACAAAGCCAAACAAAGCAACAATAGAAGAAATAAAAATAAAGAAACGGCGGTTAGCCAAAATGCGCTTCCAACCACTTGTACCGCTTGCAATGCCAATGTTCCACCAGGTTGCGTATCCAAAACATTAAAATCTTTAAATAAATTATCCAATTTTTCCGTATTTTGATCAACAAGTCTTAAAACATCATCAACTTCCAATATGGAGTTATCACGACGATCCACCAAATGTAGATATAAATCTGTTCTGGTTTTATCCACTGTTCCGTCATGGTTTGCATGGACTCTAAATTCGTCTACGTTTACTATTGCTCCAGTTACATTTCCTAAAACCCTAGGAAAAACCTTTAGTTAAAATTTAAAACAATTAATAAATAAATTACTCTCGGAATGCTTCAATTCGGTTTCTTAATTCAGGAGCATGTTGGCGTAAAACAAATCTAACTCGTTGATCTTCACGAAGAAGATAGATGAACACCCTTGCCATATCTTGAAGACCTCCTGTATCGTTTACCATTACCTGGAGAAGAAAAGTTCTACAAGGTTGTACCTACTTACGTTTTAGGCTTACCATAAAATCAAAATAACCCTTCATTCCTTGTTGAGGATCAAAATTGAGTTGAACTGATCCTGTTTCACGTTCAACCAAAAATGGAAGGCGTTGTAATTTTTCCAAACCTTCAGTTAAAGTCATTTGAATTTTTCCAATCAAATAATAAGACATTTCGGAATTTATTCCATCGTCTGCATCCTCTGCCTATAATAAAATTATGGATATATAGAATGGATATTGGATGGACAAAGAAAAATTGAATGGAGACCAAGGCTTGGAAAAAGGAGCGTTAGGGAGTTCGAAAACTAGACGGTACGACGATGTTGGAAAAATGGCTGGCGATGGATACCAATGATGCAGAGGGTAGAACCAAATGGAAGAAAGTAAGGGTGGTACATAAAACCTTACCTTTACACTCATAAATTGCGTTCCAAAATCAGTTGCTGTGCTAACACCTCCTGTAAACACCCTTCTTTTGAATCTAGGAGGATTATCATTAACATCTAAGACTTTAATTGAAACTTTAAGAAGGGTGTCATCAGAAGGATCAAAAAAACTTTGGTTTGCTGGTAATTTTGAACAATCATCAGTTGCTTTTACCAATAGCAAGTAGGAACTTTGCATTTCTCTGTCCAATTCTATATTTATCTACAAGAAATGTTTTAGTATCAACTCAAATTAAAAGAAAAGTTCTTACTGATATTTCATGAGTAAGGGGATGCAATTTAAATATCCCTTGTTCATTTCCTCCAACTATAAAATAACAAATAGGGGCTAAAGGTCCATCAAATTCAAGTTCATCCCTATCTACTGTTTCCGGTAATTTTCTATTTTCAACTCCTGGAGGTTTATTTTCTGAAAATATTCAAATGATTTTGTTTGTTAAACCTTTGCGTTGGTGGTAATAAATCTTACCAGTAAATTCAATAATAGCTTCATCCTCTAAAAACTGGGGCCGATAATCATTAATATTGCTTATATAAACTGTTAGATCTAAATCTGAACTTAAAGGGGTTGGAACACCGAGATCATAAGCTTCAATTCGGATCTAAGAATAAACAAATTGTAGAAAAGTAAGGTTTGATTATTATTAAACGCGTACATCATAAATTTTTTGCTTGTCACGATTTAATGGTAAGCGAAGTTCTAATACACCAGAGACTGGTTGGAGATTAAAAGTTTTCCAATGACCAGCTGGATCAGCTTTAAGACGATACCTAATTGCACCATTAGATCCAACATCCTCATCTGTTGCCATTATTTGTACCAAAGCACTACCAACAGTTGCGTTCTAGGATAAAAAGTTTTAATCAAAACAATTAACGAAAATAAACGGGTGCTACCTCTGGAACCCTAAGAGTTGAATTATGAGGTGGGCTTACAAAAAAAGGTGCATGGTCATTGTAATCTGTAATGCAGATTTGTAGAGGTGCTTCTACTAAATGACTTGGAGTACCCAAGTCTTGTGCCCGAATCATCAACGTGTAATTTCCATGCTTTCCTTTAAGGGTCTTAAGGCTTCTTAATTCAGCTGACCATTCGTTTAATTGTTGAAGTTCAAAAATACCCAAACGGTTTCCATCTGAGATATCTAACATCACCTATAAATTGGATATTAGTACTAACACTCTTCAGAAAATTTATTAGATCCATGGTACCTGTCCATTTGCAATTTCTGGATCATCCGCATCTGAAGCATGGATTAAAGTAATGGGCTGCCCTGATTCATGATACTCAGTTATGCTGATACAAGATGTAGAAAGTAATAGTTTTGGCGGGTTATCATTTACATCAAGAATTGTTACGCTGGAAAAATTAACACCCTTTTTATTTGTTGCTAATACACTACGGGGCGCATCAATTCCTAAGGACGACAATGGTTTGTGGTCTCTCGACTCTACCTCTGCGTTAATCCCACCCAAATTAAAAACTTACTTGATATGTTTAAAGGCATTTCTACTTTCTCCACTGTTATATCCGTATTGGTAATTATCCCATGCTTCCACTATGAGCAGGTAGGAATGTTTTTCTTCGCGATCTAAACCTTCCGAGACCTTTAAAACGCCGGTATCTGGATCAATACTAAATTTACCCTTAAAAATTAAGGAATTATTCAGAATATTGTGATTTTTTCTAAAATACTAACTTGTGAGCTTATCCTATCGAGTAAATACGTGACTTTTCCGAAATCACCCGAATCTGCATCTTTTGCTTCCAAAACTGCAACGGTTTGTCCAACTGAAATATTTTCAGGTATGGTAAGCGTCTTTGGTTCGGGTGAAAAATACGGATTATTATCGTTTTCGTCTAATATTTGCACGTAAAGTTCTACTCTGCTAGATCTTGGGGGAATACCCGAATCGGTGGCTTTTATCTAAAAAAAAAAATAAAATAAAATCTTGGTTTGATGATAAAGTTCTAAGCTTACTGTTAAGTTTAACCAAGTGTGGACTTCATGATCAATTTTGTTTGCTACAACTAAGTCTCCTGTATTTCCATCCAAATGGACTAATTGGATTATTTCAGGTGGTCCTTCCAATACATATGTTATGGTCCGATTTTTATCAGGATCATCTGCTATGACGCTACCAATAACAACCCCATTTTTACTATTTTCTGTTACAGCATATCGATAATAAGATTTCCTGAATTTTGGATTGTTATCGTTCACATCTTCAATTTCCATCATTATCGAAGCTAAAAGTCATGAAATTTTTAATAAAATTTTTGTTTTTGAGAATAGGATTTACCTTTTGCCATCTGCGCCCCCGTTTCAGAAGCAACGTCTTCTACAATCACACCAAGATGGATCATTTCAGCAATTTCCCGATCTAGAGGTTTAGCTACAGCCAATATTCCATCTGTTGGTCCCAGATTGAAGATACTCAAACAATCGTAATCGGAAATTCTAAGAGATATACCATGCTCAGTTTTGGCTTCACATGTTGATGGATCCAGTTTGTAACGTAATGAAGCTGATGTGTCGAGATCGTTAGCTCTTAGTCGTGTTATGACAGTACCAACCTTTTGTTAAGGAAAACTCGTCGGAAATTAAGAATAAAATTAAAGTTTCATACTTACAGGAATATTTTCATTTATTTTCATTGCCCCAGGGTCCATAAAGACAGGGGGTTTGTTATTAACATCCAAAACCGTAATATTAACAGGTACTGCAGCGTAAAGTTGCATTTCTCCAGGTGCACTGTCTAATGCAATTACTGTTAAAGGATAATGCATCCTTTTCGGTTGAATTAAATCTGGATCTAACGAAGCTCCTGGTGCGACTGAAACAATCCCCGTTTCTGCACCAATTATAAACTTATCGGAAGCTCCACTTTGGATTCTGTATACGATTCGATTATTGGGCGAAGAACCATCAGAGTCAAACCCTTTTACCTGAAAAAATTTTTAAGAAAAAGGTTTTTGAGGAAAAATTCAAATTTTACCTGAAGAATTGATGTTCCTGCAGGTATTATCTCGGGGATTGTTTTATTGTAGAAAACATACTCGAAGTATGGGGCATGGTCGTTGACATCATGTACGTAAATGGTTAAGGGTGCGTCGGTAAAAAAACTGGGGGTTCCCCAATCTTTTGCACGAACTGTAAAATGAAGAGTTCTGATATGTTCGTCTGATGGACCTTCAAGTTTTTCAAAATCTATTGGATATTTAGGTTTGATGACACCAGATTTTGAATCAATAGTAAAATTATGTTCTAATTCTCCAAATAAGATGTATTCGATTTCGCTGTTTTTTGTACCTAAAACACTTTTGGAATAAAACGTAAAACTTGGGGTTAATCATGTTTCTTACCATTTAAATCAGCATCCCTTGCTTCAACCTTTAAGGGAATCTCAAAATCGGATTGGTTTTCCAATAACCGAGCCTCGTAACTCCCTTGGGTGAAAATAGGCGCATTATCATTGACGTCCTCAATATTTATAACTAATTGAACTGAATTACGATTTCCTTTTCCTAAATCATCTCGTGCTTCGACTGTTAAATAATGTCTTGCTATTTGTTCTCTATCCCAACTTGGTCCCCCTGCTGTTTTTACGGATATAACACCAGATATTGGATGAAGAAATAATCTAAAACCCCAAACAAAGCATAAAAGAGGGAGGGGGGTATTTATAAAACCAGACTCACAAATTTTCAATGCTTCCTGCTAGATTTGTATATCGAACCCCTCGTGTTCCATAACTTTCAGAATCGTCATCCAAAGCCTGGACCCATGCTATGGTTGTCCCAACTTCACAATTTTCAGGTACGATGACTTCATAGATGGGTTTGGTAAATTCTGGGTAATTATCGTTTCTATCGCGAATATATACCACGATTGAAACTTCGCTTTTTTTAGGATTATCTGTAACAATTTCTTCTGCGATTAAAGTAAAATTAATTTTGGTAACTTGTTCGTAATCTAAAAAACTTGCGTTCTTTACTCGAATTAAAAATGTTGCCTCGTTTATAATTTTTGAAGGGGTAACTTCGAAAATATCGTTTGCCCCTGAAAGGTATAATTGGAAAGTACCATTGTTACCCTGCAAAAATTTTATTGGTAAATGTTTTCTATTTGATATAAGTGGTCCAAAAATTCATAACTTGTGGGAATTTTTTTTCTCAAGTTATTGGGGTTTGAACCAAGTTTTGATGATGAATACCTGATCGTGGTCATAAACTTCCGGTAAAGCATTGTTTAAAAATGTAAGAGGTGTGTTGGCTGGAGCATTTTCTGCAATTTCACATTCGTAATGGGAACTTCGAAATTGTGGTGTTTCATCGTTTATATCTGTTATCATTACAGTCACCTCTGTTACTGCGTAGGGTATTGGGGTTATTTTACCACCAACTTCTGTTGCCTAAATTTTATAATTAATTGTTGTTTTAATTTTTCTATTAGTGTTAAAGAGGGAAAAGTTGGAACCATACAGAAATATCGAGTATGTTATAGGTAGGTGCCTTCAGTCATTGTTGTCTAGCCATTCTAGATCAAGGGATGTGCCACTTTCGTGCCGCTGATGCGCTGTTTTGATAAATCATTTTTTTTTTTTAATTTTTCTCTTATAATTGTTCAGATTTTTCTTAAACGAATGTATTAAAAGAAAGTGTATTAGAAAAACAATACTGTTATTGAAGTACAAATCGCGATTAAGAAATTGGCGGGAATATTTGAAAAAATAGGTCAGTGCTATAATAGCTAATAGGAAATAAAAGAAGAAAATAAATTTACAAAATAAGGGCATTTATCATTATTAAACATTTTTTTTTAAAACAATGCAAATTTTTTTACGAATTATACTTGAAAAAATGATTATAAATTACTTCTCACTAATTATTAAAATTACGAGATAAGTATATAAGGATTATGCAATGTTAAATTTTGTTATGGCAGTCCGATGTTTCTGGGAAAATGTTATAGCTGGTAACCAGTTGTACATGCACGCCTGTAGGCAACGGCGAATTTAAAGTGCAATCCCTTTGAGTTTGCCGTCAACGTTGATCACCAGTCTGCGATGCCTCCTTCTATCTCCGCTTTCTAAGCGGGATTTAGTAACGGTGGGGCCCACGAGGTACAAGGTACCTACTCTCGCGGTACCTGGTAGGTAGGTACAAGGTATATACTCATGGGTGAACGGTTCCATGTCCAGCTTTGTAAGTGAGAGATTAAGGGAGGCTTCAATAGACAAATGAATCTAAGTACCATAGAAACGACTTTGGCTGCCTTTTTTTGTTTTATATTTTGACAAACTTTTCCCAATGTGTGCTAAATGTATCATACTTTGGTTATGCAATTTTTGTTTTCGTGCTCCCATAATTGCATTTTTTTACAAGTTTTTAAAAGTCATCATAAATTAATTTAGATATAATTTAGAAAGCGATAATAAATATATGTTATTTAAATATTTAAAAATTTTGCGCCTATTTTTGAAAAATTAAAGAATTGCTATTATAATTAATATGGTCATTAGAAAAAATTAAATTTACAGAAATAAGGCTTTTGTTATTATAAAAAAGGTTTTTTTATAAAACTTCCTATATTTTAAAAAATTATTGTTGGAAAATTATGAAAAGTTACTTCTCACTAGTTATTACAATATAATCGTATGTATATAAGTACAACGAATGACTTATTTTTCAAGGCAGTCCGATGTTTCTGGGGAAATGTAATAAGTTTGCGCACTTATACATACCGATCGACGTACCGATGCCACAGCCTTGCCCATGACGCTGGCGGACGCAAGACGCAAGCTTCATGGGAATAAGGGCTCTCATCGCTCTCATCGAGGAATTGTTTAAACCGGCGGGATGGGATTCACGAGGTTACCTCTTCCGTACTCTGAGCGGATACCCGGCGTCAGTAGTCGTCGAGGATAATACATGGTGAATGTGAATCCCGCGAATGGTTACTAAGTTAAACCGTAGAAACGACTTTGGCTGTCTTTTTTGTTTGTTTTTTTTTAGACGTAGGATACCCAGTGAATTTTAAAGAAAAGTACTTTCGATAAAACTTATAGAAGACTGAAAAGATATGTTAGTTCCAAAAAATGTAGCCATTTATTTTAAATCAACTACTCGCCAACGAAAGTACCACAGGACGATACCTCCCTCACTGAAACGTTTCAAATAGAAGTTGTGGCACACTAAAGAGGGATTTCTGAATATTTATTTTTCAAAATCGGTTTGGCCGTTACCAAGTTTTTATGTTTTATCGAAAAAATACGCGTTAATAATGCAATACTGGGTTCGAATTCGAAACCTCATTTACTGTTTAAAACACAGAAAAACGTTTCAAATGAAAGTTGTATGAGACTAAGCGTTCCCATCGTCTGTTGTTTTGGAAATTCGGTTTCCTCGTTATCAAGTTATTTCCTTTATTCGAAAAATTTAATGTTTTCTTTAAAATTTAACTTACGCCAGCTACGGTGCAGTGGTTCACCTCTTTTGTTATTTAATATACAGAAAAATAGTTCAAATAAAACTTGTAGGACACTAAAAGAGATTTCTGAATATCTTTTGTTTTTGAAATTCGGTTGTCACGTTCCCAAGTTATTCCCTTTTTTCGAAAAATCTAACCAATCCATTTCGTATTTAACTCGCATCAACTATGCAGAGAAGGAACAACGCCCCCTTTACTGTTTAAAATATAGAAAGATTGTTCAAATAAAACCTGTAAACGATTAGCAGGGCTCTCTGAATATCTTTGGCTTTTGAAATTTGGTTATCACGTTCCCAAGTTATTGCCTTTTTTGGAAAAATTTAACCAATCCATTTCGTATTTAACTCGCGTCAACTATGCAGACAAGGGGTGACACCCCCTTTACTGTTTAAAATATGGAAAAATTGTTCAAATAAAACTTGTAAAAGATTAGCAGGGCTCTCTGAATATCTTTGGTTTTTGAAATTTGGTTATCACGTTCCCAAGTTATTCCCTTTTTTAGAAAAATGTAACCAATCCATTTTGTATTTAACTCGCGTCAACTATGAGGGAAGCGGCGACACTGACACCCCCTTTACTGTTTAAAATACAGAAAAATTGTTCAAATAAATCTTGTAGGTGATTGGCAGGGCTCTCTGAATATCTTTGGTTTTTGAAATTTGGTTATCACGTTCCCAAGTTATTCCCTTTTTTAGAAAAATTTAACCAATCCATTTTGTATTTAACTCGCGTCAACTATGAGGGAAGCGGCGACACTGACACCCCCTTTACTGTTTAAAATACAGAAAAATTGTTCAAATAAATCTTGTAGGTGATTGGCAGAGCTCTCTGAATATCTTTTATTTTTTAAATTGTAACGACTCTGAATTCGTAAGGGGGTAAGCCGGGGTTGCGCCATATTAGTAAAGGAACTTTCTCTCCAACGGCTTCGTTGTAGATTTGGTGGGCAACCCCCATAACATGTTTTTAATGATATTTAGGTTTGTTTCATCAAATAAATTTAGAAATATGAAATAATGTCACACAATTTTTAATCTCGACATCCGTTTATAAGAATTAAAATCTAGAAAACGAGAATAAATTATGTTTGGAAGTTATTTAAATGTTAAAGAATTTTGGCGCCTTTTTTGAAAAAAAGAAGTGTTATTATAATTAATAGAATTTAGAGAAAATAAATTTACAGGATTATGGCTTTTGTCAATACTGACAAGAATCGTTTATGAAATTTCCAATATTTACAAAAATTATTCGTGGGAAAATTACTAAAAGTTACCTCTCCCTGGTTATTATAATTGTAAGGGTTGTATATAAGGACAACGAATGTAGTAAGATTTTCAAGGCAGTCCGATGTTTCTGGGAAAATGAATAAGTTGGCACGCTTATCCATATCCGATGGCTTGCATAGTCTTGCCCATTAGGCCACATGGGATTTAGACCTTCTTCCATCGAGGATCTGTACCCAGGCTGTGAGATTCATCACATCAGCCCCGCCACGGGCGCCACGTTGCGTTAAATGGTTGATGATTTGATGTAGACCGCTGGTTGAACGAAGTAAACCATAGAAACAACTTTGGCTGCCTTTTTTGTTTTTCTTTTAATTACTTACAATTTGAGGGAGGATGTTGCATGAAATGCGGTTGGTTTATTTTTTTTTTTAATTTAATACCAGTCAACCATATAGTTATATTGTTTTTGAAATTTGGTTACGTCGTTCTCAAGATATTTCACTTCTTAGAATCTTTTTTAGTTAAACTTTAATACAAGGCGTTTTTTCGTTGCAACCCCAACGTCTTAAGAATATTTAATTTTATGAAACGCTTGTTTGATTTGAAGAAAATCTCGTAATTTTAGTAATAAAGCTCTAGCTAGCGTAAAATGTACTCCATTGAAGATTCGTTAATGAAGAAATATAATCAGAGTATTTTAATGAGACGTGGAGAAATTTAATGACATAGTACCATACAAGCAGATAACGGCGTAGTATGTTTTTTAGTATCGTCCAACTTTTCCGTTCATTTCAATACCTACATAGAAAAACAATTTTCTCACCGTAATTTGTAAGATGTAAGCACCGGAACTAGAAGACAGTGATTCTCTATCAAGGCCACTTATTGTCAGAACAACACCAGTATCTCGGTCTATTGTAAAAATTTCGGTTTCTTTACTAATACTGTTTGATATTAAAGAATATGCTATGGGATTGTTCACACCTCGATCACCATCAACTGCAGTTACTGTTGTTTGGAAATTTTTTTTTATTCATTTTGTTAGTTTAACGAAAAAAAATTTAATTACAAACCTTGAAGAATAGAAGTCCCCGGAGGTGCATCTTCCGAAACTCTCGCTACAGGTTGAACTCTGACAAACTCAGGGGGTTGGTCTTCAACATCTTCAACTTTAATTAGCAACGTGGCTGATCCTGTATTTACTCTTCCCTGTTTAGCCCTATCTACTGCTAGAACTTTCAGCTGGTGGAGTGTTTGTTTCTCATAATCCAGAGACCCTAATTTAATTTTTTTTTATATATAAAAGGATTAAATAAATCATCCAATGTGTTACCTATTAGACGTACAATTCCTTTCCCTGAAGTTGTACTAATACTAAACAACTGTTTTTCGGAATCCACATCTTGTAACTGGTAAACGACCTGTCCATAAGCTCCCTCATCTGCATCTGTAGCTTGTAATGTAGCCACAATCCCAGGTTGGGCGTCTTCACGTAACGTAACAGTTGATTGATAAGATTTGAATACTGGAATATTGTCGTTAACATCTTCTACAAGAAGTAGAAGGCTTTGTGTGACGTAATTTCCTTGACCTAGACGACCGTCTGTTAATGTAAGGACTAGAGCATATTCATCGCGAATCTAAAGCATAAAATAAAACAATAGAGGTAGATGAGGATGATAAAAAGATTTCGTATCTGGTACCTCGCGATCGAGTTCTTGGTCGAGGTAAACGTTGGCTTCGCTGGCGGATGTGCTTTCCACGCGAATTACGTCGCTTCGGGATTGCTGCCGGACGCCAAATTGTAATTTATCTCCATCTGGGTCTACCCCACGTAATTTATATATTACTGTACCTAAAAAAGAGTTAATTCTTTCTTACATAAGATTAAAAAAATTAAGGGGAAATGTAAAGGACGTGCAGGAATAAGGCAATAACATTTTGAACTGAAAATATTTGTTGAATATTAATAGTTTATATTTTTTTAGTGTAGGAAAGAAAAGGCTACAGGAAAAAGACGTCTAACAAAATAAATCTTTGGAAAAAAAGTTAGTAAGGGGAGTATTTAAAAAATTCGTCTTCGGAAATATTTCACTGAAAAAAAGTAGAAAAGTGTCTCGAAACAGAATCTTCAGAACTGATAGCACTTGAAAAATAATTCTTTAGGAAAACGGCTCCAGGAAACCTTTGAAGGGAAAGTATTCAAGAGAGTGAAACGAATAAATGTTCAGGAAATGCATTCTTTGGAAAATAATTTCCAAGAAATAGAACTAGGAGCCTAGGAAAAGAAGGTCCAGAAAGGAGCCAGTGAAGAAAGTAATCAAGAAAGCATTGGACGAAAAGTGGAAAGTGTCGGAAAAGGAAAATAATATTTTTTTTGAAAGAATATCTTCTAAAATTCCACGAAATCAGGTGCCTTGAGAAAAAAAAGATCAGGAAAAATAATATTTTGAAAAATTTAACTACAAAACAGAATTATTATGATCCGAAGATTTTTATTAATAACCTGCCAAAGATATTTTTACACATTCATAAAACTGTATAAAACTTTCTAATTTATATTTAAAAAAAAAAATTTCTATACGAATCTTTGTATTATTATAATTATTGTTATTCCCCGAAGAAAGTGAAGGTGTTTATAATTATCGCGCATTATTTAATTGTCAAGTATAATAAATTCAACATAAGTTGCATCAAAACAATTAAAAGTTATGTGAAATTTTTTTTATAACTAAGTTATTCAAGTTCACATTAGATGGTATAACAAGATTTTTATGATAAAAGAAAAATTATAAACCGCATTCCCATAATAAATTAAAAAGGCTTTTCTCCATTGTAAAATTGGAAAGCTTTTCCCCAGCGTAAATAATATATCAGTTACCTATGATAAATTATGATTATTAATAAAAATTATTTGTTTCTTACCTACTGGAGTTTCATCTCCTTCTTTCAGTCTTAAAACAATTTCAGTTTGTCCATCAATTAAAAATCTAGGAGGTCTATTGCACTGTATAAAACACACGCACCAATTAAATACGAATATTGCACATAAAAAACTAAAAAACCAACTGTCACTCCTCTTGAATCTCACTTTAACTATAAAACCATTTCTAGTTCTTTGGTTTGATTGTTTGCCATCTAAAGCATCGTTGTTTACCATTGTTGATTAATCAGTCTTAAAAACATCCCCTATTTCTTCGTCAATCTAAATTATACAATCTGATTGATGTGTATTTGTTTCTGTGCTGGTTATCACTGATCTCGAGCTCTTCATAGTGTGTAAGAGTTGAGTGAGAAGAATTCTGAAGCTGGTGTTAATCCATTCTTCGTATAGGTAGGTTTGCACTTTCACTAAAACAAAGGGGCCATTAGTATTAGTAGTGCATTACTCTGAAATGAATACATTAATTAATTGTTTTGTAATTCTTTGAAATTTAAGATCGCACGTTACACATACATACATAATTTGATATTAATTATAAGTTTGTTTTCTTGTTTTATTAACCTGATGGGAAGCTTAATAAGAAAAACAATTTGTATCCAATTTTAATGTATCACCTATTTATTAATTAAATAAATTAATTTGTTTTGAACTTGAGATCAAGGTTGTTGGCCACTTGGATCACCTGACCTTAACCTATTTAAGGACACATTAAATGACTCCTTAGAAAAATTATTTGAAAGTGCATTTTTCTAATTCTTTGTAATTATTATGACTTTCTGTTCTTGTGACAACCCATATGTATAAATAATAATTTGTTTACCTAACATTTTGCAAATTTACGCTTTCATCTTTGCTAGAATAATCGTCAAGAGTGCATTCGTTGCAGAACCGTGTCACTTTTATCATATAAACTTAAAGTAAGTACTCTTAAAAAATCAAATTGTAGTTTTAATAAACATACATGACCCACAAGAGTAACCACCTTAAAATTTAGAAAACTCTTAAACGTTACTAATCATCTCTTTATTGGGAGCGAAAATCTAGTGCAAGTCAACAATGTATTAGGTATACGTGACATATTAATTATTAATAAGAGAGTAGGTAATTTGGATAATTATTAGTTTATAACTTTATCTACTAAGTGAACGTTAATTTTGAGGGAATAGGGGTTTATATTAAATTTTAATTATTATTCTAATATCCTGAATAGAAATAAACGTCTTGAAAATTTTGATGCGCGAATGAAGCTAAGAAAACGTACTTGGTGTGAGGCTAAAAGCTCTAAATGGAAATGTAGCAAAGACCGTGCAAGATAGCGCAAAATAATAAAAGACCAAAGTTGTAGAAAATCAAATTTCCTATAAAATACTTTAGTGAAACTTTTGCCTAACACTAATAGTTTGGGTCTGAGAACCGTCAGACTAAGCAAATGCGCGCGCTCTATTTAGTGCCTCGTAAAATTCCAGCGCCAGTCGCTTTAAACGGAAACGTAGTGAAAACCGTGCAAGATAGCCCAAAATAATAAAAGAGCAAAGTTGTAGAAAATCAAATTTCCTATAAAAAACTATAGCAATACTTTTATCTAACATTAATACTTTGGGCCTGAGAACCGTCAGACTAAGCAAATGCGCGCAGTTTATTTAGTACCTCGTAAAATACCAGCGCCAGTCACTTTAAACGGAAACGTAGCGAAAACCGCGCAAGATGGGTTAAAATAATATTAGACCAAAGTTGTAGAAAATAAAATTTCCTACAAAAAACTCTAAGAAAACTTTTGTCTAACAGTAATACTTTGGGCGTGGGAACCGTCAGACTAAACACATGTGCGCACTCTATTTACTGCCTCGTAAAATACCAGCGCCAGTCGCTTTAAACGGAAACGTAGTGAAAACCGCGCAAGATGGGTTAAAATAATATTAGACCAAAGTTGTAGAAAATAAAATTTCCTACAAAAAACTCTAAGAAAACTTTTGTCTAACAGTAATACTTTGGGCGTGGGAACCGTCAGACTAAACACATGTGCGCACTCTATTTACTGCCTCGTAAAATACCAGCGCCAGTCGCTTTAAACGGAAACGTAGTGAAAACCGTGCAAGATAGCGCAAAATAATAAAAGACCAAAGTTGTAGAAAATCAAATTTGCTATAAAAAAACTATAGCAATACTTTTGTCTAACATTAATACTTTGGGCCTGAGAACCGTCAGACTAAGCAAATGCGGGCGGTGTATTTAGTACCACGTAAAATATCAGCGCCAGTCCCTTTAAACGGAAACGTAGCGAAAACCGCGCTAGATGGGTTAAAATAATGTTACACCAATGTTTTAGAAAATAAAATTTCCTACAAAAATCTCTAAGAAAACTTTTGTCTAACATTAATAGTTTGGGCGTGGGAACCGTCAGACTAAACACATGCGCGCGCCCTATTTAGTATTGACAAGGACGTTAGCTCGCACTCGCTTACTCTTACAGTGTCAAGACTTTTAATGTTTTACGACGATGACACGAGTCTATAACTAAAATTACTATTTTTTATCGGACTAGTCCAGTAAAAGTTGTTTCCTGGACGATTTCGAGAATTTCAGGAATGCTGAAAAGAAAACATTTTTCCGGATAATTATAAACATAAATAAATGTGACATGATATTTAGTACACAAATTTGTAAATATTCAACATATAGTAAGTCATGGTCACTGTCCCAGTTCTGGTCGATGTCCGCGGTTGGTGCCATATGGATGCGCTTCAAAGCTTTCAGGGGAAACGTAAACGTGGAGGAGCATCAGCGTTGAACACGATGCCATTATGGATAGCAAAGTGCGGCTAATACAAACACATATGTAGCGGAAACAATAAGTGTGATCCCTTCCGTTTTGATATGCTTTAACTTTTGATAATATCATGTTTTTAGGACATTCACACTTAAGTTCGGCTAATTTCAGGGTAGAGGTGCTTTGTCACTGTCGCTTTCTGTCGGAAAATTATGCTGGTTGGGTTTGTGGGAATTTTGATAATATACTTAAAGTTGTTGAACTTACACAAAATTATTTTGCTTTATTATTATTCTTATAGAATTATTAATTTCAACATTTCAGATTGCGTCTACAGGATTTAATATTTAGCCGAGGACTTATCAATAATCTATTAATTATTTAAATGTGTTCGGTCAAGGATAATGTCATCCATTGTACACTGCGTGGATTATCATTATTCACAAATGAATACTAATAACCTAATTAAGGCTCCATGGTTACCACGCCAAAAAGACAAACTCACTATGATAGTTACGCCACTGTCCTAAAGCTGCCTTCGGAAACCCTTTTTGAAATATTATTATCGAATAATAAATGTTCTGCTCTGTACTTTTGGTTACTTGTCACAATTTTGATAAAATTCATCTTCAGGATCAAAAAATGTTTTTTGAAAATTCTAGTCAGAAATCTAGATTGCGGTCGTTGATTTTTCAGAGATCCCAGTCATGATAGCTATACCATTGTTACAATTAATATTTTATCAAACAAATAAAATTGAGGTCTTTTCAGTCACCCTTTTATTCGAATCCGGTCTAAATATTCCCCATGATGTGCAATTTCCGTTATCGATTGCAAATTTCCCTCAAGTTTTATTAGTTTTCGTGATTCATAAAAGCTACTGTAATAAAACGTCCATGAACTGTCCAAGTGTAATGAACCTCTGTGCTTTTTCCACAAGACTTGCATGCAATGTTGTATATGCAAGATGTCATCCAAAATGTTGCAACTTTTGACATAAATTCTAGAAAGTTAATCACGCAATGTTGTAAACTATAAGAAATATTTGTAATATCTGAAGGATATTAAAGGTACCCTAAAGTTTTAAAATTAATTCCGTTTTAACACTTTACGGTAGTACGTAAAGGTAAGAATAATTGGAACGGAATTCATGTCTTTTCCGCTAAGGTTTTTTCAGAAAGTCCATTAAAAATATTAATTTAAATTTCTAAGAATAGAAACCAAGATCATGGGCTTTATTCGTGAGATGATAATAAAAAGCTTTCTTTACATTTTCTATAATCTTAAAGCTAACTACCTATTGGTTATAAAATTCCACAGGATATTCGTTCAAGCTCTAATGTATAAAGATAAATATTATTTTACGATTCATTTGAGATATTTTTAAAAAGTGGGAAAACCTTGGCACGTGCCATAAATAGCATAACTCAAAAATTAACATAATAGCGGAGAAGAATTTCTACTTGAACGCTTTAACATGGCGTCGCGGCGTTTAGGTAGTTAATTTATTCCAGTTATACTTTTGTTCCGCTTCGTTTTTCTAGATTTCTGTGTACTATTTGCACAGTAATTGCCAAGTTCATTCCCCTTTAAATTTATAAACAACAGACTGAGTCAGTTATGTTTATGTAGAATTTTATAGGTAGGTAATCAAAGTTTGTCCGGAAACTAATGAATGTTTGGAAAGGTGTGGTGATAAATTATCCACAGGACCAGTTTTTTTTTACTATAATGGAACAACTGATTAACATTTATTGATTCCTGAAAACCATTATATTGTTTCGAGAGAAGTTTATCAGAATTTTTATTCTTTATCAATTAACAAAGTATAACAAATTCAGAGAAGACCCTACATTTACTTCAACTTGCAGGAGGCACGAAAAGTATAACATATTGCATAAATCCATAGCCCCCTATTCAAATAAATCGCTTCAGCCACTAAGGGTTCCTTACTCTTGTAAGGGATTTCACAGAAAAAGAAGGAATTTATATTCGGCATTAATTTATTCTACTTACATTATTTTTTTTACATTTATTCGATATTATGATACAGAAAAAAATTGCAATACTTCTGTTACGCGAATCAAGAAGTAATCAGTGGGATCAAATAAATTGTACATGAACACTGATAGCTACAGGTTCAAAATTATTAATTAAAAAAAATTAAAAAAAAAAATTAGTAACCATAAGGACTTGATCCTCCCTCTAAAAACGTGTGCTGGGTTCAATTACACCGCTGTATTTTTTTTTTTTTGATAATTTTAGAACAAACCTATACAGTTCCTCAAGTGTTTAATAATTTTTAGGATGTATCGTAGTATACACTTACACGAAACGCTACTACCCATTGGAAAGCGCACATGCTACTAGAAAATTTTGAAAGGTGCTAAAAAATTAACATATTTTTAAGAAGAAAGTGAAATTCCATTTTTAATATTTACTTATCATGTTGTCACAAATTTACTCTTCTTTATGTTTATGCAAATAAAGATTTGAAAAGTGATACCAAAATTAATTTTAAAAAATACTTTACTTTCTCTGTGGACCTTATTAGGTTTTTTCTAATAATAAATTATCACAATAACATTAGAAATGTGATTCAAATTGCACGAAATACTCAAATTTTCGAAAAGACAAGCTTCATTTTTGGTTGACACAATAACAATAACAATAAATCCAAAGTATTAAATTATTTCGAGAAATATTTTAAAGTGTTTGACCTCGAATACATAAAAAGAAATTTTTACTAACTTTTTTAGTGTTAAATAAATGTAGAAACCGAAAGCAGTTTTTATTGTAAAAGGTGTGAAAAGTCATAAACCTTCATGTTTATTGTTTCATTTGTATAAGATTTGTTTTTTAAGATGCAGATGGCATCTTGGTTTCCACTATTCACTTGCACGTTCTCGTTTTGAAGAAACGTAAGAAAATCTAGAACAAAATGAATTTATATACTGTACTGTCTGTCTGTTCCTATGTAATTATTTGGTTATTGCCAATTCTTTGTATTTGCGAATTTCTTTATGTTCTAGATAAGGATAGGATATAGGAGGTTCTGAGTTCAGGCCCAGTCTTAGGGTCCAGTAGATCTCGTATCAGATCACAAAAGGGTGCATGTACACAATACTAAACTCAAAAATAAAAGTAAGGTGCGGACAAACGACGCGTCGCGACGTCAGTACAGTCAGAATATCGACAAAATATTACATTTTACGGTTATAGTTCAGCCTTTAACAAAGTATGCATCATTTTTATTATTTATTACAAATATCTACGGTAATCATTGAAGGAAAAGTTTATTGCAGTATTATAAATAGAAATATTTAGTTTTAGTCAGTAAGTCCCACTATTTTAAAGCGACTTCAATAAAATTCTAAAATTTGCATATTGTTACTGACATCACGACGAAACTTTTCTCACCCTTCCTTTTATTTCATTATTTTCAGTTATTATAACAAACTTTAAATTTTCGGGAATGTTTCAACATTATAGACTAGAAAGGTTAACGGAAATAGTACCTAACTGTTAAAGCTGATTATTTTAACATAAAAACCTAATCCAAACTTTAAGCTTGTTAGCTATAGCATATCTTTTAATTGTTGCACTATTAACGAAATGTACTGTTACTAATCGGTTGGATTCAGATTCTTTTTTCCTGAATTAAAAATTATTTTTTAAAGCAAAGATGGTAAAACAACATCCAGCACAATAGAAAAGCAAATCTGCCACACATAACTAGAGACCAGATTTATATTATGCATTATTTTTTTTAAATACATCATGCACATTTTTACAATTTTTCGCGTTTGTTCCCCGTTTTTTAATTCTTATTGTTAGGAAAATTCAGAGATTTGTTGAAATTTTTCCCCAAAGGTGAGCTTGTTCCTCGCAATAGTTTACAATGTCATCTTCTGCTATTTATTATTATATATTACCTGTTCAGAATAATTACCCTCGGCACCATGTACACGTGTCGCGCTACCTATTTTAAATATTACCTCCATTTTATGTATCGAGACCGAATTTTAACGAAGTTACCTTCAAAATACAGATTCGAGATTTTGTCCACCTCCCTCGCGATCGACCAGTTGGCCACCCTTACCCTGGGTAATTTATAAAAATATTTTGAATACCATTTTTAATAGCAATTCAGAATCGTGTTTTTTTTAGATTTAATAAATTATTAACTTGATTTTTTTAATCTTCCTCTGTGAGGATTGTTTTTTATTTAAATTTTTTTGATGTTTAATTTTCAATTGAATTCTTATTTAGCTCCTTAAGATATGGATCTAGTCTGCGTTTACAAAATAGGTATATATCTAGTACAAACAGGAATAAATTAAGAAAGCAATCTTGTAAACCTTAAATGAAATCAGTCTTATGTAATATTAACTACAACACCAAGCTGCAACAATTTCTCTTTGTGCAACATCAAGTAAACTTGATACCAGAACGATAACTTAATGATATGCATTAGTAGCGCTGAAAATTACCTACAATTGCTATTTTTTTGTACAAAAGAAGAGAAATCCCTTAAGAGGTAAACAACTATGGATTAAATATAAACTGTAGACGAACAAAATTATTTTTTCTACAATTGCTCAAAAAAGGGTTGTTTACGCATTAATTTCAGTGCGCAAAGCACGCGTTTTTTTAACGGTGAAAAAAAAATTTTTTTAACGGTGAAAAAAAAAATTTTTTTAACGGTAAAAAAAAAATTTCTGACATTTCTAAAATTCAGAATAAACTAAGAAGAAAATTTTATTGAAACAATTCTAACGGGCAATTACAAGTCAACTACTTATTCAGAATCAGCGTCCATTTTCAGAGAATTTATAGAAAACACTTGGAAAGCGACACTTATTCAAACGACAGAATTGTTTTTGCGTTTTTATTTACATTAGTAACTACGGAAACCCGTGCAACGGTAACTTTAAAAAATAATGCTGCCGTTTTTTTATGAATTCAATATTTTAATAATAAACTTGCTGTTTAGGTAAAGCTGTGCAATTTTAGAAAAAAAGTTGTTTATATTACGTACGCAAAGCCGATTTTTTGAGCTTTCGAATGTATTTTTTGTCTCGACCTAACGGTCTCGACAAAAAACCTAACATTCTCAAGCTTAAAAAACCTTTGCTTTGCGCACTTAATATAAAAATAACTATTTCCATTCACCAAAGGGAATTTTTTTTTAAATTGTTATTAAAATATTCATTCATGTTTAATATGCTTATAATAATTAAATTTTAATTAGGATTTACTGTAGGTATAAAAATTTAAAGAACTTAAAAAAATACTTAATTGTAACGCAACAATAATTTCGTAATAATGTTGTTCCCCTCATGTGTGAGTTCAAACCACAACAATGCTAATGAAATGTATCCCGTGCTTCCTTGATTTTGCAAGAAGGTTACGTGGATTTAATTCAATTATATACGCCACGTTGAATTTTCTATATAAGCTGAAGAAAAATTTTTGACTACGCTAATGAAGATTGAATTACAAGGAAAATTATAGGTATGACAAAAAATAACTGTTAGTACATCCTTTTGTAAACATCTCAACTCGTTTTAACAATGAACCCGTAAACGTAACCTGCATTTTGTTTTGGTGAAACAGGAAGTAATAAAGAGGCACCGTATTATGAAATCTCAAACTGGACACTGTTTTCAGTGAATGACTCGAATAATGATGTAATATAAAGTTGATAAAATAAAAACTTGTTGGAATTAAATTATTAAGGCACATTCTACTTTTTTGTTGAATTTCGTCTAGAAGAAAATTACTTTTTTTTTTCGTTCTCAACACACGGGAATCTTGCTTATTATGAGAGATACAGATTTGGTTAAATGAAATAAAATACTCCTTAGGTAAAGTTGTACTAAACCCAAAAGAAGAGAGAGAATGAGGCGGTGGACACACTGTATATTACGAATATTATTAAAACGCATTAGCAATTTAATTTCTTACAAAGTATATCAAGATCAAGGATTCCTTATACGAGATATTTAATTAAAGATAATTATCGATAATTTCTACTTCAATAAATAAAAGGAAATGCCTATGCTATTATTTTGAAGTGTTTTCCCTTGAATTATCAACGCATTTATTTTTCTAAAGTAGGTTATATTTATTATAGAATTTTTTTATCCATTGAAATCCTGAGCTTGTAGTAATTGTCTGCGAGGAGGTAATTTTATTTCTGTCATTTATCTTCATGTTAATTACTAGAATGATAAAGAGAGGAAATAATTTTTGTTGTTCCGGTTAGTTTCGCGTCATTAAGTTTAATGATTTTATTTATTTTATTCCAATCTTAAACAAGCTTGTAGAATTTAATATAATTTGCATTCTGATTAGAGGAAGGTGTAGGAAATTAAATCTCTACTACCTAGAGATTATCCATCAGGTAATTATAAAGAGAGTAACGGTATTTAATTGATTTATTACAGAAAATAAGGAGCATTGGTCTTTAATTTGGCTAATTTAGGAGAAAATGGTTTACTTTTAAGAGATTTTTCTGTAATTCACAAAATCAATCAACTCCTGATTTCGTCTAAACTTTCCCGTCACGGTCGTCCTTAAATAACACACAGGGAAAATAAAATAAAGCATTTTCCTGATTACAGACACAAATCCAATTTAATTTTAATATTCGATGCTGATTTAGGACGACCTTGCTCTTTAACCGCCAATTGTTCTTGATAATTAAGTTTGAAAATTGTTGGTTCTGTAGCTCTGTAGCCGCCACAGCCAACTCGTACAAGAAAGAGACACAATAAATTATTATTCGCTACTAGGTATTAACTTTTCCTAAATTAAAATCTATTTCCTCACTTAATTCTAAAAGTTTCCTTGAGACAATCACTATATTTAAAGAATAGTAATTTGAGCGTTGTAAACTAGATCTACTTATCAATTTTGCGGTTGGAGGAAGGAAATCAAATCGATTTATTAAGTTACACTCGTTGGATACCTTGTGGTAATGAAACTGAAGCCACTTCCGTTGGTTGGAAAGCACACTTGATTTATTTAAATTATGTATTACAAACTATTCAGATCACCTCAAGGATCACGTTTAGTTAATTTTCCCTGTTTTCTATTTAAATTTATACTTTACTTCATTTATTTAGTCATGCATGCGTGTATTTGATGAAAGTAGTTTACAATCTATGGGGAGGTAAGAATGAAGAAAAATATTTCCTGTTACGTGAAATGAGAAATTTTGGTTTTCATTATTTCAGGTAAGATAGAAAATTAGTTTTGCAAATGAAAATTGTTCGCTAATGTTTTGCAAGTATTCCTGATTCTTTCATCTCTCAATCGGCAATTTGTAACTTTACGTTTTTAATTTCGAAATCGCATGATTTGAATAATTATTGGGGCAGATTGTAATAATTTTATCTTGTTAGGAGTAATCTAATAAAATTAGTACTACCATGGGAGGCCTGGGAATTATTTTATAATATATTCCACGACCTCATAAAATAATTTAGATGCGTAATTACACTATTTCAAAATAATATTCACCTCTGTGTCTACGTCCGGTAAATAACCAAATGTGGGTACTACCAACTATATTTAAAATTTTTGCCAATGACCTCCGTTATAGTCACTGCCGCATATAATGAGTCATTTGTCGGTAAACACCATACGCAATGCACATGGTAATTATAAACATTTAAACTAAATGTAGACATGCCTCTTGGATGTCCTAGAAGACTTTTAAAATTCTTGTCATTTGTCTTCTATTATGTTATCAAGAGATAACAACAATGGTGTTAATTTGATGGTCACGAAGAAGGAAGTTGTGTTTCTATTTCGAAATATCAGAAAATAATTATTAACAATATAAATTATTATGTAATTATTTTTTAAATTTTGCAGGAGAGACTAATAATGTGGCCACACGAATTTATTTAAATTTTCTACACTTACGCAGCTTGGTACATTTTCATTTTTTTTAATGAATGGTAGAATTTCACTGTGGCGCCCTCTACGAGGTTTTGGAAATCGGAAATTGATGCTCCTATAGCTCCTTTATTATTAAAAATATGATAAAAGTTTAAATATAAAAGTTGCTCAGTATATAGCTTTGCATTCTTCTAAATATATATCACGTATACAGGGTGTTTGCTTTCCGCAGTACAATAAGCAACTTTGTTATTTTAAATGAAACACCCTGTATATTATTATATAATTGAATGCAAAATTTAATTGTCTATCATATAGTATAAGGTATTAGTATAGCTAAAATGTACGGTTGATGAGAATTTCGCGAAGTTTCGCTGCGTTTTGTAAATTTTGAAGATTTAGTATTACCACTGTTTATTTTTTATTGACCTTGTTATTAAATGTTTGTATTTCTCCAGTCACAGGATTAATCACCAGAAACGAAATAAGTGGCAAAATTTAAATATTTTGGGGAAATAAAACAAAAACAGTTTGGGAAACTCCGATCTACATGACTGAAGGCTTTGTTCTAAAACTGAAAATTACTCCAAGTAATTAGTTAATTATAATTTAAGTGAAAATCAGCTTCTTGGTTGAATCTCTCTTATAATTCATTACATAAATATGTATGCACTCATTAATCTACAAGTAGAGCTTGGGTACAGCAACGCCTGCTCGTGTGAAATCGTTTATTCTACTAAAATATATTCCAACAATCTCAATTTACAATAAATTAGATACACAGCACAAAGTAAATTACAGTTTCTAGACAAATGATCTGGGAATAATCTCAATTTCCGATAGGTACGTGTGTTTATTTATTTATGTCAATTTTGTTTTTATACCTCGTTATTGCCTCTGCACTTTCTCTTTAAACTAACTGATCGGTTTTTTTAATAGTTCAATAGAAAACAATTGTATTTAGAGACCATACAATCGAGAACTGACATCAATAAGTAACTAGAGCAATTTTGTAATAGAAATCTAGGAAGCTTTTATTTTAACTGTAAGAAATTTAGAAAAAATTGTAAGGAGACGAATTGGATCCGTTTCATCTAAATGCACTTTAGGCAAGAATGCATTTCCTTTGTTCATTTCTCGGAAGTTTTGTTTTAAATTGTGTAGTAAGAAATTGTAGCAATTAAACTGGAAAATTATCATTTTTTCTGTAAATTAAGATTTTATTTTATTTGTGGGTGATGTCTCTTTACTTCACGTGTAAGGCGAGCTAGGGATTAGCAAACCGAGACCCCAACCTATTATAAATTATTGGGCTGTTACCTAAAAACTTAAAGAACGTATATTTTTCTAAAGTATTTTCCAAATCAACTTTTAAAAAAAATAAACCTTGTAAAATTCGTCTACGGTTCGTTCGTAAACTCTCGTGAATGGTAGCCATTAAATGCAAATAAGATCCTTTTTCCACGTTTATTAGTTCTTACTAAATAATAATATTTTTTATTAGTGAATAATGATAATTCACGGCAGTGTGTTATGGATAGTATTACCCTTAATCAAATATATTTATAACTGACAGATTATTTATTGGTTGAGGATGAGAATATTTATTAACAATACCGGTCACATAAAATCAAGCATAAAGGATTTATTATTAAGCACCAGGAATTGTTGCTATATGCTTCGCTTTCATAAATTTGAAAATTTGGTAACCAATTCCGTTAGAAATATTCACTTGTTATGTAATAAATGTTAATATAATAAATATTTTTAATTTTTAAGTAATAGCTGATGGTTTGCGCTGAAATTATTAATTACTCATAAAGTAATCTTATATTTAGTAATAATCTGTTATATGAACAGTGAACCAAATAAGAACCCTAAAAAAGGAGCTTTTGGTATATTTCATCCCCCCTTCCCTACGTAATATAATTTTCAGAACCAAAGGATCTGTTATGTACAAGAATTTTTTTAATAAATAGGTCGTCCTACAAATTTCCTATTCCTATCATGGTTAAAAGGTTAATTATTTTAATAACCAAAGGGACCGTTAAATAAATTCTTACGTGGCCGTTTAGATCACCATTAGCTGTTTATTATTACCAACATGGTGCAGCGCAAAATCAATCTCAAAATTGCTATCGATTTTTTTTAATTACATGCCGCGAGTTAATTTAATGCAGACCCTACCACTCTATTAGTTTCTATTTGGATTGATAAGGGGAGAAAATTTTTATCATATCAACAATTTTAAAAATGTTATTATTTATAGGAATTAGGTTCTTTCCTCGATTTAGAAACAATTCTGACCAACCACAGAAAGAAAAATTAAATAAAAATCAAATTAATCAAGCAAATGGGAACTGAAAATTCAATTTAATTGTATCCTGGCCTATTGTTAACACCTTTAATTTCTGCATATTTGGAAAAATTCCTATCGTGAGAAGGGATTTCATTCGTGCCAAATATTTTATTGGCATGGGTTCTCTTCTGTGTCCTTTGAATACGATTAAAAATATTCAGCTCTAGTCTAGTCTAAAATATAGAATAAAATAAAAATCTAGAATAAAGATCAATAAAAGGAGCTGAAGATAGCGAGAAGAAAATTTTATCAATCGATATTCGTTTAATAAATTTTTGTGTATTGATATGGGGTGAGCTTGACATAATTTTATTCAGGATTAACAAAATTATTAACTTTGAGAATAATTAGACTGGAAAATATGCAACACGGTTCATGAATCGTTTTCCAAATTTTGGATGAAAGCTCCAATAATTTTTTGTTTCTTGGTCGATTTACGACAATTGTCCAAAGCGAATTTTCCTTTGAAAATCTAAATTCTATACGGTTTAAAAAAAGACACTATTCGTTTGAATTTAAAACAAATTAATAATTCATTTGACTCATCAAATAAAAACTACCCCTCCATTCCGTGCTCATAGACAATAAAATTCACCCTAAGTAAACAATCGGTGTAAGGTAACGATCCAATAACTTACCGATTTTTTTTACATTTCTCTGGTAGAAACAACACCGTAAGCGAGCGCACTATTCAAAATTCGATTTGGTGGAAGCGCGGAATGATTGTGTCTGAAACGGTGCGTGCATCACTCCGGTAACCGGTGTAACGATGTAAATGAGCAAAGCGATTCACTGACTGAAACAGAACTGGATGAAATGGCCGGTCACCATACAAACTAGAACGAACTGTGCAACTTTTGCATTATTTAGAAAAGGGGGAACACCTCATGCGTGTCAGTTCGTCTGCTTTCCGAAAGAACAGATGAGTGGGAGATAGGTACCCACCGGTAATGTTATATAAAATTTGAAGATTATAATCAAGCTCATTTTTGTTAAAACCAATAGGAAAATTGAGAAATTTTGGAAAAATATGTAGAAACCTTCAGGTTTTAAGAAAAATTTAAAAATTATATCAATTCGTTATTTCTTATTTATGATTCGCTATAATATTGAACAGGAGGTACCTATAGGTACCTCTACAGAATGTTCATTTTGGTTTTATACAAACTTCATTTTAAAAAAATATATAAAAGACGTTTTATTTTGAAACTACCACAGGAAGAACAATTTAAAGTTGGTAGACTGGTCTCCAATGTTCAAGCACGTAAACACCAAAAATAGCTATATCTGAAGGTTGGATTAAATTCAGCGTAAAATTGTTACTACTTTGGTAAAAACATGTTCTCTTTTTCCTATCAGATTCTTTTAGCCATGGAGAAAGTGTGGAAAATATAATTTTTTATTATCAAATACAAGAACTCTCTAATAAAAATACTGAAACAATTCTGAAGATTTGTTCTTGAAAATGCGGAAATATGGAATGCAGAATTATTTTTTAGAGAAATGTGCATTTCGTGTTTATTCAATCAATTTTAGTTTATTTACAAAAAACGGGAGGAAAAGAGCTCTTTACAGTGGTGGGGCACGATCGCCTCTGACGCATAAGTGCAAAAGCAAAGTCAATGGTTTTTTCTTAAGTTGATGACTTAAATGAAAAAAATTAATCAAAGATTTGAAATCTGCATTAAAAAGTGCCTTAATAATGTCGCCACTGCCTATACTAATAATCAAATTAGACAAGGAAACAGAAAACTGAAAATTTAAGATTTTTCAGTCTGTACTGAAAACGGTGCAAAATTTATAGAATTTGAATGGATCGTAGTAGTCCTCAATACGCTGAACATTTCTTGTCATTAAACCGAACCTTCATCTTTCCCCATACATGCGCGTCTTATCTTGGACACCCCCTACTAGACACCCGTAATACACACATCGAAACCCACGATCGAAACTAAATGTGACCAGAAGAAAATCTGCAAGATGGACGCAATTTTTCCAATCAAAATTAATTTTTTTTAAAACGTACCATATCTTAGTTTTATTAATTAAAGGAAATAATTAGTTTCAGACCTAAAGACTTCTAGATTTAAATTTTAAAGTAAAATAAATTTTAAGTATGAAATTCTTCAAAAAAGATCTATACAACGTATTATTGTAAACTTTCCTTGTAGTATCTGCTAAAGTATTCCTAAATCCTAAACGTTTTCTAGTATCAAGAAAAACAAAAATTATTACTCACCATATTTTTGCACGCCAAACACCTTTTCACAATAATTCGTAAAACATTTTCCACTTATTACATTTTTCAACATATTTCCTTGCACTACTGGGAAGATTTCTTGAGACATGTTCACTGAATGAAGCTAACAAGGTTACTACTACAATAATAACTTATGATTCAGGATTCAATGCATAGAAGTTACCTAATTGTGTTGCTTTGGTATCTACTGATAAGAAATAAGGCAGATGTTCTGAATATTTGAAATAAGAGCGGCTGGTTGAAATGTGACAATTGTACCTGCAAAGTGATAGATAATGCATAAATAAATTAAAAATAATAAATTCCTTTTCATAAATAGATGCACATTTCAGCGCGTTTGTATGCGGAGTGCATAGTTTATAAAATTTTGGGGGCCGCTAATGACCACAAAGACCAATTATTGCTATTTTGCCCATACGACACCCGCATAATTATAACGGCCCATTTGACCATATCCCCCATCTAAATATTCGACCATAACGGCTAAAATGACAACAGCCAAATCAAAACCACGCTCCACCCGCCACTTTGGTCACCGGCGCATACGTTTTCGCATTATCTAAAATGGCAAGTTGGCCATTGTCGTCACGCATACAGTTGGCCGTTGTAGTTAATTTGGGCGATGTGGTCGACGTCGTAAG
Source organism: Hemicrepidius hirtus (assembly GCA_963082805.1). Taxonomy (NCBI): domain Eukaryota; kingdom Metazoa; phylum Arthropoda; class Insecta; order Coleoptera; family Elateridae; genus Hemicrepidius; species Hemicrepidius hirtus. Next base: position 53,527,422 of record OY720159.1, on the reverse strand, counting down.
CGACGATAAAATATACGCGTTTGTGGCTGCTGTGATCAAAGTGGTGGATGGGGCGGGTTTTTTTTTTGACTAGCCGCTATGGACAAAATATGGCGAAAATAGTGATTGGCCGTTGTGACCTAGACCCTTTTTTAGCTACTGGATCTGATAATAAATTTAGACAAGTGGTTTCAGTGAATTAACAGCATTTATTTTAACTTTCTTTGGTTTTGAAATCAAAACACAATGTACATAATCAGTTACAAAATAAAATTGAACAAAAAAAAAATAAAAATCACATAACACATTTTGATGTCTATACATGGTCAGTATCACTAAATTTACGTAATACACATTTTTTTTGATTCTTACTTCTTAAAAATAACACATTTATTTAATGTTTAGGCATAAATTTAGAATTTTATTTACAATATACTCCTCAATTGAAATACTGCATTTTTATCTAAATTTGAACACACAACTCTAAATGTTACATAGGTAGGTAGTAGGTATTTTTTTTTTGTAATCCTTTAATGGTATTCGCTAAGATTAACTAGATTTTTCTTTAATAAGTTGTTAAATCCAGAAGAATATAGATCTTTCATTTAAATTTTTTTAGTTAATACGTAGACTAGTTAAAAAATAAGGAATTTTTAGAATCTGTCAAGTCAGGGTGTCAGAAACAAAATTTCCCGTTCTTGTAAGGATAGGATATTAATTTTTCTTAAGGATAGGTAATATTCCTGAAAATAAAGATGTTATATCAGTGAGGAATTTTGTTTGAAACTCCCTGTATATGTACAGTTTTAGTAAATGTTAACACTTTTTAAAAACATTTACGATAAAAAGCGCATAGTTCTAAAACTAAAAACAGCACATACAATACTTTGCATACATAACAAATTTAAATTTCATACATTTACAAACAGTTGTATAAAATATACGTTTATAAATGAATTAAAAATTTTTAAATTATATAACTTCGACTTGAATAACTGCATTAAACTATCACAAAGTCTATAATAACTAGAAGAAATACGTCGTCTCAACCTCTTTCTTTTTCGGTAGCATTTTGAAAAAAAGTTTTTCCAAAGTGTTACGTTTTACATAGTGCCGCGATAAACATTTTGATAAATAGCAAATACATTATTTGATAAATGCTCTCGCTTAGAATATCTCTTGTACTATTATGGTTCAATTCTCAGCATTGCTTTTTGTACAGTCTTGGTTTGATTTACATCTTGATACTACAATACATACTGGACCTCTAACAATACGTAATAAATCTATTATTTCGTTTGTGCTCATGCTCTCGACGGATTCGTCGTTCACCTGGAATAGAAAAATTTATGATCATTAAAATTTATGTGGATAACTGAACATGGGTGATAGGAATGTGTTAATAATAATTAATTTGCCAGGTTGTTGTCTAGTTAAATAGAGTATAAAAATTATTACAGTTGAATGAACCTTTTAGTTTTGCACGATTTATTTATGGATATTTATTTACAATATAAAGTAACAAAAAAAATATAAAACAGTTGCAGATGTGGGTTAAAAGGTTACAACCATTGCGACGAACTTCTTCGACCAGACACAACAAAATCCTGTGTAATGGCGAAAGATTTTCTTGAAAAGCGTACACCGTGTTTAATATTAAGTGACTTTCAGTTCTGTGATAAGTAAATCACTCATTGATCAATCAATAATCGCAATTGACTGGAAAAATGAATCTAGATTAAACCATTTTTAAATACGAGGGCTATTCAGAAACTAAGAGCGGAGATTTTCCAATTTATTTCAAAGAGACATTTTGAAATATTTATTCAATTCGGTTAAGGGTGAAAGTACTCTTATTTCCACTAAAATAACAAATACTTGCAAGAATTAGTAGGGAATGTTTTCAGTTTCTGTTTGTTTTTCTTAGACCTCAGAGATACGAAACCTCCATATAGAACTGACAGTAATTGTATGCCCCTTTCATAGTAGCTCCCTTCTACCGTAGGGAGCTCCTTTTTTTTAAGTCGCTTTCCCACTACTGCAATTTTTTTTGTCTTATACAGTGTGTCCACGGATTGAGTGCATATAAGGTGTAAATGACAATTTTTTTTAGAGTTGGATCTTCATGTTCTGAGAATCGCCCCTGCTTAGTCTCAAACTAAGATATTGAAAAAATGAGCCAAATCAATTAATATACAGGGTGTTTTTTTGGCCGAAATCTAAAAATTAGTCAAGAGTAAACTGTCTTTATTTTAGCAGATATAACAAATATGTATTAGAAAAAGTTGTTTAGAATTAAAAGCTATTGAAGATTTTCAATTTTTATACAAATCAACCTACTTTGATTTTTTTCATCAACGTGAGATTTTTTATTTGTGGTTTTAATGACCCATGCATGAAGAGTAATTAAACAAAGTACTTGAAAAACAAATGATTATTTATTAAAAAAATACTAAACCTTATTTGTTACAAACATGAGTTCAAAAGTACTGGATTAGATGAAAAAAAAACAAAGTAGGCTGATTTGTATAAAAGTTGAAAATCTTCAATAACTTTTAATTTTAAACAACTTTTTCTAATACATTTTTGTTATATCTGCTAAAATAAAGACAGTTTACTCTTGACTAATTTTTAGATTTCGGCCAAAAAAACACCCTGTATATTAATTGATTTGGCTCATTTTTTCAATATCTTAGTTTGAGACTAAGCAGGAGCGATCCCCAGAACATGAAGATCCAACTCTAAAAAAATTTGTCATTTACACCTTATATGCACTCAATCCGTGGACACACTGTATATTTACCCATCCTGTTTACAAATAAAATTCGCAAACGAAGTCCTGAAGATGTCTGCTGTAATCGATGACAAAACGTACGCAGTTCCCAGGGCTGCAGTTCTTCCTTCGAAGATATCGTAATCAATCATCTTCGTTCACGGTTCGCAAATCACATTTTTGGAGCCGTGTTAAGACGTAATTTAGAATGATCACCGCCCTGGGGATGTCCCCTGCAAACGTGGACGTAACGTCGGCAATTGCAAAGTCAAGGTTCAATGTTTTAAAATCTGAAACTCGTGATTAAATTTTACAAAACCGTGTGTTACGAATCTATAGGAACTAAAACGTTCTATATTTATTTAAATTTAATAGAAAAAATTAAAAAAGGAAACGGATATCCTAACAAACGAATTTCGTTAAGATTTAGTTAAAATATTGAATTCTTAAGAAATCTGAGAGCAAAACATAAATTAGCATTTGGGACGCAGAAAAACTTGTTTACAACCATATCTGTCTGGAAAGAATAAGGTCAGATTATAACCCCTAAGCTTGATATTTATTTCAAATATAATAGGGTATAGCCTTGGCCTTGTTATAGATTTTTTGCGCTCTGCTAAAACCGTGCTGCACGAGAAGTGTACGATTAAATGCAAATCTAGGATAAAAAACCCCGCAAAATTCTTGAAAACTACCACATGGTGACTACTTTCTTACCTTGATCAATCGATCACCAGGCTTCAATCGACCATCTTTAGCTGCTACACTATCAGCATGAACGGCACTAACATAAGTAACTCCAGCTGCACCTTGTAAGCTAAAACCTAATCTGCTATTCCATCCTCTGTTTAATTCTATTGCAAGAATCTGAAAAATTTAAAAATTAAAAACATTTAGGGGCGTTAAAATTAATATTACCTCATATTCATTCTCAGTCTTCACTTTTCGAGGACGTTCCCTTTTTTCTTCCTCATCAAAAACGACTCCCTTCCACTTCTTCATATTGCTTTCGTCCACAGCCTTAGAATTCTTGTCCGTACTACCACTGGGTTCCGTGTTTTCAACTCCACACGGAGGATGCGCGGACTGGTAAGCAGGATTTTTGTAACTAAATCCTGGATTATCAGAAGGGATATGTGGCATGCTAACTGGTTCCTGCGGAAAACTATCGCTACACTCTACTTCCGTGCTTTTGACATCGTCCTTTCCTAGATTATACGTGAGATTCGGAGCGTCCAAGATTTCCGGGTCCAAATTGTTCAATTCGTAAGCATTGTGAGCAAGGGAAAAGTTAAACTTGGGTTTCCTTGTTATAACAGGGGTGCCTTTCGAATTACACAGATCTAACGAGCTCGGTCGCGAAGGTCTATCACCATCGTCTGAATCTAAGGAAAACAGAGAATTATAGGCGTCTTCTCCGTCTTCTAGTGGTAAGGAAGGCTTTTTGAATAAGCCTTCGTGGAATTGCTCGTCGGTGATGAGGTACTTGCTGGAGGTATCCGTAATCTGTGAGGCGTCTGATGAATATGGTTGCCTTCGCAATCTCCTTGGGGAAGCATTGGGGGAGGAAGAGCGCATATACATGTCTTGATTTCCTATTTTACGCATTGCTATGTCGTTTAACATGTCAAGGGCTTCGGGCCTATAATAAAAAGAAAAATACCACTTTTGAGCTTTTTTTTTCGCAAATTGAAAACTTGTGTTGCGGTCAATCGATACTTCAAATGTTAAAAGGGAAATGTGTCGCCCTAAACGTGTGTAAAGCTATCGCCAAGACTTTTATTCAACAGGACGGCTCGATAGCGACAAGGTGATCACTAAAGGTTGACTCAAGTAATATTTTAGTCTCATTATTATTTTTGTAAATAATACTACTGAGTAAAGTCGCTGAAAGAAAACGTTTCAGCCAAAGATGAGCATGCCTAGAGAGTAGACAATTTTAGCGTTGTAAGGTGGGTTTTTAGATTCTTTCAGAAAATCAAGCTAAAGAAATTTTCCCAAAAGTCTAGAATTTCCCCGTTTCTAAAGCTTTTTCCTAGAGAAATTTATCGACAATCTATTTTCAGGAAACTTTCTCCTATAGGATTTTTCCAAGGAATGTTTATCAAAGTCGTCTCTACGGCCTTTTTCCCTAGCATAGTAGGTAACACTTGTCTAAGGGTAGGTCTTTCAATTTGGGTTTAACTCCCTGTTCAGCTAAGCTAGGGTCAGGCGCGGATCTAGGAACATTGTTTGGGGGGGGGGCTAATCTTAAAACTAAAACGTAGAACAGTGGCTATTTAGAATGAGGCGGGAAGTGTTGAGTTTAACAGCGCCGCAGGCGAAATTTTTTTCAAAAAAGGAGCGTGGCTTCGGAAACTACTTTTCCCCCGAGGGGGATTTCAACACTGCAAGGCACAAGCCTAAGGTTTGAGGTCAACCGGATTATGGAGTAACAAACCAAAGTATTTAAAATTGCTCAAAATATAAACTCATCTCATTAAAAAAATAATTTTCAAACCTTCTGGGGGGGGGGCTACAGCCCCTATAGCCCCCCCCCGTGGATCCGCGCCTGCCTAGGGTCAATTGTCATGGATACCATTGTTAAAAGACTTGTTTCCATGACAAATTGACCGTTAGTTAGCTTAACTGGGAGTTAAATCAGATTTTAAAGACCGGTCCTTAATGTTGTAGATTAATTTTGTATACGAGGGGCTACCAAAAAGTCCTTGGATTAAAAAAAATAGTTGACATACAAGGTCCTAATTTTCACGGTCTGTCTTTTTGGAAGATAATCCAGCTATCCTACAGTTTCTGCCAACACTTAAAACTAATTGGCCCTTTTTGCGTTTTTAGAATTGCTCTAATTCCACCATAGTCGACAGTACAGTAACTTTTGGATAACACCTGGTATGCTGGATTTTGTTCACTTAAGGTAAAAAAACTAACATTTTTAATTTTTAAGACGTTGAAAATTAAATTTTCCTTTAGTTATCAAGGTGCTAGTTTTTTTTAAAGGTACCTACGTAAATAATTACCTACTCTAATTTTATTTATGTACCTACAACTTTGTTTGATGTGCTGTTGTTGATATTTTCCAACAAAATTTTAGTTTGGGTCTCTACGGTCATGTTATCTTTAATTAAAAGTTACTAGCGTTGTTGTCCATGTAAAGTCAAACCAATTTACGGATGGATAGATTCCCAAAGTTACTACTAAAAATAATGTCATTTATAAACTTTCTAGACTAGAATTGAAACGTACGTAGGTATATTTATTTAGTAAAATCAATGAAGTTTTAGTTGGAATAGAGAATACCGCAAAGACGAGTCCTTCAACTTTGGTGGCTCTTGTTTGTGTTCTAACAAAACAATTTAAAGCACTACACTACAAGGTACTTGAAAAGTTTCAATGAACCACCACGCCTCCAGTTTGTTCTTGGCATTTACTAAGTCCAAACCAAATTATGGCAAGTACCAGTGAACTTTTATAGTTGATCTTCATCAACCCATTATGTAATATGAAAAGGCGTAAATCTGGTCTTTACCTACCATATTTTTTTAACTGCTACCCACACGAAAACGGGACTATAAAAACATATTCCCATAAGTACGGTGATCTTCCTTTAAAATTAATCCTTAAAAGTCATCCTTATATTACGATTTACGTCCTTTAGGGAGACGTTACTTTGGGCACAGCAGCTATCAATATTTAGGGTTCTTAAACCCCTAATCTGATCATAATGATCCTGTACGGCGAGATACGGAAAAAACGGAATTTTTTTACATAATTTCTTGGAACCCTGTGCTAGAGGCATTATCTGGACAATGGATTATACTTTCATGTTATATTTACGAACCCGGACAGTTACATCTACAAATTGCCTGTGAAGATAATAATAAAATATATGTTTACCAAACTGTCAAATTGAAACATATGTAAAGAGTTGAAATTTATTACAACCCTGTGGCTAAATCCAATTAATTATAAGACAAAACAGAATCCAATTAAAATGCGAATATAAAATATAAGAGCAATATTTTCCCGCACGTTATATTAATCCGTATAAGGTATAGGTAGACGAATGGGTTCTTCCCCTAACATATTTTTATATTTTTTGGTATTCCTATTGATTTTTATTAAAATTGTCAGCAGTAACTGAATGCTAATTAATTTTCTTATTATCAATATTTCTTAAGTACCTAAGATGAGGTTTCCGTGAAAATGAAGCTCTAGGAGTCGTTTCCGTAGGCGATAGTGTTGAGACGGGAGTTTGAGCAGCATCCCGATATAATCGTAAAGTAACTACATCCCCAGCTTGCCTTAAATATTGAACGGCTTGTTCATGACTCATCGCCGATATTTCCACCTCATTTACCTGTAATTAAAGAAATTTAAAACTATGAACCGATACGAAATTGGGTAACTTACAGCGATAATTTTGTCTCCCGCGTGTATTCTCCCATCCGAAAGTGCGGGTTCTCGCACCAATGCCCTTACGTAATGCCCTAAAGCGCTGTCGTCTTCTTTGCGTAAAGTAAATCCTAAAGATCCTTGGATCTTGGTAAGTGTGATGTCGAATTCCTGTGGACAAAGATTTAATGTTAAAGCAAGGGAGATTGAACATCAAACGTTTCTTACTCCATGGTAGAAATCATCCTCGGGCGTGGGTTGATAAGGAGGTGGTGTTAGGTTGAGACTAGTGGGCGGATCCCTTCGTGGGGGAGGAGGAGGAACTTCAGAAATAGGACTTACACAGCTTAAGACGTCTGGCGGTGGCCTACAAACTCTTAATTCGACGTGGTTAGGCGTGGTTCTCAGTACTTCTAAAGCCTCCTGAAAAAAAAAGTGATTCTGTACGCTATTATAGAAACTTATGTATTTAGTCAAGGATAATACACCCCCGTGTCCTCTGTGTTCAATTGAACGTGATTTACTCAAAATGCAAGAAAGGAAGTAGTTAGGTACCCATTACCTACATAATTTGAGAGGCCAGTAAGCGTAATTCCATTAACTTCTAACAGTAAGTCTCCTACATTTAGAAGTCCACATGCAGCCGCTGGCTGATGTGGAAACAGTCTTTTAATCCTTATTAGGCCCGGCCAGGAGCCACCACTGTCAGACCCTCCTGTTACGCTCAAGCCCAGCCCCCTTGAGCCTTTGACTAGGGCGACTAGGAAGGTGCTTTCTGGAATAAAAAAACACGAAAACCTTCTTAGCTATTTTTTAAATATTAATACATTATTCCTATTAGTCAAGAGGAATAAGTTTGCGACACGAGTGACTGCGAGTGTAGTAAATCATCCGAGTACTATTCTTTTCTTGCACGTCTGTAATTGTTTATCAGCACTTGAGTGATCAAAATGTTGTGAATAGTTATAAACTGTTAAGTAATGGAGTTATTATTTAATGACGGTAACTATTTTGGATTAATTTTGTTCCTGTAGCAAAAGTAATAAACTGGTAGTAAAGTTGCTTTCATTTTAACTAATGAATCCTAAGAAGGATTAAGCTTGTGGCTTAGGTACACTTCATAAAGTTTCTCTGCAGAAAATTATCCCTTAATTATAGCCCTTTTGGTGATGCTAATATGAAAGATTGTATCAAGTAAAACTCACGTTGTACGTGCACGTGAGCTAGTATTAGGGTTTTCTTAATGCGTTGCTTTTGTGCACGAAGAGGTAGAAAATTGGAGCAACGAAAATTTATCGACGTAGTCGTTGTCAGACAGGATTATTCATTATTAATTATTTCTATTATGATTTAATAAAATAATTTTTGATTTATTTTCTTGCTTTTATTTCACAAAACAATTTTAAAATAAAGTCATTAATTTTCTCATTATTTGCGTGTAAGATGTTACAGTTTCATATTCAAACTATGACATTTAATCGATCAAGGACTAATCCTTAATTTTCAACAGAATAAGTAGGCTGTAGGGAAGTGTAATTATTAATGACGAAGTCCCGATAACTTGACATGAGAAGGCCAGAACGTAATATCCAGAATATCGTTTTTAATTTTCTAGAAAATTTACTTTAGAAAGATTCTTGTAATTATGTTTGGTATGCACCAGTGGCGGTTGGTGCCAAGGGGCACAGGGGCAGGTGCCCGCAGCAAAAAATGGAAACATCACTTTTTTTCCTTTGGCAGATCCTCTTAAATCGCGTCTAACAAGGCATGACTTCGAAAAAAAAAACGAAAACCGACAACAGGCTGAAGAAATGTTGATAAGTGGAAGATGGAAAAAATACGAGATCGTATAAGGAACATACAAGCAGAGAAGGGTGTGAGAAGTAAAAAATGATCAAGGATAAAGAATGCTTGAATGAGACAGAAATCAAAATAAATGCGAAAGGGAAAGATATGAGGGTGGGGGGTCACGTAAGATAACCTAGAGGGTCACCACTATGGAATATTCCATAAAACTCTTTTATTGTTGTAGGTCTAAAGATTTGCGACAGGTGATCTAGAGGGCCACCTTTATGGCTGTTTGGTGTTTAATGGTGTCTATGTTAATCTTGTGTTGGTTGGAAGCCCCTAAAGGACTCTGCATTGATCTCTGTTTCGTGTTTTCCATATCCAGATATAATTAGCGACTCGTTCAAGATTTATCCCATTAATCTAAACTCATTTTTTCTCACTGCTTTGCTTGTCACACATAAAAACGAACAATGGTAATCTCTCCAGTTCTAGTTTCTGCAGAACCAGCTTTATTTTACACTTACAATTATTCTCGTTATCATTAGCAAAAACGTCTACTCTTGCAGAATGCAAACAAAATGCACTTTCTCATTTATTAAGCAAAATCCTAGCTTTAAAATTTATTCAAGTTTCTGCGCTGATAAATTCAGAGAACAAATTTTAACAGAATAAACATTTATCGGGAAATTTTACAATCACTACCTTTCTAGCCCTGCAGGATAAAGCAATACCCCCGGTCACTGACAGGATTTTATGTTTTCATGTTCATATTGAATGCTAGAGTAAAGTAAACTCGCAAATGTTAGTGAACCGATGGAGGTTCATTCATGCAAAAATTCCTTTTACCTTTTGGTGTTTGCATTCACAGCCAAGAATTAACACACAGCTCTATTTCTTCGAGTGGAATTAAACTTCAATTTCCACTAATTAATCAAACACAACGTAGATATTGCGTATTAATTAATTACAGAAATTATTTTACTTTGAAGAGTTATATTGCGTATTGGGGGAAAATAAGTTCCTCATCGTATACAGTTTCAATTCCCTAATGGGTTGAACCTCCCTCATAATAAATATGGTTCGCGACAAGTATGAATGTGATCCTGAAATTTATCACGTTTATGTTTTGTAGGTGATTTATTGGATATTATTTTATGAACTGTAATTTTAGAAATACATTTTGCTAATAGTATTGCGATAAAATTAATTTCCTGATTGATTTGAGTTATGGATATTGTTTACGGTTGATAAGTCATATGAAACACGTGTTCTGAAAAATCAGAATTAATCAGCGTAGGGGTTCTAGATAATACTGTAACTGTTTAGAAAATTATAGATGGCCAGTGCTAAGCCCTGTTCAGCATTTAAAATCTTTTTGAATTTAAAAAAAGGAGTAAATTGTGTATTCTTGCATAACTTTAATTGATAAAATGAATAAACTAAACGAGCACAAGCCGATTCGATTTCTGCTTCTGAAAAAGCAGCTCAGAATGTTAAGATTTTTTGAAATTCAAAGGTTGCAACAAACTGATCATCCTGTATATTCCTGCGTGTTTGTACTAGATATGAAAGTTTATTGATTGAATGAAATAAGCAATTACTGATTTAATTGTTAAACGCATTTATTATTCTGGACTATCCGCAGTCCATGTTCCCATAGGTTGTTAAAAGTTTATAGTTAATTAATTTATATTATAATTACTAGCATGATAATCCAAAAATAAATTCTATTGTTTAGTTTTTGTGTATCACAATAAAATAAACAGAAAAATTATTTTTAATGTTTAAAGTTTATTTCCAACTGGCATTCATTTCATTATTCTACCTCTATTTTCGCATTTCTGGCTTCATTTTGTAATTTCCAGTGTAATTCATCAAAAGAAGAAAAAAAAATATGCACTAGCGAAATTAAATTAAAAACAGATATCAAAGGAAATAAAATGCAGTAACCTTTTTAAAATGTAATGTAGTTCATATTTCAAAACTGTCACCGTTTATGTCTCGCCACCAAAACTCTACATGACTAATATCTAGGCTAAACTTAAATTTTAGAGCTCAATTAGAACTTTTCTTCTGTTTTCTATGTTCGTGAGCAATTTGCAGTTAATTTTATACCTGGTTTGGAATTTTAAGTTGAATGACTCATATTTTACTCACCAAGAAGCTCGTGTTTTAAGGAAATAAGTTACTCTACACTGCAGTTTGTGTTAGCAAATAAAATCCTATTTCGTTCTGAATGAAGCACAACAAATGAAAGTTAAATTATGAAAATGAAGGGACCCCAATTCTAAGTTGTATCCCCACCATTTCTCATTGATCTTCCCTATTTCAAATTTTAACCAACCATCAATAGATTGTTTAATTTGTAATCAAGTTGTGTAATTTTTTTCTAGAAAAGCAAAAGTTTAAAATTATCCTGAAAGGGGATACAATGATCCTGCAGCTTTTCCGGGTAAAGCATACACAAACAAAACCTCGACAGTGATTAACAAACATACGCACCACCGTAGTCTGATATAAAGTCAAATCACACGGGAAAATTCTGAATACTGAATTTCACTCATGAACCTAATCCGGACGGAATAAATTCCATAGGGGGGTTGCGGAGCTTTCGTGGGATATCTGGGGGATTTTTACGAACTTTATGTGTTGTAAGCTTAAGGTTTTCCAAATATAAAAATATACAAAAATATTTTAGAGATTGTGTTTGTGTTGGGAGAGAAATTTTAAGCAATTAAAGATTAAAAATTTATTTTAGAATTATTTCGTCGTATTTTGATCAATATGTCATTCGCAAAAGCATACGCAATTGAATAATGAAATTTAAGTCAGTTTCTATTCCAAAGTTTTCAATAAATGTTTGGGTTTTTTTTCAAGGGTGGGGCATGTTAGATCCGTGAATAGGGCTACGGGATAAGCAGGGGAATGGAATCATAGAGTAGCCAAAAAAATAGCCATGAGGATGCGTACATACAAAAAATGTTCCCTATTTACGTCTACATAACATCGTTAAAAAATATACAGGGTGTTCCATTTGAAAAAGTTGAGAAAAATAACTTTAAAGTTTTGAAAATGTGAAAATTAATTTTGAACACCCTGTACATGGTGGCCCTAGGATACTTTAACAAGAGCACCCTACAAGTTCCTACAATAAAGTCCTTACTTAATTTCGTCTTCAAAGCTGTAGCCGCGGAAGTGGCGAAATGTTAAGTGGAGTAATGTAACAATCAATTTTTTTGAAAAAAATATTATTACTTCTAAACTAGACATTTGATGGCGCTAATATTTTAGATATGAATAAACATCCCTAGAAAAGTGTTAAATATGAAAAATATTCAGGGCATTCCATTTAAAAAAAAAAACCTTAATGGTGTCACACTTTTTTGTAACACCCTGTATATTTGAAAATAATTTCCATGTATGCGCATTTTCTCACAGTTTACATCTGCATTAGAAATCTTTTTGTATCTGTTATGGTGTAGGAGCTATCGAACTTCCACGCACTATTGCTCCACCCTGTATATGGTTGCAAAACTGTACAGCAATCAAAATTTTTATGCTAATAGAGCTCATAATAATAAAAATTTAAAATATTAAAAAAATGTAGTATAATACAGATCTCCAATTTTCCTGGAACGTATTTCTATTAAAATGTAAATTTTATTATCCTAGAAGCTGTTTTTATTGCTGTTCTAATATTGTTGCTTATTATTTCGGAAAAATGAAGAAATAATCAATTTTGTGACCACTAAAACGATTTATTTATTGTTCTAGGCTCTTTTATTAGTATTATGTGCACGAAAAGAAGAAATGTTTTATGCAAAAATGTTTACGCATTGATCTATTTTTAAAATTGCCAATAAAATGAGAAACTTGTTGTTTGAACTACATATTACAGAAAAGGAGGATGTACTTGGGGAAATAACCATTAATGAGTTTAGAAATCAATCTTCGGTTTTATTAATATCATTTGGGAAGTGATTGATTGATTTATGGAAATCTGACCCTATAAGAAATAAAGTTAGGTGGAAGGATTTTCCTAATACTGTTTTTCTTCTTCTCGGATTTTGCGGAAATCAATTTCTCTGATAATAGGAACACCAACTCTTACAAACCTTTGAAAACAATAATAACAACAGAAATGACCGCATTACCATTTACTCCCATTATTTTGTACCCTATTAAATGGAAGTGTCCAATGGGAAAGGTAGGAAGAAATTGGATGATAACGTCGTGTGTGACCACAACTTGGTAATTTTAGCTGCAAACTCAATAAACGTTACTTCTATTCTAACTCTGTATACAAATGTGAGCACGTTCTACGATTCCACCACAGTAATTTAGTTACAGGAGGTGCTAGTTACTAACTTACAACACAAATAACCAACCGCATTGTGATGTAGGGATGAACACGATGTGAAATTAACAAAATTAAACCAATAGACTCATACGGAATTGTTATGGAAAATACGTGTCTAAATCTAACTAATATATACAATATAAAGGATGTCTCTAAACCTAGTACCATAAATTTACCAGCCGCTTCCTGGCGCAAAAATAAGTCGAAAATGTCTATAAAAGTTTTGTCCTAAACCGCAGCATAAGGAGGCTATACGTCTTTGAAAATTGTGTTGAAAATCGGAAAACAATTGCATTTTAAAGACGGTTTGAGATTAAAAAATCGACAGTTTGCATTCAGCCTAACCTATTGAAGGTATAAACAGTACGAACACTTACTGTAACTATTTTTATTTTAATTTATTTTTCAATAAATTAATTTACATACAAATCCAGCATTCTAAATTGATTTTGGCTAAACAGAAAACCTGCATTTTATAGGAAAGGGTTAGTCCAAGCGAGTTGAAACAAGAGTACCTTTTTTGTTAATTAGGCAATAGGGAATACAAATCTCTAAACTAAAATGGAAAAAAACAAAAGGTTAAGAAAAACGGGTTACAAGAAATAGGTGATAACCCCCATTCGCGCCGCCCCTGGTTAATTTACAAAAAAAATAGTAGAAAGTTTATACCTTTAATAGGTTAGGCTGCCTGGAAAATTTCGATTTTTTATCTCAAACCGTTTTTAAACCGCAATTGTTTTCCGTTTTTTCAACACCATTTTCAAAGACGTGTAGCTTCCGTATGCTGCGGTTTAGGACAAAATTTTTATAGACCTTTTCGCCTTATTTTTGCGTCAGGAAGCGGCTGGTAAATCTATGGTACTAGGTTTAGAGACACCCTATAGGGCGTTACTGTTAACAAATAGGTCCATGTAGTACAAAAATCTATAAAAAAATAAGATAAACATAAATACCAACAAAAAGGATGTTACAGGTTTCAGCTTGTGTCCTATTTCTATGACTGAAAATAAAGCAGGCCTGCGTACTTATTGTATTTTTCGTCATTAGAAAAGTTTGTCTTAAAGTAAAACGAACAAGAATATTAAATACAAAAAAAGAATAAATAAAAAAAATCCGACTTGGTTCCTGCTCTGTAGACGTTGATGAATATCAAGTAGCCGAAGGCCACAAGTTGCTAATAGATGTTTCTGACGGAAGTATAAATCATTTATCATTATAATAATTACATATGAATTATTGTCTTCGATTAGCTGTTCGCAACATGCTATATTGTTAGTAAATCCATTAGCGAAATGAAAAATTTTCTTGTGTTTCAATGCGCGCGCGCGCACACACATACGTGTGGCTCTCAAAAGAGATATTAACTTCCCAATAAAACCGTTCTTATCTAAATTGAAAGCTAAAGAGCATATTAAATAACCATTATCATAAATTGGCCGGAATTATCTTTCCCATTTTCCGTCTCTATATATCTTTGCTTAATCCAAGGCTCGGTTCAATGCGACAAAGTAATAGTAGCTTCACTAGTTAGCGGTAATGGTGGAGGTACTAAATAATAGATATTAATGTCTTAGACGCTTAAATGCTGCTTTAACGACGCAACAATGTATGCGAATACATTTGCCAATTAATCCGTTTGAAATATGCATACTTGCATGGGTACAACTTCATTTACTATTAACAATCCCTTTGGATTCGCCATTATGTACGTTTAGATGTAAACTTGCTGATAGGTTTCCAACTTGCAAGCTAAGTAGACCTAATTTTAAATTAACAGGGCAGTTGTGGAACGAATAAAATTATCGTTTCATTAACTTACAACTAACAATGAAGGTTTGCAAGTTTAGGAATAAATTTTGTTTCAATAAAACAAGAATGCTTATCGATTGGTAATTAAGAAGTTCGTTGGGTGCTACAAAGGATGCTCGAAAGACATTAATTAGCATGACATTTAAATGAAAAACAACAATAAACCTTCGTCGTACCATTTGTATAAATCCTTCTCATTGGGCAGATTGAATTTAGATTCTCAACTTTTGTTTATAGCAAAATGCAAACGAACCATTCTATACAGTGAAGTCCATTTATTGTGCAATATAGGCATATTGCAAGTAAATGGTCCGCCCACTTTATCGTTGGAATATAGGCAACCCATTTTACATTGCTATCGGGTCTTGCGCCGGTGTTATTGGATATTATATTTCTGTATTTAGTTACAAATCAAAATATGTATCATCCCTTTGGGGAAGACTCAATAAAATGTCAGGAAGTGATAAATTCGACAATTTGAAAATGTGAAACCACTTTACATAATATAGAAGAGAAGGTTTCCATACCCAACGTCGCCGTCGCGTCACTGCAAATACGAACATATCCACATACAAGTTTTCATTTTTGGTTAAATTTGTCATGTCATCGAGATCGACTATCGGATCTGAATATTTTTCTCATACAAATGACCATTTGTCCCTTTATATTTATGTAAGAAGAGTTTCAGCATGAAAAATTAATGTCTCCACTTCGTATTCATGCAAAAAGGAAATAAGAAAAATGCCTCTGGCTACGTGCTTTTCTTCTTCTTCTTCTTCCTCATCATGTAACATGCAAAGCTGCTGTGTTCACTCGGGGTTCATCCCTGGAGGGCAGTTAGCGCACGCCAAGCTTCCACATTAGCATCATTCACTACACCCTGAAGACATTCCATGGACTTAATAAAAATAGATCGCGTGTAGCCTCCATCGATTATACGTTATTCAGGGAAAATATTTAAATGGACAGGTTTATTTGCACCTGAGAACCCCTAGGTGAGGGAAGTTGTTAGGTAACCGCGGTGATTTCCACAGATGGAATTTGTAAATTCGGTTCCCCGACAGCACTATCCTTGCTAAACTTTACCCAGAAGGCAAAATACAATTTTTTTTATTGTAATAGAATAAATTTAGTTTCATCCTGTGAAATCTAGAAATTTTGTTTTAGTGGTGGATGGTTAATTAAATTCTGTACACGAGGGATGGAGTTCGTTACTGTTAATTTCGAAGGATCTTTAACTTAATTAGACTCCAAATTGGGGAATTCTTTTTTTCCAAATTGTGAGGTATAATCGGAAGGGATTTAGTTTATTTGATCAGTTCCTGGAAATTGCCCAAAAGGCGTTATAACCCTTAATGATATTTACAACTAAAACCCTTTGATAAGTGAAATAATTTGAAATGGTCATAACGATGTGGTCATATAAATTACGCACTGTGTAAACATCTTAGTTTCACCCCGGATGATTAGTGTACAGCAGTGAGAGTTTCACGGTTTCAGTATTTGCTTTGTAACCCGTAATAAATTTCCAACTTACACATGCGGAAATAACCCACTTTAGGTTTTGACATTGCTTCATTCACGCCCTTTGTGGCATCCTTAACATAGTAATAGTGTCTAAACCACCGGATACAGTCTAACTTTAATAAACGTGCAGGATATTATGTTATCCAAAACAATGATTTATAAAAAGTGTTAGTAAACTACCTTTTTTGCATACCGAAAAGGAAATTTGAAGGGATGCTATAGTCTGAACAGATTTTTTTGGAAATAAGGGGTTTTCAGAGAGAAGGGTAGTCAGTTGGTAGCGATCGTCCGGCTTGAAATTACAGTTGACCAAGGATAGTCTTGTGTATTCGCACTTCTTTGGTCAGCTGTAATCTCAAGCCGGATAATCGCTACCGACCGACGACGATCCGTCTCTGTCAGAGTCAGAGTCCAGCCTTAAATCTTAAAAATTTACAAAACGCAGCTGAAATTCGCGACATTCTCATCAACCGTACATTATAGCCATATGAATACCTTATACAATGTGAAAGACAATTAAATTTTGCATTCAATTATATAATAATATACAGGGTGTTTCATTTAAAATAACAAAGTTGCTGATTGTACCGTGAAAAACAAACACCCTGTATATGTGAAAAAAATTTAAAAGAATGCAAATCTATATTCTGAACAACTTTTATATTTAAACTTTTTTCATATTTTGACTAATAAAGGAGCTATAGGAGCATCAATTTCAAATTTTCAAAACCTTGTAGAGGGCGCCACAGTGAAATTCTAGCATTAATCAAAAAACGAAAATGTATCTAATACCAAGCTGCATAAGTGTAGAAAATTCAAAGGAAATTATAAGAACTGTCTGGTTGAGGAGTTAAGGGTTTGAAATTGTCTCTGAAAACTTTAATTGCAATTTGCATTATCCGCAACCGGGGGCCATCCAGCCCAGTCGGCCCCTGAAAACAATCTAATAGTATATTCCATAGCGCTTTCATGCCATTGATACAAAATATCTTAAAGAAAACGTTAGCGATGCAAGGATAGCTCCAGGATCAAACACTTCAAAGAAAGCTTTGAAAATTTCACAATCACTATAGAAAAACTCCAGATAAAACAAACAAAAGGCAAAGACTTATATGGGTAGAATCAATACAACGATGTTTGCCAGTCATTCTAACCATAATAAATCTTTATTAGAATAAATTACAGTCAAAAGTGATAAGGAAAGAACCAATAAATAATTAAAAGCTAATTTCTTTGTTGTGCCTGAAAAGAAAATGTATACTAGCTTTTATGTTTTAATTGGAAAAGAAATCATTGATTTACTTGTAATTTTGAACTACTTTGCCTAAAAGGTATTATTTTTAAGAAATTTATTGCAGTGACCCTAAGACCTTTAAAAACAGTTTTCTTTCTAATCTGCGAACCATGGACCGACCTCAACTCCTCATCTATCCCCTCCTTATTGGAATGAAATTTCAATTTTTTGGAATGAAATTTCAATTTTTTGGAATGAAATTTCAATTTTTTTCGAAGTATTTCTAGTGGGCCAAATTTAAATGTCAAGGTTATAAAAATTTGTGATTTGTGTGTAGGTGCATTGTCGTGCAATTTTCAGATACACCCTACGTTTTTGTCCGAATTTTCTGC
This sequence comes from Hemicrepidius hirtus, assembly GCA_963082805.1. Taxonomy (NCBI): domain Eukaryota; kingdom Metazoa; phylum Arthropoda; class Insecta; order Coleoptera; family Elateridae; genus Hemicrepidius; species Hemicrepidius hirtus. The sequence continues at coordinate 53,509,165 of OY720159.1, read as the reverse complement.
TTCAAGAGCGATTATCCTTAAAAATTTGCACAAATGCGCTTCTCAAGTTATTAATTAAAGTTTAAGATAAAAAAGAGAACTAAAAGTGAATAGTTATGCCATTCAAACCGGTACCTACATACTTATTATGTGTAAAACAATTCTGCCATTTTTCCTAGTGCGTTTTTCTCACAGGACTTTCCGTTGGACGCGAAGTGCCATTGTGACTATTTATTACCTACTATATTCAAAGCACTTCGTCGTGCGAATATTCACCTGCGAAATCTATAATCTACAACCTACGTGCTCGATCATTTATTTAAAGACTTTCATTTCTGAATCTTTAATAATTTCAGGAATTGTTTCAAACAGCATGTTAAAAGTTTCATCGTTCTAATTATGAATAACAGAAAAGCTTGTAATTATTAAAATTGTAAAATTTACATTCTTTAGTAATTAAAGCTCTTTTTATTTCTGTTTGTCTGGAAAATCTCTTTAATGAAATATTTTCCTTAAAATTCTTTCTAAGTTAAAAATAAGAAAAATTTAAAAACAAACTCTTTAAATGAAATAAAAATTTCCTTTCAGGGCGTATTTTCTGTAAAGAAAACTGCAAGTTCGAGCTCGAGCAAAACGTAATTCACATTGAATTATTACCGCAACTCCCTTTAATTTTTTAATCAACAGTTCCGCTTCACTAATCACGGGGAGCGCACCTCCTTGTTCTAAAAGTCTAGATAAAACTGTATAAAAGCGCAATTATGTGAGGAATTGCATTGTTCATTGCAATTCTAGTCTCGAACTTTAATTTAAATTTTATTTAAACTGTGGCTTCGGGAATATGGATTTTTCGATTCCGTTAACTTAGGTGTGGTTCGAGAGTAAATAGATTTAGCCGTTTTGAATTTTAATGCCTGTTTAATTTTTTAGTTAGAGTTTAAGATTACACCATGAATCACAGCTCACTTGGATTTTTCGGGCTTCTTTGAATTATACAACATTTTAATCAAGGGAAGTAGAAATCGTAACGTTTTTAAACTTGAAAATTATTTGAAAAATATTTCTTTGCACGGTTTATAAATAGAAATTTTGGAAAATGAAGTTAGGGGATCCTATAAATATTCATGAATGTTAACGTAATTGCTTTTTCCTGCCAGCTAGTAGATATAATAATCATTCTAATTATTTATTTATTTATTTCAGGTGAAACAGTTTAGGGGTTGTTTATTCTCTTAAGTCAAACTTCAAATTCTCCTTGAACGACGCACAAATTTTTGTACGTGACAATCTTGACAAAGAAAAAATAATTGATTGAGGCGTTTTTTAGGTAACAGCCAGTGTGAAAAAAAATGAACGAAAGCAGAGAGCTTTCAGATTTAGTTTTATTTTAAGTAAGTAATACCTAGTACTGTTTTTAATTTTACCCAATTTAGAAAAAAATGTCAAGACATATTTGTCTTTTATATTTATAACATTCCTACAAGTACCTACTCGAATATTGATTTTACTTCACGTCTAATAATTTTTTTTCAATTTAATTTTGTAAAATCATTCAGCAACGGACGGGGAGGTAAATCAATTTCCGTTCTATTAATTAGCAATTAATGGAAATGTTTCTCGTTTCCTTAATTAAAAAATCTGTTCTTCACTAAACAAATTAGAAGAGTATATTAGTTTGGTACCTATAGCATAAATGCTAATTTCAGAAGTGGGATTTTATGGATAATTGTATTAGGTGCTAATTTAATTAATTTGAGGATTCTTCATGTATTGTGAAAAAATGTAATATAATCCCAAATCGTTTTATGATTTAAAAAAAACAAACAATATGTTATATTGTTTGTTTTTTTTGTGTGTACAGGGACGTGGAAGGGGGGCTATATCCCTTTGAAGTTGGAAAAAAATTTAATGATTAAACAAATTCTTCTCGAATATATTTTTTTATAGAAATGAAAAATTGTTTTCTTTTCCTTTTATTCAGATGAAGGAACTTGTAATTATCGAAGGGAGGCGTCCGTCGTCTTAAGTCTCGACTACGTATTAATTACATTGCTTGACGATGCGTGTTGGCAGTATTTTGATCTGACACGTAGTAATTGTTGAGACTAGAAGGGAGGGATATAAAATGTAAATTTATAGTCCTGGAAAAATGTTTGTCTGATTTCCATTACATACAGGTCGTAGTGCGTTTATTTTTGTCTGTGTATTTATAGAATCTTGTAGGTAGGAAATTCCACTACATAGTATAACAATAAGGGGTAGGTAAATTAAAATGAGATGTACCCATCCTGAAAGGAATTAACCAATTTCACAGCAAGTGAATAGGAAGTAAACAGAGCAGAGGCGTCCTAGATTTATGACATTAACTAAAGCTTATAAAATTCCTTTGACCTAAAAGAGCAGATTGCTTGCTTGCTGTCAGTCAAGCACACGGTCTTGGTAAATAGAGACGTAACAAAGAAGATGGAAGATTACGATAATTCGTATAAATGGTGACCCTATTTACAACGAAACGTTCGTCCTTCATGTTTGTTATCTGAGAGTTCATCCCGTTCCTGCGGGAGAACCCCGCTAATGAGCAAGATACCCTGTGTAAAGCAAGCCCTGGAGTAAAAACCAAGGGGATAATGTAGAAAAACCGGAAAACACACACTGGATGTTTTCATGCGAGGCGGGCTAAGCGTCATTAGTTAACATGTACCACCACTTGGTTTATTTACTTCCACAGGAAAGTTTCCGGACAAAAATAATTCAATTAAACTTATCAAAAAGGCAACTTGTACATTACCGTAAAACAAACTTAAAATCCTAGTTACCGGGTGTTATAAAGGGATAACAAGAATGAGGCTCCATGTGGTGTGGACATTGGCCGTCGTGTCCTGGCAATGATGGAGGATATTCCTCTTCCGGGGAGCGTTCAGACCCGTATCCTTGATCGTAGAACACAGCCTGAGTGTCGGAAAATTTCCAATGCAAAGGGGCAGCATCTCCTAACGGTGGTATTCGTTCGACCTTAAACAATTATTCGAATTAATTTTCAACAGACATGCAAATTCGAAATTTAACTAAGGGACTAAAATATTACCCTTCAAATTGAAAATTAACGGTGAGGGATCATATGGATTAAAAAAACAACTTTTGGGATAAAAGGGTTAGCCTACAAAGTCTTTGCATATCACATGAAATTGTAATACCCCTCTCCCTTTAGTTTGTAATTAATGGAAGCTGTAATTAGATTTTGGCGAAGCTAAATTTTTCACGCGGATGCTTTTAAAGCTCTTCCTACTAAAAATAAATACCGGTATTAACACAGCATACATAAATCGTTCTTCTAGGGCAAGGTCGATAAATTAAAACCAGCTCAAGTGCACCTCATTGTAATACTCGCTGTTATTCACACAACCGTAATCAGATATTTTTGCTCATTATCCTGAAGGCCGTTAAAAGTATAAAAACAACTTTAAACGAAAAATAAGATACAAAGTGAATTTTAAATTGTGCCACATTATAGTTGGATCTGGTCCAAAAATCTTAAGAGATATTTTATTCTGCAAAGTCGTCCAAGGACAGAATAAAATATAAGAGGATACTTACATCATCTAGGGGTGGCTTTTCACAGTCATGATGATTGTTGTTACAAGTGCTAGAATTGTGATCGTCCAAATAACTGGGAAGACTTCCGCACATTTTGGTGTCACTGGAAGACGCATGGCGACCTTTCCCGTTGCAGATACTGCCACTTGACTGAGATCTTCTTCCATGCAAACCCTTTGATGAATGGCGACTTACGTTTGCTCCCATTTTATCATGGTCGGACGACAGGCGACGCACCAGCCCCAAAAGCGAAGCGTCGGTGTCTTTTTGACTTGTCTGATGAAAACCACCTGGAAAAGAAAATACAGAAAATTAGATTAGGTTTCTCATTTTTAAAGGGAAAACAAAAGGATGACCTTGAAATAATAATACCAAGGTCACTACAAAAAGATAATTCAGTTGACCTTCAAAGTCATTTGTACTTTGAAGAAATGATATGAAAATTGTAAACGTATGCTTTAAATAAATCAAACTGAAAAGAATCTGGATATAAGAGCCGCAGCGATTACCACATAGCAATAATAGCCCAAGAACTTTTTTACGTCTAGTTCACTTTGCAAATAGTTGTACGTGTGCAGTCAGGCGAGGTTAAATACATATTTCTGTTTTATAACCCCTATCATGATTGTACCAAGAGGTAATTTTCTTTAACATTTATCCTGGTATACATTTTTAAAATGCCGTAAGCAAGGTTGCTTTCAGGTGAATGTATGTAGTACGAACCACGTTAAGTTATGCCACAGCAAGTTCAACATCCAACCTGCGCCATGTTCATTATGTCAACAGCTATTGCTTATACTATAAACTTCTTGTAAATCATTAATGTTAAACATGGGGTACATTGCATTAAGTCTATGAATAAATAAATTGCACGTTGTCGTCGCGTTGCATTTTTCAACGCATGCACCATCGTGATATTGCATAAACAATGGGCAATTTGCAAAGATGGAAGGTTGGTTCAAAATAACAATAATGCATTCAGTAGGAAAGTTTATTTTATACAGGGTGATTCCTAAGTACGTGTAGAAAATGAAGGGGGTGATTCCTGGGCGAAAATTAAGGCTACTTTTTCATATAAACGTGTATCCTAATATGCTTCCCTGAAGAGGTACGCCTCTTCAAAAATGGAGTAAAAATTTGGTTTTTAATTTTTATCTCAAATCTGGAAAAAGATAGAAACATAAAAATAAATGGACGTGTTCTACTAACAGGAAGGCCCTTTATGGATATTTTGTTTATTCACCTGTATTGTTAGAAGGGGATGAAACTTACAACCCCTGTTCATTTTATTATTAGAACATTTTAATGTACCGGAATTTTTAATTTAAAAAATAGGCATGAGGAAGCCTTATTCATTTAGAAAATTATTTGTCTCTTTTACTTTTATCGTGAGACAAATAGTTTTCTAGGAAAAAATTAAAATCGATTGTAATGTGCGCCTCACTTTCGTGAGAAGTTGTAGTAAATTTCTGAAAAAAAAAGTCTAGGTTGGCGGATTTCATTTTTTGTGTTTGTTGTTTTTGATAATAATAATAATTGTTAGTAAGTTTGCATACATTATTGATGAAAAAATGAAATCCGCCTACCTAGACCTTTTTTTTCAAAAATTTACTACAACTTCTCACGAAACTGAGGCGCACATTACAATCGATTTTAATTTTTTACTATTTTTTACTTGTCTCAAGATAAAAATAAAAGAGACAAATAATTTTCTAAATGAATAAGGCTTTCTCATGTCTATTTTTCCGGTGCATTAAAAAGTTCTAATAAAAAAACGAACAGGGGTTGTAAGTTTCATCCCCTTCTAACAATACAGGTGAATAAAGAAAATATCCATAAAGGGCCTCCCTGTTAGTAGAACACGTCCATTTATTTTCATTTTTCTATCTTTTTCAAATTTGAGATAAAAATTAAAAACCAAATTTTTCCTCCATTTTTGAAGAGGGGTAACTCTTCAGGCTAGCATATTAGGATAAACGTTTATCTTTATAGGAAAAAGTAGCCTTAATTTTCGCCCAGGAATCACCCCCTTCATTTTCTACACGTACTTAGGAATCACCCTGTATAAAAAATTACCTTTTATATTGTAATCAGGAAAATATAGTAGGTAGTAGAAAATTGAAAGCGACACTAATTTAGACCCCTTAAATTTTTCTATTAGATCAATAAATGTAAAGAAGCTTCTGAGGTAGGAAATTTTTAAATATTAACGCGATTTCTGGAAAATATTACTATTTCTCAATTTAAATTTAAAAAAATTGTAGAAATTATTTTACTACGGCAATGGTTCTTAAAGTGGGTTTTCCAGAAGCTTGGGAGTTCGCGGGGGTGTGAAATACAGACAAAGAGAATTGAAATCTGCTTTAAGCATTATTTCAACTTTGAAGTCTACGAAAGAAAAGTGCGAAATTCAACTGTATACAACTGAATAATAATATAAACCTTAACTTAAAATGGAAAGAATGAGGGTAATGTTATCCGATCAAAAGGGATTTTCTTAGTAAGAAAATTGGATACCAGAAAACTTTTCATAGCAATTTTTTAAAGTTGTATTACGTATTCAGTCACTTTTAATGCATTACCAGGGATGATAAACATAAATTTAGTAAATTGGCAATGATCTTAAAAGTAGAAAAGCGTTTTAAAATTTTAAACATACTCGCTGAAGTGAAAATAAAAATATTATTAAAAGCAGTACCGGGAAAATTCTGAGACGTGTAATCAATTCTGTTGTATTCAAGCACGTCAACAACTTCTTCAACTTCTAGTACAAATTTATTTTCGCTTTGTATGTCAACAGACAAACGCGGTATTTTTAAGGACTGTGACAAATAACTTGAAATGAACAGCTGTGTTATCAGACTTTTTGTATACAACACAGAAGTTTGTTAAGATTTTCTTTACTGTCATGTTTTATTTTGCAACAAAAACTTTTTCGAGTGTGCCATGAAAAACACAATCGTTTCAGGTTTACAGGTAGATTTTTTGCTTCGATTATGGATTTGTACGCCGAGGTCGTTAATTACTGCAGACATCCCCATCGATTAACAATCATGATGATGATGATGAGATTCGAATTTAAAACAGTTTTAAAGGAAAAAGTTCAATAATTGACTTCTTAGGCCACCAACGTATTGGATAATTCCAATAATTCATGATTTCCAATCATATTTACATATCAAAGATAACAGTAAGTAACCTGACATAATCTCTACCTTACATGTTTACAAACATCCAAGTTCTGAATACATTGATCTATAAAGGAAATCGCGTACAAGATTGTCTGAGAACTAACACGCCAACACGACAGGCTTGAGTGAGTGCCCACTTTAGTTCCACCTTTTATAATTTTAAAACCGTTTTTTTGGTGACTCATTGCTTACAGTATAAAGATGCAGCAACCTAAATATCGGTAAACAAATATCGAAGATTAAAAAGCATTTATTGGCAAAGCAAATCGGGAATGCACGTAGGAGAAACCTCGAGATGCACCTACATTTGACATTATTTTTTTATGTGCTTTGGAATTTGACAAATAATCCCACGTCGAACTAGTTTCAGTTTCAGGAAATGCAGTTCTAATGAAATCCAAAACCTTCAAGGAAAACAACCGTTCGTTATTGAATTTTCCCTCGAATTTTCCTTTTAAAGGTAAATAATTTATTATCGTCGCTTAAAAAACAAGTAATTACCTACATTTCGTAATGTCATAAGTCGTAACTAATAAATTTGAAAATTGCAAAGTGATCAATTAAATTTAACAATGTTCACAGGCAATTTGCACGAAGGCGCGAGAACTACAAAATTCAGTTTACGACAACTGCTATATACAGTTATCTTACTAAACGTTATTTTACACAAGGGTTAAATTTGCGTATAGTGTTCCCATAATTTCCACCTTAAATTGCTTTGTCGATGTGCAACTTTGCCGTGAATGAGGTCTAAGTAGGGAGCAATTAGAGGGAAGAATCAGGGAAAAGTGATAAAGGAACAAAGAAATGTTTTAGGGGGTGTATTCGAATTTTTTTATCTACAACGCTGAAAAATATCTGTTTGCCCAAACGTCTACACTAATATATGCTACAGCGTTTTTGGAAATAAAGGGCGTGCCATTAAAGAGAAATGTGATTCCGAATTTTTTTTTGCAAAGACTTGCAATTGTAAAAAAAATAGTTATAGGGCGGCACAACTTTCCGTAGTTTTAATAAAGTAATTATGGACAAAACAAGTCATGAAAGTGTTACTTTACGAGACGAGGGGGTTTGTGTCCCGTAAAGACACTTTCATGATCCGTATTTATGTAATCAGACTTTCATGTCATTTTCGTTTTGGGTCTTCCCAGAAAATCTTTCTTTAATTCTTATTTTTATTCCAAACGTTTTCGGATAATTTAGCACATCTGAAAGAAGGATAAGAAAGCTGATAATGGTGCTTTGGTTTTTGCTTTCTCATTCCTAACAGACGTCAAAAAAAGTTACAGCAGCGATAGTTAATAAATTACCTTAGTAGTTCATCACTGTCAGACTCAGGAACTTGATGACACACGACAGAGGTTCACTCCCCTTCATCAAATTTTTGATCCTTTTGCGCACAACTTTTCGCGAAACCTAATACTCCTTCTTTGATTCATCGTTTTATTCGACATTTGTAAGTTTTCGCTTGAAAAAGTGAGTTCAGCTTAAAATGTCTAGATCAATTCTTTCAAGGAAATATAATTAAAGGAAATAAGAATCGACAGGAAAGGCGATGCTAAATTAATTTTAGAAATAGTGTTGAAGCATTCGCCCTTCAAACTTCAAGGAGAAATAAAGGTTTAAGGATTCCCGAGTGTAGGTTATATCTCATGCTTGTGTAACTTATGAACCCATGCGTCGGATAACGACGCCAGACAGGTTTTTGTGAGAGTAAACTTTAAAAATCAAATAACTTTGTCCAGACATTTCAATTAACTGGAACACATTTTGCACAAAGAAGTATTAAATTTTAAAACTAGAAGTTTATATTATAAAAGCATTAACCCTAGTCTTATATCAAAACTTTACAAGCTCGTGTTCGCTTGGTTTGCTAATGCAAGTTTTTTGTAGTCTATTTTCTTCCAAACTGTTTGATGTAAGCCCAAAATCGCATGGATTCAAATCCGGTAACTGAACTGGCCATCAGTTACTGATTTAATATTTTAACAAGAATTGGCAGGTGAGTCGATTCAAAAGTTGTTACATAAGAATTCTTTGATTTGTGTTAGTCTACAAATTTATAAAATTTTTATGGTTAGTAGGAATAAATTTAAGAAATATATTCGTAGAAAGTAGAAAACGTTCAAGGGTTACTTTCTGAAGTGCGAAACAAAACGTAATAAAGAAAATTGGGATATTTACTTTATTGCTGGAAAAGTCTTCAGAAAAGATATTGCCCGACGGTCAACACGATAACATAAGAGTCTCCATACAGGGTATTATTCGTACTAAAAAGGGTTTTAGACTTATCCCGAGCGCTTGAAACTGCGAACGAATTCGTAATAAAACTCTTGAGTAAATAGTAGAAGCAATGAACCACAGATTTATTTTAATTAATTCCATCAAGAATTCTAAACCATCGCATCAAAGACGAAAGTAATGAGTCATCGAGCATTCCATAATGAATCGAAAGTGAAAAGAATGAAGTCAACCAACCATTCCTCGCAAGGACAGTATTTGTTCTATCAGCTGTGACTACGATTAAAATACCAGCTCTGATCGTGACAAAGCTGGCTCCTCATGCTCGTGCTTCGAGTTGTTTGTAATTGCACGTTTTAAAATAATCGCATCTTTTTCGAGTCTTTTTCTTTACCCCCACACAAAAGGATTTGCAGGTTTTTTAAAGAGAGACGAATAAAATCGTAGATCAAAACAGAACTCACGAAATATTGAAAACTGTCCAATTAATGGATAACATGGAATTTTGACAAGCTCTCGAGACAGTTTATCAACACTTTTGTTGAGATATTTATTCTTTGAAAAATCAAATAGAAAACACAGAAGAGCTAATTGCTACTGTTTACGCTTAGTTCATAATGATCTCGAAATAAAATGATGTGTAGGTCAGAGCGGGTGGTCTACAGGTATTTTAGATTCAAAGTAAGCGGGCACACAAGAGTAAGATTAATATTAACGTCAGTTTTGTTTCTATAAGTATGTCTTGTGTTTGGTGCTATAAAAGTCACTCCCTGGGATTTGGAATTTCTCCAATTATGTAAAAATAACCAAGTTCAAGTGTCAAGACTTGCAAGGAATCCGCATCGTCTGATCTCTGTCCATTATTCCTGATCTAGAGCCCTCGTATTGACAAATTTTCTGAAACTATCCTTGCACTTTAAAACGTAAAATAAAGAACTTAACTAAAGAACTTTTAAGCGAAACTTAATTTCTTTTAAAACTGAAATATTAAAGAGCGAAAAATGTTCTTTATATGAAAAAAATTTGGTTTGATTTTTTTGTCCTTCAAGTTTTAAATTAAATTTTGTATTTTTTTTTCTTGTTTCAACTTAAATTTTAATTAAGAGACTCTTCTTAGAAGTTTTTATTAAAGAAGTCGTGGGTGGATTTTGCTAGTTTTATGGAATGTGACCTTTGGCATTGCTATATAACGAGCTTTGGCCTTCGCAAATATTAAATCACGATATTTTAGTTATTTTTACCTTTTCCTTTTGAACCTTTTAAATTAAATAATTTCATTATTTTTAATTTTGTTCTTTGGTTGTACTATAGCTTCCATTTAAAGAAAAAGACGTTAACTAGACACCACAAATAAATTAAAATTTTTCTAAGCATTACTAAGGTACATTCAAACTATATATTCAATTAAAATTTCCCCTAAAAGGAAAACTTTGAATATATTTTATGTAGGTACTCTCATATTTCACAAAATAACTTCAGGCAAGCTATAATACAAGTTTAAATAAATAATGACAAGGAGTGGGACTAAAGTTTAACCAAGCAGGGAGCGAACTCAAAATTCTAATTTCGCGAATCACCAAAATTTTCAACAAACTAACTTTTCTTAAACATAGGAAAATTAAAGCAAATCTCTTTACCGAACTTTAAAGAATGGTTTAAGTTCAAAGTTAAAATGTAAACTCTTATACTAATTGTTTTTCCAACAAAACTCCTTAAATAGTTTTTGTAATTTGCCCCAATTCCATATTTCTATTCACGTAAACGAAGTAAAATTATCTTAAAATTAAGCATTCCATTTTCCTGACTTTAAGCTGTTTCTGATTTCTACATTCTCCGTAATTTTATGCTCTTATTACGCCAATTTACGACAGTATTCATATCAGGGAAATGCAGCATAGCTAATGTAAACGTAATGAGATATACTTTGTATCATAAAAGCCTTACAACTCATGTTAAAGTTGCAGTAAAAGTAAAAGCTGTAAGACTAGATTGGTTATCGCAATATAAAGATTTTTTGAAATGATACACCTCCTCCTCGAGTAGCTCTATGAAATAAGATCCTGTAACTTCTGGAAGTACTTTCGATCAATATACGTGTTTTCGAGATCATATCACGTTTAACAGTAATTGACAAACAAATAGCACCAATCAAGTTGTCAAAACAAGCGACTTCATTAAAAATATATTCTCCTGTACTACAGCGGAAATGGTAGCAGCTTGAAGTATCAAGAAAGCTGAATCTCATTAAACTAACGGTGTACTACTACAAAAATTCCTAATAGAAGGTACTTCAGAACTGATCGATAGTGTAACTTATAGGAGTAAATATTTTGATTACTTAACGGGGAGGAAATTTGTTTGCTTGTTGCCGATATACAGATTGGTGTCCGTTAATGTGAACATAGAGAGACAAATGCACACGCGCTTTGCATGTATCGACACCTTGATTATGCATTATTTTTAAAAATGTGTTCTGTAAGTTAACAATTAAGGAGGCTGTTATGGTTTTAAACTAGACGCCTTCTTGAGTTTTATTCGAACTAATACATACAATTTTAAAAATAATGCATAATCAAGGTGTCGATATAAGCAAAGCGCGTAAGCATTTGTCTCCCTATGTTCACAATAACGGCCACCAATCTGTATATTAAAGTTCGGAGTCGATCAAAATTCAAGTGTGATGGGGATAAAATTTCCACCTTCGAAGATAAAATAACTCTGTACAATATTTGTATGGAGTGTTACACCTTAGGGATAGAAAAAGCCTCTTGCAATACCTATAAGGTGCCCCTTGGTAATCATAGTCACCCCGATAATAATAATAATAATAATAATAATAATAATAATTAGCTGCTGCTGATTTACTATAATAAAATCTAAGAAATAAAAATAAATAGAACAATATAATAAAATATTTATAACAAGCAAGAAACATAATTTTATTCGCGTTATAGAGTAGGATATTGGAATAATATTTAATTACAATTTGCTATTTAGTATTTTATGGACATCATAAAAAAGTGTATTACAAGTCATACTAAAACGTGGATACGTATGTCCGGCTTTAACTATAATACCAATAAAACAAGCTCATAAAACTTACCATTATGATGCGCTACAGCTACAGAAAATAAGGGATTGTACGCGTAAGCACTACTAGAATTCCTATTTATACAAAGTAATGAACACATTACGTTTACTTTTGTCCTATTAAATTGTTATTTTCCTTTACACTAAATTTTATTACACCTCGAATAATAAATACTAAGGATCTTACATGACGACAAACCTTTCGTAAACTGAAATTAGTTCGAATGATTTTCTTTAGAAGAGCCAGTGATTCACACGATTCTTATCATATTTTGTCATTTTATAAACAATTTGTTATGTGTTATCGCTCGTTTACTCCATACTTGTGTGTATAGTAAGTTAGAATTACATAGTGGGGAGTTGTGTTTATAGTTGCAAGTGTTGTAATTTAATGTTATCAGAATTGATAAGAGTAGCAGAAGTGTAAATGCATCGCCTTATCAACTTTATGAAATTTATTGTGAATATATAGTAGTAACAGCAATTTGTTTAACGCATTTCACACATGCCACTGTTTATTATGGAATGGAATTTAAATTTTTAGAGAATTGTCTTGTAATTTAGTCACTATTTACAGAACCTATACTTACATAAAAATGAATCACAGGAACCTGCTCGGATTCAGCACAATATTTGATAAGGAAATTAAAAAAATCAGAATATTTTATATGCATACATGAATACATAGGAATCGCCTATCATTGAATTCTTGAAAATCATAAACCCTGCCGCAAGATTCATAAAACACTTGAAAATAATCCACATATGGTCTTACTTATCCATAAGCTAAAAGAAATATCACTGAATTTGGATAAAAACTGATATTGATAATCTTATTATCTTGTCTTACGTCCTCGACGTTAGTGGTAATCAGGAACATAAGAAAGCGAAAAACTGCTATGTGAGAATCTCCAGCCCTTGGGAATTGGAACGTGCAAAAAGTATCTTTCTTTGGAATTATGAGTTTTAGACGTTAAGAAATGGTTCGTCGTTTATACTAGAGGTGTAAACACTTTTAAATACCTTTAAGAAATTTGTTATCGATTATTTGTGCGTAATTTGCAAAATAAAAGGACCTACAGTTTAGGCATAGTTAAGAAGCTTTCTATACGAATATTCCTAGATTCAGAGGGGGACACAAAATTAATATTTTTCTATAAAAAAAATGACAATAAATATGGAAATATTGAGCTTTATACGGGGGACTGTCAAACAGTTTTAAGGGTGGGGAAATAGTGCGTGGAAGTTCGATAGCTCCTATACCGTACCAGATACAAAAACAATTTCTAACGCAGATGTAAACTGTCGGTAAATGCGCATACATAGAAATTATTTTCGAATATACAGGGTGTTACAAAAAAGTGTGGCACTATTAAGGTAATTTTTTTTAAATGGAATGCCCTGAATATTTTTGCATATTTAACACTTCTCTTAGGATGTTTATTCATATCTAAAATATTAGCGCCATCTAATGTCCGGTTTAAAAGTAATATTTTTTTCAAAGAAATTGATTGTTACGTTACTCCACTAAACATTTCACCACTTCTGCGGCCGTAGCTTTGAAAACAAAATTAAGTAAGGACCTTATTGTAGGAGGTTGTAGGGTGCTCTTGTTTAAATATCGTAGAACCACCATGTACAGGGTGTTCAAAATTAATTTCCACATTTTCAAAACTTCAAAGTTATTTTTCTCAACTTTTTCAAATGGAATACCCTGTATATATTTTTTAACGATGTTATGTAGAATTAAATAGCGAACATTTTTTGTATGTACGAATACATCCTCATGGCTATTTGACCATTTAACAGGAATGTTGTGAATCAAATTACCTGAAATTCTATAACACTTCAGCTGTTTCAGAACCTTCTACTTTTTTGTACTTCTATTGAATTTTGTTTGTTAAACGTTTTGACCCTCTCTCCTACTTCAGCGTTTTTCACAAAAAAATCCTCACCCCTCTTGATTTTCTTTTGTCTCCATTTTCTGAACTAGTGCAGTTTTTTCAGTTTATGAACACCAATCTTCTCTCTCTCTCTCTCTCTCTCTTCAAATGTTACTATTTCTCAATTTCTTTCTCTTTCCTTTCACTTGCGCTCAGTATCTTTTTTATCAGCTTTGCTCCCAAAGGATTACTTGTTCTTTTCTCTATAGCACGTCTCTCCTGTCTATGACATCTCTCTAATTTCTTTTTCAGAAGTTTCGTCTCTCCTATGCTTCTCTCCTGCATACTTTGTATCACTCTCACTTGCTCCAGTTCTCGCCCCTTTATGCAGACATCTCACATTATTTTTCTCTTCTCGTTCTCTTATATTATTATAATTATGGTTACCTATCAGTTACATTCTGGATCCATATATACTCTTACCGCTCTCTGAAGGGCCCATTTCTCTTTCTTTATCTCTCCACTATTTTTATTTTATTTAGGTTCTCTCCTTTCTCTAATTGATCTTTCTCTATAATATCAGTCTGTTTCATGCTCAACCCCCAACCACAGTTTACAAGTCTAAGGCAAAGGTCTAGGATATGTTTCTGATTATTTATTGTGGTTAGGGGTTTTTGCAGTTCATTCAGCAAATGTCAATAAACGACTATATTTATATGACATCTATGTTATTTTCGGTATTGTGTTGAAAATAAAAGAACGTCTTTTGCATCATCACCCGCAAGACCACAAAATTACGTTGACAACTAAATTATGCTGCAACTTATATCCGTAATATATCAGAGAACCGTAAATCTGATCTTTTGTTTCGGTTAGATAAGACAGCTCATCCCACCAAACAGTCGTACTGATAAGACATGCAAAACAAGAAGAGTGGTTGGATCCTTTGAATTAAACTGCTTGCAATCTAGTTTTAATAAAACCTACAGACATGTATGTGCTCGTGCATATTAAATCGGCCAATTGAACACGTTTAAAGATCATTGAACTGCATGAACATTTCAGCTCGTCTCGTTAACTTTTATGCCCATGCATGCCAACAAAACGAATTAAATTGTTTCACTGGGATCTTCCTTCTCGACAAATTGTGACGCTGCTGGAACTAAAAATATCTTAATGGTAGAGAAAATAGAATGGGGAAATGTTCAAAAAGTAAATAAAGAAGTGTGTTTACTAGAAACTAGTTCTCTAAGCATTTGCTACGTTGATGTATTGAGCTATTAGACCCTACACTTAATTAATGATGGCAAGTGTCACGTGTCATTTACAGGCAAACCTTGCCAATTAGGATCTCTTTGAACAACAACATAGTTATTTAACAGACTTGGGGTCGGAATAGTTTCCTTTGAATAATTTAAACAAGAACTTTAATCAAATTCAAATAAAATTCAGCGAGCTTTAAAAATGAAAGTATTTTTCAGCGCGATACATCTTTTGATTTGTTCACAACAAATCTAAAAAGTAATAATTATCTCAACAAACTTGAAAATATCTAAACGGTTTAGGTCTGAAGACCGAAGAGGCTGAGGGTTTAATTGCTTTTAACGTAATCCAGGGAAATGGGGAGCTCCATCTTGATCAATCAAAAGTTAATTCTTATTGGTTAACTATTTCTAGGGACAGTACTATTTCGTATTAGATTTAAGAAAGAACTCCCTGAGATTCATTTTTAGCTTGCTAATATTGCATGTGACATTCTTCCATAGTTAGGGGGTAAAAATATTTTTAGGCTTTCATTACATCCCCACAAAATTTTGTATTTGTTCGCATATTCTGGAAGTTTAAGAATTAATTGCGAAAGGTAGGGCTAAACTGAGATACTGATATCAAAAATGTATCAATTATTAATTTATCTAAATCAAGGGCAAAAAGCTAGAAATAAATTCTTTTTTTCACACCATCCACATAAATAATAAATTCTTCATCACATTTCGAATGCATTGCTTCCCGTTTTATGTATTTCTGCTGACGACACATAAAGCAGAACGTCCTGATGGGATTAATGGCGAGATGGGGTGATAAAATTTTACCCTGTGACTTTTTTGTGCTCAAAAAATTCATTTATGTTTTACTATCCATTCTCAAAGGCGAACCAATTACTTGACGGTTTAAGGTCAAAGGTTACAAATAAAGTTATAATGTTTAAAACGTGGAAAATTCTTTTCCCTATATAAAAGTTTCTATTGTCAGGATGTAACGGAATATCAAAAGTAACAGAAAGAAAAAAAACGTCGGATTTAATGCATCGCTTAGTCTAGACGTAAATTCAATTACAATGTCTAAAGGTAAGCCAAATGTATTGATTTTGTGTCTAGGAATGGATAATCGTGTTTTATGGCCATCTATTCCGAGCAAATAGTTGTAATTACGTAGCGAAAAGTCCAATAACGAAAATTAAATCCTGCTGCAATCTCGGAAATTTACGTTTGTGCGGAATGCTCACAATCTGTTCAGATTTGGGGTATGTTGAGGTAGACAAGGTAGTAATGGAGAACTCGAACATTTACATTTTCCCATACATTGTGAAAGAAAAGGGATTCTGAAAATTTCCCGGGAAATGCAGAAATATATTAGCACATAGTGGACGTGTTTTAATTAAATTTGAATATCAAGGAAATTTATAATCAATTTAAAAAAGAGGAAGCCCGCACAATATAATAATATTTTGTTTGGTCCAACTTTTCCAATTTCATTTTGAACTTTTTTGATATTCAAGAAGCGAATCAGGGTCAAAATATGAGAATCAAGAGTGTGTAGAATTAATAATTTTTACTCTCCCCTGTATCGTTTTAAGTTACTGTGTCTAACAAACTAATATTTGAAATTCGTATAAAAATTAAGTTCAGTTAAAATAAGAAGCTTGATATTCAGGAGATTATAGTCCCACCCCTCCTTCATCTTCTAGTACCTACTTATTCGGGATAAAGTAAAAACATGAGCTACAAAACCTTCTAAAAAGTGGGAAGAACGCTGTGTGCCTATCACCGCAATAAATCTAGCGTAATATACTTTTGAAGGGAAACGTACGCCACTGGAATACATTTGAATGTTAATGGAAAGACTAGGTCAGTTAAATAATATATCTCAAGAAATTCGATTTATAGAAGTTGTAAAACAATTTAAAATGTCTTTCAAACAGTTGTCTAACAGAAATTCTCATCTCTCTATTTCTGAAAGTACATAAAGCAACAAAAGATTGGCTAAATTGGCTTCGTAGAACAATAGTCCACTTTCGATACTCATTATATTTGAAACTTTTGGTTTTAAATTATTATTTCAGGTCATGTATTTATGAGAAGTAGCTCACGATATTTTTTATTTGACTACTTTAAAAAATCGTGAAAGTTATTTTTGCTATTTCCGGGTATAACAGAAATGTCGAGAAATGTAATCAAATTTTATTTCCTAAAACGTTTTTTCTAAGTACCTACAAAAAATGTTCTGTATAAACTAAATTCTTTAATTGCAAAAAAACTTAAAAAGAAGCAAAATGTTGATTGTTGTAGGGAAAAATAGGTACTAGCAGGGTATTACAGAGAAACACTCTTGATTATAGAATTTTCCTGCTTTCCTTCCCTCGCTTTTCGCAGATGATAATGCCTTGCAACTATATTGGATTTCTAAAAGCTGAATAAACAACCACAACTTAAACAGGCTTAGATGTACATGAAAACAGTTTTATTTACTTATGGTGCTGCTAGCAGGTGACTTCCTTTTAAAAGGCGTCAACAAGGTTACAAACGAGGGAGAGTACTTTTAAATCTTGTTCTGTGTCAAGTTTCAGGATCGAAAGGTCGGTTCTTTTATATTTTTTAAATCAACAATACTAAAAGGATTGAGCGGATTAGAAAGCGGAAATGTTAGCTCATATTTTATTCTTTTTAAATACATAATCTAAATTTGGGTAATGCAAGCAGATTCAGAATGATTGATTTTTATATTTTTTAACTGTCGCAGTCCGATTTTCGGGGAATTTCAGAGCAATCCTCTCCCCCCCCATGGGAACTTTCTTATGCCCTTCTACAGGTTGATGCTTAACAAGGTTTGCTGTTCCAAGATTTTACAATAAAGCAATTACGAATTGTTTTTAAAAATTTGAAACAATAAAATAAAAGTTTGATTCAGGACTTTTTTTAATATCACTGCAAGAAATTTAGAAAACACTCCCATGATTCCTATTTGTTAATTAATTTCATTGTGAATTAAATTTTATTCTTGCAGAATTACCAAATTTTAATTAAAAATAAACCAAACAATGAAACAATAATTCTAAAATTGAGTACAGGGAGTTGAATCTATTCTCTTTGAACTTTATCGCGTAGTTAAGTGAACTTCCCATGTACTTTAATAAATTTATAGCTTCTCTATCGCAAGAACACGGTTAATAAGTGTTATTACCATTATTAGCAGGCTACTATGAGATAGTGATCCAAAAATATTATAAATAATGGGAAAGTAGTCGTTCTGGTAACTAACGTACGACTTACTACAGTAAGTAATGATGGGTGTTTGTAATTAAACGTTGTAACATATCCTGTTTCAATTAGAAGCACGGAATCTTAGAAACTAAAACTTCTTGGTTAGCAAACTTTGGTTTAATCAAGAAATTATTCCTATTCACAGGTTAAGGTAGCAAAATTGGGGGTAGATCTTGTAAATTGGAATAAATGCAGCAAAGTGCTTTTAAAACTAAATTATTCTAGAGAAGGAGCCAAAAAGATATAAATTATACATTCTGCTACCAGCTGAAACAGCATGTATTTATGAAAAGGCCTGAAATATGCATTTATATGCACTTTCAAATTAACATTTTAAGTCTGCATGTATTTTCAATATGCGGAGAGGTTTGCTGTGGCAGAATTTTTATTTACATTCTAGAACTGCTTTTTTTCAAAAAGGTAAACTTTAATTTAGTCTCACGATTTTTACAGAAGATAAAAAAATGCGAGTCTGAGTTAGGTAAAAAGTAAATTAAGATAATCTCAGTGTTAATTAGAAAAATGTGTAGGTAGTGAGTTGTCAGTTTATTTTCAAGCACTTCATGTAAGTTTTTGCTTAATTAAAGTGCCGTTCTTGGTAATAAACCTTTTAAAAGTGCGCTTGCATGTAACGCGTAGCTTTTAGCACCAATTTATAGCTTGACTTTAATTTTACTCAAAAGAGTTTATATCGTAAAAACATGAAACAAAATATTCAAGAAAAAGTGCTGGAAATTTCCAAACACTGCAGGAAATTCTCTATAATTTGTTATAATTAATTATAATATGAAAGATCAGTTGAGCGTTGACTGAATGAAATTTACATAATATAAAAAATTAGAATTACAAATCATTAAAAAGGAGGTGTTCTCATTATTTATACTATCGCAATAGCAAAGATCTTCATCATAAAGCATTCACTATTAGTTTTGTAGCATTTCCTCTTGTTTCGACATATCCGAATTAAAAACCTTCTTTTTCGTAACACTTTTTTTAGTAGTACAGGGTGAACAACAATTCTAGTAGAACAAATCATACAAAAAATAACATATAGTTTTATTAGGAGCAGAAGTGGAACTTTTTGTGCTGCATGAAACTGCTAAAAAAAATTTCAAAACTTGAACTCTTCAAAATTTCATGAATTGGGGAAGAAAAAAAAGGAGTTATCGTAAGTCTCGGATCATCCTGTAGGATTAATGATACAAATAAGGCACAGCGTTTTAAGAAAAAGATGTTTAGCATGTGCCTCAAAGAAACAATATTATCATAATTAACACATTAACATGTAAATTTGTAAGATCCTGTTAAAAACAAACAAATAATTTCATATGCACGGGGAATCTCCATTTGCGGTTATATTATAATATAATCAAGCCCCAACACACGAATACAGATTTTCCTCTGCTGTTAAAATTTACATGTTGTGGAAGAAGCTTATAATAATTTTGGTTACATAAAACAAACTTCTAAATCGGTGAATAAATAATGATAAAGTAATAATAATGGATTATTCTAAAAATAATAGTGCACATAAAATGTTTACCAAGTGTAGGAGTTGCTAGATACGAATCAAGGTTCGTTTACTTGCTGATAAATATATTTCTGTGAACGTCAAGACATTTTAGAAATGGTTAAATTTTGACCGATTTTTACTTTGTACTGCACCGGCAGAAAAACTAAATTTTAATTTAATGAGAAACCGGTAAATTACTTGTGGTGCCGCTACAGGTTATATACAGTGTGTCCACGGATTGAGTGCATATAAGGTGTAAATGACAAATTTTTTTAGAGTTGGATCTTCATGTTCTGAGGATCGCTCCTGTTTAGTCTCAAACTAAGATATTGAAAGAATGAGCCAAATCAATTAATATACAGGGTGTTTTGTTGGCCGAAATCTAAAAATTTGTCAAGAGTAAACTGTCTTTATTTTAGCAGATATAACAAAAATGTATTAGAAAAAGTTGTTTAGAATTAAAAGTTATTGAAGATTTTCAACTTTTATACAAATCAGCCTACTTTGATTTTTTTTATCAACATGAGATTTTTTATTTGTGGTTTTAATGACCCATGCATGAAGAGTAATTAAACAAAGTACTTGAAAAACAAATAATTATTTATTAAAAATATACTAAACCTTATTTGTTACAAACATGAGTTCAAAAGTATTGGATTAGATGAAAAAAAAACAAAGTAGGCTGATTTGTATAAAAGTTGAAAATCTTCAATAACTTTTAATTCTAAACAACTTTTTCTAATACATTTTTGTTATATCTGCTAAAATAAAGACAGATTACTCTTGACTAATTTTTAGATTTCGGTCAAAAAACACCCTGTATATTAATTGATTTGGCTCATTTTTTCAATATCTTAGTTTGAGACTAAGCAGGAGCGATCCTCAGAACATGAAGATCCAACTCTAAAAAAATTTGTCATTTTTACACCTTATATGCACTCAATCCGTGGACACACTTAGATAATTTAATTTTTACGATTTTTGGGGAAAAAAATTAAGGGGAACAGAAAATTTACTTTTATTAATTTTACAAATTATAAACCTTGCAGAAGCAGCACAAGAAGTTACACTTCTGCTCCGAATTGAACAATATCCGTTTACCTCAGGAATAATTTGGGGAGTTCGAAAACTTTTCTTTAAATACATTCTAGCTTCCTTAAATTTTGTTTTTGATTCTTTAGGATATTATTACTAAAACTTATGTATACATCAACGTTCAAGTTCAGTGCATATGTCTAAAATTCAATGAAATCAAATCTACTTTCACAAATCAGAAATTTCCTTACAAACTGATACAATAACAGCGTTCGCTTGACTTAACATTTCGTAGCATTTGATCTCGAATGGGTTATTATGCCTAGGAACTCGCTATATCGTGGAATGTTTAAGTTCTACAACTCTAGATGAAGTTAGGCAATAATATCGTGTTTTGACAGCTGTTCTGGTAGTAAGTGGATAGAAACCCGTTCAGGTGCAAGTATAGTCAACTATTAGAATTACAAATTACAGTTCGCAAATTTCAGCGAACTTCTTAAACAACAATTAACTTCCATTAAGAAATCAAAACATCATTACCGGAGCATTTCATCTTCCTGCTACTTCTTTTAACAACCGTACTTGAGAAAATTGTTTTAGCTATCGAACCGAAGAAAGTGGATGGAAAATATTAAAGATGCCAATTAATTATAAGTAATGACGAGTAATTTAATTGCAGAGAACGTGCCTTTCGCCACTTATCTGATGTTCTAGGAACTGATTGATCTGACAACCGCATCTTCCTGTTGCAAAACTGGATTATTATGTAAATTCTACGTCCACGCAATTGAACATAAAATCATTTAACTTGTGTTTGCAGAGGTTTGATTAAATATTTATTCTATACGACTTTGAAAAACTGTTTATTTAATTAATTTTATTTTTGATAATGGTAATGGTGGGAAATGTAAAAAGCGTGAAAAAAAGTGCTGCGGTATGTCATTATTTCACTCTTGCGTGCAACATCAAAACCAGCGCAGCTCGTAGGGAAACATTGCCTACTGAATTTTCAAACAAATCTTTTACGTATCATTAAGTAATGATTTTCTTATCAATGGAAATTTCAAATCAGATACATTTTACATTAAATAAATCCTGGTTTGTAAGCTCGGAGTAAATTAATAAGTAAATCTAAACTCGAAACATTTTAGAGAAACTTATACTCAGGTCCTTTTAATACACATTTGCAATTCATAATTAAAATTTAAGAAAGAGAAACGCAAATTTAATTACGAAACTTTTCTGTTTAATTAAAAATCCCTTGAATGGTTTAAAGAACAACAAACTTTTAAACCTCTAAAATTAAGATCTCAGGAAATACTTTCCTGCAAAAGAAAATGTTTTAAATTCTATTGTTTGGTTTGTATGCTAAACTTGGGAAAACCGTTGAATTAAATTTTTTGTCTGGGTAATTATAGAACTTGGCTATTTTTGAACACCTGACCGACCTTGATATCTTTTTATAGAGACTCGCTGACCTGTGGATCTGGGCTAAATAAAGCTTATTCGAAATTTTTTAATACTATACTGAACAAGTTACCTTTTTTTGCTTGTTCTGCTTCACAATCAAGTTACCTAACTTCTGAACGCGGTAAATAAAACCATTAAAAGTTCATCTTGAATTCTAGTTATCTATAAATAATTTTTTGTCCAATCTATTCTTTGCTATAGAAATTTTTGCATTGCTTTTCGTTATTTTAATTTTATTATAACTCAACACGCTATGAAATCAATGTAAAGAGATCAAGATCGTTAAATTTTATTACTTTCATGTAATATTATTCAGCTTTATCAGCAGTAAAGGTTTTAATATTAGAAAATATATGAAATCCTTAGCAAGATTTCAAGGGCCACCTTAAAACGTAAAAAAATGGAATACGTCATATCTGTATAAAAGAGATCTAAAATTAAAATCCAATTTAATTTAAAGAAGGTAACAAGATGGTTTAGAAACGATTTTTGAAATGACCTTGAAATTTCAAAATATTGTAACGAGGGTATGGGGAATGTGACCAGAAACCCAAAATATAGGTGGAAGGGGGTTTATAATAAATAATTTAATATTAATGTTATAAGGTTATTTTGGTGAAATTCAAGGACACCTAACTAATAGTAAAGATCTTGAATAATCCTTTAGGTAACATAAAACACTTTGGTATAGTTTTAGGAAAAGCCGCTGATATTCCGATGAACGCATCCTAGAACTCCTTCATGACAAAATTTGGTACCTATTTATATAAAATATTTATGAATGAAAATGGAACGCGTATTTTAAATGACCTTGAGTACTTTCGTTCAAGGTTATGGATCCATGGAGTAGAATCTTAAAAAAAATCAAGGTTTTAAATTTCCTTTTCGATATCAAAACTGACTGTTTTAATTTAAGTTTCAGGGATATTAAATTAAGGGTGCCTTAATTTGGAAACTGCTCCTTTGAGAATTTTGCGCCCTAAGCAACCGCTTTATTGCCTATCGTATCTATTACTACTCGAAGTAGTTTTAAAGAAAATGTTAATTTCTGATAAAATATTACAGTAATTATTCCTCAATATATTAAATTGGATTAGTAGTTTCCTTTAAAGTTAAATGCCTTTGGTTATAGCAACCCCAGTAAATAAATGTATTTACACATACAGAATTTCAATTCGTTATAAAATGACGAGATTGTTCTAAAATTTGTCTCGCAAATTGTGTATTTCCACGTTTCCTCCCCAACTCAAGTGTAATTTCCTACAGTTAATAATAACGTACCGTAATTAATATCCAACATGAAGTGAAGGGCACTTTTCATGTCAACACATATTCGCTTTTGGGGTGGTTTCAACATCAGTTTATTACCACAAATACAAACACAAATGTTTTAATATTGTTCTGTCTTAAGATTAAACCACAAAATCACATGGCGTTGTAAAATAATTCTAACAAAAGGCGGTTTAGTCACGATCACGATCGTCCTGGATAACCAACTATTTTGTAAAATTGCATAAAAACACTTTCACTAAACTAGCATTCAGCGCAACAACGCACATCACAAATCAAAGAATTTTTTTTTAAATTAACTTTTAATTTTTTTTCACCCTCGAAACCATCAAGTGATTGATCACTTCTTAAGATAAATTGCAATTTAACGAGCTGCAGGAAACTCGCGTCTAAACTGCTGCACTGCACCACGACCTGTAACTGCATATTTCAGAATAAATGCCAGAACGGTGGGGACTAGTCTGAGCTCTACCGTTCTCCTCATTTTTAAAACAGTAGCAAAACCATCATCACATTCTTTAAAAGTAAAACTCAGACAAAGATTTAAGGAAATGGGCGGAATAATTACCTGGCGTAAATAAAGCTGTCTGAAACACGGTATTAATTAAGATTTCTGAAGAAGAAAAATTAAGAATGGGTTAAAAAAAGTTTAAGATTAAAATCAAAATAGGAAAGTTTATTAAAAAAATAATCCAAGGCAGATTATTCCTTTTAAAAAATAATTACTGTGCGCTCATGTGTAACAAACTTCATGAAATATGTAAATAGTACACACGTGAGTCACGCATTCTTTTTTTATTTTACTTGTTATTTTGTACCGCCTAACAACAGTAATAAGTTGAAAATATTTTCCATACTGTTTACTTTTCCAATATTTTAAATCCTATAAGCTATAATTTTAGTGTTACTTGGCAAAGCCTTGAAATTTCTTCCAAAAACCCATTCCTGGTAATTTTCAGCTAAATGGGATTTTTCATGATAAACAAACACAAAAATATTTTTCTTAGATCTAAATACTTGGAACATGAAAGAATATCTAAAAGTGAACATAATTTTCACATATCATAAGTGTGTCAGTAAAAACAGAAAACACAAAAAGGAATATCAATGTTCCTGCAAGCTCTCAGCTTGACGGAAAGCTTCCTGCTGAGAGGTGCTGCTATTAACCTCTATATAAATGCATTTCCAAGGAGAATATTGCAAGATTTATCTAAATATACCCTAGTAGGGGCAGGCTAAAATTATATACTTTGATGTATAAAAGCATGACTGAAGGATCCATTTATGTTTGATGAACATCTTATATTTGAACCATATTGTATAAAGAAAATAAAACTCATTTGGACTGATTACTGAAGCATGAATTTCCATATCATGTCAAATTGTCGAGCTTTCAACCGAAGTTGTGTTAACAACCCGATTAAAGTTACCTTGAAGTTTTTTTTTCAGTTTACTGATCCAGGATACGTTAGAGTACGAAAGAATTAGTGAAGGAGTTTCATTGTAAAGCATTTGTCTTTTAATTCGTAGAGTATGTATTTCGATTTTAAAAAATAAAATTAGAATTTGGAATTTTAAGAAAAAGAATTATTTGGGTTGATGAGAAATTAAGATAGGGATAGGAAGGGTAAGAATCCTTCCACTGTTCGAAATCAGCAAATAAAAGCCCCATCTTTTCCATCTAGCTAACTTTGTAAAACCATAGCACTCTTAATTGAACGTAAGATGACAAGATAAACTGGAATATGGATCAAGTATTCCAGTATAGAGCCACAAAAAAATGCGAGGGTTAGCAAAACCTGGAGCCCGCCCCGCCCATTTTGATTTGGTGCGACAAAGATACGGTATGAGAGGACTGAAGGGTTTACACTTCTCTTAGAAGAAAATGTGAAGAATAAATGAAGTTATAGTCTCCACTAACTGCTTTGAAAAAATTTAATATAGGCTAATTTAGTGCAAAAACAAGACGAGAGATGATTACGAGTATATGGCCTAAACGATCAGCCTACGCCTACTGAGTTGAAGCATTTGGGTTAAGTGGGGTACGAGGACCATATCAAAGTGAGCACCCTCTACTTAATTCTTTAAGCTTCAGATTTTATAAGATACGTTGAATAGTGTTAAGTTTTTTATCTCCAAAAAGAAGAAGAAAATAGCAAGTCTGCTTTGAATTTTTAAAATCAATAATTTATGTGACCTTTATTCCTTTCCTGACCGCCCAGCTAACCCACCTCACTTATAAAGGTCACTAGATTGAATGAATTTAATTTTTAAGGTGCAAGGTTGCAAATATAAAAACGAATTACAAACTGAACTGTATAGCTACCAGAAAAAGAGAATAAGAAACGGTCTTTATATTTTTTTAAAAAATATAAAATAATTTGTTTACAGGATTTATTAGAACCATTTATGGCAACGGTTTTTAAACTTTTCTGGACAAAAAGTTATCTTTTCATTTTTGTTTAGGGACCCCAATACTACAAATAAACATTGGTCCTAACGAAATGGTAAATTGCAAACGATATAAACATTTATCTGTGGATCACTAAAAAATACCTAGGACAACCCCCAGGTGTCCGGGAACCGGTGCTTGATAGAAGAAACTTGTGGCTACAAGTTGATGTATCCCTAAACTTGGCAGTATTGACTTTTAAAATTTCTACAAGAGTTTGTAACATTTTCAAAAAATGATTAAATTGAATTAAGTGTTATGTCATTACTGCAACCCTCGTGTGGTAGAATTGTCCCTACTATAAATTTTCAAAGTTCAATGAGATTTAAAAAAATAACATTTTCTGTTCTCAATTTATTTTTTTAAATCCCATAAGGGTTTGATTAATCCCAGTTTAAGGAAAGCTGATCTAAGGGAGTAATTTACCCCCAACTATGTACATTAACGAGTTTATCCCTGTTTCTCTCGAATTAAACTACAACGTGGGATCAAACACACGCTGCCTGATCGCCAAACCGATACACCAGACCCTGCCAATGTTGAAATTATTGTAGGCTGCCTGACATACAACCCTGATTCTAACTTTAAAAAAAGAAGGGGTGTGGGTTACATTACTAACAGAATAAGAATTTCGTATTTATAAAGCTGAAATGAAAAATAAAGTTGTTGAAAAACAAACCCTTAAAAAGAGTCTGATACGAAGGAGCAAATGGGTTCAATTCCTTCAAGACCTCCTATCTATAGGAGGTCTTGATTCATTACGAGACCCTTCTTGGTTGTGCCCCTAAAGTGTTAATATTTCGATATCGACAAACAAAGAAGTATAATGGTGTCATTTTCATAATGTTACTTATTTTTTCTTTAAAAAGTATGAATAAATGCTAGCTTGCGTTCTCGTATTCATTAATTTATCCGACGTTTAATAATTAGTAAGAAGAGGTTTAACATCAAACACTTTAACTAGTATCAAAATATGTATATTATCAAGTTTTAAACGATTCAATAAATTCGTCGCTCATTTCAATTCAGCAATGCGTCAGTTCCGAGGTTTTACACAGCACAATCAATAATTATGTTTGCAGGTAATCGTTA
The DNA here is from genome assembly GCA_963082805.1 of Hemicrepidius hirtus. NCBI lineage: Eukaryota > Metazoa > Arthropoda > Insecta > Coleoptera > Elateridae > Hemicrepidius > Hemicrepidius hirtus. Next base: position 53,481,797 of record OY720159.1, on the reverse strand, counting down.
TTACCTGTCTACTGGGAATTTAAGCGCTAATTAAAACGTTTATATTATAAATGCTGGTAAACAATCGACATTGTTAGCATTAATAGGCTATAGTAGGTAGTACCACCTTAAACGAGCAGCGAATTGTAAAATTGAAATTTCTCTAACGAAGCAGAGATTACATTTTGATATATCATCATTTTATAACAACTCTGATGGTGGTCCAATTCAAAATTGTAACCTTTAAAGTTCGATTTATTATTAAATTTAATGTTTGATTTGTCACGACTCGACATATAAATTCGATCCAATAACTGAATAAATTGCTTTATGAAATATTAACGTTTATACGGGGGGCGATATTCCGATAATGTATAGAAACGTGTATTCAAACATTCATGACCAATCAAGCGTTTTGAGAAACTCTATATTCGATACTCATTTCCAATTCAGTTATAATATTCAAAAAATTTGCAAGGTTTTCGTTTCCTTTGACGTTTTAAATTTAGCAAAGAGGTTTGTAGAAATAAATTATTAGAGCGATCAGGCAAGGATTAAATCAAATTTATCCTCTGTAATTCTGATTACAAATTCTATAATTCGACGTCTACACGAATTATAAAAATTACATGTCTAGTATTTGTCTATGTCACGTAATTGAAGTCGCTTTATTTCAGAGAGAGAGCTTTACAGTATTAAAGCCAAGAGAATAAACCCACTGGCTTCGTTCAATTATGTGGGTGCAGTTGACAAACATTCCAACTGAAGCCAAACAGATTTAAAATTGGATTTAACTTGTATAACAGTAGCGTAACCCGCAAATAAGTTTGTTTAGTGAAATTGACTCTATAGAAGATAAAAGCTACCGTTTTTTTTCTAAAATTATATTAAAAATATAAACGGCCCATAACACTAGCAATAATAATATTAAGAACAGTATTTTTTTAAGGGGAGACTATGTCTAACAAAGACATTGGGGCCCAATCGCATGATATGCATGTCCAAAATATTACACAGAATGGCTGAAATTTTAGACACTGAAAGAAAAGCTGCGAAGAAAAAATCTGAAACTGATTTTCCAAGCTGCAAACGTGATCTGCATTCCAGTTCAATTGATATGTAAAATTATTACGTACTCTATTTTTGGGATGCCTTGAGATAATTTCTAAGGGTGGATTCGTAGTTGGCGCGTCACGTGGCATGCGGTAAGTCGCATCTAACCAATCACAGGCTAGTAATGCTAGTCTGCTTCAGAAATAAATATTACATTACCAGGACTGGAATATGTCAGTAACGATGTGGAGTGGGTTAGAGACCATTAAACCATGTTTTTACCTGAAACAGAAGAATACAATGGATAAAAATTGTCTTTTTATCACAAGTGTGAGAATTTGCTATAAAGCAAATAAAGCAAAACTATTAATTAATGAGAAACTCAAATTATTCTCACTATTGTAAAACAAACCGTTATTGTACTAAATAAATATTACATTGGAATAAATCGTAGGCACTCTGTAATATAAAGAAAGTTCTACTTTTAAATTTTCAGTTGAAGTACATGGATCTTTATTTTGTTCGAAAGTAAATATTTGCTTTCCTCTTAGACGTAAGCAATATTCTATAATAAAAGCTGAATGAACTGTTATGAAAACTTCTCAGACAACTCCTGTTATAAAATGATAGTACAAGTTATTATTTACTTATAACGAAGTCACGAAACCCCAGAAGTATAATTGATGTCCACAATTTAGTCGCGGCCCATGACCAATATATTGCCAATATATTTGAGGGACACGGTAACAGATGAGCGAAGGGAACAAAAATGACGCCACAGACGAATTTTTTTTTTTTCGTTTATTAGAGGCGATTTAAGAGCACCTGCCAAGGTTTGGGATGAAATTAAAAAAACCTAAAAATGTCAAAATTTTAACAATGAAAAAGAAAGTTCGTAATAGCTAAGGGATATAATTTTAAAAAACATTCGTGAAACGTTTACTTTTAGAGTTCAGTAATTTGTAGGAAAAAATGTGGTTACAGTAATTTTGTTAAAATCAACCCGGCGAAGCCCTTTAAGAGCACGTGGCACTGGACACTTGATTTTCTAACAAAATCCCGATTAAATCAAAACCAGGGCTTTGTTAAACCAAACAAAGCGTTAGGCTACATGTAAGCTCAATAAAACTTTATAGTGTACCTTTAAGGCATAAACTTAAAAATAAATAAAATACGGTTTTATGATAAACAGTGCAAGGTCAAAGAAATCTATTTTATTACAACTCCTCGGATAACGACCTGGCAATAATTATACCTAACTAATGGTAATTACAAGTGTCATGATAATAAGCAATTTTTTTTAAACATAATTTCTAGTTACAGTGTAGGATAGCTTTATATCTTTGTAGTACGTAACATGAATTCGAGAAATGTTATCGTTTGGTAGACGCACCTGCATGCGGAGATAATGTCACAATGTGTGCTTAATGGAAATACAGTGCCGCTTTAGAATGAAGGGATTGCAAAGAAAAATTCGTTTATGTGACAAAAATTTGACGTGTTAAATCCACCGGAATTTATTACACATTATGTGAACTTGAATCAAAAATTATATTTAGGAAAATATTTTATTCTTGCATTTAACTTCGAAGTGTATTATAAAATCGAACTAGTATGGCCTGTAATGATTTTTCTGGATTTCCCCTACCCCTCGTGATTAACGTAGATACAAAATTAGTACAATAAACCTCCATATTACATAACTCTTGCACTTACAGTTACGTGAGGGCAAAATAAAGAAAACATTCAAAAATTTCGTCTCGAGGTTTGTCTAGAGGGATCAAACCTAGCGTTTCGAATTTCCGCTCAATCATGGGATTTCGTTCACCATTTGATGCATTCTATAACTTAGAATGCCATGACAATTCGGAGGTCCAGGTGCAAGTCCTGGCAGGGGACAGACCTCGGGTTGACTTTTTCTTACACCCATGCTTTTTTTAATTTACCTTAAAAAAATTCTTTTCAATTACAAAAAAGGTTTTGAAAAGCTTACAGCTAAACAATTTTTAATACAAAGCAGAAGTTGTTTTTTGAAACCCGAAGCTACAGACAGAGAGGTACACGTACAAACACCGGTAGATTTGTTCGATTTTAATGACCTAGGGGTGTTTATTCGTTGGTACTTTCATAAAAAATATTTTTTAGTTGATTAAAGTCTTTATGTCGTAACTTTCAAATCTACTGTTAAAAATTTCCATTAACCTAGTTGCAATTGTGCGTTTAAGGTAGGAAAAATGTTTTCCCGATTCTGTTAATGAAAACACTGCAACGAATAAAACCCTATTCAGAGAAAAAGCTTGAAAAATTACATTGTTGCGATAAAGTCAGACCGGCTTGGCTGTCACGACCATGATGTACATAAAAGTACCTGCATTTTTCATAAAACACCGACAACGCTGAAACTGAAAATTTCATTAAAATTTCCACTGAAGAACTAAATAAAACTCAACAACGCAACAAAAATGTTTGTTTAATTATTTATTTAAACAAAAAGTTTTTTTTCTATATTTAGCTTCATTTTTGGGAAAACTTTAAAGTAAAAATGTATCCAACTGGATATCATACCAATTTGTCAGCATTAAGGGAGTCTCTTTGTTTTTTCGGAACGACAGGCCTATAGGGTATAAAAACAATGACAAATGGCCGTGAAAATATCAGCAAATTTATTAGTACCCACCTTCACACGTGTCCCAGCAGGCCGTTTTCATTTTTCCCTTGTTGTGTGGCTCATTTTGGAAGACATGGATAAATTATAAGCTTAGAAAAGGAGAGAGACAAGGTTTATACCTTACTCTGATGTGTTCCAGGATTAAAATTAGATGAAGCATAATTAAGTTTCGTTTTGATTCGCAAAGTCGTGCTTTGCCGAGAGAATTTATCGCTATCCACAATGCTTAAAGCTGTTTTAGTTCCAGGAAATCCAAACAAACGCACTTTAATCAATGCGCCTTCGCTTTCATCCCCCTTTAACTCTTTGTTTCAGTCAAATTGTCCTTAAGTCCTTTCTTCCCTAAATAAGACTATAATCCCTTCTGTCTAACTTAGAACTTCCTTGATGTATTAGTTCTACAAATTGGAAATTTATAAGATGATTACAATATAGAAATCGCAAATGTCTTCGTGACTTGTATAAGCGTATAAAGATTTGCCTTAACGGCAAAATTAAATTAAGGAGAACCTGTAAAAGGTAATGACCGATTGTTTGCAGGAGTCACTTTACACGTCAGCTTTATTCAATTTGCGAAGAATGGGCATCGCGGTTGTAAAAGAAGACATTAAGCAGCACCTGCACGTTCGTTTCCTTCAAATAAATTACAAGATATTCTCCAAATCTAGTAACTTGCTCTTAAGAGGAACAGAAACTGTGGATACCATTCATTCCTCCATTTTAATTAATTTAAGTTTCCAACAGCCCATTTACAACAGCTAAAACTAATTAGAAAACTCGCTTTTTTAATAACCTGTCGTTTACAAATTTAATTTTAACCCCATATGTATTATTTTAGTTAGGGGTGACACAACGACCTTAATAGAGATAAATATATAAAAAATATTAACCTGACAGTGGAAATATTATAAATCGATATTAAGTAGCAGGCAATGTAATCGCACACTGAAGCCTGAAATAATGACACGCTACAGCACTTTTTTTCACACTTTTTACCTTTGTTTCACCATTACCAGACATGTTGTTTGTTCTAAAAATACTGAAATCAGACACCGTTTTTTTTTACGCAAACTCCCCTGTAATTCTGTAAAGAAGAAGTTACAAGAACAATTTTGACGTGAATTGGACAAATTCCAGTTGGGAAATAAAATTTCTAGAACCCTTGCCCGCAAGACGGTTGAATAACGTGTCATGAAGTAAAACTGTCAACAGAAAGCAAGAAAATTTCATTGGGTTTTTGTGTGGTAGCACAAGCCGCCTCATTTAGGTTTGTCTGTGCATGTCACGTTACCTTTGCTCATTTTCTTTTCCGCTATTTCCTTTTACTTGCTCGTCCTTCTTAGGGCGGATTCTGACATTTATATTCTTTCCTTCCAGTGCTTCTTACACCTCTCGTGCATTCTAATCAATCGTGGAAAAAATTCTTAAACTCGTATTAATATTTCACCAGCAACAATGAGTTTGCAGACAAGGGTCGCAAGAGTATAATCTTTGTATTTACTCTAAATATTAGCTTAAAGTTTCAGGGATTTCTTGTGAAAACATAACCGTGGAAATTAGTTTTCTAACTTTCCCTTGGTGTTACGATTTTCTTCTTGCTGTATCAAGGTTTATTTTCTTTAAGTATGTGTGTCGGTTATTATTTGCACTAAGATCCATGAAAAGATAAGGGGCAGTTGCAATCGTAAAAACGTTTATAAACAGAGGCACGGGTAGGGTAATAAGAAGACGTAATATTTTCTTTGGGCTCTTTATGCCCATAAAACCACATTTAATACGAGTACTCTTCGAAGCAACTCGTCTCAGAAAGTTTTTATGAGCGGCAAAACATTTATAATAATAATATAATTCGCCCTTATCTACGGGGTGCGATAACGTACAACTGAGCCCAGCTAGCAACATACACGGAAATAAATTAAATAGTTTAAGTAAACCCATAAAAGCTCGAAGGCCGCAAATGAGCAGCCTAAGCAAGGGGTGGGTAATGCACGTTCAGCTAGGAATCTCTCCACCGCAAGCGAATGTAAACACAGGGGAATAAGCCCATCGCATGTATAATTCACAGGGAAGTTTTACAACTGCAAGTTGCCAACACTGTCGCGGACAGAAAGATAAATAACCGGAATGCGGAGAAGAAATAAATTAAATTTGCAAATCTCGTTATGTTACAACGACCGTCTTGTTTTAAAAATTTCGATTCTCACGTAAATTAGTTTTTCTTGCTCGATAAACTCGCTCGGGGAAGACGACGGAAGTAAATGAATACTTCCATGATCGAGAACGGGTAAATAGCTTTGCCAGCTTCACTTTCCTTTATTAAATTTCGATTTCCCTTATTTGTATTGTCTGTCGATTTTTATGAGAAAATATTTATTGCTTCTTTCTTCTCTTAAAGATAAAGTAAACACTTATCAAAACATTTTTCTATTATTTCCGAAGACAATCATATTTGATGAACCTCATACTATTCGTACAACCACAAAACTTAATAAACCCTCATATTTTTTAATTAAAATATTAATCTTTTATGACCTTCAAACCCGACCGAGATTTCAATTTCAAGGTCATATTCTGAAAAAAACCCAATTTTAAGTTTGAAAATCACACTTAGCCTGCACAATTTAATTCAAAGACGAAAAAAGGAATAGAAAATATTTCTAAGGTTTGAAAAAATAATTTACCCTTCATGGAAGTTAATTTCAAAGCCATATCCTGTAATTTAAAGGGTTGGAAAACTTTTTACCGCATATTAGACCCCAAACAACATCCGTTAAAGCTATTTTGGCCATACTTGCGCCCTGAGAAAATATGTGTAGGTCGGTATGTAGTGCCAACATTGTGTAACTACAGGAAACATAGTTTCAATGCCAAGGTAATAATTTAATTAGATTTGGCAGGACGATGTGGTATTTTCGCCATATACATGTATTGTAAATAAAATCTTTAGATTAATTTGGGTATTTATATAAACAAAAGGATTAACATTTAAATGTCCATTAAGCCCAGATCAAATTGTTTTAAGCTTTTGTTGTGAAGTCACGATCCGAGTACACATAGAGAAAGAGAAACTCTGGAGTGCTTTATATACGCTGGGGGTATAAGAACCTCCAGCTGAGTGCCATTAAGGCAATGTATGTAGATAGAAGAGCAAGGGTACGTGTAAATGAAGCACTAACTGAATGGTTTGTAATTAAGAAGGGTGCCAGACAAGGATGTGTAGTGTCTCCTTGGTTATTCAATGTTTATAAATGACTCAACGTGAGAAAAGTATTTGTTAAGAGCAGAAAACCACTGAAAACTAAGGAGCAAGAAATGAAATATTTAAGGCGAATGAGATTTCGATAAACTTTAGATCTATAATAGTCCAGGAGCTAGCGGTGTATTTTAAGACTAATTTCTATCAAGCTGAAATTTTTTTTATGAGCTGGTATATGGTTATGTCTGCCAAATGTAGGTGGTCGGCAAAATAGGACCGCGGGGCATAAAGCGCCCAGAATTTTTTTGTTTTTAATTATTTTTTGATGAAATTTACAAACTTCAATCAAGCTAATTCCTATTTTGCTCGTTATTTAAGACATTCCGACAACAAACAATTAACTGTCCGACATAAGAGTCGGAACTGAATCAGTGTCTGCCGTTTGGGGTTCGTATTGTTTTTAAGACATTTGACTTATTACCATCAACCTGATTTTTTTTTTAATAACTGTATACTAATTTAACAAACACAAAAAACACCTTGTCCGACAATTTGAGCGGGACAGAAGCACTCTCTGACGTCCTGGATTGGTTAGTTGGCCAATTTTTTTTCTTAGCGCTCTATGTCCCGCGGTCCTATTTCGCCGACCACCTACATTTGGCAGACATAACCATACCAGCTCATAAAAAAAAATTCAGCTTGATAGAAATTAGTCTTAAAATATACCGCTAGCTCCTGGACTATAAGTAGATTTATTTTTTTAAATTCCTTATTTGTTGTTATTTTATGTAAAATACCTCGCGTAAACTTCCCCAAATTGAAACACATCGTATTGGGATTTGGGAATTACTATCAAACTAGTATTTCATTGTTAACACTCCACCGCGTACTTGTTTATGTAGCCGCCATAATTACTGTAACATGTTTCTGTTCTAGTTGACGTTATCGTCACCTGTGTTACTGCATACAGATGATGTACTTATCCGTAAACATGTATCAACACTATTTACGGCAGAATTATTACATCGTTGATTTATGCGCCGGCATTGTCGAAAGATATCAGATATCACACCAACGTACTATGTAAAAAAATTAAAAAAAAGGTGATCGATAATAATTTAATTCCGAGTTTAATTCTAAAAATGCATAAAATAATATGCAGGTGCCAGGGATCAGCATATCGAGACTTCGATGGCTTTTGAGTTGTGGGGCGTTAAAGTCACCAAATAAATGCCAACTAACCCTGATATGACATGAAGGTAATAACTACTTTCCTAAAATTAAACAAATGGGGTTGACCTCCCTAAAAAAGAAAGGGTACAGAAGGTTCTAGCGCAAAGTATCAAGTTATATGGAAGCCAATAACGTATTTTCATTTTACGTAACTTTATGATACTCCATTCCTGAAAGCGTGCTGCTAGCGAAAACTTTCTGGCATTTCACCAAGTTGCTGTTACACTTTTAAAGAATAGGATTCTCTGCAGTGAGAATTTGGACCACAAAGTTGAAATTAAGTCCAAAAGATTAATGCATCATTACCCTTTTAATAAATAAATCCAATCGTTCTAAAAACAACGTAGTTTTAGACCACTTCCCAAAAATATGAAATTTTGATTCGTGGATATTGTTTTATTAAATTTTTCAGATATATTTTTCTCCCCTCCATTTAACTCGATTAAGAGAAGAAGAAGGGGGGGATATAATTTAAATTCGTTTCCTGCAAAACAGTAACAATTGACCAGAATACTGCAGTGGAACAATTTCAGCCACCAATTATTTTCTCTCTACGTCTAGGACATAATAAAGCCAGGATTATTATTCTTACCAACCCCTTTGAACAGGAAACAAAATTTTAGTTTAATTTCCCGAAAAAAATCCCACAAATAATACGTGTTATAATGAACCTTTTAATGATAATTTCTAAAACTCTTTTAATCCTTTGTAGCAAGAGTGAACTACTGGAGCTCATTTTTCATTTTGCAAAATATAATAAAAACCTTCATCGCTCATAATTATATTGTGTTATGTTGTTGACAAAGTAACCTTTGCAAAATAACATGCTAATCAATATCACCATATTTTCTGTTTAAATCCAAAATATCAAAAGAAAACATTAATCAAATTTAGTGTTTTGCCAACCCACGTAAGTCTATTTCAGAAAACGTACGAGGATTTACGTTCAAGAAAAATATTAAAACCTTCCCTATACAAGAAACGGGAAATATACGGCTTTCTAAGCTTAGCCTTTTATTTTTAGAATCCTGAAACGAAATTTAAATCCTTGTAAATCTTTTTATGTTCCCCATTCAAAGGATTCCTGAAATGATGTTAAAAAATTTTTTAAGTAACGGATTATTATTTTTAACATGATTTCGAATTTTTTTATTAAGTGCTTGAATGATTTCAACAGCGAAGTTTTTTTTTTATAAAGTGAACTTGACTTTGATTTGGGTTAGATCTTTCGATGTATCTTTTTGCTCTACAGTTTTACATTTTCTCAATCACGATCAGAGCTTCTTTGATTATTCATTTCAGGTTTTCATGTTTTGTTTATTCTTGATTTTGGGTCTAATGTTTCAGCAGCAGCCTTGATTTCTTTTATGGATGGATCTTTCATATTGACTTTTGGATTTCAAGGTTTAGGAAAATTACTTCATCCATGAGATTTTCGCGGAAATAGGTGTTTTGGACCTCCAGGAACGCAAAAAACTGGTTTAGAAAAAATGTCTTTCTGTGGGTGTGCATGTGACGCCTCTAACGCAAAAACTAGTGAACCGATTTTGATCAAATTTCAAATGTCCAAGGGAGGTGCGCACCTCCACTTTTTTAGACTAGAGAAAGGTATTTCGACGTTCAGCAGGAATATCTCAAGATTTAAAGCTAAAGGGCATAATAATTAAATAATTATTGCAAAAATTTAAAGGGTGGTGTCGGAGAAGTAATTCCATTACTTATTTGGAATCAAACTTTTTCAGTTCGATAGGTCCCTGAAATTATCAGGCTGGAAATATTTCGAAAGTTAATTAATTCTCTTCTCATTAAAATTATCTTTAATCGTCCTATACAAATTAAAATTAATCGATAACATTAACCATTCTTTTAAATAAAAATAAGATAATCTAGAAACATAAAAATTAATCACTACAAATTTATTGCTAACATTAAAAATCTTAATAGGTGCGTGTTTAGTTTTTAAAATCTTAAAATCAAGACAAACTATGAGTATCTAACAAAAAGGTACATTTCCTAGTATTTTTAGTGAAATTAAAGAGGAATAAATTATTCCTTATCGTTAGAAACAAAGAATCTGAATTTTTCAGAGATATTTCCCTATTTTTCTTGTGGAGGGTTCTTCAAATAGCATTTTACCTCGTTTTTCGCACGTCGTAAGTCATAGATAAAACGTAGAGATTTCCGTGAGAACGAACCTATCGTACGAAATTGCATATCAGTCGCTGTTCTCTCCCTGTTTTCGATTCGTAGTTCACCCCAGAGGTTACAAGTAATCTCAGACTTTCCACGTAAAAGGAAAAGCGGGGTCGTCAAGTTATCCGATTTTTCTACATTAATCACTCAGCATGTAGTATTACACATAGTATATTATACAAAGATATTAAAACAAGGTTATTGTAGGCGCTTGCTCTAAATTTAGCAAACGCAAACAATAGTCCGGATATTGAAAACGCTGTTCCCCGTGGTTTATCAGCACTCCCAAGTTTCCCCGGAAACGTATGGAGGTAGGAATTTATCCCGTATTCAGGAAGGGAAGAGGAATGTGGAGCGTTTGTTCCATACCCCTGTATTTCACTCTAATGCAACTAACATGTAATGAATAATTCAGTTATAGGATGAAACACTGGATTTTAACTGCGCTGATTAATGACAAATTACTGCAATTATTAATGCGGCTTCTGTTTACCGCAATCTGCTTTCATTCTAAAATTTCCCTTGAATTATCTACATTTCTGCACTTTACAGGAACTTTCGTTTGGGGTATATTAATTTTCTTTTTAAAGGTTTTATAAATATGCAAAGCCTTTGATGTTTTCAAATAGCTGCTCTGGAATAAACCTAACTGTAACAAATTGGATTAAAAAATAAGTAACGTATACAATATTTTCTCTTTCATATTAATATGTCAGTTTTAATTCCCTTAAGTAAAAGTTTATGTCATATCTCAAAAAAATTAAATATAACACGATCTTGAAAATATTTTTTTGATGCTCCTACAGCTCCTTTATTAGTCAAAATATGAAAAAAGTTTAAATAGAAAAGTTGTTCAGTATATACATTTGTATTCTTGTAAATTTATATCACGTATACAGGGTGTTTGCTTATTACAGTACGATACGCAACTTTGTTATTTTAAATGAAACACCCTGTATATTATTATATAATTGAATGCAAAATTTAATTGTCTATCATATAGTATAAGATATTCATATAGCTAAAATGTACGGTTACTGAGAATTTCGCGAAGTTTAGTTGCGTTTTGTAAATTTTGAAAGTTAGTATTTCTACAGATACGCGTTTCTCCGAACCCGTAAATATAACGATAACAAAGGTTATTGTCACCCTTACACTATGCTTTTGAAAATGACTCCTTTTTGTTGCTTTTTATTAAAACCAACATATGCTATTTTTAAATGCAAGTTAAAAGGTGATCATTTTTCAATTACCTACCTCTTCAGAAAAACAACTTGGTATATTTTTCAGTTTATAACAAACTCTAAAGCTTCTTAAAAATCTAAAATATTTAGTAAGACAACCACAACTCAAACTTGCGGGGTTCATCTTGTGTTATAAAGGAAATTTATGATCAGTGACGTAGGTATTAAGGAAAGTGAACAAATTTCCTGCTCATTTATCCTGATTTCCTTATTTTACGACCCTTTTTTCTAGAAGAGCCTTTTATTAAACTGTTAGTGTTGAGGATTTAGCTTCCCGTTTGCAAATGGTTATTCCTCTTGTTCGCCCTAATAAACTTTGTGCTTAGGTATATATTTAGTTAAACATATTATTTAAGTTAATAATGTATTCAACCCTTCGCCTACGGAAATGCATACATTAACCCAAAACAAATTTATAGCCAATTTTCTTTGGGTTAGCCCCTGGAAACTGTATTACAAGGCTTTCAACTAACAGTACCTGGTTTAAATTAAAGATTATTTTTTAAATTTTTAAATTACTACGTATATAAAATAATTTCTGTAAACAACAAAAGGTATAACCTTAATAGAATCTCGTTTATCTTTGTTTACAGAAGAAAATTGAAGATTTCTTTTATGTACGTGATTGCCCTTTAGCAATTTGTAAATTGGAAACCTGTTGGATACAGATGTCGGGATGAACATGTTCGTGGGGCGTGACAGTTTCACGGTGTATTTCTTAAACTACCGAAAAATACTCGAGAAATAAGAAAATAATAACAGAAACAGCTCCTTGGTAAAAAATATCCAGCTTTGATTTTTTTTAAGAAGATACAGATTAAATTAATTATTCCGTGTCACGAGAAATAACTTTGTAACCTCGTCCTATAACAATTAATTTGAATCAATGTTCATACCCTACTTTACAGAAAATGTACTCCACCCTTGATAATATTGACAATACATTCTAGTAAATCCGAGAATTGTATGTAATTTTAATCACGTAATATTAATAATTTTATTAGTACCTACTAATTATGAATCGTGCGAAGTATTACGTGGTATGCAGGTAAATTATAACTAAAACTAATTGAGAAAGTCTGGGCCGAGATGTGCCGACGTATAGATAATAAATATATTTCCGGTGTATGAAGGATGAATGTGAGTGAAAATAGTTACATAGAAATGAGGCTTCCGTCCATGTATTTACATTCAAATTAATATTACATTTGGATGTTCGTGACCTAATAACAAAGTATGCCGAGACAATTAATGTTTATGTTGTTATAACCACCTCTAGGTTATCTATGGAAAGTAAAGACAAATAAATTTCACTAGAAACCAGCTTTACCATCTGCAGAAAAAAATGTAAATTTTGATGATTGATGAAGACTATCCAGCAAGATATATTAGGGAAGGAAAAGTATTAAAGCCTAACCTAATAGTCAGAAAATATTTGAACAAGGAGGACGTGGAAAAAACCTTCTCACTACAGTGAATATGTCGTTTTTTTCCTTTTATAGATGAAAATTTATATTTAACTACAAGCATTACATTATAAAGTCATACACATTGGAGAGACGTTATGATTAGATGAAAGAGAATCTGAGATATAAGAGCTATCTTGTCTCAAAGCGTTTTATGCTAATTAGAACATCAAAGGCTGCTTGAAAAAATTGAATGGCATTTTGTACAAGCAGGTCGGTTAAATAAATAAAAGATTCAGTATTAATTAGCTTCAGTCTGCTTCCATGCAAAATATTTCATGACTGGAATGGAATTAATACGAAACGTAACGTAAAACGACTAGACACGATTTTCTTGCGATAATATTTAAATTTTTCAAAATATTACATATAAAAAGGAAAACATTTCCAAGTATAGGCGAGGATATAAAAAGGTTGACGAAAAAGCCATAACTAGAGCAAGTATATCGACATTTTTTGTATTCATAACCAAATTGAGTTCATAAAAATGTTGGAACCGTCTTGTACGTTCTTTTCTAAGCTAAGGAAAACGTGGAAAGCTGTTACAAGTTTTAGAATGACAACAATTTCTATTTTAAATAAAAAAATAATACAAAACACTTTCGGACGTTTTAATTCTTTAAAAAAGAAAAAGAAGTGTAAAGATAAAATTAAAACATTTTTCAGCATACGCCAAGGGCAGATATTTATAACCGCAATTTAAATAAAGAACTCATTAAGCGACTATGAAAAACGTTTAATGAGACTCTAATTGTATCCCTCGTATAATTAATAAAAACACCTTACTAAATGAAATGTTTCAAAAGTTCCATACGGAGAAAAAAGTAAAAAAAAAGTGCTTGCGACATAATTAAAATGTAGACGAAGGGTCAGCAAAACGAGATCACACCTTCTCAATCGATGAAACGGAGTGCGTATTTCTTTCATTTCCAAGCGATTAATTTCAGGGTCTTTCGAGGGTTTCTCGTAGCAATATAAGAGGGAAATAATTTGAGATTGCATGTATTTTCTAAAAACCCCAATTTCGTAAAAGAAACCGAAGCTGGATACTTGAGAAATGTTTTAGGTCAAAATACATAAAACTACAATCGAATCGTTACTGACGGCACTTAGGAATTGTAAAGTTTGAGCCTGGCTCAAAAATAAGGGCTGAAGCATTTATCAAAGTTGGTCTATTAATCAGGAACGAAATGAGACAAGTGGGGCCGGGACGGTTAACTGTACGCGGCAAAGTGGCCGCCAGACAACTATACACGAAATCTTTGTATTTAGATCAGTTAACACATCTTGCAATAATGACCTAGGACTATTTTAAAAAGAAAAAAGGATAAGATTAAAATCATAAAAAATTTTTAGTTAGGAGAATAATTTATAAAACTTTTGAACAAGAACTGACATTAGCAAAGAATAGCAGACGTTATGAGACAGACAGGATATGACGAAACGGAATGCCGGATATAGGGCGTGTGACAACAATCTAACTACCGGAAACACGTTTATTGTTTATAAATACTCTATTGTTATTTGGATTCTCAATGAACAAAACTAGGTACAACGCGTCAGCAACTTTAATTAGTGTCCGTTAATTTCATAACGAACTGCCGCCCTTGGAACGCTTTAACCTCTTTTTGCATGGTACCAGCAGCGGTATTGTTTTGCGATTTACGTAAACCACAATTTATGATCCCGAGACTGATTTACTGCTTTAAAGTCATGTGAACAGAGTGGGGAGAGGAAATTAAAGAATGGGATTTATTCGTTCGACTTTCGTTTTATTTTCATCTCTAAACGCTTTGTTTTCATATGAAAGAGAAAAACAAGCAGCAGTTTTATTCAAATAATATTTTGAGGTTGAATTTCCGTTGTTTGTTTTCTTGGTCTATGCTAATCCTTTTCAGTTCAATTCAGAATATTTCTGAAACCTCTCTTGTGAACATCGATACAATCCCCTTTTAAATCTAGTTCGCTAACGTCGCTATTGTTGAGTATTATCGAAATTAAATCGGCCTTAACCGACACGCTATGGAATAATAAAGGTGTTTTAAATGTGGGTTAACCCAGCCTTGTTATCTGCAGTTCCAACGATTTATACAGTCTTCTAGATTAGTATACAGGGTGTTCCATAAATATATCGACAAACTTTTAGCGGCGGTAGGGGACATCAAAACAAACATTTTTTGCTTGATAAACATATACAGTGTGTCCACGGATTGAGTGCATATAAGGTGTAAATGACAATTTTTTTTAGAGTTGGATCTTTATGTTCTGAGGATCGCTCCTGCTTAGTCTCAAACTAAGATATTGAAAAAATGAGCCAAATCAATTAACATACAGGGTGTTTTTTGGCCGAAATCTAAAAATTAGTCAAGAGTAAACTGTCTTTATTTTAGCAGATATGACAAAAATGTATTAGAAAAAGTTGTTTAGAATTAAAAGTTATTGAAGATTTTCAACTTTTATACAAATCAGCCTACTTTGATTTTTTTCATCAAAATCCAATACTTTTGAACTCATGTTTGTAACAAATAAGGTTTAGTATTTTTTTAATAAATAATTATTTGTTTTTCAAGTACTTTGTTTAATCACTCTTCATCCATGGGTCATTAAAACCATAAAAAATCTCATGTTGATGAAAAATATCAAAGTAGGCTGATTTGTATAAAAATTGAAAATCTTCAATAACTTTTAATTCTAAACAACTTTTTCTAATACATTTTTGTAATATCTGCTAAAATAAAGACAGTTTACTCTTGACTAATTTTTAGATTTCGGCCAAGAAAACACCCTGTATATTAATTAATTTGGCTCATTTTTTCAATATCTTAGTTTGACACTAAGCAGGAGCGATCCTCAGAACATGAAGATTCGACTCTAAAAAAAATTGTCATTTACACCTTATATGCACTCAATCCGTGGACACACTGTAGGTAGGTCCGAAAACGTTTCGCTTTCGAAATAGTACAGGGTGTTGAAATTTGTAAAAAAAATCTTTTATTAATCTTTTTTTTTCTCGAAAACGAAGCGTTTTTGGATATATGTTTATACAGTAAAAAATGTTTGTTTTAATGTCCCCTACCACCACTAAAAGTTTGTCGGTATATTTATGGAACACCCTGTATATCTTCTTAGCACTCTAATTTCCAACGATTTTCTGATTTTTAGGGTAAACAGTTCTAGTCATATTTTGGATAATTTTTCAGAAAGAGCAAGAACTAATTTCTTATAATAAAGCCAGGTAAAAGTTGCCGTACGCTGGCCTGCAGTAGGAAGGGTTATGGCCTCCATTCACCGCTTGCGAAACTTTCTTTCTTCTTATGGGACCAAGAATGATCTATAGTGAGCATCGCACCTTCGAGACTTTTTATTTTCCCTTACTCATAAAGAGTTCTGCATCTAATTATTATTAAATCGAACCCATGACCTTTAGCTCCGCAGCAATTTGCTCTGTAACAATCGAAATTTTGTTTCGACACGCCCTGTACATCTCATGAGTTTTTAAACGAACAACCGCATATTTTAGTAAAAAAAAATAAATACTTAAACAAGCTAGAGGTAATTGAAAACCCAATTAACAAGGAAAATGAAGAGGGTTCTTGACCACACATTACTGTTAATTTCTGCACCCTCTTCATTTATTCTTTAGCATCCCTTTTTCCATTTCTCTAGAGATATATTTATTTTTGCGACAATATTTATTAACGATTTCCGTTTTGACACATTTTCTCCATTTAATCGAATGCCTGTGGATCAACATTTCCTGCACTCAATTTAATAAAATTACTTTCGTTTTCGTTCGGAAAAATAATAATTGGGGGTTTCGGAACAACATATTTCGATATCTTTGATTTTCTCCCACTTATCTAATTGATTTTATCCGGTTGCCGTCTGCCTATACTGTCATTAGTGTCGTCGCCGGAACTTGAGAAAATCACAAATTGGGGGTTAATCTTTTATTTATTTCGTTTTCGCAAAATCATTTCTAATTAATTTTCTTTGATTTTTTTATAAAAATTTGCTTTAAATTTTTTTATTTTGTATTTAAATTTTAAAATCATAACTGAACGAACAGACACTTTAGTTAAGGATGTAAATACCCCAAAAAAAATGTAATAACGAAATATGAAAAATATGTATACACCTCCAAGCTATGCCAAACAAATAAAATGTCGCGTTAAAAAGCAATTTTATAAATGTTTACTAAGCGAATAATATTATAGCAATATTAAATCTAATATCAAAATCATTTTTCATAATAAAGTGCTTGCATATTATTCCATTCACTTTTCTAACAAGATTTAATATTCTGTGTGATTCATTTTCTTTTCAGCGAACAGGGTAGCTTATAATACTCCCTTACCTGTATTTAACAAGACTTGTAACGATTACAGCTATTCTTAAAGCTCTTACAATTCCCGGAATCTTATACTTAAGTTGGATTTTCTCCACACGAGTTCAACGCTTAGTTAGTTTCCTTAACGTTTTCTGGTATTTAGGATATAGAAAATGTCCACCCTTGTTTCGTCACCAAGTCAACAAGCTGTCATGAGCTTAAGGAAAGAATTTTTAATCGCCCAAAAGCCCCTTAGTCCGGTGTCATTCCCTCTTCTGCCACTAACACTTGTGTATTCTATGATTCTATTCAACCTATCCTTTACTATTTAGGGGTTTAGATTAATTTGTGTTCTGTTTATTTAGGGTTGAATTTGATGTGAGTTATTTCAAATATTAACTTTGAGTTATTTGGTGCGTTAAAAGGCTTTTGCTTTACAGGAATATATAAATAATATAATGTTCTTGTTTAGGATTAGTCATAAATCATTTTGTATGCTAGAAAGAGAACGAATATGTTTGTGGGTGGTAGGGTAATTATTCTTTAAGACCATTAGTGGTTATATTCGTTCTAGTGCCTTATCAATCAAAAGAGGGTTGAATTTTTCGTCGTTTATGTGTCTGCTGAACGTCTATTCATCTCTTTGCGTCGTCCATTTGAACACAAAAACAGTTCAGTAAAGGGAATCAAAATAAAACTTACTGGTTGGTTTAAAAAACTACGCAAAATCTTTTTCCCCATAAAAATTAATTACACCTTGTCGCCTTTTTACCAATAAAGCATCGAGCTTAAACTGTGAAACCACCAAGCGAACGTGTCTACTTGAGATTATTGAAGTGACCACTCATTTTGTGAAGGGTCTCTACCCTTCCGCCCCGTTTTTACTCCCTTATTAACAATTTCGCAAAAAGGAAGAAAATACGACAATAAAAACCGAAGGGGGTGATTTTAAATCGGAAACTTATTTTAAAATCGAATGCACATAATTTCATTAGAGAGGAAAAATTCAATAAACGCTTCTAAGTAGAAACGTGGAGTGTGACCAAGAGAAAAGGAAAACGTGTCAGGTCCTTTCAAGGGTTTAATTCCTAATAGGAGGGTACGCAAAATATGTGCCCAAATAAGATCTAGGGTTTCTGTAAAGATATTGATTGCCTGACAATGAGGCCTAAGTACAAGACCTAACGCCCCCCACCGAAACATGTCTTTACGAGAAAAAATTGAATAAAGAGGGGAGGAATCAGTTGAAAAGTTGGTTCGTGTGGCTACAATGAGTAACCATGTACTCGACTGATTGTTACATTAGATTTCAAATAACAAACACAAAAGACTAAAAATTCTCAAGGTGTCTAAAATCTTTGCACACACATAAGAATGTGTGATCCGGAAATAAAACTTGTTTTATATAAAATATAGAGATTCCTATCTTAATACTTCCTCAATTGCATTTACTTTGCCAAAATACCACAAGCAAACAAAAATGTGAGCTATTTTTGTCCCAATTTGTGACTTCCGTTTAGCTATTAGTAAAAATTTTAAAATGTGTGAACTTTATTCTTTTTTGAAGCTCTCAATTCCTTCTCGAATCTTTATTGCTACAGGAAGGCATTGAACCGTGACTCATAAAATAGTTAATAAATTCCTAATTCGAAGAAAAATTCATGCGCTGTCGCTATCGTAAAAGTTCCGAAACGAAAATCTTATATTCCAGGCAACTTTTCTCAATAAAGGGCCACAACCCGGAAACCTTGAGAAGTTTAGAACTTTTCTCCAGGTCTAAATATTTATGCGAATTTTTCCACTTTCTATTGCCAAGCGTGAGTTGTGCGAGTAGAAAAAAGTGTAGTATATTTGCTAACCCTCATCGTTATAAATCTCCCGCCCTTTTTCAAAAGGTGGATTGAATAAGCGAATAGGAAACATGGAAGTTTTTTCGTTGAATGATTATTATCAAAGAACAATAAAAGTGTTCGCGATCGTTTTTATTGAAGATATAATTTAGATTGTAGAACATTCATCTTAAATGCATTCATTGTAGATGGATGGGCTAGAGGCAATTGAAAGTTTCGTTGTTGTATCACTGTGGAAATTATTTATTGCCCGCATTCGCATACAAGGACGTGATTTATTTTCCTCTGCAGTTCGAATAATAATTCATGTGCGCTGCTGTTGTAGTTTCCTCGGTTTATTTTTATCCTGCGTGTACTGAAAGAAATAATTTTTTCCTACTTGGATTTTTCTGCAAACTTTGAAAATTGTGTTTCTAGGGCAAAAGCAGTTCGCTTCGTGCCACACACAGAATTAACCTGTTTTATCGGGCAAGCGGGTATTCGCGTGTCTGAACCTCATTTTGGTTGTTCCGATAGGAAAATTACAGATATTCGAGAAATTTGAACTCTAATGAAATTGGTTCTATTACAAGATTTCCTCACGTTCGCGTTGTTTACCCCGAAAAGCACACTAACAAAAGAAAAAGGAATTTCCAATTCATTCACAGATTTGGAAAATGACTTATTTTCACTTCAAAGGAAAAATCGGATTATTTCATTTTCATGTTTACATCCAATGATAAAAAGAATCGCGAAGTGTATTAATTCAGGTTTAATAAAGTCTCTATCGAGGAATTTAGGTTAAAGGGAGATTAGGGAAGCTTGTAACAAAAGAACGAATTAATTGATTTAAGATCAGAAAAGTTAGGGGTGTGTTTTTCATTCGCTGTTAGCGGTGATGTTGGAGGTTGCGTCAAAAAGGCGCTGACGTCATACGCATCATTGCACATCCAATCGAATATTGGGTAACGTTCTGTCAAGCACAATACCAACCAAAGGTTTTATTTGGTTACACTCCACTTCCTGAATTCAAGCGACTTTGATACTATCTGGTGTATTATTAGGCATCAAATTCGCAGAGCACTCTTGCATCGTACTGTATTCAATATATCCAAAGGGCAATTGTATGTTGAATCGATTTGTTGCGAAAATGCAGGAAAGGAAGTTGCATGTGAATGATTTTCGAGAATTACAAACGTTTTGTGTAATAATAGCAAATATTCCGGCGCACAATGGGAAACTATTTGAACACAAAATGTTCCTATATTTACATAAACAATAGTTAAGCTATTAAAGTATCGGAGTTTATAGACAGAGGATTTTATATCAACGTTGTCCTATAAGGGTCTTCGGGCTCTAGGTTCACTCAGCGTTTAATGAGAACCTGATCTGATAATTTAAGTTTGTAGGATTTAGTGATCTTCTTCAAGGTCAACACAGTCCTGAATATTTCTCATGTAACCGGAAACAAAACATCGTCAGATCTTTCTCCCTTGGGGGTGTTCTAACCCAGACGTCTGCATACACTGAACAAAGGATGCAGAAGTCTGCAAATAATATATTTACGTTTTGTATTATTTTCTATTTTTGTAGGAAGTAGGTACAAATTTGGAAGAGCAAAATAAAAATTCGGTATCCAGGTCTTTCTGGGTCAGGTAAAATAATAAAAGGTTTTCATTCACAGGCACGAATGGAGAAACTAATCGTCCATATTGTCTAAATTTCAGCTTCTAATAAACACAGCTGCTGATTATTGTTATAATAAAAATTTATGAAAGGAAAAGGAAATTGGGTGCGAGTAAGGCACTTAAACAAGAAGCTGTTAAGCACTTTGGGTTTTAAATAATGCACGCAAAAGTATTTTTGGATTTTATTACCCATTGATTTATAAGTTTTTTGCCCCTTTTATCAACCAACTCCTGCTTCAACATTATTGCTTTCAGGTTCAATTTCAGTACTACTCTCTAGAGCTTCGGGGTTTTTGTTAATAAATTCTTGATGTTTTTTCTGAAATTGGTTACCTTTCAGCCTTCACTTCATGTAATACTTTTAGGTTTCATTTTCCATTAAATTAATCCAACAAATTGAACTAAATAGTAAACCTATTTTGGAATTATAAAATTTATTGCATTGAAAGAAGTGAAAGTGGAAATATTTTATTTTTTCTCTGAGATTTCCTCATAAATTCACGATTTCTCTTTATGGAAATTTTACTAAAATGAACTGTTATTCTTCGGTTCATAATCTATATAACAATCTTTTGAATACAAATGAATAATAGATATTTGTTGTAAACGTAAATGAAGGCATTATAAAATTTCTAAGATTTATTTAGCTCGTTACAATAACAATACAATATTACAGTATACAAGCTTGGTTTAAAAAACTCGACAATAAACCCCCTAATCCATCATTATAAGCTAAAATTTAACAACTGCATCAATTAATCAAGCTTAACCGTTTAATTTATAGCAGGATATTTTTAAAAAAGCTGAAAAACACCAACCTTGGCCTATAACATATTTTAATTTCAATTTTTTAAATGAAAAATTTTCTTTTATCTCAAAAAATTAAGAAAATCGCTCTGAATGTATACAACTGGGATGTGTCATAATAGTCAAGAAAGACGACACAACAGCCTTTGTTCCGCTTAGACGCGATTCTAGAAATCTGAAAATGCAGACGTCGTGCTTCGTTCGTTTTCTTTGAACCCTGGCAAAACAATACGGCTTTTACGTGTTTTCGCTGCATAGGGTGTCACTCTAATCTATCCCTCGGACACGGAAAGATAAATGTGGCGCCGCACTATCCAATATTCAACTTGGAGCATACACTCTGTTTTTACAGCAGCTATTTTATAAACAAGATTCCTTGGTTAAACCTCGCTTCGAAAAATTTTAGTCTTTTACAGGTCGCACGCAGCTTCGTAAACATGTATTCTATGAAGCGAAAATCTTGGGGGAAACTTTGCGGTTTCTAGAAGTGAACACTGCTCAATCGAAGCAAATGATCCCTGAGCCCCTTGCTAGAGTGGAGCACGAAAATTGATTAAAGGAATGAGGTTGGAACTTATTAGATGAAAAGAACAAAAATTAAGTATCTACTATTCAGCCGGAAAATGTGAATCCCTGAAATTCTAACCGGACCAACATTTTAAAAAGTATTAAAATTTTTCTTGCGTTCCTTTCTGATTCATAAAATTGTAAATTTTTATTTCCGATACAGTTTGCAAACACGTCCTTAGTTGTTACAACTGTAAAAGGTGAGTGAATTCAATCTGTGGGTTAAGCCGGCCCTGGAGTTTGTTCAAGTCACGGTGCAATTATCTTTGTTTTGGTTGAGATATGGTCACCACCAACTGTGAAGTACAATTGCATCTAACTAGTGGAAAAATTTAATAATTCGCATTTAAAATTTTACTTAAGTAATTCAAAACAACAAAGAATTTTTTCCTGTTTCTTTAAGGTGTTAAAAAATTGTGGATCTTTATTTGTTTTTAAATTGAAGGAAAATTAGCATTTTTCTTTATTCCAATAGAACTAGTACTGCAGTTAATGTTCCATGGTTACAATGGCCAGTTCAAAGAATCAGATTGATTATTATCTTAGGGAAATACAGAACTTAGTCAGGCAAACATACAGGATTGTATGAACCTATGCATTCCTGAAAAAACGCTGGAAACGATGATTCTATTAGAGAGCCATGGAAGAAGCTCTAGGCTACGAGTTAGATCGAGTAGATCTCTAAGTGGAATTGGATGCGATACGTAGTACGACAACACGTAGATAAATTGGACACTGTGTTGAACTGGGAGATGAAGAAGCGAAGGAAGATAAATTGTAGGCAGAAAAAAGTTACGAAACGGACGAAATCAACAAATTCTGTCTAATTCAGGAACATAGGACGGAAATGAACCATTATCCAATCCATGGGAGATATATTCATAAATAAATAGTCTATTGACGATGTTTTGGGCATTCGAACAACCAACAGATGATCATCTTTTCCTTTTTTTGCAGATTCGCGTTCAGGAAACCAGTCTGCATAAGGTTACGTGTAACAAAAGTGGGTTTGCACACACCTACTCCGTCTCCAGACACCCCAACACAACTGCGTCTTTCTCAATCGTCTTTGTAACCCTTACTCCATACATTTTTTGATATAGACATCTCTTTTGTATTGCAAACTTTTCTGTTTCGTCCTTTGCAACTGCTTTCCAAATATTTCTACGATATCGTTTATCCATCGTTGCTGGGGTCTTCTGAAAATTCCTTGAATCGTCCTGGGTATTCAGCAATATTAACGACCCATCTATAATCGTGTTGTCTGGCGACATGATCGGTCTAGTTCCATTTATGCGTAATAATTTCGTCGATACCGATTCGTCTTCCGTTCTTAATTTCGCGTTTTAAAATAAAATCCCCTTGTTTTATAATAAAGTAAAGATCTAAAGGGAGGAGATGAATTTGAGAAGGTGACCTTCTAAAACTTTCATGGACAAAATTTACCCCTTAATTATTAAGAACTACATTAAAATTTAGAACTGGCCTATATAATTAGTCAAAGTAAACTAGAATTGTTCCACAGATGTGGAATTCCCATAAGGTTGATCAAGTACAAGTGCGAACAATTACGACTCGGAAAGTGAGACGTATACCATAAACTTTAACGAAGACAAATATCACATATACTCAACGTATATTAGAGGCGGCACCAGTAAATCAACTTGTAAAATGCAAAGTGCTTAGTTGCAAAGTTCATATAATCCCGCATTCACCAGTAAATGGAAATAACCATTATTACCACTTCTAATCTACGCCACAACAGTCTTATCCTAATTTACTGGCGTGGTTAGTAATTCCCTTCTGAACTACAACCTTCCAGGGGGTTTTAACATCAGACCATGTCGTTAAGTTTTAAGTCATCTAACTATAACTGCGAATGTAGGTCAAAGCACAGGTCTTGGTTTTATGCGGGTGTACTTTTGACATAGTTTTCGGTTTACTACCCTGGTCATTATGATTACGAGTCGATTTTAGGGGTTCCGAATTCGAATTTTCCTTCTAAGCACTTTTTAACTGCTGAAACTTCAAGTTTCAGGGTTCCAGAAAACATGACAAACTTGCGGTGATCTAAGTTAATTGTGCGTTAACAAATTGCAACAACATTTCCTATCAGGGTTTGGTGAAATTAATCTGAATTTGAGAGAAATCTGACAGTTGATAATGTCGTTATATTGATACAGATTACTGCGCGCTTATCACATTAAAGTCTTTCCAACTCGACGGTTCGTTATAACCGCCCCCTCAAGACACACTTTTCTTCATCAGATGACGTGCTATTGATCCACCGCGATACGAAACGACATTTTGAACTTTATGCGCCCCTAGGAAGATTAAAAATCCTTTCAGATGGATACCCCGACACTAAAATTCCAAAGTATGGTAAAGACAAACTTAAGCTGTTCCTTTAATAAAAACACACCCTGTTATATTGTCTTGTTTTATTAAAAGGAAATTTAAACATTCCCTTGTAATCAATAATCCATCTAAATATTTATTGCTCATCAGGTTCTGGAATTTCATTTTATATTTCGTTCTATTTTCAAACGGATTTTTGTTGTGTAAATGGATGTATAGTTGGAAATTTAGTTCATATTTCCGGAGTTTTATTAATTTCGTGCTGAATAATATTTGAATACAAATACACAACAAAATGCATGTTTTAACAATACACTAGTTGCATTGCATAAGAGAAATTTAATCTTCTTCAATTGGGTTGGATTTAATTAAAATTGATACAATGGGGAAGCTGGAATTATGAAAATCTCGAATCTCCAACAATAAATATAATAGGGAAAAATCAGTTCTAGTCAGTGGCGGCCCGTGGTCTAAATATTTGGGGGCACAGTAAGGGATGAGCGAAGTTAGCAAAAATGGCGCTGTAGTCGAATTTTTTTTTCGGGTTGGGTGTGGGCGTGTTTTATTAGACGCGATTTAAGAGAGAGCTTCAGCCAAGGTTTGGGATAAAATTTAAAAAAACTGAATATGTTACAATTTTTCAATGAAAAATTAAAGTTTGTAATAATCAAGCGACATAATTTAAAAAAATATTCATGAAACGCTCACTTTTAGAGTTCAGTAATTTGTAGATAAAAATGTTACTCAAATTTTGTTGAAATCAACCCGGCGAAGCGACCAACACGTGGCACGCTAGTAGTAACAAATATCGTATTTTGGAATTTATTAATCATATTAGATTAGGTATGTTTACTTACTAATTCTGTTAGAAGACGCAAACTGTGTCCTTTGAAAGAAAAATACTCCAGTTGGACTTACCTAGAAAGAAAAATATCATTTAGACAAAATGTATTTTAAATTAAATTAATTACTCATGCAGTCATTACTTAATACACTATTATTGTATTTTAATTTTCCCTTGTTGTTATATTATTCCAGGCAATTTAACAACTTAATCAACTATTTATATAGGAAACCATCACTTATCAACCTATCAAACTTCCTTAATTAGTTGCAACAGACCACTAATGTGTTAACCTTTGAAAGATATTGATAGCTTGTCGATGTTTGGTCTAGAACAAGGATTATACCTACTACCCTTAACAAGACACTTTATGATAAACTATTATCTATTTAGATTTTTACGTAGTATCGGAAATCACTTATTCCTGTATTCAGTGGCGTAGCCAGAGTTTACACTTGGGGGGGGGAATACTTGTATTTGTATGGGCTTGAGGTCTGTGTACATGGTGCCGAGGTTATAATTCTGAGCCAAATTTCACAACCAGAACATTTCTGCCAAATAAGGTTTTCAAAGGACGATTCAGTTTAAGATATCTGGGTCAAATTTGGACTAACACGACGTAAGGTTTAATAATTACTGCTACCTCATTAACTGTTCAAGACACTGTCAAGAGCAGCAAATTATGTTAACCCAATGAAACTAGACCGCAATAGACGTGCTATGTTGTTATGGCAATATAGGCTAACCTAAATTTTTCCTAGGAAGTCTTGCGCAAAATGTTAGTAATCTTTAATAATTGGGTTAGGTTCGATCTTGCCATCTACTAATAAAGTTTCTAATAACTATTTGATAAAAAAAAAATTTGACCAATGACTAACGCCAGTTATTGGTTGAAAAGGGGATCCTATTAATGTTATTACCCAAATAACTGTTAGAGACTATAATAGGAAGGGGAAAAATCGGGCCTTTCATAAATCTCTTCTACAGGGCAAAATATCACGAAACTCGCATCATCGCAAAAAAATATGGCACGTGTTATTTAAAAAAATCACCACATAATTCATGTTGGGTAAATCTTCTTTGTGCGTGCTGATTTCCCTTCACGTACAGCTTCGCTATAATAGCATAAAATAGTGAGTAATTTAAATCTGTTGAGGCTTTAATTATAGCTCATAATTACTAAATATCCTAAATGTTTAGTTTAGAAACCGAAAACAAAGTCATCCAAATGGAAGGAATAGACAAAGTCAGGAATTTACGTGTAAATTAATTAACCATGACTTATTTCCACTTCAGTAAAGTTATATCAAGTTCTTCGTTATAGAATTCGCTCTCATTTTCTATTCAAAGACATTAAAGCAAAACTAACTTCATTGTAAAACAACGTTTCAATGTCAGAAACCTCATTTTGTGTTTAGATAAACGTGAGACAGAACAAAACAATTTGAAATGGTTATCCGCTTTATAAGAACAAATGTAATGGAAGATTTTATAGCACATGGAGACGTAACAATACAAAACGTCGCGGATATAAATAACAGCGGTCTGTAGTCTGCACGCACCCGTAGTACTCCGGATTGGGATCCGGGGCCATCAATCAATCAGCAGACCGACTACTCCGGTCCCTTCTGAGGCTGGTGAAACCCCGCACCACCAACACATATACGAAGTAAACTCTCCTTTGCTCGATCAATGTAAAGCCAACATACATTACGATATAATTCATGCCCATTTTTCAAGGGTCTGCCGGTGCTATTCTGTGTATATGACGGTTGCTTCCCGGATTCGAACGCGATAGCCTATCATTCGTTATTGAAACCCCGAAAGCAATCCTCCAATAAGAAATAACAGACTTGCTTCGCTGAAAGACGTCTGCTTTCAAGCTTTTAGTAGGTTTGTTTATAAATATCCTTACATATCAAATGGGGGAATTATCTTCAAATATAATATCCTGTCTTACTGTTAAGCTTCGGATAATAACAAAATATTTTTCTCTTTTTATTTTCTTATTTTTTGTTTGACATTGAATTGGTTATATTGTATGTAGGGCACAAAAGGAAAACACAATAGGGAAATTGGATGATAAAAATTGTATTCTGAAAGAGAGAAACAAAAAATCGGTTAAATGTTAACGAAAAAAGGTTTGCAGATACGATACCACATGAAAAAGTAACGAGATTTGGAGACAGAAACAAATTACTTCGTGGACAAGGTCAAGGATATTTAAGTAAAATTACAGGAAAAAAAAGTAACAAATATCTTTTGGAGGATATAGGCTTGAAGTTATTTTAGCGATACGTTGAGAATAGTTACAGTACGCGCAACGAAAGAAAAGCGTCTTCAGGAATGAAGTTGTAGAACCTGCAGCAGTTGCACAAATTAATCACAAAGACAAGGTCATCCTCAAGATTATTAATATTTCATCCGATGATAAAACAGGATGCAATTTAATCGCATCTTAAACTACCATGGGAAATCAACAAAACAATTCAAAATTCAGACGACAAGCTTTTCTTTATAGGGTTTACAAAGCATATCGCCAAAGGTGTTGGCAATGAATCAGCGTTTGATAAACTCTGATCAAGTCCACAAGAAAACCACATCAAAGATAACATTCATGCTATGGAATTTCATCTCCTGATATTACAGAACTCCTAAACAAAGAACATGTAACCAAGGAACATATTTCATAGATAACTTACAAGTCTCATTATGCCATTACATAACTATCAACCGAAGCTATAATTAATACTGCAATGAGTGTAATGAAAGGAAAATTATAGTTGGGTACTCATGTTTCCAACTAACGGTCTCATCAGTGTAACTAAACTCCTGGAATGGATTGTAAAGCTGTTATCTTAATAATAATAATTATTCCTCTACAGAACAAGCTCAAAATTCTAAAGACATAGACAAGTTATAGAAAATATATTTAAAGTCCTGTGGTATGGATGTTACTAGATTGTAGCAGCATTTTTTAGACCAAAACATCCTGAATAAACATTTAAAAAAAATCCTATTAAGTTAGCGTATATGCTATTCAATGCGAAAATGTGTTGTTCAAATGAAAATTTTATCACTGACGTTCACATTAATATTCCTGACAGTTTTGTAATGATCACCATTTTTCACACACAATTTGGGTTATGTTTGTTCGTCACACCGGCATGTATCAAAATGTTTTTGCGTAAATGTATATTGCCGGTTGTATACAGGATTAAAGTAGAGCTTCAACATTATGGTCACAATAGCAGAATCTCTTTGAAATATACCGAGAAACAGAGACACGAAAACATGGGAATGGTTCTAATTTACATTTTTAGTAAAAGTTAAAATAATTTCAAGTCGAAGGTTGAACTGAAACTATAAAATATTCCGTTTCCTAAATATTCGACCCTATTGCGTATCATTCGTTTATTTATAGTCAAAAATTAAGTTTAGGTTAAGACTGGTTCGTATCTTCGATTAAAGCACGAGAATACCAAGACTGGCTCGTATCGCGGGTCCCTCGGGTGCGGACGTACTGTAACCGAAAGTATGCGATACCAACCATTTTCGGTTACAGTACGAGAGTATCAGAACGTACGCGACACGTAACCCAGGATAGGCAATACAACCGGTGGTGGTTGAAAGTCTTTAAATTTTTAAAGTAAATAAATCTAGGACTGTCGTGCAATAAACGATTTAGAAGCATAACAGGGGTGTTGTTAAACTCCATAAATTTTCTAGGTTTTAAAATAGAAAACTAGGTGAATATTTGCAGTAAATCAATATTCAGTATTAATGGAAGCAGAACCCCATTTCCTTAGAATCTAGTAGAGATCTTGACCTTGTTTAATTGCTTTGATAACCTAAATACTCAACTTGAATTATGGTACATTTTTAATGAATCTACATAGTAAACTGAAATTCCAGCCCCTTTATCTCTTGTACCAATTTCACGGTAGAAACACACAGTTCACACTAATCCACGCTCTAATGGATTGTAGGCGAAAATTGCTACTTTCCAACACAAACATACGAATACAAGGAATCGACTAACAAGAAGCATAAATTTGCAACACATTATAGGACCATATGGATCATTTATACACTTCGCTAAAATAACAGACGTAGTTTTAATCTAAACAACACTTCATGCACACCCTCGTTGCCACATAATAATCCCCTATCGGTTATTTATACTGTGACCCAATGACCTGACGTGTCATAAGCGTTTAATTTATCGCTTGTCGTATTCGATATGTTTGCCATGGAGCACTAAATTTTCTAGATCGTGCCTGATTCTGAGTTATAAGCTCAGGGTTTTACAACGAACGGGAAATTAAAAACATGGATCATAATAGGATTAGATATTACCAGCTTAAAAAATTATAAAAATTTGGATAACTGTATCTTCAATGTAGGTTTTAGAATGTGAGCCGTGCAGAGGTGAACGTTCTAAAAGACGAATGCAATAAATGACTCCAAAAAGGATTTTGTTGAGATTGTTGTCACTAATTCGTCTTAAATTTCCGGTAGAATCAGTAGGTATAAACCGTATTTGTAGGTTTTTATATGCATTTGGAATGGATATAAGTAATCCCTTCCTTCCAAATATTGTTGTGCAGACATTTACATCGGAAGTTCACTCGGGTGGTTGCAGTTGAAAATATCGATTCCTTCAGGATTTATAACTTCCTGGGAATTTTATTTCCGTCTTGTTGAACTATAGTACACACTGGAACGAGTGCATGTGAATTTATCTACGATTACGATCTATCATTCTAACCTGATTTTTTTACTTTATTTAAAGTTTTCCGTTTTTAAATTCAAATCGTTTTGAATGCAAAAATTATGTTAAAATAAATTTAAACGTGGGTTTTATTGTATAGAGGTGAAACTCTTCCACATAAATTTAATAGTTACTTACCACGCTTTTAGAATGCTCTAATTAGAACTAAACTTCTACTGTTTCAGAAATGTTCGCAAAACTTTGGATTGTAATTTTAGTGGTTAACGTAGCATCACACATTAATTCAGATAGAATTCGCGTAACACCACATACTGTCTAATTAAATTAACAAAATTACAGGTTGCAAATTTTACGCAAGCATAAGTCATAAACAAATTGAATATTTGAGTTTGAAAAGGAATTTCTCGCCATTTATTATATTTGGGTGCATCAGAAATTTTAATTAATCATTAGTTGGATGTTGGTGCGTGAGTTTTGTTTTAATCGAACTTGCAAAGCAAATATTCGCTGGGAAATGCGACACAAGTGTTATTTTCAATTTTCCTGTAGTAATTAGTAATCAAAGCGGAAGCTTTTATGGTGATTTTCGTCGGTGCCGAATGAGTCAGTGGTATTTGTTTATAATTAAAATATTTTATTAGCTTCTGTTTTTAAGGTAGAAGAAAAAATACGTTTCGGTATTTTTATGGTACGTTATTAAGTTATAATGAGCAATTAATTATATGTTTAAAGCTTATAACAGCACATTAATATAATAATTAAGAACATAAACAAGATTAATAACTTGACGCGTTCCGCATAAATAACGGAGGACGCTTTGAAGAATTAACATATAAAATTATACTGTATTCGTTCATTTCATTTCTTTTTTAATTCAAGCGGAATATTTTTCCGCAACGGAATCATTTATCTGGAAATATCGTATATATAACTCAAATTTACGACTCCCAAGGGAGTGTAATTTTTCATTCGATTTCGATGAGTGACAATGTTTCTGTTTCATCTGGGATTTCGTTCGATTAAATATTAATATCAATTAAGCTGTCCTGTTTTTTTCAATTCCCCCTAGATTTTTCCCACGTTGGTAGTTTCAATTTTCAAATTAATAAAATGATGTTAACATGATTAGAAAATTAACGCAAAATATCCAAAAGCTAGTTGGGGGATGATACTGTAATATTTTGTAAACACTGGCGGATTTTGTATGTTTGGCACGTTTAAAAGCATTGATCTGTTGTGTTTCAAAACAAGGGAAAACACCTATACATCGTGATCAGCACATCCACTCTTAATGTACACAACCAAGATTGAAATAGCTGGACAGGCAAATAAGAAAGCAACAAAAACCAGGAAAATTCGTAACACGATTTGGGAATTATGAGACTGCAGGGACGTGCATTAACAATATGAGTAGAAAGCATTGAGAAAGATGACATCATAACATAAGGAAGATACTATAAGTTATAATAAATTAATATCAAGGAAAAACAAGGGAGGTCTAAAAATTTTTTGAACCATACCAAAGAGAGCGATGATGAGATCTATATTCTAATATAATCCAAAGTAAGTTCATAGGAAAAAAATGTGTAATAGATAAGCCGCACGATTACAATGATCAAGTCAAAGGGCCAGAGGCAACCAGATATTGAAGATTCGTAGAACTGAGACAGTGACGAAATAATTTCGACTCCACTCTGAAAGATTTAGTCGGTGGGGAACACCAGCGTAGATAAGGGGGGGGTACTGGGGGACAGTACCCCCCCCTGGAGGGATCCTCCTTTTTAAGGACTTTTTCTATTTATTGATGATTTTATCAGGATCTTGACTTTCGGGCTAAAATGCCTGTAAAAACACTTCTAAAGTATGATGTTGAAATTCTATTTCAAGATCTTTTTCTAGCAACAATTTACCTAAATACTTAGAAATAACCAGAGTTTTGAGCGGATTATAAAGTATGTACCATAAAATGTGGGTTTTTCTTAGAATTTGTTTAGCTACTTGAACAGCATGCCACTGAGATAAATTTTTAAGCGGATTATAGGATTTCTTACTTGGGTTTATACAGTACACATTTTCACTAATGTACCTACTTTAAGTGCATTTAAATTTAAATTTTTCAGTTGCTATTTTTGCGTTCAAACAAGCAGTTCTTTAAAAATGTCAAAACGAAAATGTTTGTGTTTTGAAGAAAAATTGAAAGTGTTTTTAATACGTTAAATAATTTTATTACCTACGTTAGAATTTTTATTTCAGGTTTAAAGTACAATTTCTAAATAGTGATGTTTCTATTTAGTGATGTTTGTGTGGAGATTTTTGGACATCACTAGTATATGGAGGTTCGACTGTACTTATTTATCGTCAATCTAACTTACACGGGGAATACGGTTAACGTGTTTGGAAGTTTAATAAAATTTATTAGGGAGGGTGGGTTGTAATATAATAAAAAATTGAGAAAGAAAACACCAAGTCTGATCCCACGAAATATTATTGAAATTGAAAAATTGTTAAATTGTAAATTATTAACGTTTTCGCCAGAGCAACTCAAAACGTTAATAATTTACAATTTAACAATTTTTCAATTTCAATAATATTTCGTGGGATCAGACTTAGTGTTTTCTTTCTCAATTTTTTATTACTTCGGTTCCCACTTGGAGAATGGAGGTTAATCAATTTATTTTTGTAATATAATGATGTTCACCAGAATATTTTATTCCAATTCGAAATATTTGTATTATTAGTAAAGCGCGGATTTGTAAGCACATAAAATTAGAAAAATAGCGCTTAAAAAAGCTTAAAAAAACTGAAGAAAATAATTTTTTAAATCAACATAAAGAAACTAAAAAAATCCGAAAAAACCCAAAATAAACATATAAATAATTTATATGCATAAAACCTGAGAAAAGGCAAAAAAAAGCATAAAAAAGTTTGCAACCCTCAAATTTGTAATCCCAGTTCCGCTACTAAGTACCCCCCCTTGAAAAAAAAACTATCTACGCGCCTGGTGGGGAAGACAACAGGAGAATGCATTAGAGTTCGAAAGCTTCAATAAATATCAGGGGTGTAAAGGAACAGGAAGAACTTCTTAAATGTGGTAGGGTTGTTAAATCCCTAAAAGTAAAGTGATGGAAAAAATGGTCAAATCTAGACCAGAACAAACAAAAATGAAGAATGATGGCCCAAAGAAATAATGAAGTAGCCACTTAGAGGAAGAAGAAAAAAGGGTGGCCAGTGGTAAAATGGAAAGACATCGGTCCAAAAAATAAAGAATGGATTAAACGAAGAACATTTGGAAGATAGACGGATAAAGGTTGATGACAAACCTACAATGCGAAAAAATAAAAGAGAGGAGAGTGATAGAAGAAAAAAGGGTCGACCATTGGTAAAATGAAAAGCATCGGTCCCAAACATAAAGACAGGATTAAGAGACGAACATTTGGAAGATGGATAGATAAAGGTGGAAGACAAACCTGTAATGGGAAATGAGCCATAAAAGAGAGATAGAAGAAAGAATGTTATATCATCATAAAGTCGTCTTAAAGATGCCATTTAGGTGAGTTATCTGCTTTGAAGGAGAAACCACATTAGGATCATATCTCGATTATTATTTATGCATAAAAGTGTCACTCCCATGCGATCTTCTTTCTGTAGTTATTTATTGCTAATTCCTTATATATTTTATGTTAGACAGTTTATATTGCTAACGTTTTACCTTAAAATTAAAGTCGCCAACTTGCAGTTTAATATTAACGGTGCCCGCCCAGCTCAATTTCCTAAATCGTCTTTATCGATCATGGTCGATGGTAGAAGCTGTAGCCGTTTGAAGGATGGCATAATTAATCACGACTAGATTGGTTGAATGTAAGAAAATATTAATCACATTATTACATTTTCTTTTATTTTTCCCTTTGGGAGAGTCGTATAGTGAAAAATTGTGGCACGGGTGTTTGACTACTTTAGACTAAGTGTCGGACCATTACTCGATTCCCATTCCGTCATCAGCGTATATAGGGGACAGCTCTAAAAGATTGGCGCGATAAAGAACCTCTCTGGAAAACAAGATAACATCCATAAAAACCGTGTTCACGTGACTTGATGTGTTCATAAATAATCTTAAGAATCCTCTTGCATTCGCAGATGTTTTTTATGAAGCTTATATCAGTTTAATGGTCTTTACGCGGTTATTTTTAGACAAGCCACCTTTAGAATTTAATATCGCTAGGACATTATAAAACACGTCGTTCACTGCACTCTGACGTTAAAATATGAGCGTAATAACAGGCAACGTTCTCCTATACAAAGGATCAGATTAAGCCAAATTCCCTGGCTTGTCAACTTGGAACAAAAAGATTAATTTGCCGCGATATGGAGGTTACTAGGATACTAATTTTGCAAGCAACGCTCATTTCTTTATCTTGACGGGAATAATTGAGCCCCTCTCGCTGAAGGGATTGTTAGATGGGGAAGGGTTTGTTATAATTGACAACCCCAATTTTAACCTCCACCTTCTACTAATATAATAACGCAAACTACCTGAAATTTTGTTCAACTAATTTAGATGAAACCTTCTGATTAATATTGCTGTTTGATTAGTTCTACTCTCAGTTTTGTAATTAATAGAGCATGACCGATTAAAACTTGTTCTGGTATCCATATTCATTCGATAACCTGGGATGCCTACAATGCTAACAATAGGTTTATCCCTTGATGACGAAAGGGTGTTAAGTGGAAATTGGAACGATAAACGCGCAATCCTGGTATAGGTACTTCAAAAACATTTTCACAGCAAGTGCTTCAGGATATAATCTCCAATTTGTTTAATCAATACTAAATGAGAATACTTCAAAAATTAGACTTATAAATTGTGCCTAATTTTATAAAAATAACATTAGATTCGTGTTCTTCAAACCTACGATAATCTTATGTAGCTATGATGTCAATATTACATACTTAGAATATTTTTAATCCTTTTTTTTATTTCATCATGGTATTACAGCTTTAACATCTTGATAATATATATTTTCGAAGTAAACAAGAAAATTAATTTTCTTTCTGGGTTACTTTTCTATATAAAAGTCAACCAAAAATATGTTGCGGTATTAATAAAACTGTAGTAAACAAAACCGACGACGTAACAATAACCTAAAAATACTTTTAGAAAAGAGTCTAAAAATGAACCCCAGAAGTGGAAATTCTGTGACAGTTGAAATCAAAAGATATGAGAAGAGTTCAAAGGATCGAGAAAGAAGTCACTGGAAATGACAGGATAGCGCTTCCAATAACTTGCATTCCTTGCAAATATGTAAATTGAAAAGTCGTCTTTTACATTTATAAAAATATTCCGGGAAATGGACTTTTCAGTTGACTACCATTTTAAAGGTTTTTTTTATCTAACCATTGTTGACTACAGATGTCACTTCGTTACACACATTTCTTAACCGTTAGTTTAATATCCACGTATTTAAACGCAATTAATGTACGCGATATTTTAAACGTTCTAAAATTAATTAAAGTTGTATAATTAAAATAAAATTTCCATTTAACTTTTGTTAGGGTATTTTCTATGCAGTAGGTATGAGTTTAGTCGTCGTATTGTACTTAAATTTTCAACGAAAAAAAAAAAAAACTCATTTTCAACTCCTTTAAACTTCCACAAACAGACACACGTTTTTATTGTTTCAAACAGTTATCCTCTTGGAATAATCCCAAAAATAAATTTTATTCATCTTCACTTTCAGTATTTTCAAATGCTGTTTTTGGCGGTAGCACCCCTCAGGGCGAAGATAAACTAAGAACCTTTGAAATGTAACCAGTGATAAATTGAAAATTGTTTTAGGATTTTTTTTACAAAAATACAGCGTACCTATTATCCAAGTTACAGAATTTATTTCAGTCAAAAGTTTTCACTCTGTGTAAAAACATTTTACACTGAACAGAAAAGTAAAATGTTTGAAACTAAAGTTTGTTTCTAAATTTGATTTTAAGATATTTATTTAATAAAATAACTTTTCAGGATTTTATTGATTTATAATAAAACTTTGTTGTTGAAATACCTTCACTTTTTTATCGTGCAAACAAACGACCCTATAAAAAATTTATAGGCAGTTTCAAAAAATTGCACTTGGACAGTACTAAAAATAATTGCTGTTTTTCAAACAAGCTCGTGCTGTTCAACGGCATTCATAATGTGCTTTTACTAATAAATGCGAATGATGGTGTATCTACAGTAAAAAATAAAAAAACATTGTGAGGGTCTTTCCTATAAGGTTAACCCTGTTAAAAAAATTTCGTAATCAAGGAGACGCCGACATTCCTTTACAGATAAGATCTTAAAAGCAAGTGATTTATCTGGTAATTTTCAGTATCAGTTCAAAAAATATAAGATTTCGGGTATATAAGCAATATTTTAACTTGAGCGGAAGTGCGATCGGAATTTCAAGAGGTACTTAAGTTCGAGAATCTTTTGCGAGTCCTACTTCAAAACTCAACTGCTACAGAACGTAGATAAGCTGTTCTAAATACCAAATTTTGTTTCGTTTACACTAGAGCAGAAGATTATTAGATATTGAACCCTAAAAACATTCAAAATACTTTTAATGTCCTATTTTTTTGCCCTAATATTATAGTGAGCCTCCGTGTAGCACTCGTTTAGTCTCGAAACGTTCACAGCAATGTATTCTACAATTCACTAGTGAATAAATCATATAATCACTAATTATTGACAAAATAATATTTTTTTTATCTCGAATAACCCCCACCCTCCTGCAGGACCCATCTAGTTAGCATAATTTTATATTCTCATTCTGTTATTAAAAAAAAACTAAAACTCTACTAAAAGCATCAAACGGATTTTCTTTTTTCAGAAAAACTAATGTTGCACTATATTTAATATTTTTATTAAAATTAACATCAAAGTCAACTTTATTTAGGAGAATATGCCTGGTTTTAATGCACACTCGCTTAATTATATTTTTCCACCATAACCAAAGCTTGAGACTGCATAATTTTGTAAACGACTCCCTTGGATAGCAAATCTCTACTAAAATACCAAACTTATAATGATGCAACACCACCTGAGAGAGAGAGAGAAAGCGAATCTGCGGTAAGCTGAACTTCATACTGTGTGCATTACTCGTCCAACTTCATAATGCACATAGCAGTATCGTATAAAATATTCTTATCAGGAACTATCTCACTTCCAGGATCGTTTGTACCATACTGAATACGTATGTACCGAGGATTGTATAATATTCAAGCTCTTTGAAGAATCGTAACTATAACGGAAACTTCAGGAAGTAGCAGAAATGATGCATCTCGTCTAAAGTGCATTGTAAGAAAAGTCCTGATTTTTAGTGAAATCGATAGGTATTCTCAGATATCACATCAACACCTTATTGAATGGAATAGAGGTAGAATGCCTTAAAAGGGTTTAAAAGGGCTCTTATAAACGAACCGCAGTAATGATAGCCATTATGGATGAATAGGAAATGGAAGATCTTTGTTAGTTTAAAATTTCGTTGTATGGGCGATGAAACTATAATGGAAAATTTTCAAGCACTCCACCGCCGTAGGAAACAAACTAGAAAATGCCTGGGCCGTCTTAAATAAATTTAAAGTGGACAGCAAGGAAATGACCTTGATTTAACATATTCAAGGTCAACACTCAATACCACAGGAAAATCTTAATATTAATTATGTGCGAATTTAAAATCCGGTCTGTGTTTGACTGTTGATGTTAATTCATGGGAGAAGTATTAACAAATGTTTTTGAAATTAAGTTCTTAAAAACATTTTTAAACTCAAGACATTGTTTCATCCAGTGGCGGTCCGTGACCAAAATATTTGGGGGACACGGTATAACAGATGAGGGAAGGGAACAAAAATGGGGCGGCAGATCTATTTATGTTTCTGAGTGGGCGTGGCTTATTAGACAAGATTTAAGAGCATCGGGCAAGGTTTTTGCAGCGGGTACGTGCCCCTTAGCACGAGCCTCCTCTGGTTTTATATTTTATTTTTGATGCATTTCAACGAACAAAAAACTTTTTAAATCTTTCCACTTTAAACTGATTTTTGTCTCTTTACTTCCTTAATCTCTTAATGCGCTGTGCTCCCCCTTCTAATTGTATAATAATAAAGTCAGCATGAAGCCGTACTTAAAAGCCGTCGTACATTTTCTGGTAACAAGTAATTCTATGTTTTATACATTCTACATTTTTCTGTGAATTACATTTCATATTAAATATGACTTGTGTTTATTTCAATAATTAAGTTATAAATAAAACCTGTATTTTATGTTAAGTGGTTACGTAATTTTGATAAGTTAGTTGCAATTTTAAATACTTTTTCGTGTGCGAGATGACAGACGTGATAAGAAATGTTTTAAGTTAATTAAATAAACTCATTAGTACTATATAATTTTAAGTAAATTTTTAATTGGTTTACGTGCAGCAATACTTAAAAAAAATTAAAACAAACTGGCTTCACAAAATAATTTTTGAATCTCTAACTTCAATATTGCAGGTCACCATTAACATTAATAATTCTCTTAGCAAAATATTTTTTATAGGCCATTATAATAAATAAAAATATTCGATCATAAATCTCAATATCGTTAACCTACTAACGAGCAATTGAGTTGATTAATAAATTAATTTGCAAAACATTCATACGGAATTCCTGTCACCATTAAAGGATCATAATAGAAATTACATTAAGTTGTTATTATCAAAAATGAAGCGTGTGCGTGCTGTTCGTGCCCCCGCATACAAGGGCGTAACATCACGGGGGCGCAATTTACGACTCGTTGACCCACAAAAATTTAGTACGAAACTGAAAGTTGCTATACCTATCCCTCCGAGTTTAAAATAATATAAAAATGTTATTAATAATAATGCCTAAAATTACAGGAAATTTCTTGTTAATTTAATAATCATATCATTGTTCGGTATGAGGTAACACGATTTCAATTTTGTGATTAATTACGATGAATGGCATAAATGTTAATACAATTTTTAATTAGAATCAAAATTTAAATTTAATTGTAAGTACATCATTATTTATAATTATTCTCCTTATTGTATAACAATAAATAATTTATTAAATGTACATTAATAAGATGGTGGGTAGAACAGTTCCACGCTTTGGCGCCACTATCAAAAGTGGGTGGGTTCGATTCCTACTGACTTGATTAAAATTAAACAGAAGCAGAGTAATTGCAAAGTTTAGTTTACATTTAATTTCCCAGATCCATTTCTTTAAATTTTCTCAGAGAATTGAACTTTAAAACTAAATTTAACGTTTCAGTAAATTTTTATCACAAATAAATCAATTGAATTGGTTCAGGCAGAAAAGACCTTAGTCGGGTTTTTTTTTGTTAAAATGAGTCATATTTTGGGTCGGTTTAAAGTGTTATGATAAAAGGATCTCGGTTACCGTTGCCGCTTGTAATTTAGAACGTTGTTATTCGATGCCTATAACTTCAAAGCGTTTCAGTCTCAGTTTGTAATGGAATGTTAAGTATATCTTGAAATTGTAAAAGGTTTGCTATATTCTTATCGAAGATGGGTAACATGAAACATAACAATACGAATAGTGGAATTTAAAAAATGGTAGAAAAAATCAAAAAGACAAAGTTGTCCAAAATCCTAAGGGTAGTTTCCAAAAAAATAAGTTTGTTAAAGCTAAAATAGTGAAGAAGTGTTCCTCCCCTAAACTGGTTTCGTGTGAAAGTTTCATCGGCGTAAGTTATAAGAAAGCACCCCCGTTTTAGAGCTTCTAGTTTCAGTGGTTTAAGATTTTTTATATGAGGTTGTGTACCCGCAGCCATAATTGCCTCGTTACGGTCCTGACACGTTCTAATGGGACAAAACTTGGAATATTCAACGTCAGGTCTTTTATCAGTGTCCAGTTCAGGGAACGGATTACGTATTACCAAAACCCCTACAGTAATAGAGACTGAACGGACATGATTACAAGACATTGATCCTTTGCATGTAGTTAATTATCAATCAACTAATAGTGCGTGTTGATATCTGTTTCTAACAGCACAATCGATCATCCATTACAACTCGTTAGCACCAGTTGTACACGGTTCTTAAATACAAGCGTTTCTCATAAATGCAATAACGATTTCTCCTTGGCCTATAATATTATACTCGTACAAACAACCCTGTTAGAACTTGCAGGTTTAATATCGAGTGCCTATAATCCATCAAAGACTGACATCTAAAATTACAGAGAAATAAAATTGTGAAATTGCGGAATGTATTGATAAAGCGGTGACGTCACTGGGAGCTTGTGCTGGCAGACGAGGCGCCACCGCCCCATTGTATTGTCAAATTCTCAACCCTCTACTCCGGATATCGTCAGGGGCGGCCAACGAGGTCAACCTTTACGCTACAGCCAGCAAATTACTATCTATTCACAGGACGCCCTGTCCTGTCTTGTTAATGACCACCGCTAATTGTTGTCCCAATATTTGGCTTCACGTTGGACAGGAAATTCTCATTTTTTAGTCCAGCTTTCAAGTTCCGCAACTTGAAAAGAGCTTCTGT
Organism: Hemicrepidius hirtus; assembly: GCA_963082805.1. Lineage (NCBI taxonomy): Eukaryota > Metazoa > Arthropoda > Insecta > Coleoptera > Elateridae > Hemicrepidius > Hemicrepidius hirtus. The sequence goes on along the minus strand of OY720159.1, from coordinate 53,441,057 downwards.
TATCGTTTTACGTTTGAAATTTTATTAAATATTAGAAAAAAGCGAAAAAGAAGTGTCAGTTAAAAAAGAGTAGGTACCTAAGTTGAAATACACAATCGTAAAATGAAATCTTTCTGTTGATATTTATCAGTAATTGACATACTCGGAAATTCTATTTGGGCTAAATTAGGCGGAAATTTATTGGAAGGAAGATAAAAATTATTATTATACACTACAAAATACTGCAAAAATAATAAATATATACTTAGAGACATAACTTATTTTGTGGTAGAGTCTAGAATCTGAATTGTGGCACTCATCTACAGAGTGAACTATATTATGATACCTACATCATGTCATTCTCAAAAGCATATATACACACGTCCACGGATTGAGTGCATATAAGGTGTAAATGACAATTTTTTTTAGAGTTGGATCTTCATGTTCTGAGGATCGCTCCTGCTTAGTGTCAAACTAAGATATTGAAAAAATGAGCCAAATCAATTAATATACAGGGTGTTTTCTTGGCCGAAATCTAAAAATTAGTCAAGAGTAAACTGTCTTTATTTTAACAGATATAACAAAAATGTATTAGAAAAAGTTGTTTAGAATTAAAAGTTATTGAAGATTTTCAACTTTTATACAAATCAGCCTACTTTGATTTTTTTCATCAAAATCCAATACTTTTGAACTCATGTTTGTAACAAATAAGGTTTAGTAGTTTTTTAATAAATAATTATTTGTTTTTCAAGTACTTTGTTTAATCACTCTTCATGCATGGGTCATTAAAACCATAAAAACCATAAAAAATCTCATGTTGATGAAAAATATCAAAGTAGGCTGATTTGTATAAAAATTGAAAATCTTCAATAACTTTTAATTCTAAACAACTTTTTCTAATACATTTTTGTTATATCTGCTAAAATAAAGACAGTTTACTCTTGACTAATTTTTAGATTTCGGCCAAGAAACCACCCTGTATATTAATTGATTTGGCTCATTTTTTCAATATCTTAGTTTGACACTAAGCAGGAGCGATCCTGCACTCAATCCGTGGACACACTGTATAATTGAATAATGATTTATAATTTTTTTAATAATCGAAATTTCCTTTTTTTTTTCTAAAACTACTACATTTTCAAAAGAGTGCTTTTCAGGCGTACCTTTTATTAAAAAAAATTACCGACTACACGATCTCTTGTAAAATACATGACCTGGTATAAAGAAAAAAATGTCATGTAATTGCTATAATTTCCTTTGCTCCTGTAAATGTCTGTAATTTCAAGTCAGGGGACGAATACGCTTTTACATACCCTAACTGTCACCGCCTACAAGCTTTTTCGTTAATACATTTCATTTAAGGTCTTTAAGTTCAAGTTTTCTATTTTTCAGCAATTATTTAATCGACCCGTTCTTACTATTCCTAGAGGATGTTAAGAAATATTTTCTGAGGCTACAATTAAATCAATTTTCTTACTAAACTTTCTAATAGCGATTAAAAGACGAGCTTTGTTTATCCAATTTTCATTTTAGTATGAGTATTGATTGTGTTCGGTTCGAGGATTTTGAGGGATATACATAATTCAGTCATCTACGAATCGTAAAAAAAAGCTATCTGCATGATATGCGTGTACGTGCGTGGCTGAAAATAAACTGCAAGGATTTTTATAAAACTACACATCAACATTCTACGTTGTAACTCTAACTTTATAATAATTATTTTAAAAACTGTTCCTACATCGTATATCACATAATAAAAGATTAGACAGACAGTTTTGGGAAGTACTACCCAACAAAAATTTTATTTATTATGCAATTAAATATTTTACTATTTTAAATTTTAACTGTTTGGTTATGTATAAAGGGATGGCACAATTTTATCGCCCCTAAACATTCATGTTTTGAGATATAAACGCAGGGATACAACATAAAAAATACGATCTGTTTGGTATATTGTGAACTAGTAGCTTATCAAAAAACACAAAGAGTTTTTTATTGCAAACTTTCTGCGCTGGTGGTCAAAAACAACCGTTGTGTTTAATTCGCTCTTCATACAAGTTTCAGCACACTACTGTCATTATGCTTTAAAAGTTTAAACATTACACAACTAGATGTGCATATAGAAATATATTTAGTTGTAACTTCCTGTATTTAGTAAATTTAATATGTAAAAAAAATGTTTGTGTATTACCAAAGAGTAGTTATACTGAGGTCAGGTTTAACAAAATTGTGGAGAAAATTCCTTTAATTTGCTGCAATTTCTATTGTAATATAAATAATAAAACTAATGTACAATGAGTACGTTATATCACCGTCCTTGTAATATTATCACAAGAAAAAATAGCAATAAATAAGATCCTTTCTATTACAACCGATTATAACCAACTATTAATTACGCAATAGTCCAACAAAGTAATTAATAAATCTCCCTATTTTTTAAATGTTTTATTGTCTAATCTTTCTTTTATGGGCAGTTCATAACTTTCGTTTCTTGTTTACCGCACCTATACCTTATACTCTCTACAACACCTACCATGATGATAAAAAAAAATTTAAGAGAAGATTTTAAAGAAATCGTACGTGCAGGAACATGTAATTCTAATTGGGGGAAAAATTAATAACCACGACAATTAAATGAGATCTCAAAGAGATCTCGCCGCGTCAAGTTGGCCACATCGAGTTGGCAGCGACCAGTTGTTCTAGACCAGGATGGTGAAGCCTTTGTCCACACATAGACGGATGGGAGCTAAGAAGAAGAAGAAAAATAGGGAAAATTAGGTCGATATCACCGATACTGTGGCTTAGGTAAAAAGTAGACAGTCCTAGATGGGAAAATCTGTGCATCATTGATGGTGGGGACGGGACACGTCATCCTGGGATTTTAGAAGTGTAGGCAACATTAGAAAGTGTAACGAAAGAGGCGAACCATCTTTTATAAAAAGGCAGGAAAAGAGAAGAACCTCAAAGGAAATCAAAAATTATTTGTGTTTGTTTCTTATTGTTTTTTTACAATAGTCAGACCGTATACACAAATCTTTTCAAAATGAACAAAGCAGCGATTAGAGTGTTTGGTCTGACTAAAAAATATTTACTTCTACTTTAGAGTATCCTGCAGGACAGACTTTTCTGGGTGTGTGTGAATATAAAATTAGCAGTGCCCCTTCTTCTCTATTGCATACGCATTTAAAGAAATTACGACATAATTTCCGTCACTTTACACAAATGTGAATACAAATAAAAAAATATTACAAAGCCAAATATTTTTTCCCACATCTAAAAGCGTCAGTAACGATATTTTTAATCCCAATGTCCGCCCGTTTACTCAAAACTGAGTAGGCACGTAGACTTATACCTTGTACTTTAAGTCTAAGAAAATAAAATTTTCGAATTAAATATTTTGTTGTAAATTTGTTCAGAATTTTTTAATTTACAAAAATTACTTGTATTAGGTCTTTTAAGCTCCCCCTCCCACCTCATAATGAATGGAAACTCACGAGTTACGTTTCTTATTTAAAAAAGCTGTTTTTTTAAATATTTTTATTTCTGATACTGATGGCAGAGAACAAGACCACAACGGTATTAATCAAATGGTAATTGGTACGACTTTGTACTACTACTATTATTATAAAATAAGAACAAACTAATGTAGAAGTTATATAAGCGCCTTTGTAATATTATAATATCTAATAAAAAATACAAAGTAAAATATATTTTTTACTATCAATATATTGTTTCTTGCGTCATGGCATAACAAAGAAACGTCAAAACGGTAATAAATCTAACTTATTAATGTTGTAATTTAGATGACTAATTGCTCTCAATTTTATTATTACCAAAGTAAATGCTTCGTACTAGTTTGACTTGGGTTTTGTTAATGATAACTTATAACTATGCGTCAAACTGAGGTCACACGTTGAAACTTTTAGTGCTTTCCACCACATCCCCAAATACGTGTTTAAATTTCTACATTTATTATGTTTATATCTTCTGGTTTCATGCATTTGGTGAAAATAAATTCCAGTTATAAATATCCTTCGTATTTTACCGGAAAGTGACGTTGAGAACTTTAACATTATAAGGAAGTTTTAAGATATTTTTTCTTTTTTTTTCTTTTTCTGAAACTGCAAGTTTTAAATAATTTTTTGGATACTATCCATAAATTAAAGTTGTTTTATTACTGTTCTATTTTAAAATGATACCTAGTTGGCACGAGGCTTTCCTGTCAAGTTATTTGAATTTTTTCAAAAGACGACAACCTTGTGATATTTTCAAAAAATCAAATTAAGGAAAAATATGTTCGTATTAAGTATTTGACAAGCACATAAACAGAATGTGTAAAACAGCCTTCGAATCAGAATTTCTGATTTGTTTTCTAACAACTCCTCCAAATGATAACGGTGAGTTGGGTCGAAGAATACGAATTCGCCATTATACAAGAACTACCACGCATAACTGCGCCCTCTGTTCCAAATTTAAAATTTATTGAACTATTAAGGATTTTGGAGCGTGAAGTGGGATTCGCGATTTTTCTTATTCTTAAAATATATTTCCTTTTTCCGCGTAGAACACAACTTTTCAGAGATAAAACAGTGGAAGATTAAAATAAAAAACAAGACATTTTACAAATACAGGAATAAGAGCACTTTAAAAAACTGAAACAAGGTTTCTAAGTACCATCACCGTTACTATTTTTATTTTCTTTTATTCTCTGCTATTTTTAAATAATTTAGGTACGTTAACATGAAAACAAATGGAAGCTTTCAGAATGCAACTATTGTAAGGTAGAGTGGAAGTAAATCGATGATAAAAGCTGCTTATTTTGTTCGCACAATATGTCAGTAGGTACATTTTAAACTCCATCCAGATAAACGCAAATACTTAACTATTACCCCTAGATTTTCAATCGCAAACTAACCTAACAGTAATTATTAGAGTTAAAAATAAAATATAATAAAAATTAGATAAACTGTTTCATCTATTTTTTTCTGTAAATAAAATATTCGGTCTAATAAAAAGCTCCTAACAAAATGGTCCATCCCTTAAAAAGAAGCAAAGACAAACAAAATATCGTTTCCAACTTCTCTAAGGGTGTAAATCACCCTTGTTTGTCTGAAAATATTTTCAGACTGACGAATAGGTACGCTCAGAACATAAATCTGAATTCCACCTGTATGAGGAGCGTCCTTATCACCGATGTTGTATTTTGATCACGTTACATTTGCCGAGTACGTGCTCTTCTCTCGTTATCAAGACTACATAATGAACTGAGATTATGTCCTACATTTTCTTATCGAATACTAGAGTTAGGCGCCTTTAATCTCCTAAAGTAGCCTACAGATGCAACCTGCATACACAAACTACCTCCTTGTTAGTTGTTAAGATGCTCTCAGAGTCTCAGAGCACTCAAGGCAGCTGTTCGTCTGTTTCTCGTCAAAGATCAAGTCACTGTCAGCCTGGAGAAAACCTAATTTTCTCCAGCCATTTTGAAAGAATCGGGATAAGACGTCAGGTTCTTCTACTAGGCAAAATAAATTATGAGTAGATGACTGACTGGATATAGATGTACTACTGAATGTGCTCATCAAAGTTATCGATTGTATAAACGTGATTGGATTTCGTATGTAAACTGAAACCTTCCAACAAAAACAAGTGGAAAATACCCAGCTGAATAAAAAAAAAACACCACGAAAGGAAGAATGGTAGTAGGAAGTATTGATATCATGAAAATTGAGATTTTCGCGGAAATACGTGTTTTGGAATTCCAGAACCCCAAAAAAGTGGTTTAGAAAAAATGTCTGTCTGTGAACCAATTTTGATGAAATTCAAAATGAAAGGGTATATCGAAAATTCGTTGACAAAATGAGCTTTTCAAAAAAATTCGAAACCGGAAGCGGAAGTTAGACGTGTTTTTTTGCTAACATTTTTTTCAAAAGCAGAATTTTGCAAATCTGAGTAGCGGATATGAAAGAACTGTGGCGCCCTCTACGAGGTTTTGAAAATCGCAAATTGATGCTCCTATAGCTCCTTTATTTATCAAAATATGAAAGAAGTTTAAATATAAAAGTTATTCAGTATATAGCTCTGCGTCCTCCTAAATTAATATCACGTATACAGGGTGTTTGGTTTTCACCGTACAATAAGCAACTTTGTTATTTTAAATGAAACACCCTGTATATTATTATATAATTGAATGCAAAATTGAATTGTCTATCACATAGTATAAGGTAGTCATATAGCTAAAATGTACGGTTGATGAGAAAATCGCGAACTTCCGCTGCGTTAGTAAATTAGATGCCTGTCTCTCTTCTGTACGTATCGAACCCGTATGTATAGTCTGGTGTTTCTCGCTACGCATTCAAGTAATTTACAATGCTGCTTCGCGAACTACTGTTGAATATCGAAAACGAAATGTTTATTTTTTAGTACCTATGGGAAAGTCCAGGGGGGTGCGCAACTCCACTTTTTTTAAGATGAATTTGTGCGAGTTTTATTGAAAATTACGGTTTCGTCGTGCACTAGATCCTGTTTATTTTTTATGTGGATTAAGAAATGCAGAGGGCTTATAAAATGAGATAAAACTCGAACAAGTTATTTCAAAACGATTAAGGGTTGGTTACTGATGAGTTCTCAAAGTCAAAACAAGCTAGATTAATTATCTGCGAGATAAATTGGATTTGTTTGAATTTCATTCCGAAAATGTTTTCCAATTTCGTGTTATAATCTCATAACCGAAGTAAACAGTAAAATGGAGTTTTTTTATAAATTTTTTAAATTAAATTTCTAAAATTACCATAAGGTTTAAATTTAGTCACTCGTAACGCTCTGACAAGTTATGAGCTCACATTAATATACAATTTCATTACAGATTGATGATATAAAAGGAAAATATTGATTTGTCCAAAAACAGATTAATGTGAAGAAGAGAAAATGTTAAATGGAAATAAATCAATTTAAGAAATGAAGAGGGGGTGATGTCTAAAGCATAAGTTCCATGGTTATTAATGGCCAATTTAGCTTAAGGGCACAATTTTTTCGTTTCTTTATTTATTGCAAAATGGTAAAGGGTCTGATGTATAAATTAAACTGTAGGGGATTAATAGCTCCCATTTAATTAAAGAATTAGTTTTTAATATTTTAGGATTAATTTTTTAATACATTCATAATTTGAAATTCAGGCCTAAATAAAATTATGTGGAAAAATGTAATTACTATTTATTAGTATTTAAAGACGTGATCCTAGTCATGGGTATAACGACCCAAAATTAATATTCAAGGAAAGAATTGCTATAACTCCGCAAAGAATACTAAATGTAGTGTACTATTACTCATACAATTTTATATTTCACGAGTAATTTCAATTTTTTTTTATAATAGACTATAACGGAAACGGACGTTTGTATACTTAAAATGTACATCATGCCAGAAGTTTCATTAAGCCCCAAAAAATCATACATTTGTAATTTTCCAATTTGTCACAGAATTACTTTTTTTTTCCCTTTAAAAATACAAAATGCGGAAATACGCGAAACCCATAAATTTCGCATTCGTGTCGGAACAATTGTAGGTCAAATGCCTTTGAATAGTGCGAAAGTATTATTTTTAACTTTTTAATTCTAAAAAAACAAATGTTTAATGTTAAAAATACACGAACGCGTAGATGCCAAAAAAATTCACCGACAATAAATCGTGTGTGAAATTTTGCTGACAGATATAGCAGAAAATTATCACACAGGTGTGCAGGCTTCATAAAATTGCTAAAGAAATACATAATGGATATTTTGAAAAGCGCAAACGTTGTCCACAGATTATAATTTAATGCCATTTCAGATAGATCTTTAAAGATTTTTTTTAACAATAAATCATCTTCACTTGTTATCACTGATTTTGAAAACAAAATCACACCTAGATGCAAAATAAACAACATGCAGTATTTTCCAAGAAATTATCAACTTGTAGTGCCAAATTATTTTGTGTCCTGCATCAAAAAATAAAAATGTTAAATTGTTTTTTTAATTCTGGTTTAACACGACCCGGGACGACCTTGCCCTTTTACCGCCAACTGTTCTTATTAACTATATTGCGACCATTTTCGAGATGTTTAAGACTTTTTATTGAACAGTGAAGGTCTTTTCTTTATATTACTGCCCTTCGAAACTGTGGGAATAATTAAGAAGCATTAATGGCAGAAACATGCTGCCTGCTAAAGATTTTAAGATCTATTAAAAAAAGGACATGGCACCAAGATTGAAGATATTTTCGCCCAGTTTTCCCTCTATCTGATATTAGATTAAAAGTTACAAAGATGTCAAGAAATATATCTCAGTAACTCACACATTCTTTATACTATTGCAAAGTAAGGACAATTATGTAGGTCGTATTAAGGAGATTAAAGTTTGGGTTATTTCTTTAAAATTTAAAAGTTTCTCGAGAAAATTCAGATCTTGTATTGAAGGTGTGAAAATGTTTGTAAAAATAAACGAGCCATCAAATGCCTTCCTGCTTTCGCACACTTTTCAGAGAATCTAATGTTAAAAGTTTCTAGAAAAAAAAATAAAACTGCCTTCGCTAAAAAGTAAATGGGAAGAACGTTACTTTGCAGAAAAAAAGTGATTAAAAGTGGATAAATTGACTTGCCTCCTCCGGCACTAATTATTATTTTCCAGGTATTTAAGTCATTGAACACATTTTTAATATAGAACGGTGTCATTCCATAGCCTGCTGCTATATATTCCTGTTTTTTATGTCATTAATACACATTCTTCCCTTAAATTTTATTAAATAATTTAGTTGCAAAAAAAGACGCGAAATTGGCCATATTCGTTCTCAGTTCGTACATCTGTTTGAAATATTTTGATTGGATTAAATTATTTTTGTATCATGTTTCTGAATTTTATTTTGAATAAACGGGTTTTTTTTTATTTAAAAGAATATGCCGGAACTAAACTTTTTTATCAGTTAATGGCTTGTATTAATCTGTAGTCAATCAGAAAAACATCCGAAAAGAAATACCTGTGAAAGTGCTAATAAAAGTGGAATAAAAATTGAGATGCACTAGTTTAGATTCAAGATTTGTAAATAATTTATTTCTATATGCGGCAAATTGTATCAACGAATTTGATAAGAATTGTGCTTTTATTTTTTTATATTTTTGCAGAGTACTTTAAATGGTGACTAAATATAAATAGTACCAAGCTGAAAGTCCGATGTCTAATTAGTACGTCACAACTTGCAACAAAGATAATAAAAAAATTATCTCTTTGTAAACGTACCTGTTATAAAACGATAACATAAATAAACAATATGCTGTCTTATCTTAGACTTCCAGATGGTGACTAAATTTTAAGTTTATAATAAGAATAAAATTTTAAAACAGTTAGATATTAAAAAGAAAACTCATTGCCTACATAAAATATATCAAAGTTAAGACAATGCCCCTAAATATAATTTTTTTAGTCGTTTTGAATGTGAAATTAATTTCTAATTATCGCTAAAAGAAGTAATTCTGTGGCTTCCTAAAAGATTATTTCAGAAAATAAATCTAAATTCACGAAGGAAGGTACAGATTTTGACAATAATTTAATTTTCTTGAAAGCTTAGATGTTTAGTCCCACGGTCTTTGTCCATTTTTCAAATGTCAAATTTCCCGCCTCTTGTTCAAGTGATTTTCACTTTGTTATATGTTCCATTCCACTCAATTGTATATCTTGAATCTCTGTTGAAAACTTATTCAATTACTACAGGAAAAAAATAGACATTTCTTTCCGGAAAAGTATTTTGAATTCAAAAAAAAATTGTACTACCAGAAAATTTGTTTATTGGTACAAAAATAAAGAAAAATAATTATTTATTCAACTCAAACTATTTTCCGTAATTAAATTTTAACACAGAACTAATCTTCAGACTTTCATATGTTTAGATTTTTTTATTGAAAAATGCTTTTCAACCTATCTTCATTTTACAGAAATTATTTAAAAAATTTCGTAACACTTCAGATTACATAGGAAAGAGTCGGGAAAGAGTCTAAATTTTAACAAAACCTTACGCGGCCACCGTATTCACCAGACCTAATCTACAGACTAGATTTTTTTCAGAAAAATATTATTCAACCTGTTCAAAATTGTTTGAATATAAACCAGCCAGCAAATGGTATATTTCGTTGAAAATTTTGTCATAAAACTTAAAGAATGTCCCTTGTATGTTTCATAATACGTTTTAATTCACTTAACAAATTTTAATTATACGTCAGTCTTGTTTGAATATCCACATCAATGGTTGAAGCCTTCAACGATTGGTTAATAAATATTAATTTAAGTTTAATGTGGGATTTTAGAACGTTCAGAACATGGTCTAATATTTGAGCCTGAAGCGTAAAGACCAAAGGGATGTATTGGGGAGGATTATTGATGATTTGAAATAAAGCAATTCCTGATAGAAATTATTAACTAAAATATTTTACAAATTCTACCCTCCATATTGCACCTAGTAGTAAGAACTTAAGTAAGAATTTAATTTCGTTTGCACCCCCCCCCCTTCCAAACTATAGAAAAAATCGGATCTAGTTTCGCATTCTCGTCCCTCTATCTGGCATTAAAAAGGACAAAAATGGAAAACATTACAGAACACCCAATTTAGAAAATTCCACACTTATTATTGCCATCCCCTTTTAATGAGGTTAGGAAGAAAACGGGCATTAATCGCAAGAAAATGTTGTTTACGAATCAAATATAAATGAAAAAATAGACAAGACAGCAAGATCAGCTTTGGTTTCTTTTCCCTGTAATGCTGTTAAAAAAAATGTGACAAAATTTTCCTAATATTAAATATACATCAATACAAGAACAAAACCGTGTTCGCCTCAACCCTCATAGTCGCCAGTCCTAATAAATAAGACTTTCATGTGTCTAGATTTTTGATATAAAAATAAATTCTGTGGAAAATATTTAATATGCCGAGCTACCAGTGGCTTAGAGTGGTGGGTCTTAGATCAATTTGCGTTATAAAATTTAATGAACCCTCCTCGTATAAGCTTCATGATACGTTTTATGATCTAATAAATTATAAATAAATGTGAGACTTTCAGAACCTTCGCCCTGTACATTTTACAGGACGAAATTAATTCTAAAACATTCCAGGTATTTAAAAAAAATACAATCATCCCCTTTAGCTTCCTGGAATTATTCTACAGTAGAAAAGAAATAATAAACGTAATTCGAAAAATATGTTACCAAAAGTAATTTTATTTCTACACTTTATAGATGCACCTCGTATTTTTTATGGTAATTAAAGTTTTGCCTTATTTACTAGGCTTGGGTCATTTGATTTTTTTTAATAATCAATGAACTACCCTCAAACAATTTTTACTTCGTTTTGAGTCCTGATATTTTTTGAAAATGAAATGGAAACTATTTAAGACGAAGACGGAAAGATGGTATGAACATAAATACACGCAAGTCAAGATGGTACGGTAAGTAACTTGCAAACAGGTTTACTTAATACTTAAATTAAAATTCGTGCTACTGTGCAATGTACGCTCAGTTTGCATCGCAAGAGATCCTATCTCTCGTTCGAAATTTCCGGTATTTGTGCTAGAATGAATGTACACACAGAGAACCTTTATAAAATATCAACGAACCTGCACGGTAACAGGTACCATCCCTAAAATACACCAAACATCCTTAAAAATCTAAAAAAAATTCTCCAAACCCGACAAGATTTTTTTTCTAAAAAAAATCCTTCAACGACTCCAAAGAAATAATCAAAAAAAATTCCAAGACATACCTGATGGAAGTTCGCAGCACCTTAATATTTTTTTCACATCTGTTGTAATCGGACAAGGATAACTAGAACGTACACTAATATACAGGATAAAACCGTCGCATAAAACAGTACATGGACGCAGGATAAACAACGTGTGTGCAAGAAGAATTCGTGTTATTAGCCGCGAACCCCGCGAGGTTACGGTGCACTGGCGTGACCGGCCGCTCGCTGGAGGAAGAACAAGGTGCAGAGGCGAGGTCGACCAGCTCGTGCGCCCGCGCAACTTGTACCCAGGGTGTTTATCTGCCGTCATTGGGGTGGATCGACAGACATTCGTCATGCACCATCCACCACCACATAGGAGGGTTACTCATAGGGCATATGTCTCTAGGTCTAGGTGTAACAAACCCTTCGGGTCACAGGTGAACAATTTCCTGACACGTCATAGTATTGATTCCCTTCAAATCACTTTTGTCTAGTCGAATTTTTGGTGAAATACCACCGTTGGGGAAGGCTGATAGTTGATTATCATTATGCACTATCAAAGTGGATGAAGGTGATTTATGGTACCTACAGGATATCTCCTCATTTTGTGAATCATAATGTGGCGTGTATTGATCCTGGTACTACGTCTTTCGTAGACAAATTATGTATCCCTGTTCCTACCCTCATTAGGGTGGATTTGTTACCCTATTTCGTTCTATATACCAACCAGGTGAAAATGAATAAGGAACACTACAAACTCTACTCGGTCTAATCCATCGAAGTTAAAGCGAATTTCTAATGAAGGTGAATTTGTAATTTCGTCTAGAACCCTAGAAAGGATAATCCCTTAAATTGTACCCTTTAATTAATAATAATTAAAATTTTTAAGTTCTAGATTTAGTTTAGTATAATTCAGTATTTTTATTAATTAAGTCTTAAAACGGTCGCGATCTCATGTAAAATGTTTTCACGATAACTCCCTTTTTTTTACTGTAGTGCAGTGCAAACTCGACGTGTTTTATGCCTGCAAGTTTGTTATGACAATTACACATGCATATTAGAAGCTACTTAGTCAGATATTGATATAACAAAGACTTATCAATTATATTTGACGATAAAAACGTGTTTTATGGCTTACATCATCCTGATGGTTTCGTTACCTGCGTCTTATTTTTTGTAGTTCAGCCACGTTCTATGCCGTAAAATAGCAATGGTCGTAGGTACCTTTGTCTAACATTAAAAAACTAATAGAAAATCACAATACGAACACCCATGGACGAGACGAGACAACTTTAACTTTTCAAGAAAAAGTCTGCCCCCTGTTAGATCCAACCCATGGCATTTTATAAAGTCGTTGGAGGTTTGGAATTGTTCTGCAATTGTTACAAATAAATGCCTTTATTTCAGTTAACAAGGGTTTTCTCTTAATATTTGAACATCTAAACACTTAAAACGTGGAGACGTATAACTACATTTCATACTGTTGGTGACAAGTTCATCTTAGTTATGTAATTACGAATTTACGTCACCGAATGCTGGTTGGTCCATCAAATTAATTTTATTATTTAATTGAGGGTAAGCGAAAACATCAGGGTGTAATTTACTAAGCTTTATGGAGTTCTGATTAAACAGAAAATGTTCCATTATTTAGTTTGTTTAAGAGTAAGTAAATAAAGTGCTAACTTTAAATGTTTTGAAAAGTTGAGAACATTTTATGATAATTATACTCAGTTCAAATACTGTTTTACTTCTGTATATTAAATAACATATAATTCATCAGTGGCGTAGACAAGAAAAATTATTTAAATTGTTATAGAACTTAGGTTAGGTATGGGATTCGCACAGTGGAGGTGCAAACCTCCCCTGGACTTTCCCATACTAAAAATAAACATTTATATAATGAACAACTTTTATATTTAAACTTCTGTCATATTTTGACTAATAAAGGCGCTATAGGAGCATCAATTTCCGATTTTCAAAATCTCATAGACGGTGCCGCGGCGCCACAGTGGAATTCTGGCGTTCATCAAAAAATAAAAATGTAGCTAATACCAAACTGCATAAGTATAGAAAATTTAAACAAAATCCTTACACCAGTTTTTTTGTAATAATTTTTCAAAAATTTCATAATTTTTGGAAGAGCTCCGTTGCTACCGTTTTTGGATTTGAAAGCACTTTTGGATACTGAATAAATAATTTTTCTTAAGAATCTTTTTGGCTGTTTTTCGTTCAAAATTTTCAGCAGTTTTGAAGGGGATCGAATGTTTTGGTGCGGCCGTTTTGGCGCAAGTACAGTTTGGCGTAGGGATGCCCGGTATATATTGATGTTGATTGCCGAGTCTGTCAGTTAAGTGGAAATGGGATTAACCAACATATTTTTGCATTAACCTCCGTATAAGCTAAAAATTGTTCAGTTTAAACGATACCCACTGTTCAAAATATATCGAGTTCTTGACAAAGAAGTATTTCAACTCATCAACTGTAATTTGTTAAAAATAACTATCGGCAGACAACAATGTAGCTGTAATTAGACGTATGAACGACAATAGCGTGTTAAAGCGTCTTAGTTTGTTCGTAAAGTTTCGATAGTTAGTCTTTAGAGAGATCACTTACTTTAGATAAAAGACATATACTTTGAAACGTAAGTCACCAATAGTTTTCTTTTCAATCACTCAATTTACTCTATTTCCTTACTGGGGAACTGTAAGTAATTTAGTTTCCCTAAAACAACTCGGTTTGGTTTTTCTTTTGGAATTGAATCATTCAATAAAGAAAGTTTGAAGTTGAAACGTCTTGGGATAATAAAACAGAAATTTAATCATTCAAACAAGTTAAGAAATTCTTGTACTAATAGATTATTTTATGTGAGAGTTATTATAGAAAATGTAATAAACATTAATATTTTATTTGTAACCTCTGAAATTAAAAATTCTTCACCTACTCGAATTCTTGAGCCACCATAAACCAATTTAGCGATAGGAGTAGTATGTTGTGGGATACGCTCCATTCGTTATTCATTAGTCTAGATGGGTGTGTTACGTTGATTTAATAAATAGTTTCATCGCATTCCCGTTTTAGGTCTGATTCATTCTACATTGCTCAAATTTATTACAAATTACTTTCTATCAGATCCACGTAACTATAGTTCGTTTAATCAATAGAAATAGTTAAGCCACACCCACCTCGAATTTATGGTTCATTAAAACCAGTTTTACGCACTAAATAATATTTTTAATGTTCCATATATTTGCTAAATCTTCTGATTCCTATTCAAAATTTAAATTTGAAGTAATGTTTATTACCTTTCTTATTATATACCTTCTTTATTTAATGCTATTCTTCTCCTTTATTATTTTTAGAATTTTACTGCATTCCATTTATTTATTTATGTTGTTCCATTGTCAGGTCTTGACAAAACAAAATTTATTTTAACTCGAAGAAACAATCCAATCTATAAAATATATCAATGAATAATTTATTTTAATACAACATCTGACTTTGTGTGTATTTTCCGCAGTCGCAGTTTTTATTTTCTTTACACTATTTTTATTTCTTTTGAATTCCGTTGTCGTAACTCGATAAGAAGGAAGTATACAATAACAATAAAAATACCTAATGCCCAAGCCTAGCGCAGTGGCTTTAAATTTTAATAAAGACTGCACGTTTCGTTACACATCCAAGTCTTTTTGAATCATTCATTGGACACCCTATCTGAACTTTTATATGTTTTATTTATGTTTTTATCCATTGATAAAGCATCAAAGGAATAACAAAAGAAACTTTGTGTTCTAATTTTATTTCCACATAATTGGAAATTGTATAACCAACAATAGGTACAATAAACTGTTTAATTTAAACGATCCTTTAATAAGTTTCAAGCTAATATTGTTCTTATGAGACGAGAAAAAGGGGACCAAGAAAATGATCTCGGGCTTAGAGATAAAGCAAAGTCAATATAGATGTAGATATTGTAGTTATACCCTCCTGACTTATATGAGGGTCGGGTTCACGTTAGAGTCAATATTAGCAATTCACTTTATACAATCAGATTTGTACCTATTGTGTTTTAGGGTTTGCCGATTTATGCAAATGATTTATATCCGTCCTTGAGTTTCCCGAATCCTACATGGAAAAAACTTTCAGGCCATACAAACTTTGAAGGGTGTTTAAAATTGCAGTTCCGAAGGACGGAAAAATCAATTTCCCCAGCAAGGACTCTTCTTTGTAAATGATCAAATTTTAAAACAACTTCATTTAGAACAGTGGTCTTCAATCCGCGTAATCCGGTTACATAATTGTAGTAAAAATTATTCGCTCAGAAAAATAATTAAAGAACTTTTTTTTTGGCTTTTGGCAACTCCATGATGCCACCCCCCTCCCTGCTCAGCGCATGAAGCTCTATTCCCGGGTCTAACATGCCCTACCCTTCAACCCTCCCTGTTGTTCCAGAATTTTTTGAAAATCCTGCATAGACAAGGAATCGAACCCGTGTCCTCTCGGTGCCATGCAGATCCTCATCCAAACGGCCACGACTGTGCTTTACTTTACGTCACCCATTTTGCAAAAAGTGTTCGCATTTTGGTTCGCTTTGTCCAGCTCAGTCCCGACGACAATTTAAATATTTGTGACCCTCAATCCGAAAAGATTCAAGACCACTGATTTAGAGGAACACTTGGGTAATCAAATTTTATTGTTGAGAATAAAATATTGTACCTACTAAGGGTTCCATTAAACTGGAAAAAATAGTAATCGAATATCTTGATAAAAGCATTTTTTTATGGAATCAATCATCTGTCTGTTTGAGGCATTTCTTCTTCTAATAACTTGATTCGTTACCATAGCAACGGAATATCGATCAGGAAAACCAACCCTTCTTAGATTGATTTTAATTTATTTTTATTGGATTCTTTGTCCATTTCTTTTTAGTAGAGAGAACGATATATTTATTTAAAGAGTGTGGGTGGAATACAAAAATTTATATACAGGGTGTAGAATTGATTCACGCGGACCATAGTGATTTCAATGCAAAAAATTTATTGAGAATCGTTTAATTCTTTTGATTAAAACAACAAATATTTTTCTTAAATTAAGTTATTATTTTGTACAGTCACTTTCTTTACAGTTTGTGTTGATTTTCTTAACGACGTGGACGCTTTAATTATTTGAAATTAATTCATCAGCATGAAAATATTTAAAGACAAATATTAACGCCTATAAATATTTTAAGGGAGGGAAACCCTAATTTGCTGATCCTTGACGCAACATACTTTTCTAATTTAAATTAAATTGTTAATGTTTAAGGAAACTCAATATTGGTAATGTAAACAGAGGAAATGGGTTAGTGGTACAAAATTTTATTAATGGTCAGATATTTTTCCTCTGAGAATTATTACCCTAGAGTGTAACACCCTAATTATTTATTTAAGGTTGAGTGGGACTAACGATAGAAAGTTCGTACTGTAGCAATTAAACTTTAGGACCTGAATAAAAGTAACTCTCATTTTATAATGACATTCAATATAAAGAATTTAAAAAACTTTAATATTGCCCAACATAAATATAAGTAGGTCGTTAAAAACCGTTGCCAATGTTAATTAGAGTGCCCTTTACTTTAGTAAAAGTCCGAAAAATCCAATCTTAGTTTTGAAGTTGGCAGAGTTTTCTCCACAAGACGGAAAGTTAGACTGATCGATAGCTGTAACCTCATTTCGGTGGTTTTTCTGAACTTTTCTCAACTGTAGCTGTATCGTACAAATGTGTTACGAATGTAGTTTTAAGCTCCGAGCAGTTGGCAAGCTTTTATTCCTCCGGATGACTTGGACTACTTTGTAGGGCAGAAAACTTACACGAGGAAAACAGGTCTGCGTTTTATTGGAACGATCGTGGCGGAAAACAATATGGGAAAATTTTATTATACATCGATATCCTGAAAACTGCTCAGTCGATTGGACAATAAAATGGTAAACAAATGTGATGGAATTGGAATAAATAAAAAGATACGAAATCGCTATGAGTGACAAAATATAAAAATATGAAATTTTAAATTTAATAATTTTTCCTGATCCCCCCGAGTACAAATAAATACTTCACACATTGTGTTGTACAGAAAGCACCACATAAATCTAATATTAACAAACACATTACCATATTACACCATCTCGGAGACATTAAAGTGTGATTAGTTAAAACTTGGGAACAGAACATGATACTTGATATGTAGCAGGAAGAACTTTCAAAACATGTTAAATGCAAAATATAAAAGCATCTTACATAACATTGAATTTAAATGCAAATTTAAAATAAGCTCTTCGTGTTTAAAATTTAAAACTTGCAGCAGTGATAATTTTATTTTAAATATTTATTTCTGTATTATGAATATACAAAGCTTTTATTATTGGTTTGAAATAAATAACTCCCAAAGCTTATTACGTTAATAAATCGTTAGACCGGGTTAGACCATCATATTTGAATGTTGGATAAATATTGATACACTCTGTAAAGCAGAGGTTTTTTAAATTTATATTCTGTACTTTTTTTTATAGAACTGTATTGACCAGCGAATGACCTACCATACGACTCATAAATCAAACTTGGAGCCATGCACACAATCTGCTTATATTGAATTTATGCAGGCACGTAGCTAGGATATTAGTATCAGGTGGGCCAGGGGCGGGCCAAAATATATTTGGGTGGGCATCCGTTATTAAAAAAAAATAACTTTAAATAAAAATACACTTACCCAATGTAAAATAATTCTTCTGGTATTATAACTACCGTCAAATTTATTAATAACATCTATATTTAAAGTTTTTGCTGCAAAATTTTCAATATTTATAATAGCCAAATAATTCAGTCTATCGTCAGTGCGAAGATACGTTTTAAGTCGCCTCAAGCATGATAAAGTTTCTTTCGCAACCAGCACTGGATACGGGTATTGTAACCGATATAACAGTTAATTTATAAATTTGTCAAAACACAATTTTACAAGTTTCTAACAAATCCAGAAACTGCATAGACCTTTAGAGCTTCGAGTTCAATTCCGTAAGGCACTGCAATAAGACGCACACTATCATAATTCAAAAATACTGCACTTTCGGGATGTTGCATTTATAATAAATTAATAAGTATCCACTCACTCTTGAAACTTAAAAATTATAACTATCCGCTAACAAAAGCCCGTCTGTCGCCCTAAATAACGTTCGCAAAACTAACTTTGTTTAGTAAAATTTATGAAAGACGAAACCCTTTCCCAGCCTAAATAGCTATTAAGCATTTTTTTGTTTGGGGATTTGCTAAGATGTTTACATTTTTTTGTTTTCGAACGTGTTGAAACACACATTGTATTTATAAATTCCAAAATATAATATCGAGTTTCGGCGTTTCTACTGATTTTCGTCTGGGCGCCAATAGGTTTAGAATTACAGATATTCCATCAACAACTTTTTTATGGGCAAAGATCAAACCAAATCATAAATACTTAGCAAAAGAATTTGCGTATTAATGTGCATATAGAAATATAAAGTTGGAAAAGTTATGAAATGAAACCCGTAATTTTCTAAGGTGGGCACGCAGGTGGGCCAGTGAATTTTGAGGTGGGCCAGGCCCACCCGGCCCCCCCGCTAGCTACGTGCCTGAATTTATGTAAAAAATATTCCTTTTTATCTTATATTTTTTACGAATAGGATATTTTAAAAATGTGACATATTTTATTTCACCTATAACTCTTTCATTTTAAAATACTGTTTGAATGTGAACGGAGTATAAAAAAATTACAATAATCAAATAATGCTCTTTGGATTGATAAACTCTGAAAGGTGACGTTGATACTTGAGTATAAATGTCATACTAATTTATGGATAATAAAATAAAACAGTTTAAGGAAATTGATGTTTCTAAGTGCTTGGTTTGATAAATAAAAAAAACTAGAAGGAGCTAGTTTTATCGATTGTTACGAAAGTTTGGCATAAATATATTAGGAAAATAATTTATGTAGAAGAACTGATTGGGGTTGAAAACAGAAAACAATTCCTGTTCTACGTAAATGCGCTTGTTCTGAAAGATATAAAAAAAAAAACTTCCAAGAGGACGCTTGTCTAGTTTACCGCAATTTGTCAAAGGGGTTGCATAAGCGTGAGGCTGTGAGGGAAATTACTTTTGTCCTTGACTGTAAAAAAGACAAAAAAACAAATAGGAGTTGCTTTTTCGTTAAGAATGGGAACGAATAAGAAATTAGAAAAGTTTAATTTTTGGGGATACAGAGAGGGGTGTTGTATGATAGACAAGGAGGAGGGGATAGTGGGAGAGGGCCAAAAGTGGCTAAGTGAATTATTCTACGTATAGGCCAATTAGTGCCCTCCACTAGTGTCATGTGATACGTCATAGAGTGCCTTATTATCTGTTTATCGAATACGTAATGGGTTTCATAAATTTGTTATCAAAACCCCCTCTGCTATTTTACAGTTTGACAATCCCTCGGTTATATTGCAACTTTTGTATGGATTCTGGATTCTTATTCCACAGTAAGATATTTCCAGGTAATATACTGTTACTGTAAGTAGAAACGTCATCGAAGAACTAAAGGATTCCAGTAAAGGGATCGACAGCTCTTAACCCCGACTTGAACTCAATCGAATAACTCCTGATAAAATGGACAAGACACGTCCTACCACTTCAAAAACTACTAAAGAACAAAATATAACAGTACCTTATAAGAATCAGAGAAATGTTCTTCAAAATCATATTACCCTGATCGTTAAAATTTTAAAAAGAAATGCTCGATTCTAAAAATAAATTGTTCGACCTTTTATACCTATAAAATATCCAAGTTGGCAGCGCACATAATTTTATTAATCTACCCCTGTAGCCTGTAAATTATTGCAGTTATTTCGAAGAACCTATACGAATTCAGGAAAAAAACCCTACAGGTACTAATGAATATAAAAAAGATTATCTTTGATAACCACGATATTAGGTGATTAACCCGGAGAGAAAGATTCTGAAATGAATTGCTTAAGGGTTGCCTCGGGATCAATTAATCTTCGGCTGATTGATTATAAAATACAGGCCAAACCACTTCAAAATAAGTTGTTTAAATTTTTTGACGATTTATTGGCGTTGTTTTATTATTAAATGTTCAGATGTAGGTACGTACGCAATACAAACAGTAGCCAGTTAAAAATAAAATAACCCCAGATATTGAAACAATTTCCAAAAAACTGCCAATCGAAAACAGATGCAAATATAATTATTAGCAAACTTGGCAATCAATACATTTATTGGTGCCAGAAGAATGTTATTTTCCTTGGATATCTTTCAGCATTTTGTTAATTCAATTTCTAGTCTAAGCTTTGGGTACACAAAACCTACACAACTTTACAATCACAAAACTTTGTACATAAAATAAACATACGGAAAGTTTTGAAAGTGTTAAAAGTTGTTTTGACAACGCCGCCTTATTCCTTCACCCCCGTGTTTCCAATTTTTCCCATCTTGCGTGACTTTGGTCTTTCAGTAGCTTCTATGCTTATACGATGTTATCAGTCAAGTCGAGCTTTTCATGTATTATTATCCGACAGCTTTCAAAATTTTATTATTATGTAACCATTTAACCCGCGTTAGTCGCAATTGTATTGCCAGTAATGGCTTTCGTAGAGCTTCTATTTATTGGATGGGTACAGGCCATGACGCGAGGAACTGGAGAGCGTTCTGGGACCCACTCGTTACATCTCCGGTCGTTTAACTGCATATTTATGTCATCCGAGTATAGCTTAATGTCCGGAACGATTTATTTATACCCACTCGGTACACCATGATCACTTGCACAAGTTAATGTGCCCTGCAGGCACAACTTTTTCAAACTTTCAGTTAATTTTTATTTGTTGTAGCATTGAACAAATCAAAGAATAAAATAAAAAATAAAATAAACGTTTCAGAGCTTTTGATAATAGTTTCAATTCAAAGTAAATTTTTTTTAAAAACATTCAACAATATTTTATTATTATTAGTAATTTTAAATTGAAGACCTAACAAAATTTCATATTCAAATATTTTTATTCCTTTTAGAAGGCTTTGTTTCTTTCAATTCAATATTGCATATACAATACAACAATACAAAGCTTTCAAAGAACATTCATGAGGAGAGGAAATAAAAATTTTCCATTTTGACGACTAAGAATTTAAATTAAAATTCCAAAAATATTTTGAATTAAAATGAAATATACCTATATATTTTTTTCAATTAAATAATGGAAATATAAAAGCTATGATGATATTTTTAATATTGGGAACGTTATTAAAACGGAACATAAAATAATATTCGCTTTTTATATCGTGAACATGTTTTCGTATAATTCTTTTAAATTTTAGAAAAAAGATATACGTTAACGAAATATTCAGCATTATATTCTGTAATTTAAAGGAGCATAAATTTTTATTAAAGTGCAAAATGAAACGAGCTTAAAGTGTAATTAAAAGTTTAATATTGAAAAGTTTACGGCAGTTTTAGTCATTTATGGAAAATTACGAATTAACGGGAATTTAAAATTATGATTAAATTTTACATAAATAAAAGAAGACTAAATAATTGAGATAATCTAATTTGATGAATTGAAATTTAGAACTTTTCCAACTCATTTGTAACAAACTGTTTAATGAAGTTTTCCTTTTAATCTCAATGCTCTTGGGCACTTCATAAACTAAAACAAAATAAGAGAATTTTCCTTCCCGTGTTTTTGTGGGCTCGTTTTTCAAAGATATAACACACAAAAGCGCGCCTTCTATTTCCCCTGAAAATATAATAGGAATATATTCAATCATAAACTAAGTTAATTAAAAATATTCCGGGCAAAATAATGAAGAGTATAACAAAAGCTGTTTTTGTATATCCTCTTTACTTTCTGAACCTTTTAATTCAAATCTACAAGCGCTTATACGAAAATATATTTTATCAGGTTGAGATTTGAGATAATAACAAGTTCTATAGGCGCTCAGGCAATCCTGTGTGTCATATTTTGGATGCTTTTATTAGAGTACTTTAAATTATGGTAAAAAACAGATTTGCAGACTGGGTACCTACGTCCTACATTAAAACTTTTGTAATATCAATGTAAACTTTCGTTGAAGCTAAAAATAAGTCTGAAACACTCGTTAATGCAAATTTAATTGAAGGTATCGTCAAGTTTCATGATATACTCTGATGAGGTACTTCCTGATCTTTATGACGTCCTAACCCAAGAAGAATATGCTGGCTAAAGGGGGTGCGGTAGAATATGATAAAAAAAAGGTGCTGCGCTATGTGAAGGATAAACAGCTTCAGGAACTAATCAGGAAATCGATATTAGTCCTCAACAGGATTCGTAAGATGGACCATGCAGGAGGAGGATCAAGAATTCCAGATTCGATCGTACTCCCATAAATCTATCAATTAGGGAGTACTATTTTTTTCCCTCTTACATACACGATATGGTGGGGAGACACCATATCTGCCATAGGCAGATCCTCATCAGGACAGACAGTCAGACTTCTCTAAAGGCCCTACTGCCGTTGGAAGTCTACTACTATGGTCTACTACAAGACTATATACAGTTGCCTACAGGCAACCCATAAGACAGGACTCTGACAGAGCCATAATCCAGCTTGAAATTACAGTTGATCAAGTATAGTCTTGCGAGTGGGGATGTGCGAATACGTAAGGCTATCCTTGGCCAGTTGTAATTTCAAACCGAACGTAGTTGTTACCGACCCAAGAGCCTGCTCTGTCAGAGTCCTGCCTGAGTCACTCTGGAGTGGGTGCCGGGGACCAGGACATAGAAAGGAACGAAGAGGAGGACTCGCTCGAAGCAGCGGCGAAAAGACTGAGGAGGTTTGGAGTTCCCTTTCTGGAAACAAGCACATCCTGGACTTCATCAAAGATACAGAGGTACTTGAAGGAGAATAATTTCATATGGGGTACAACAGGTCGATTCTGGCGGTGGTGCAGTGGGCTTAACGACCACACCCAAGGAGAGAAAAAAAAAGAAAATTGCCCTCTCAAGCCAAGCTAAATATTATAACATTATAACAACCTCAAAAAATCTGTAATTGATAATCTACGGCGACGTATCTAAGGACGGTGGAAACTTTCTTCTTGGCCACCTTTCCGTCATCGACTAATGATCCTCAATCTACTCGACCCTCTACAACTCTACCTTTTCCAAAAAAATCTTTCCTTCAACGAACATTCCCCTCAAAATCGTCACCATTCCACCAACATAGTCCACAGCCATGTCCGAAGGACTCCCATAATTAACCACCTTTTAGTGCTTTGTCTTTAATTACCAGATTCGTCACCCTCCTCCAGTCCTCCCCTACTAAATCTTATAAACACTGCACAAATAGCTTTTCTAATTTACATTAATTATAATTTTCATAAAAAGTATTTATATCCATTTTCTGTAAAAAGGGAAGATTTAAGTGAAAAACTTTCGTCTTGGAATAAATTAGTTTTGATGGCTGTTAACAAATAGCAGTCAGGAGTAATACTTTAAAACTCTAGTATCCAATTATCTTAAAATTATTATTTGCTAATTAATTTTATTTTCTGTTAATTAAAGGTTAATTATCTCAAACTGCAAAGTGGTTTTAATTGCTTATTAGTGAGTGACACGTTCATTTTCCGTAATAACAAAGGATCAAAAAATTTGAAATGTATTAACGATGAAAGGCGAACACAAAAGCTTGCGAAAAGTGAACGTTTATAACTGTAAGGTTCAAAAAGGCAATTCAATAGACAACAAACAGAAATCAACCGCAATTTACCGTACCTTTAACGTTGTTTCCTGCTGTTCCATTGTGTTGTATGTTCCTTTCCGCTGTGTTCGAAGTTCCTGCCGAATCTTGCCCAACCTTGTGTTGTTTTCTCCGTTTCTTACGTTGACTTTTTTCCAAGTATTCGATGATTGGTCCGCTGAGTTTCCTTTCCTTAGCGTCACTACCCGGAGTTATAGGTTCCTGTACCGTATAATCATCAGCACATTTGTTATCGCCAGAATTGTGTTCAGTTTCATTTTCAATAATTTCTTCACATTTAAACAAGTAACTGTCAGAGCGGAAAATGTTTTCCTGTTTGTAAGGTTCGTTTACACTTAAGGGTATCTTTTCCTGTTTATTTGGTGTTGGATCAACACTTAAAGGGTATCGATCGGGTAGCTTTTGCGCCGCACCACCTTTTTTCCTCGTGCTGGTAGGATCACTGGCTTGGCGAATATGCTTTACTCTGCTTTTGTCTATTGTATTTCTCGAGGATTCTAGCGCATTATCCTTTTTAAAGCTGCCGGAAGCTTCCGTCTTTGTGTCGTTGGTTGACGCTCCGTCGCTCATTTTATTTCGGCGCCGCCGGCGATAGGAGCCGTTAAAACTTTCCTCGCTAATTATTAGAGTACCCGCGCTGCAGGTTCTTGTTTTGTACCTCTTGTGTGTAAAATGGTTTATCTCTGTAGGATGAAAATTATTAGGTAGTAAAACAGTTTCAGCTTGCTCCATTGTGTAGTTTTGTCTATTTTTTCTCCTGTTATTCTCCAACTTAACGTCATCGTTTATGGTTTCCGAGCTTTTTTCCGAGACGAGAGGGGTAATAAAATTCCTATACCCATCAGCAATCGCCCTTTTTATACTCTCCTCGTTATATTTCATCATTCTTTGGAAGAGGTCGTCGCTTCTAGTTCGTTTGTGGTATGGAGGAGGTCTGATCTGCATATTTCGAGGTATATCTCTCGCAGATCGGTTCTTTCTAAGAGCGTTTTCGTTTTCAGGTTTTTTACTACCTTCTAACACGTCGCTTCTTGATTTTCTCAGATGATTTAAAGTTTTAGTGTCCCAAGGGTTAATTACGTTCTCGCAGCTGTTACTCGATTTCCTATTTTCATTAAGTACATCTGTTCTGTTTTTGGTAATTGCTTGAATGGAGTTTTCCGGCTGACTTTTCGAAGTTCGTAACAAATTTTCTCGTTCCTTTGATGCTCGCTCTCTCGGTGTTGCTCTTTTACCCAGGTTAATCGATTCGAATTTGCTTGGAATGTTATTTTTGTGGTTGTGCTCCAAGATATCGCTCCTGCATTTTCTTAAATGTCTCGGAATGGAATCCTTAAATCCTGAGATGTTATTTATTTTTGCGCTCTCCATTGCTGGTTTTATATCAGAACTGTGCCAGCTTCGCCTTTGCATCCCGTTATCCTTTGCTTCTACCAATAATTTCCCTTTGGAATTATAAAGTTTTATAGTTGGCAACATTATGTGGGGCGATGATTTAGACGTTGATAATTCCCAGTTCCAATTTTTAGGTTTCTTTAACTTTAATCTTATAATTTCATCTAGAAATCCATCCGAAGGATTTCGAACAATGTTTTGTGTACTCATCATTTTTTGTTTCGGGAAATTTTAACTCTCAGAAAACTTTCCTTTCTCTTTTGTTAATGTTTATGGACACATTTGTCTCGAAAATACGCTTCGATAGTAATGATGATAAAGTCTTGAGGGAAAATTCGACCCCAAATATAAATTTACATGGCGGGTAATATTTCAGAGTTCTCAGAAGAATTCTATTATTCTTACTACCCCCACTGCTATTGGAGCACATCCAAGTTTGTCTCTGGATCAATTCCGTAAGATAAACACGTTTAAAAATTCGGTTGCAAGGTCACACTTATTTTTAACAAAAATGTTTTAGTTATTAATCTATAATATGTAATTTTAGAATTAATCGATTTTTATATATTTAACACAAAGCAGATTAAATTTAATGAGAACCGCAAAGGAATAAATTTCTAAAAGAAAATATTTAAGAGGAACTTTAATAATTTGTATAAATTATTCAGGG
Source organism: Hemicrepidius hirtus (assembly GCA_963082805.1). Classification (NCBI taxonomy): domain Eukaryota; kingdom Metazoa; phylum Arthropoda; class Insecta; order Coleoptera; family Elateridae; genus Hemicrepidius; species Hemicrepidius hirtus. The sequence continues at coordinate 53,414,485 of OY720159.1, read as the reverse complement.
GGAGTTATATTACAGTATTCATGAATTTTGTATTAACCACAGCTTAAGGTAAAAATTATTTAAATGTTTATCTTTTCAGGATTGGATTTAGACAACAATTTAACACTTTAGTTTTAATGCTCCTGATCTGAAATGTAGTAACATCAATAATGTCATTAACTTTCTAATTAGGTGGTAATTAATTTTATAATAGGCTAATTAACTTTTTAATGTCAGAAAATTATTATTAGCTGTGACATACAAATTTGTCAACCATCCTATATGTTATCACTGAAAAGTCAGTTAGCTAAGCTTACTACCCACCTAACCCACAATTTCTGGCAACAAGTGTGATTCATTGAGTAATAATTTCACCTTGATTTTCCTGAAATAATTAGAAAATATTTCACTAATAGACAATTTCACTAAATTTTAGTGTAGAGAGACGAGGAAATTTTTAATTATCTGTAAGATATCATCAGGCAAGGATCATTCCTGAATTTAATTAATACAAGGAGATTTTTAAAATTTGGGATTTTAAAGATCCAGACCTTGGAATTTTTGTATCTGTGCTGTATAAAAATCACATTTAATTTTAGCATTTTTAAACTTTAACCCCACGTTTTGATGACGTTGATGTGACGTTACCAGTTTTGGCAAATATTACGTAAACATGCCATTGATGCGTTTGGATCTCAGTTATATTTCCAACATGTATCCTTTACATTTTTAAATTAAAACCCTAAAAAGTCCTTGTTTGTTTTAAAATAGCGAAACACACATCAGAACATCATTTCACCACTAAATTACGATTATCCTTTTAAGTCACGGTGCGAACACAAACTTCGCGAAGCAAAAGCTTCCTGCATCGGACGTATATGACATATTTCAAGTTGCTAATTAATCTTATATATTCGCGAGATAATTCGTGTCACAAATCACCCAAGTTTGCACATACAAGACCCTCCCGCGCGGTTTCGTCAGATGCTACTGCATGTTATTCGCACAAGTTGTTGTAAATACAGAAAATGTTATGAGGTAATATATTTTTAGATCTACACGCTTAAATAATCTCTCTCATTCTACTTTATGAGTTGTAGAATACGTCCTGATACGTGTACAAGAGTTATTTTTAAACAATATTGTCTTAAGTTAAATCTCCCACCTATTCTCAGTTATAAATAAATGGAAATTGGACGACTTTTCATGCTAACGTACACTTCCCGGACAGTGTTTGAAAAGCGTTAAGATAAAAAATACCAAATCGAACAACTTCCTCAAAGCAGAGTAATATAGATTTATTTTTCGCAAAAAAGTTATCAAATCAAATATTTTTTTAAATTTAAAGAATAAAGGTGTGAAATGATTGATGAAGTGAAGTAAAATATTAAAAGCAAAGTGAAACCAGACATGACCTTTTCAAAGGTTGTAGATGGAGGATGGAAAAAGGTTGTTTTGAATGATTGATAATGAATAATGTTTTCAAATAACGACCAAGATTCTTCAAAGTATGCAAATTTACAAAATGGATGGAATATGAAGTTGGAACTGTATGAATAAATCGCATTATTTACTTACGATGTCTTTGAAAGTTAAATCAAAATGGATAACTTCTAGTCAGCAGGAAAAACATTATTACTCAAATATTTTCAATAAAAGTAGTCAGTGGGTCCAAATTGAGTTATCGCATCGAGTTCGATATACTTTATGTGCAGAATTCATTCATGGTTAATAAAAAAATCTTCTATTGTATTTTTCGCAAATAAATATAGAACTTCCTGTAAAATAGTTAAACTAGAAAATTTTTCCATTTCAGTTTTTTATCCAAATTTCATCCAACCTAGGTCATGAATATTTCAAAACGGTTGCTTATCAATAAAATTGGTGTAAAAATAAGAGTCCAATTGGGATAATGGTGTAAATATCACAAAACAAGGCACAAATATCAAAACCGAGGCTGCTTTTAGCTTCGTTCTTTTCAGAACTGTCGATAAATGTTGGGTGTTTCCTGTGAGTGCTATGAGTTGTAAAATAATAGCCCTATAACGAGGAGTTTTTACGTACAATTCGCTACCCTTTTTTGAGATAAAAGCTTTGATTTAAAGAAACTTTAGTAGCGGTGCTGAAACTAAATCGGTCACCTGCTTTTTTAGGCTTTTAGAAGGAAATTGAGATTTAATGGCCATTTTCAGTATTTCGATGAGGTTACAAGTACCTTCGAAGTCTTAGTATCATTTGAAATGAAGGGATATATCGAAAATTCATTGACAAAATAAAGCTCTTCAAAAAAATCCGAAACCGAACCGAAAGTTAAACATGTTTTTTTAGTAGCCTTTTTTTTCAGAAGAAGAATTTTGAAACTCTGAGTAGCGGATATGAAAGAAGACCATATTTCAAGGAAAACAATCAAAATATGAAAAAAGTTTAAATATAAAAGTTGTTCAGTATATAGATTTGCATTCTCCAAAATTTATATTACGTATACAGGGTGTTTGCTTTCCACAGTACAATAAGCAACTTTGTTATTTTAAATGAAACACCCTGTATATTATTATATAGTTGAATACAAAATTGAATTGTCTATCACATAGTATAAGATAGTCATATAGCTACAATGTACGGTTGCTGAGAATTTCGCGAAGTTCAGCTGCGTTTTGTAAATTTTGAAGATTTAGTATTACTATGGATGCGCGTCTCTCTTCTATACGTACCGAACCCGTATAGTCTCGTTTATCGATCTATGCATTCAAGTGATTTCCAATGCTGTTTCGCGAACTACTGTTGAATACCAAAAACGAAATGTTTTCCAGGGAAAAACTCTGACAGACATGCGATCACAGATTAAAGACTACAGCAACATCAGCAACGTGCTCTTAAGCTGTTGATCCTGCGTCTATCTAAAATTCTATAGTGTTATTCTTACATTAAACTTGAAACAAGTAAAACAAACATTAAATATCGTACTGTAGACGTACATAACGTTTCTCTATTTATAATTCTAGAATATCACCGTTACTAACTAGATATACGTCAAAGGAGTACTTTAAAGCAATATTGGAACGAGCGTCTTGGAGTTCCTATCATTATTTGCATAGTGTTGGCAGAATTCCGGAATGATCAATAAATTGAATTACAGAATTGTTACGTGTATACAATCCAGAAGGGCTGCTTCATTTTGTGCTCTCCGTCTTGGTAGCTTTCCCATAAAGGGTAACGCCTTGTGTAGTTTGCGGCTGCAGTGATCCTAGCTAATTCTGTTTATATCGGACGCACAGTTGACGTCCTAGAATTCAAGCGGAATTATTCCTGCGAAGGATTTAGGTTAACAAAAGGACAACTGGCTGTCCGTTTCAATGCTGCTCACTTTATGATTCGTGACTGTTTGTTATACATAATTAAGTAGATCAAGTTTGTCAGTTAGGGGGGGAATTGTTTCAGTCTCGGAAGTTTAATGATTTTCGTTACTGAATTTTTTTTGTAAAATTTGGAGAAGAATAATTTAAGGTTTAAGTTTGCCCCAGTCTAAAAAGTAGCTACGCTATACTATTTCATAAGTTTTCAGGAAAACGGGGAATAAAAAGAACAGAAACAAAAGGATATTTTCCCGGTGGTTGCGGATATTTGAATAAGAGCTATAATAGACCAGAGAAGTACTTTATACAGCACCCGCCCAAGCAAACTCTTTCAATGTTTGTTCAAGCGTGTAACAAATCAAATCACAAATCACGAATTCCATTTCTCAAAACGCTTATTATTTATTTTATTTTGATTTCACGGCCGCTGGGAACAATGCCAGGACGCTTTTAGATTCCATAAAATTTATCAAAGTATATTTCTGAATACGTATCGTGCTAAAAAACTGGCGTCACCGTACGCATATTTCATAAATCAATCTTCTTATCTTCCTCCACCGTTGCCTTCTATGTTTCAGAACCGGGAGGAGATAATAGTAGTTTGTTGAGTATTTTTAAATTTACAATGATCAGCTGCTTCTCAAAATAGTTGGCTTGGGAAAGAATCTAAGCTACGAATAGTTGCTTAGATAAAAAAATTATATGTATTTAGGTCAGAGATAATAATGATGTTTATTTGCTTAAAATAAATTCAGAAAAAAATGTAATCAATACTGATTGTTCAATACTATTTGAAAAAAAAAATCCAGCCTCCAAAGCTGCTTGTTTAATTCCACCAAAGTCATGCTAAGAGGTAAATCACCCTAACTAATCGAAATCAGAAAAAAAGCTCCTCTGAATGGGTTATACTTGCCATAGATATTTGTATGGCAAACAAAATCAAACCCTCTATGTGCCTTCCGAAGCACAGCAGGTTTCTTATGTGCCACAAGCGCCGACTAGAGCAGATACTTTTGTATTTGATCTGAATTTATAATTCTTCGCTATTTTGTAATAAATTTTAAATAAAATTTGGATTAACATACGTTTTCCACTAATTAGTCTTATAAACACATACTAAGATGTAAATAATATAACCATCCCTGAATTATCAATGAAATTATTAGAAAATTCCAACGAAATTCACGAGCAACCGATTAGGATTTTTTTTAAATAGATGTATGTGGAAAACTTGCTATCCACATTTAATCCCAAACAATTTTTCTTTTAATAGTTCGATGTGGACAATAATAATCCTGCTGTTAAATCGAGTGTTAAATCCTAATTACAAATTGCTGTTAACAAAAAGTCTTACAGTTGAAAACCCTTTAAAAAATTACCCACCGAAAAGTTTATCAGGGTTTACTAATTTGTCATTTGTGTGTATAAATTATCCTGGAAAATGTATCCTAACATTGAAAATACAAATATTGTTTTAAAGTTGGTGTTCATGTTATTGTAACAACGGAAGTTTCTGTAATTCAGGATGATACCACATGAATACCAGAATGAAAATGAAATGTTTATATTTAGTATGGGAAAATCCAGGGGAGGTGGGCACCACCACTTTTTTAGTGTCCAATCCAATGGAAGTTTGCTAGTCGATTTCAGTGACAAAGAATTTGAAGGACAGGGGGAACAAAAAATATACAACGCCGTTTTTTATTGTTTTTATAAATAAAAATATGTAGATAATATTTTATTCTTACTTTTCCAAGGGTCCAGTTCATGGTTCACTTTCAATTTTTACTTCTTTTGGTAGCATTCCATCTTCTAAATGGTTTCCCCACTTCTCCAACAAGAAAAATTGCAATATTGTGCCTACAATGTGAAGGGTTAAAGTCTCCATTCATCTTGGCGGGTATTACTTCCAGTTAAGAACAGCAACTAAATTTCCTTAACCCTAAAAAAAAAATTATTTTGGAAAATCTTAAAATTAAAAAAAAAAAACAAAATATTTTTTGTCTTTTAAACTTAACATACCATTAAATAATTATCAATCTCTTTGTTCCATCTCCAGCTGATTCAATGAGTGTTCGACTTCGTTCCACCCCCCTATTTATAATCTCTTATAATCTCAATTATTAGCCCCCCAAAATAATACTTAATCCTACCAGAAATGAGAACATTTTTCCTTCGGTTATTATTATTATTATTATTATTATTAAAAATATTAAAACTTTCATCGTACAAACAAAACATATTTACTAAAGGAAGGCAAGTACTCAATTTGCAGTTTTGAATATTGACTTCCTGTTAGGGTATGCATTTGCACGTTGAAAATAATTTAGACGTTAGGTCCTTCGATTAATTATTAAAAAAAATTAAAACTTTCATCGTACAAACAAAACATATTTACTAAAAGAATGCAAGTACTACTCAATTTGCAGTTTTGAATATTCACTTTCCGTTAGTGTATGCATTTGCACGTTGAAAATAATTTAGACATTGGTTCCTTCGGGTAATTATTAAAAATATTAAAACTTTCATCGTACAAAAAAAAACATATTCACTAAAAGAATGCAGGTATTCAATTTGCAGTTTTGAATATTGACTTCCTGTTAGGGTATGCATTTGCACCTTGAAAATAATTTAGACATTAGTTCCTTCGGTTAATTATTAAAAATATTAAAACTTTCATCGTACAAAACAAAACATATTTACTAAAGGAAGGCAAGTACTCAATTTGCAGTTTTGAATATTGACTTCCTGTTAGGGTATGCATTTGCACGTTGAAAATAGACGTTAGGTCCTTCGGTTAATTATTAAAAAAAATTAAAACTTTCATCGTACAAACAAAACATACTTACTAAAGGATTGCAAATATTCAATTTGCAGTTTTGAATATTCACTTTCCGTTAGTGTATGCATTTGCACGTTGAAAATAATTTATAGACATTAGAAATTTAATCTCCAAATCTCATTCCTAATAAAATCATCTTAAAAAAATAAAAAAGCGTTGTATAATAACAATAAGTATTGACATATGGTAGTCAGTGTAGGTATTGTAATATGGTAGCCATCTACCTAGCATAGTACCTAACAGAATGTACTTATTACTTAAATCGGGGACCCCCTTAATCCCTTCCCAAAATTTCCTTCAACTTCCTTCGAGAGGAAAAATTTGAATCTAAAAATTTAGTTAAGCAAACACTACATTATACAAAAAAATATTACATTACAGTAATTGTAATTTTAACCCAAGCCTGTGTTGATTCCTCCAATCTTGACGAATTCTGCAATCTTCCAGACTTCTCTCCCTCTCCCTCTCTCCTAAGGGATCCTAAGTGCCTCTCTCCTAAGGCTGTGTGTGAGCTATAATATATATACAATAATTTATTATAAACATCTTTATATAATGTTGAATTTAAATACCTGCTACAAATATTCCAAGTTCTCAACTAAAACGCTTGCAGATTCCATCAAAACCATGAGATTAGAAAATCTAAACAAGGTCATGTTTCTAAAACGAATGCTGTATTGAGGAGTAAATAGTATTAAGAAATAAAAGGAAATGTAGGTACCTACTAATACTGGATAAAATAACAACACTTGCATTATGTTTGTTAAATAAGACACCTGATAGGCACTTACGCTAACACTTGGTCTTGTTCGGTCAAGAAAAAAAGTTTGCTGTCAAGAAAAAGTGACAAAGCAACCGCGAAAAAAATACCGATTACCGAAAGAAAGAAGTTGTAAACCAAAAATAAGGACATACGATTTTATACCAACCTTTACCCTTTTAGGGTAGATACAACTTACACATTTACTTTCGAATGAGTACTAGGTCCTACCTAAAATTTAAAAATAATTAAATTTATGAATAATATTATAAACTGTAATTACTTAATTCTGCACAAATACTTATCTACTATTTTTTTAAACACTATCAGGTTTCTTCAACGGGCACTTAAATAACTCATAGTCGCACCGCAACGTAACCGACGTAAAAACGTAAAAACGTTAGGCAAAAAAACCTTGCGCAGAGAAAATATTTGGTAGGTACTTAAGAGTAGTACCATTATAAGATTTTTAAAAATGTTCCTGAAAAATTTTTCAAGAATGTACATAAAAAAATATATTTTAAAGAACCCCGTCTTTGCCACTGTGGAGGAAACAAAAAGTTTAAGAGAAATGCATAAGACCTTCTCGAAGGCTTCAATCCAGCACTCCTCTTCGTGGTTGGTCAGTGACAATTTGTCACTTAAAATCCTACCTTTTGCCAACGCTTTCCTGAAGCCGTAGATCCTCCCGGTTGCTATACGACGTTTTGACCATCGATGGTTTTGAGTGACGCCTTCCGAAACACTTTTTCTGCAAACTGTATAAAGAAAAAAAAACACAAAATTACTTAGAAAATATAAAATTTTTGTCGGCTTAATTCTATATAAGGATCAAACTACAAGAAACTTAATTTTTTAAATATCCCTATCGATAAAAAAAAAAAGAGTTTAAGTACAACAATTTTGAATTATAATGTCGGAAATCGATGCTCCTATAGCTCCAATTTACTACAACCTGCAGTTCTCTCTGGTTAACAGAAATTCCGAGCAATTTTAATAAATTCTGTATTCCTTATTGCTTGTTTTTTTAAGACAAATAAACTTTAATAACTGTCTTTACAATATCCTTCACCGAGTGAAACTCAATACGAGATTGAAACTAAGATAATTCCTTAAGGGACAAATCCAGTGAGTCGAAATCAATCTAAATTATTCCAACCAATTTTGTCCGCCATCGAAATTTTCGCATTTGCTTTGATTTTAGTGCTATTTAAGGAGAATTCGTTTGAATATCGCTGTCGTTTCTCATTTAATTTTGAATGCATTAAACACAGCGTGAAATTTCCAACTGAGTGAAATAAAGATTAATTATAAAACTATGATTATAAAAGAATATCCTGGATATTTATTTTTTGTACAAAAAAATATTGCTTTAATGATTATTACTTTGCAAGCTCTTTTCACTTGGGTATTTTCTATTATAAAACGTTGTAAAGATATGAATGAATAAGTACAGTTTCATAGAATTTTTAGGTTTTGTTTAGAAACTGCTGCTGATATGCAAGGGACCTTATTGTGCATGCAAAACATATTTTAGGAGCAAGAAAGGAAATAATGAAATCTGTCTCAAGTGGATACCAAATTTGTTTGAAAATTTCCTATACAAGTTTATTTTCCATTTCTCTTCCTTTGGTAATCACAAAAGGGAATTTTTATGTAGGTACGTAGAAGCAAATAAAATGAATTCCTATTTTCTACGTTTTTCACGGTTGAAATTCATGGCAGATTTCACATACACATCCGCTAACAGGTTGGACGTTGGACTAATATTTCATCAGTGTTGGATGAAATATCTAAAAGGATAACTTCTTTATTTAACCGTTCAAAGCAAGTCAAATACACGAAAGAAAAAACAAAACCTGGATTTTATGAGTTATGCTGAAAATTTGAAGGGATATATACAGTGTGTCCACGGATTGAGTGCATATAAGGTGTAAATGACAAATTTTTTAGAGTTGGATCTTCATGTTCTGAGGATCGCTCCTGCTTAGTCTCAAACTAAGATGTTGAAAAAATGAGCCAAATCAATTAATATACAGGGTGTTTTCTTGGCCGAAATCTAAAAATTAGTCAACAGTAAACTGTCTTTATTTTAGCAGATATAACAAAAATGTATTAGAAAAAGTTGTTTAGAATTAAAAGTTATTGAAGATTTTCAACTTTTATACAAATCAGCCTACTTTGTTTTTTTCATCTAATCCAATAATACAACTCATATGTTTGTAACAAATACGGTTTAGTATTTTTTTAATAAATAATTATTTGTTTTTCAAGTACTTTGTTTAATTACTCTTCATGCATGGGTCATTAAAACCACAAATAAAAAATCTCATGTTGATGAAAAAAATCGAAGTAGGCTGATTTGTATAAAAATTGAAAATCTTCAATAGCTTTTAATTCTAAACAACTTTTTCTAATACATTTTTGTTATATCTGCTAAACTAAAGACAGTTTACTCTTGACTAATTTTTAGATTTCGGCCAAAAAAACACCCTGTATATTAATTGATTTGGCTCATTTTTTCAATATCTTAGTTTGAGACTAAGCAGGAGCGATCCTCAGAACATGAAGATCCAACTCTAAAAAAAATTGTCATTTACACCTTATATGCACTCAATCCGTGGACACACTGTATATTGACATTAAATTTGATTTTTCAAATATGCATCAAAGTAGACCAATAAACTTAGTTTGTAACTTATCTGTTCCATTATGTCTAACAATTTCCCGACAATTTCCTATTTATGCTTGAATATTTATTCAAACAAGTTCGTGCAGTAAATTTCCCCGATCTATAAGTTTTCAACATCTCAACTAGAAAGTGTTAACAAGTTTTCATGGTAGTTAACTATGGAACATGACTTTTAAAGAAGGATTATATTGATTCTGCAAGCCTTAAAAGTTCTTCCGATAAAGTTATTGTGTGAAACCCTTGGCGAATACTAAAATATTTAATCTGATATTCCAGGCTTGGGAAAAATGACAACCTCTCTTTATAAAAATCAGTTTAACCTATACCGATATCCTGAAATCCTCTAGATGAAGTGTTTGCACGTATTTTTTATAATGAATGGCTTAGTGGGATGAGGACGGTCGATATTTAAGGGCTTTGCGGTTCAGGGATCACCAATATTTTGTCTAAAAAAACAACATGTGTACTCGCAAATTTACGTTCCTGTGGTTCCTCATTCAGAACAAATTAAAATTTGCAATTTTATTATTGGATCAAAAAAAATTGTTTCATCTTTGAAATTATGGAATGAGTTTTCTCTCAGAGAAAGTCAACAAGAAAATATATACTACAGTAAATTAAGTTTTCCGCATTTAGATTGTCGAGCTTGATGGGTTTCTATATTTAGCTCGGAAATATGTGTAAGTATACAAATAGAAAAGAAGACGTTGCACAATAACAAAATCAACAAACGGAATCTCTGAATTTTCATGTAAAATTTCCAGGTCACGAAGTATCCAGAAAGAAAAGCTAAATTTGCGGGAAAAAAAGAGAAGTTTGAACTAGAATTATTATAAAGCCCCTTCTTATTGCTCTTTGGTGCGTTAAGACTTTAAGAGTGATGTGGTGAGCCGCTAATCCATTACGACAATATTAATCTTAATAAATTAGTTTGATGTTCTTTGTGGGAATTATTTAAGGAAAGGGTTTAAGGTCAAAATACAGTAGTGAAATGAACCCTAGGGATGTAGGGACAATAAGTGGAATTAATGAGAATTAGGCCAATGACAAGGCTTTGTCTTACTTATCCGGAAGGATAGAGTCTATTTATTGTTTAGTTTCTAGCCTTGTGAAAAGACTTTCTCTAATTGGATACTAACACTACAAGAGCATTTTCCAAAACAAAAAAATAAGGGTTTTTTATTACTTTCCAAAACCACCACTGGTATATGCGGGAAGTATTGATGTCATGAAAATTTGTCTGCGTCTACGAGTTTATAATTAGATCACAAAAAATGCAACTGTGTTTTATGGAGATATCTGGTTTAAATGTAAAATATTAAAACTGAAAGTGGGTAAGCAAAAGCAAGCTTTTGCTTGTTAATAAAAACAATTTCGTATTCACAAACGCTGTCAAGTGTAACTGTATAATTAGTTGCACTAAAGCGCAATTTGTATCGAGGTTTATAGCAGGAGTGAAGAGCAATCATCATAACAAGTAATACACGATTAAAGCAATTGCTACACAACTACATCCCAACATAAAAATCAAAACAAGATTTGCATATATCTACATAAAATCCGTTCCGATAACGACGACATAAAACTCCCTTCAGCAAGAGAATCTAGAATACTCGCCTCTCTCGATTGCAAAGTAAGGCACTTTAAACTTTATTGCAAGTTTTTGTTTTCGATTTTCAGAAACAGGGAGGTTGGATTTAAAAATCGTTCTCTCCGTTTTAAGACAGCGGAGAAAAAATAATTTCGTTTTCCCTTTGTTAGCTGGTATTGGGTTGCTGAGTTTGTTCCCTCAAAGTGGATGAGATACGGAAGTGCAGTATTCGGAAAGTTTTGATGAGATGAAAGTAGTTGGTTCAGTGGATTGTACAAGAACAAGTAGTTAAAGCTGTTTTATAAAGTTTGAATGCTGAATCGTATCAAGTTCTTATCCTATAGTACAGCCATGAATAATAAAATTTCTTGCATTGAACACAGAAAGTTGAAACAAGTGGAGTTGATATTTTTATATAAATTTTAGTTGAATATTTATTGCTTTTGTATTTGTGCAAAATATTAAAAAATAAAATAAGTTTAGAATAGTTACGAGTTTAATAATAAAAGAGTTATAGATTCAAGCAGTGGCGGCCTGTAACTAAAATATTTGGGGGGCACAGTAAGGCCAATAAGGGATGGACGAAGTGGGCAAAAATGGTGCCGCAGCCGAATTTTTCTTTTCGGAATAGACGTGGCTTATTAGGCGCGAATTGAGAGCACCTGGCAAGGTTTGGGATGCAATTAAAAAACCTGAAAATGCCAAAATTTTTACAAGGAAAAATTAAAGTAATAAGCGATATACAGTGTGTCCACGGATTGAGTGCATATAAGGTGTAAATGACAAATTTTTTTAGAGTTGAATCTTCATGTTCTGAGGATCGCTCCTGCTTAGTCTCAAACTAAGATATTGAAAAAATGAGCCAAATCAATTAATATACAGGGTGTTTTTTTGGCCGAAATCTAAAAATTAGTCAAGAGTAAACTGTCTTTATTTTAGCAGATATAACAAAAATGTATTAGAAAAAGTTGTTTAGAATTAAAAGTTCTTGAAGATTTTCAATTTTTATACAAATCAGCCTACTTTGTTTTTTTCGTTTAATCCAATACTTTTGAACTCATGTTTGTAACAAATAAGGTTTAGTATTTTTTTAATAAATAATTATTTGTTTTTCAAGCACTTTGTTGAATTACTCTTCATGCATGGGTCATTAAAACCACAAATAAAAAATCTCATGTTGATGAAAAAAATCAAAGTAGGCTGATTTGTATAAAAATTGAAAATCTTCAATAACTTTTAATTCTAAACAACTTTTTCTAATACATTTTTGTTATATCTGCTAAAATAAAGACAGTTTACTCTTGACTAATTTTTAGATTTCGGCTAAAAAAACACCCTGTATATTAATTGATTTGGCTCATTTTTTCAATATCTTAGTTTGAGAGTAAGCAGGAGCGATCCTCAGAACATGAAGATCCAACTCTAAAAAAATTTGTCATTTACACCTTATATGCACTCAATCCGTGGACACACTGTAGGTAACTGAAAAAAAATTTCAGTAAAAGGTTCAGTTTTTATTTTCGACACAGCTCGTTGTTTTATTGCGGTTCGTATACTTTGAAAAGATGCAATATTCGTTTGAAAAAAGTGTAGCGTTAAATAATACAGAGCAGAAGACAAGGGTTATATGAGGAACGTGTAATTAATTTTCCCTTTTATTCTTTTCCTTCGTGCGTTCACGTGTTTGTTATTTTGTTTTTGTAGGAAATACCACGCAATATCATTTTTTCTATAGCTTGCTGCTTCTTACAGAAAGTTTCGGTATTAGGTCATTCATTTTCATTACTGGAATCGGTTTTTATTTTCTACCTTTCATGTTCGCGCTTATTTTTGTACAAATTCTACCGAAATAAGTAAAAAATATTATCCGGAATAGCTTAATCTTATTTATTCAGTAAATGAGTTAGAATTTCTTTAGGAGATTTTCTGGTAATTTTCATTAGAAAACAATGAATTAAAAAATATAACCCGTAACTGTTCACAATAGGGTTTTTTCTAAAACACTTTAATTACCTACTAAACGTTGGTTTAAATCCAATATTGTTAACAAGATTGCTAAAGGGTTGAATTAAATAAAAGCAACATTCGAACACCTCTTGGATATCCAAAGGATAAAATTGAGAATTATGTAAGTCCGAAATTATAACGGCTAAGAGGTTGATGATCGACGTCCGGATTTCACGTGAAAAGAGCCCCCTTGCTATCATACCGATTTAGTTTTGTACAGTTAATTTTCCACCAAATATTAACCTACCTATTTTCTATTCAGTTCCTATTTCTAGAAACATAAGTACCTATTTACTTCTAAAACTTTATACTGCGAAAAAAAACTGTTTTGTTATGATCAATGCAAACGGTTCAAAGAATGTCATGTTATGTAAGTATCTTTTGTAATCCTGTACGTAGCCAACTTTGTTACAATAATTATAGAAATGGAGACACAGATAACTTGGCAAATACAGAAAAAAATTAAGATTGAAACTTAATAAAGTGATTGATTACAATATGCAACCCCAACTCATAAGATAAGAAGACAATTTTAGAAACGAAAGTTGTACCTATAAAAAGTAACAATTATTTACCTTTCCTGCCATCATCTGCTAGTAGGTAGTACCTCCTTCAGTATGCTGTTGAGGAAGAAACACTTGGGTTACACAAACGCATAGTTTTGGGAACACAATATAAATAGGAATGCTGAATCTCACACTAATTAAAGCACTAATGTTTAAATTAAAAGATATTTTTCCTGATTACTATCTCAAATAGGTACACAATTGACTGGTTGAGACAGGAAAATTCCCATTTCCTCAACAAACAATAACCCCCCCTTTTCTATGCACCAGGTGTAACGTTATCAGCTTTATGCAACGTTCATGACGTTGTTGCAGCAAATTATTAAGGTTTTTATCTTTAGTAATAGTAGGAGATATTTAATTACAAAAATAACTTTCTAAACACTACCAATTTCTGAAACGGTTGAATTTTGGAAATATTCCCACTTCATAAATTGAATACCTATTCATTTTTTTATTGTCCAGGCCTCCAGGGTAGAGAACAAAATTTTCAATATTTTTTTATATTATAATAAACGTATAGGATGAGGCTCTTTTATAAAAGAGATGATTTATCCTATAAATAATTGGGTTTTTGAAAACCTTGCTTTGTGCCATGGTGGCCTAAGGCATTCTAATGCTAAAATCTATTTAATCGTACCTTCAATTTCTTGAGTGTGTTTCTAATTTTGACAATCATAGCAATACGTTTCAGGAAGAAAAGAGGACTGCTATGCCACGACTTTTGGATCACTTTTTACTATTTAGCCACTTGTTGGTGCACTTTGTTAATAATTGTTATAAGTAGTTGCCAAATAATAACAAACTTTTAAGATCTGTTGTCTTTTATTTCCGGCAAGGGGATCGTTGAATTCGACCATATACTGCGTGATAATTTGTAAAGCTCAACTACAAACATAAGGGGGTGTAGCTCAGATGGTAGAGCGCTCGCTTAGCATGCGAGAGGTACCGGGATCGATGCCCGGCACCTCCAAACCTTTTTTATAATTCAAGCTCGTATATTAAATATTTTGGACATTTCTTTTAAAACAAAAGTAATAGTAATCAGTAATTTATACATTAGCAAAGCAGCCACTTATTCAACGCACATATCCAACCACCATAAAGCAATGAAAAACTAATAAATTATTTTCTTACATATGTCCAGTAATATTTATTTATAATTCACCTAAACTAGAAGTTTCAAGAAAAAAGAAAGTTTTACAATAAAACGGATTGCTACTACTTTCAAGTTTTATTTCCTTTAGAAAATGGTTTTTCTTTTATACCCTTGTTCAGTTTTCTTATAGAATAGAGTAAATGTTATTGGCTATACTTACTACTGAAAAGGAAAAACGATTTCAGGACTATAAAAACTTTTAACCTTTACTTTTTATTATCAAAAAATAAAAAAAGTTAGTGGGGATGGAAACAAACAAGCAATCAAATATGTTACACTTTAATTAATTTTTACATGATCAGTACAATTATGAAACTTGCCTATCGTTATATTTTACTAAACCAGAAAAATTAAATTTCTAATGCTAATACCTTATTTTAGCTTTAATTACTACTACACTGTTCAGACTCTCGTAGATGATGTTTAGGCACACTTTTCTTTATTGGCCTTACAAACACACAAACAAAGGTTTATTTTTATATAAGAAAGGAAACTTTTATAGGATGTGCATTTTGTTTGAGGAGAGTTAATAATATAAAGAAATGCAAAATAATAAGGCAAGTGTAAGAGAGAAAGCTCAGATAATAAGGCCATAAAGTGCAGAATTGAAATATTGATTTTGAAAAGTGTGTTGGGGCAAATAAAATTGTGCAGTGCAAAACTACAGCTTGTGCTTTTAAGGGAATATTTACATGAAAAAAAAAATAAGTAGGTGAAGATTTATAATTAAAAAAAAATAAAAACTTTAAAGAATTATTTATTAAATATGGCATAGAAAAAATAAAAAGTAATGTACATTTTTAGGGGAAGTCCCCTGTAAAAAAAATTGTAATTTCTAAAAAAGTAACAACAGATAATATTTTTTGTAGTATAGCACAAAACCAACTTCCTAATATTTCTCTACTATTTTCCTTTGTTAATTCCATCAACCCTTCGAATTAATATTTTATTTGTCAATGTTGGTCAAATGCATAATATTATATATTTATCAAGACTGTTTCACGTAACAGTAGTAACATCAGTGTCACCCCCTGCCCCCTATTAGCAGCAGACCGATGAAATTGCATCTGGCCTGTTCTTAATAGGGGTGGGGTGGAGGACGTTACTGCTGTTATGTGAATGAAGCCTACTTCACACTACAACAGTAGCTGCAGCACCATCCCCCCACCCTTTAGCATCAGACTAATAGAAGTGCATATTAGTTAGCACGGAAATTTTTTCATTGGACTGTTGTTAATGGGTGGGGCGGAGTGAGGCTGATGCTATTCCTGTTCTGTGAATAAGCTTTTAAGCTTAAATCATAATTGTAATCTTGTTACAACTAGCTTAATTTTTAATCGATTACAACTTAATTTGAGAATATAAAAAGCAGTCAAAATGAGACAAAACTACATCCTACATGATGTTATTATATACACAGTTAAGTTGGCACTTGACATATAAACTACGGAAGCTCTAAAAATGACCTAAATGTGTCACTTTAATTTCTTCATGTGTTGGTCTTTCAGGAAAATCCTGAATAAAACCTTTTCAAATTCTTTTTCTCAAACATCCGGGCAGAAAACAATTATTAACTCTATATTTCACTCTTTATATCCTGATTGTTAAATGTAATCAGAATTATTAGCTCATTAAGAACACTTCTTTGCAGTTTACAGTAAAAGATGTGTGAAAACCACAAAGTACTATCTTAATATTTTATTTACATCAAGTCAGTCGCTGCAGAAAATCTAAACCTTACAAGAAAATCGAAAATCTTATTCCAACCCTGTCTCTGCAGTTTACAACTAATTTACATTTCTTAGCCTAAATTCTATTTAAGCAGTTTTTCTTTTATAACTAGAAAAACTTTTATTTTTATATGATATACATAGATTTATTAGTTTTAATTTTTAATTTGTATAACATTCAATAACAAGAAGACTAAAAGGAAATTAAATCTTTATCTTTTTCTGTCTCAGCTGTTATATTCCTCTACAATTTATTCTTCTATTTTAACCGACTTCGCATCATCTTTTTGATATTTCCCATTATAAAACGGTAAAAATTGTAATAAAGTCTCAAACTCTGTCATATATATTAAAGCAAATAAAGCAACCACACCATAACGTAAAAGACCAGGTATAAATGCCATTAAAATAGATATTTGTTTAGCTCCAACTGCTCCTAAAAAATGTGATATTCTACCTGGTGGTGGTGGAGGAGCTGGGAAACATGGTGCTGTTGAATGGGGTGGTTTACAAGGATCTGGAGGGCATGCCCTCTGTATCATTTCTTGTTCATCTTCATCATCACTATCATCATCATCCTCTTCTTCATGCTCAACTCTTTTAGAGTAACTCATATTTGAATGAGATACACCACAAGGAAACATCCTGCATTTATTTTCCATTGTAATAAACCTTAATATATTCAAATTTTGTTTAACCAAAATAGCAAACATTATTTCAAATTTGACAGGGAAGTCGAATTGTCAGGGACAGTAAAAGAAAACAGTTCATTTGGAGATCTAGATATAATTTAAACCCAAAACAAATGCAACATATAAGACTTATAAGAGGGTTGTAATGGCCCAAGGACTCCCTACACAAACTCCTGGACCTCCTCTGCATATAGGCAACCTTAACTACAGGAATTATAATTCCCAGAAGGGGAAATGAAATTTTGGTACAGAGGATAATTATCTGTAGAATAATGTGTAAAAAGGGCACCCAATAACACATTTTCCCATAAACTGTGTTCCAGTGATCCAGTGGTCATAGTTTCAGCAATTTTTTAAAATTGTGAATTTCTAAATTTTCAGGCATTTGCGCTACAGTCACTGGAATATTACAAACATAGGGCCCCTTGAATAGGGCACCAACATGGTATTTATGCTGAATCAAGAGTTGATCGACGGGGGCGGAGGTAATAGGGGTAATTACCCCCCCCTCACACAGACGCCAGGTGTTAACATTATTACACAAAATTTTTTCGCGTTTAACATTATTGCCCGAGGGTTTTCCGTACCTTCCGGATCATTTACCCCCCCCCCCCACCAGAGAAGTTCTCTAGATCCATCCTTGAGCTGATTAGAATAAATATTTCACAGATTCAGGAAAGGATAGGAAGTTTTATAAAACACCTTGTATTGAATATTTTGATTTTGTGTAAGGTTTAGACCAAGTGTTTGTTGTGTTTAGATTCAAAACTATAGAAAACGATTTTAGTTGCAATTTGTATTGGGTTTCTTTTTTGAAATTAAAAGTTTAAAATTTAAACTTTAAAAAACAAATACTTTAAATATCTTTTTTATACATTTTCTTTATACTACTGTAAAGCTTTATAGTTGCTTTACAGCAAACATTTTTTAAACACGTCACATCAACACAACAAAAATTGTTTAAATAAAAACTTGTTCTTCATCAGAAGTTGTTATATAATTCGAACTATCATCATTTGTTTCCACAGACTTTTTAACAGGAGTCACAGGATATCTAACAGGTCCTCTCCATTTCCTGCTTAGCCCTAAACTTCTAGGTAATGGAATAGCAGGAATATTATGTCTATCTTCCTCATCCAAATTTTCATCACCTTCCTCATTCACCCTCTCAAATAATTCAGGTAAATTAATATTCACTTTTGGAATCATATCCACAATTACAGCTCGATCACGTTCATTTGTTGAATAGATTTGTGTGCATGATTTTGAGATGCTTTTGTTAAGGTTTGAAAACTTTTTAGATCTGTTTGTGTTGGTATCAGTTTCTAAATCATATCTGATGTGTTTGTGGTATGGGACATCTGTTCGTAAATTACTGGTGCTTAGGACTGTAAATTTATGTGGGTTTGTAATATCATGGCAACTCTCAGTCATATGTTTCTCAATTGGGCTTTCAGTATTTGCATGTCCAGCAACCCCGTACATCATATTTGCGTAATTAAAATTGGTGTTTGGATATGACATACGTTTTAATTTATTTATTGTACTTTCTAATGTTACTGATTTAATATGAGATTCGTTTATATCAGAAAGATCTATTTGGCATTTTAAATTCTGTTTGTTTTTCATTTCAGACATGGGTAAAGTGAGTTGTGTATGAATATTATTTTTAACTACCGTTATTTGTGCTACCACAAATTCAACTTTTGATCCACTCATTTTTAACAACTCCAAAGCATCATTATACTTAACACTTAACAAGTTTCTCCCATTTACTGCTACGATTTGGTCACCAGTAGTGATATTTCCTTGTACATGAGCCGGTCCTCCAGGGATAACTGATTGGATGTACACTTTTCCATCAGACCCTTCCATTATTTGCAACCCTAGACTCCCCTTTGAATCTCTTTGTATTGTAACAGCTTGAAGGATACGCTCTTCTGCAAAGGAAAAGTTGTTCAACTTTTCAAGAAATGATTCACTCAAGGTTTCTTGAAAATCTGGCATGAAGTAGTTTCCACAGGATTTTATAGAGGAATCTATAAAGGAAATGTAATTATTTTTTAATTTTTGATTAATCAATAAATGCAGGGTGTATGTATGAGATCCCACCTACTAGTTTTTTCCTTTCCAAGATCAGTGTTGTATCCCACTCCTGATTTTAACCCACCATAGAGAAATACATAATCAGAAACAAATTAAAAACTAATGGAAATAAAATATTAAGCTCTGTATCATCATTCTCTTAAGTTTAGGGGACGGTTCCATATCCAGATACACAGAAGAAGACTCTTACTTACCCAAAATATAAGCATCGTGTGGTTCTTTATATTCCACAACCGGTGACCTTGAAATTGAGGTAGAACTACAATGCAAGGAAGTAGATTGTAAAGAAAGTTGTTCCAAATCATCATTTGTTAAAGCATTTACAGCTTCCATAGACCTTGAAACACGTTGTCCATTGTTTGCAAACGCCCTAACACCCATTTTGACTCCTCTTCTTTTATCCCAAACACTTGAATTAGGTAAACCGGATAAATAACTACTATCTAAAATTAAACCGTCATGATTCTTCTGAGTCTGTCCTTGAAAATGTTGAGGATTTTCATTTTCCTTATTCTGATACTCTTCTATCATTAAGTAATCAACTGCACCAAAATCGCTGATACTTTTTGACCTCTTACATTTGTTTTCTAAAGACTGACGTAAACTAGACTTTGTAGATCCACAAAATTCAATTTTGAATTCTGTTTCAGCATTTACAGCAGCTGAATCAAGCATGTATAATGGATTGGTAAGAGCTTCTAATTTGTAAAGCGAATTTGTTTCATTTTTCATATCTTTCAGTTGGATTCCAAATTGTTCTGATAAACTGTTAAGCGAAGTGTATTGAGTTCTTAGTCGAAGAAAAAATTGGTGATGCAATGAAGCTAGGCGAAAGGTGAAATAACTCCTAAGAAATAACAATCAAAAATAATATTTTAAATATTAAACATCTTACTTTTTATGATCCATTTTAAGTTTGTATTTTTTTAATTTTAATCCATGTGTTCTTGTGGAATGTGGTAAAATGCAAAGATAATGTTTACTGTAACATAATGTTTGAATAGTTCGCCATTCAAACATTTCTAAAAGCACTGGGTTCCATTGATGGCTAGAGATATTACGTTCATAGAGATTAATTCCTTGGGCACTGATGTATAACCACACATCTTTCTGGCTAGTGTCTTTTAAAACCTTTAAAGCAAACAAAAACACCCTTAACGTGGTTTGATTAATTTAGAATAATTTAAGAAACATTAAAGTAGATTTATCTATGGGGGGTTCCCCTACAGATTTTTTTAAACCCAGTAAACCAAAAAAAAATGTTTCTCTTTTCTTACCCATGTAGCAGTATAAAAGTGCCCTCCATAATGTGGCATAGTTTGTGCTAAAATCATAAAATCCTCCTCAGCTCTTTCTGTATCCAAACCTCTTCTCCCAATATGAGCTCTAGTTAACTCTTGCCTTAACCGTTTATTTTCTTCCATGTTACAAGTCACAGTCTCTGGGACATAATGTTCCAAAAGAAAATAATCCCTTGTACCATGTTCCTAAAACAAAAATTATTTAACAAACATTTAAAAAAGGAACTGAAACTTACTTTCTCAATAAAGTCTCCAAATTCAGCTTGAAGTGCTAATCCTCCAAACTCTATAAGTTGATTATAATTGCAAGGCAACTGATATTCTAGTACAGATCTTCGAAGTTGAAGATACAATAAGTGACGAGCTTGGGGACTCCTAATACCTCTTAAGCCTGGTAGAAAAAAACGTACCCTTACAAAAAGTGTTAGTGCAGCAGTACCTTGAGAGACTGCTTTACAAATACGTGCATCAGATGGTAGAAATACAAAATCACCAGCTATTAGGGCTGATAATCCTAACATGAAGTTTTCTTCTATGTGTTCTTTTTGGATTATAAGCTGAAAATAAGGGAGAGGTTGTAAAACATATCTTAAAGCTTTCATAAAAAAGGGATGAAGGTACCTACCAGCTATAATTTTAAAGTTAAATAGTTAGTTATTTTTTTGAACATTGTTATATACAGGGTGTTTCAAATTCGAGATCAACCAAACCTACCCTTTATCTCTTATAATAAGCGCGGTCCTAATGGTTGTCCTCGAATTTCAAACACCCTGTATACAGGGAGGAAAGATTTTGGATGATTCGCATTTTTAATTAGTTCCATGTATAGATACTGCAAAGTTTTGCTATTCTGGAGCAAATCTAAGCTAAACTAAGAAAGTATGATACGATAAATAAATAAATTGAGTACAAAACTTTTAGAATTTAATTCTATAAAAGTTCGCTTTTACGTAGTTTAAAAAAATGTAAAAAAAAAGTTTATAGCAGTTCGGATTTGACCGCGCAAAAAGCGATCCCGTACCTGTAACACATTGACCTGATAACTTAAAAAAATGGGGTTGGTTAAGTTAAGTTTCTGTTCCTACCTCAAACAACTGTCCAGCTGTTGTTGTATTAGGATTACAAGTAATATCTAATTTTTGTCCATTTAGCATGATCACAGTAACCGTTTTCCTCACATGTCCTTTACAGTCAGGAAGTGTAAGTTTTCGACTTGGTAAAGCAGCTCTAACAACAAATTCCGGTCCAACACAATCCCTTGTGTTTGGCACTAATAACAAAGTATCTCTAGGCACATCACTAGCTCTATACAATCTTGAAGCAGCTCTTTGCACAGGATTTCTTCTTACTTTACCTTTTTTCTTGTTGATATTTAAAGGATTTTCTAAATTATTCGATCTGGCTAGACCTGACCTTTTGGTTGAAGTTGGTGTTGGTTCCCAGTAAATGTTTTTTGAAGCTCCTGTATCAATAAAATTGTCATAATTAAGTCTGTCAAGGTTTTGACCATGACTGAAGGCCCTCAGGTAATTATCTTCGTGTTTCTTGAATGGATCATTTTCAAGAGGAACACACATGGATTTGGGACGTAGAACAGATCCAGGTGTGAACAGCATTTGGTTTTCAGTAGACAAGTCTTCCATGCTTGTACTTGCCTCCCTTGTTAATTTGGGTTTGTCAAGTGGGTTTGATCTATTAATACCCATCCAACGTCTTGGTACTGTTAAGATATTAGAGGTATCTGTGGTGATGGTGTCACAACTGAAAATATTTGTTTAGAAATTATTATTTACATAATTACAAGAGCGGATCATTTAATTTTACGTAACAATACTAATGTACGCAATCACTGGAATAATTTAATCATCGAAAAGGAAATATGCAGCTGACAAACTTATGAGAACGTTTGAAATTCAAATTCACTGTTGCTTTAACAATGCACAATTTAGTTAATGACCGATTATTGAGAGCACAAAACTGATTGTAGTGCGCGTTACAGCTAAACATGTTACGCACTGAATTATTTAATATTGTACCTATAACATATTTTAATGATTCACGTTTGTATTATTCTGCTATAGGCAAGGTTCTTGTAAACATATTCTTTATAATTAATGCAAATCTGCTGTATCAGAATAATTAATTGTAATTTTATTTTTAGATATGTAGGTACTTAGTTTTTAAACGTTTTTGTACCATAACATACAAGGTGTATAATAATTGGATAGTAAAAACGAGGATTTTATAATTAAAAATAAAAACAGCCCAATAATAGATAGTATATCGTGCAAGAAGTGCGTGATGCTGGCTATTTAACACGAGTTTGGAGTTTGCCTGGCTCCGAAATCGTGTAAAAAAAGTTAAAATTAATCGAATTATATTCACATCGTTGGAGGTTGGACGCAAACGCTACGAATCGCAGGAACGAAGACCTAGAGTAGACACATTCGAAACAGCAAACGTACTTATTCCGCAGCTGTTCGACACAGTAATTTATTAACAATGTCGGTGTCAAAAAGTGTATGGGATCTTATGGCCATAATGCGTGAAATAAATTCTATAAGAAATATCCTCTCTGGGTCCTCTTAGGAACCATTTTTTAAAGGCTATGGAATAAGTACATATTTGGAATTTTTTTCCTCCAGGGTTCAACAAATGGGAGTTCGGGAAATAAAAAATAAATCTCTAAATTACCCCTTTGTATAATATTTGTTATTTAGGTATTTTCCAAATGTTTTCTTTTGTAGAACAAAGTATTTTTTTTTTCATGAGATTTCCTTGCTAATCCGCAGTTTTTCGACTATTATGTTGAAAAACTCAGTTTACCGGAGAGACAATTTTTATTTTAGTAGGAATTTTTCCAATCAGGCAAAACGATATTAAAATATAAAAAAATACCTACGATAAACTGTTTTGAAATAAAAAATTCCATTTTTATGTGAAAGTTTCGAAAATATTACATAATTTTGTAGATTAAACGGTTTATATGAATGTTTGTGTTTTTATAGCTCGACTTGGTGAAAACAGTTACGTATGATAAATTTGTTTTTTCTTTTCAGCTAAAAGCATAAATTTTTTACGAAGAAACGTTTAGTAAAGTTATTGCTTTTATACATTTTTTCTCATGTATGGAGAATTATTTCTTTGGAATTTAATTTCAGAAATAAATTAATAATTTTAGAATAATTACTCGATAAATACTACACAAAATATTGCAATAAAGTGGGGGGGGGGGGGGGCGAAAATCTCTTGAAAAATCAGTGCTGTAGAACAAAGAATTTCCTCCCTTCTTCTGTGCCTAACACAGAATTTCACGCAAATTTTCATAAACCATAACTATGGATCTACAAATTTTTTCAGTTATATTTAAGATTGTTAGTTCATTTTACTATACAGGGTGTTTATGAATCTTTAAGACGGTTTCAGGAATGATTCTAGAAAAAAAGCAAAGTCCTGAAATTCACGTTGACACAGGTGGTTGTTAAAAACGGAAGGATCTGTTTATCTCAAACATGAGGGTAAAAACCCTTAATGAATTTAAAAAACACTTTTCAGAAGTTAGTTTTTATGAGTAAAAACTTACCGAGGTCGTGTTTTGATATCTGGCATAGCTTGTAGACCCCAAGGACTTTCCAAGACCGTTTCTAGTTCCGCCATTGCTTCTTGATGTAAATCCATCACTATATGCGAGAAGGGTCTGTTTTGTTGTCTTTTCTTGCAATACTCGGATATGATCTAAAACAAATTATAAAATATATTTTCTCAAACGGAACTTGTTTATTAAGAAAAACTTTTTATAGGTAACGCACTTCCGGGTATAACGAACGGCGAGAAGGAAAATGGGTGCCCAGGACAAATCCTGAATTTATCCTTTCGCCCCTTATGCAGAAACAGGAAAATTGATGTTTTTGTATGTATGGAGGGGGGGGGGGCTAAACGTAATTGAGGCGGCGGCCAAATCGGATTTAAAGACTCCAATTTGTCATTGGTTTGAATAGTTTTTATGCGAATTTTGGACCCGCATGACTGTAACGCCCGGAAGAAGACAACAATTTTTTTTTCCTATATAATTTTGTTTTAGGGACTTTTTAGTGCTTATACTGATTTTTATAATTTTTTTAATTGTACGCTTCCTGAGCCTTTTGATAAGACTTTTTTTTAGAAATTACTCTGAAGAATTTTGCTCGTCGGCTTACCGTTTTACCCTTTGCTCTAACATTCGTATATTTAATACGTCACGAATACATACTTTAAATTTTAAAGCTTGTTAATTAGAACAAAATTAACAAAGCATAATTAACATGAAAATACGATTAACCAAAATACTTTACTTGATTTACATTTAAAGTTTTATAATAATTATATTTCCGATTCATCTGAGACACGATTTTCTTCCACCTCGAATATAAAAAAAAATCAGAAGCTTTTACTAGACACCATAAATGATAACAGATATCATTATAAAACAACTCCAAGAACAGCAAACGCGGTTTGAATTCGCATTTGTATATAAATCTTGCTTGCTTGAGGTAAGGAAATACAAAATGTATGGACATTTGTCACGTATGAGACATTTATTGTTCTGGAAAGCGCGCAACAAGAAAATCCAGGTGTACAAAATGTTTCACCTTGTATAAGTTAAAAGAATATCAGGAATAAAGGGGCAGGAAATTCAATGAATACAACAAGGAAAATTGAATTGGCTTATGAGATTTTCTTTAGAGGAAGATATTTATTTGGTTTCAGGGAATTCAAGTGCGTGTTGTTATGTGGGATTGGGAAATATCGAGTTTTTCAAGAGTAATTTTGAAATTATCTTCATTTCTGAAAAGGAAAGAAAAATCTGAAGTAGGTATTTGGGATTTTGCGGCACGAAAGTAGAGTATGATTTCCGACTATGCAATTCGTTGCAGCAATGCATTGTAGTTGCATCGAGTTGCATACAAAATCGTAAGCCAAATTGGTGCCATTTTGGAACTAGGCAAAAAAAACATAGAATTGCAAGGACAAGTTGCTTGAAAATAGAACAAGTAAAAAATTTCCAAGTACCGACCTTTGTATTCCATCGTTATTTTTGTTCTGCCGTCCGTGAAAAATATTCAAAGACATTAAGTTTTACGGCCGTAAAAATTAAATACATAACTGAAAAAAATTGTAATTCATACACTTATTTTCCCGAAATTTTCATTAGTTAGGCAAACGTGGGCATTAAGTGGTTCGAATTTTTCCGCGTTGTAAAGCAGAAGCAGTCACAGCCCACTTACAGTAAAAACACCATTTCCTAGTGACCCTTTTGCTGTGAATTATTAGAGGGTTGGGATTGCAATTCGTCGCGATACCGTTTTCCGCATTTGCCCATAAAACATCGCTATTTGTAATTTAGCAGACTAATTGTTCTACTCGTCTGTTAACTGTCGCTTTAATTTATATAGATAATATATAAAATGTGAAAAAAAAGGAAACATTTTGTGGTGTTTCAAGCGAAAGATTTTAACTCAGTTAGAGAAAATTTGTATTCAGATTTCTCGTTCATTTAACGCGTATTCATAATCAAGATTTATAAAACGCCGTTCTACTTGTTCCGCACGTTTAGTACTATTCAGAGCAACTAAAAACGTGAATGTATGAAAGGGAGTATTATTGAAAATAATAAAGCTGCCAGCGTTTGTATTTAAATTCATCTGTTGTTATTTGGATTCGCACAACCGCTCTTATCAACAAAACTGCTCGTTCGGCTTTGTGCCACTCGTTTGCATAAATATCACGTGGCGAATCTGCAGAATTTGCGATATATCTGTGGACATGGATCTCCACGAGTCGTAATTAGAATTTCAGCCCAAAACTGTAACGAGTTAGGTACTCATAACGTGATTTGCATCAACTAGCCTCAAATTATGACAAAAGCGTACCAATTTTATTTAAGCTCATGGTTAGATCGTCGCATCCACTGAAACGGGCAGAGCTTTGTGGTGACCCTTACGACGTGTTCAATTTGTACAGAACATGCCAAATTTACAAGAAGTTTTAACTAAGAAACTGGGCACGCTTTCCAACAGCCCTCGTCAATTTTCGGCAAGCTCGGAATGTGCGCCAGCGTGCCACGTGCTCTGTAAAAATTGTAAAAATTTTGACATTTTCTGGTTTTTTAATTTCATCCCAAACCTTGCCAGATGCTCTTAAATCGCGCCTACTTCAAAAAAAAAAAATTCCAAGTGCGGCGCCATTTTTGCTTACTTCGCTCATCCCTTACTGTGCCCCCAAATATTTTAATCGCGGGCCGCTACTGTAAGCAACCAAGCATCCCTTAATAAGTAATCTAACCTATAAAGAATAAACAATGTGAAGCACCCTGTACCTACATATTTTTTTATTTTACGAATATTACATTTTTTTAATATAAAAATGCTTTTCTTGTTGAATATTAATGAAGTGACTAAATTTATTGACTGAATGTGATTGGAAATAAAGGAAAGACAAATTTTCAAACATTTTCAACCATTAAAGAAAATTAACTGTTCATATCCATTACTTCTAATTTAAGGATGACAGTCGACCCATTATACTTCCTTCTCTTGCAACTGGAACCCCAAAGGCATTACTTTATACTCTGAATTGTTTTTTGCTTTTAAGGGAAATTAATGGTAATGAAATATGCTTTTCCTAGTTTTTTTACAGACGATAATTAAAATTTATATTTTTTGTTTAATTTCAAGTGGTACTCAGGATTTAACATTTAATGTCTCTATTCAAAAGGATATTGACTTAATACTACAGGGTTGTTAATTAAAACCATTAATTATTTATAAATATCGGTACCTACTAGTACAAAGTGCATAGATTTATCTATGACTGGTAAGTTTGCCTTTGGACACAGAAGTTAATCACAGCAGAATACCATTTCAGTAAGTTTATGTAAACTCTTGGGAGTATTTCGTATTTGCACGGTTACGGTTTAACTCAAACAATCTTAAATGTCGCACAGGAAACGCTTTGACATGCGTACAGGTTGTTTGACAAGGTGTAAGGATTTACGAAGCACGAGTTACGTACAAAACGGACACGGGACTTGAGTAACTTGAATTAATTTTGCGGTTAATCCTGGTTTTGAGAAGTTTGTAATTAAAGGCAATTTTTTTAAACTATTTTTGTTTATAAAATAACACAATATGTTTTTGACTTTAAAACTAGGGGTTGTTATAAAGCCCTTCATTTAATAAAAACTCAAGTTTCGTTAAAAGTTTAATTATTTTCGTTTTACATAATTATTTATAAAAATAACGTACCTACATATGTGTATTCAGATTAAAAGTTATAAATTTTGAACTTGTTATTAATAACTGGCATTAGAAATGTTTGCCAAAATTATATACTAATATAAATGAAGTTGTAATATAATGACAATGAAACTTTTCTGTTTGCTTTAGTAGGAATTAAATTCATTCTATATTTAGATTTGAAACAATATTATTATCTAGAGAGGAGATAAACATTTAGGGTTTAGCTGAATGTAAAATAAACGTTTGTTTTCAAAATGAAACATAAATAATTAAAGTTATACAAAACAATTTCAAACTAAGTAAAAATTTTTACTATTTGCTGAAATTAGGAAAATTCGTTTTATTACCACAAGGACTAACCCCCTATGGGTCAGTAAGACCAAAAATTGTCTATACTACAAATTAAAAAAAAAGAGGCCTTATAAGGACAAACCGTAACTCAAGTAAGGTTTATTCTGCCAAGAATAATTTTTTCAGCAATTTGAAGACTTATTGGCAGTGGCGGCCGGTGGTTAATCATAAAGGGAGGTCATTTTAATAAACAAAATATAAACAAAATACTAAAAACGAAAAAACTTTATTGTTACCTTAAAGGGATTTATATTTCAGATCAATTCCTCTATCTTAATTAAGGTGTTTTTTTATCGTATATCCGAAAAAAAAATTACACTAAAAAGTGTGACTGAAAACGAATTACTCTTTAATGAACGCAAAATGAATATATTAATACTATTAGCCGAGGCAGTCCGGCTCTCAGCCCATGTTTAAGCTATTGTAAAAAAATCTTGTACTAAGTCAGACGAAATTCGAGGCTGTCCGTTTCACTCTGGAGTATTGTAATTCCTATCTACCACATAAACACGTACGTGTGTGCTAAAGTCAACGACGAGGCTGGATCCAGAATTGACCCAAACAGTATTGCAGTACTACTCGAATTGTATCAACAATGACACATGCAAGCAGCCGAGATTTCATATTCAGGCACGATTGGGTAAGATGATATCTTACTAAAATAAGAGTTTGAAAACTTTGAATTAAATATTTATTATTGATGTTCTGACTTCATTAGTTAATAGTTTATCAATCTGCAATTTTCCTGGGGAGGTCATTGACCTAATGGAGGAGCCGCCACTGCTTATTGGTTTATCTTTACACGATGTTACCAAACTTTGTGAGTGGTTTCCATTTTAAGGTAAGTTAACTGATTTAATACTGAATCTCACGCTGAGTTGTCTCTGCGGTAAATTGTCCTTGAGTCGAGTTGACCCGAAACAGACCGGAATTGAATAGTTGCCTTTATTTTCCCAGTGCTAAAACCTAAAGTTCTCAATATCTGTAGAAAACAGACATGCAAGACAAAACGAATGAATTTTCACTGAAAGGGATGTAAGGAGTACGTAAGCCCTGGCCTAAAACCGGATACAGACTTTACAAATAGAGGTCCGATTTGGTATTTGCCGGCAACGATTCATATGATTATTCGGAGTTTTGCAAAACATAATCAACGGGTTGTGCTTGCTGCAACATAAGTTTATGCTATAAATACGTTTGTACTTTGTGCCATCAATTAGCCGAAATGAAACAATCCAGTTCTTTCTTTTACTAAAAAAAAAAAGAATCTGGTACAAACGCTTTACCTTTACGTCTGAATTTTATTTAATTGTTAGTATTGTTACGTTCTTTTCAGTGTGCTATACTATAAAGCATTTTGTTGGGATTGGTATTTGTTGTTTGGTAGGGTAGAAAAAAATTCTTTTTAGCAAAAAAATAAAAAAACATTTTAATTATGTTCCTCAATTAATTTCACGTAAATAAAAGCACATTTTTTTAAATTTCATACAATTACATTTGAGTGTTTACTGTTAACAAATTTTTAATTACTATGGATAATAACGTCGGAGAGATGGTGTTTTATTCTCTCTGATTTTTTTATATTGTATGTACATTTTTGTATATGGAGGAAAAGGGAGATGCGCGACAGTCGATAGAGGTGGCTGTAAGCCCATACACATTGGCGTAGTGTCTACTGCAGTGGTTTCTTTTTTTGCAATTATCGAGTAACACATGTCCAATCCCTGTTTCTGACAAGGTGGCGATTTTGAAGGTGTTTTAGTATCGTGCAACACAAGGGATGACCTCCTCAACCCCTCCGAAAATTCGTTTCATTCCTTTATTGCATTCGTCCTATAGAACGTTCGCCGCTGCCGGGCTCACATTAAAACCTGCATTATGAAATTCGATTTTTAGACTATTAGGTAGTTTTGGTCTGATATTCTAATGGTATAATAATAAATTAACTTTGTTAACCGAGGAAAATGGTTACTGCGATATCAATTCCCTTCCTAGAAATACTAGATGAGTTTGAGATATCGATTGAATTATAATTAATGTAACATTTCGCAGTTCGTATATTATGGTTCGTAAGATTGGGCTATGATAGGTATGTAAACGAGAGAATAGTAATTTATGCATCGAGCCGGACTGGAAAGGATATAGGCACGCGAGAGATAAAGGATTAGGGTATGAAATGTGCGAAACCGCTCGGGATAGACGTCATAATATATCATCCAGGAGTGGGTTGTTGAACCTGAACAATGTGTGACGACTATTTTTACAGTCATTAGGCGTGTTATGAAAATTTTACGATTAAGCCTTCCTTTTGTGGCAGAACAAACAACCTCTTGTTCTTCCTTGCGAATTGTGATTCGGATCCCATTGTGTGTAAAATAGAAATCCAGGCGTCGTATTCGGCAGGGGCTGTTTTAACCCTTTTAAGGGGAAAATTGCGGCTTATGCTCTCGCAAAAACGCTTTTATGGAAAATGTGCTTTTTGTGTAATATCCCAACAAAAGGTATATACTAAGTTATTCTTAATAATTATTCATAGTATTCCGCAAGGAAAACCTCCTAACCCTTAATAAACTGATGAGTTAATAAAATTTAAAATCAAAAAAATTAATCCCTAAAAAGGGGCAAATGAATGAAAACCACTTCCTGTTGGTAAACACTCGAATTCTTTCAGTTTCCTCGGTTTATTTCTATATCTTTGTGAATGGAATACCTACTTTTGTTCGGTACGTGACGAAAATCGAATAAAAAGCACTACCCTGAAGGCTTAATATTGGGGAAAATTTCCCGAGAAATGTGAAGCGTCATGAAAAAACTTTATTGGCAAGTTTTCAAGAATGTGTAGCTTCTTGTATATAACAACTTTAATGAAGTACATAACGCTTTTTGTTTGTTTACTAACTTGCAAAACATAAGTTGGGCAAAAGCATATGTTGCCCATGCAAATTTTTGTCTCGCGAAATCATTTTTAAACTACTAAATATTTCATGTTCAATTTACATTATGAGCTTGGACGAACTTTGTTGTTGCTTGCTAACAGCACTTGTTTTCTAGTTTTATTTTATCGGAAAAGCTTAGGCGACGAGAAAGATTGATATATCTTTAGTTTTCTCGTTATAAGAAGGATTTAGAAATAAATGGGTGCACTTTAAAAAATAAACCTTATAACATCAATACCGAAAAAACTGATATTTGAGTCGTTATCTACTTCTAGTTGGTGTATTTTTCTTCCAAAAAGTTTTTATCAGAACAAAACCCGTTCTTGATTAATTTTAGGTACATAATGGTTGTAACCCTTGACCAAAAACTCTTTACTTCCGAGGAATTTGGGCATGTTCTGTTGAAAACTGTCTCGATGAATTCCGTGAAGGGTTTCAAAAACTTTTTCCAGAATTTTCCAATGTGGTATGTCTACAACCCACATTTTACGTTAAATCGCCCCTGCATTTTGAAAAAGTTAGGTAATCAGCGATTTTTAAAATTCATTCAACCCTTTATGTAATCAATATCATTTTTAGAGAGGCAATTTACTGTACTCTAGGTGCTGTTATACTAGATGTAAATGTTTCTATAAATAATTTATATAAAGGTCACGCTCTAGGGAATGTTTTGTAACCACTGGAAATTAGAAAACGGGACCGAAGCTGTGCGAGGTAGAATGAAATGAAAGTTGAGTAGGTTTTTGATTTGACGTAGAAGCCTTTATTCCCAATAGACCTTGGGTGCAAATTGAATGTTGTGAGAGATTTTTTGGAAGGTATTATTTTTCTCGTCTGTACAGAGAATACTTCAAACGAGGATTTGTGTTCATGTCCCTATTTTCTTTGATAGTTTAAGATGAAACATGATTTTACACACACAAGTGACAGCTCCACGAATATCTATATCTAGAGTGCGCAGAAACATCGGCCTGCATGCAGAAATAGGGAGACCATGATTATATAAACATATTATATCCTTCAAAAATGGCAAAATAAATATTCTTAGACCCATGGAAAGGTACGGAAAGAGCACTTCCCGGTTCTTTGTTTACGGAATACGATAGAAAGTTAATTAAGATATAGTTATTTACGTAACAAGTCAAGAAAGTGTCACTTTACAGCCTCGGGATTTGTTGATGCTACGTGTAGGAAGAATTAAATGTTGGTTTTCGAATTTTCAACAATATCTTTAGAAGTTGCGTCTGATTACATTAATTAGATCAAGAAAATCATTTTATCTGAAGACATCCGATTTACAAATAAAAACATTCTTTATTTTTCCTGTTTTGAGTAAAGAGTGAAAGCCAGCCTGGTATAATAATTCTATCATCACAGAAATCTCTGGAAGGGCAATTCAAGAGTTACGAAGTTATTTCCTTTGCAGTTTATTAGACTGTATACGGAAATTATTTTCAGATTGTAGATCTCCATATTTAAGGTAGAATTCTAGGTCGATTCTCGTCAAAATACTTCACGGACTTTTTATAAAACAATTCCAACATGTTCAGAGAAATATTTAAACACGTTTTACCGCAACATTTTAGGTCCTGCGAGAAGAGCGAGACATACGGAGATAAAGGACGAGAGTGCAGACACATCCCACGCGCTGTTTTACCCCCGGACGTGTTCTCATGATTTACGCGGGTACGAGCGAACCCTATTTTGGGGGTGAGAGAATCAGGTGGTCTGGTCCTGCGTTTATCGCGAACTTTGAAGGAACTTGTTGCAAATGCTGCATGCAAAAGAGGCCGCAGAGAGTTTACGAATTAAACTAAATTTGCGTGTTTGCTGTGTTCTGAGGATATTTAAATTAATTATTAGCTGACTTCAGACAGGGATGATGTTTGATCTACCAAGATTTTGAGATTAAGGTTAGAAGCTTGGGTTGCTTGCGGTTGGTTGTATTTGCATTAGAAGATTCTTTTATTTAATTATGGATTTTAGGAGAGAATAAAAGCAGTAGCTTTCGGGATAATTAAAGATTTTTTCCTTAAATGAATGTCTATGGAAATACAACGTATTATACGTTATCACCTTTTTTTTGTAAAAAGTCCTCTACGAAGTGTTTACTTTTCCGAACTTTTTATTACATTACATCACCTTCCAAAATGAAAATTAAGTTAAAGTTATGAAACTGGTAAACAACCGCCGATGCGTATCGGTAAATAATAATACGAACATCGTACTTTCCAGGAATAAAGTAAATATTTCAATTTTTCTTTCGTGTATTCCACATCAATATTTAACTTGAGAGAAATGTACAAACATCTATAAAAGAACGATATTTGTAGGTACACATTTGCAAAATACAACCTCCTACTCAATGTTAAAATTTTTCCATACTCCCATTTTACTACTTGATGATGGTGGGGGTAGGTATATATTCCCTACCAATGTATAATTCCGTTATCTTACTAAACATTACATTTGGATTTGTCATGTACGTTTCTTTACCTTATTAAAATAATTGGCTTTATAAAATAAACTTAATACTGAAATTTCCTTTTCAAATCATCTCTTCATTTTTCAAAAGAATAATGAACCGTAACTTTAAGATGAATTTATAATAAGATCAAGCCGAAATCTATTGAATATGTTCAGTCAATCTAAAAACCAATTTCAAAGATAGTACCTATTTGCAAGAAAGACGCTTCTCTATAGAACTGCCAGTAGCTGTATGAATAATAAATCGTAAAAGTTAAAAATGCCTCAAGCATGTGATGAAAATGCAGCATATCTGCATAGAAGTGCATTTACACATCAACTCCTCAATTGTGCTTTAATAAATATTCGAAAAGTGAAGCCAAAATTTTTCTAATAAAAAACGGTTTCAGATATACAGTATGTCCACTGATTGAGTGCATATAAGGTGTAAATGACAATTTTTTTTAGAGTTGGATCTTCATGTTCTGAGGATCGCTCCTGTTTAGTGTCAAACTAAGATATTGAAAAAATGGGCCAAATCAATTAATATACAGGGTGTTTTTTTGGCCGAAATCTAAAAATTAGTCAAGAGTAAACTGTCTTTATTTTAGCAGATATAACAAAAATTTATTAGAAAAAGTTGTTTAGAATTAAAAGTTATTGAAGATTTTCAACTTTTATACAAATCAGTCTACTTTGATTTTTTTCATCAAAATCCAATACTTTTGAACGCATGTTTGTAATAAATAAGGTTTAGTATTTTTTTAATAAATAATTATTTGTTTTTCAAGTACTTTGTTTAATCACTCCTCATGCATGGGTCATTAAAACCATAAAAACCATAAAAAATCTCATGTTGATGAATAATATCAAAGTAGGCTGATTTGTATAAAAATTGAAAATCTTCAATAACTTTTAATTCTAAACAACTTTTTCTAATACAATTTTGTTATATCTGCTAAAATAAAGACAGTTTACTCTTGACAAATTTTTAGATTTCGGCCAAGAAAACACCCTGTATATTAATTGATTTCGCTCATTGTTTCAATATCTTAGTTTGAGACTAAGCAGGAGCGATCCTCAGAACATGAAGATCCAACTCTAAAAAAAATTGTCATTTACACCTTATATGCACTCAATCCGTGGACACACTGTCGATCTGAAAAAGCGTTTAATTAGAAATTTACTTTCTGGTATCAACAAAAGCTTCAAATTTTTGCATCAGAGCCTTATTATTGGCTCCACCTTTAATAGCGACTCCGAAGAAGAGGTAATAAAATTTTCCGTAGAAAAAAATCCTGAAAATCTAAGCAAAATTACAATTCAGATACAATCGTACCAAAAGTGATTATCCTCAAGTGAATACAATTCACATAAAAAATCCTTCCACTTCAGGATTTCGGACTTGAATAAAACATGCAACGACTTCTCTATAAATATCTTTTTTGTCACTTACATCCAGAAGATGCATGAGGGAAGCTCTAGCCGAAGCTTGAGGTCTGGTCATATCCGTAAGGACTTGACATAGTTCGCCACTTAACCGAGAGGTAGCGGCGTGGCTTGTCAGTGTGGCCCTTTTGAGTGTTTCCCCTAATCCATAAATCCACATCTGAAATAAAAAATAACGTTATAGAAATGTTACCACAAGTTATTGCGAAAAAAAAATGCTTATTTCGTTTAATAAATTTATTGCAACAATTAGGGGATGGAATTTAATAAATCCGTGGTAAAGTATGACGTGAACGAAAAAAAAGGGACATCTCTTTTACGTTTGTATACAATATGTGCTCGTATAAGCTTGTTTGGATTGAATGATCGAACTTCATTTCTGTTCAATTCCCCCTTGGTGTGATGGAGTGTAATAGACTGATTGTTGCAAATGTCTTTTTCAATGGAATTCCTCCTTTTTTTGTTATTTTTTTTTGTTAAATGTAAACAGCGTGAAAGTGTTACTTTCTTGCAGGAAAAAAATATTCTAATAAGTAAAGTCGAATTCATTAAAAAACGTCGACAAAACTTTACTCGAGGAGTAACTCTCTCAGAGGTGGCACTTAATTTATTCCTAATCAGCTTCCTCTTTGACGTTAATAAAGTTCATTATATCGAGCATTATCGATACCGTTCAGTTGATTAGGTTAACCAAGCGTAGGCGAACGATTAATATTAAAATGGCGCGCTCTGCAGCTTTTGGAGATCAATTGAAACAAAGTAAGTAATTACGAGAAAATTTCTTCTCGATAATGAGAAGTCCAATTTAACGTTCAGTAAATTAATTCCCTATAGGAATTATTATTTACTAATCTTTTCATTGTTTTTATGACTTTTACTGGACTTTCTCATTGTATTTAAGTATGCCAATTTTAAATTAAAGTTTCGGGATTGGTAAAACCTTTAATTATGCAAAAAAGGAGCATTAGAAAAATAACGAAGTTAGTTATCCTTAAATATTTTATGTGCAACGTTAAAGTGCTATGAGATTGCTAGATTTCAAATCATGTGTAAATCCCAGCCAGAGGCTTGTTTCGGGACTCCGGGATAGAGCTATGTCATCAGAAATTACTGTCTTCGCCGCAGTTTCGCAAATTTCCTGAATAACCGAGGACGAAACGTCGGCAGTTCCAATACCGATGGCTTGTTTCGTATGTCTAGGCCAAGACTATTTAGATTTTGTATAATGGATGGAAAACAATTAACAATTAAGATTTTCCTAATTAGGTTTTCAAAGGGTAGGGTAGGTACCCAGTGAGAGGCTAGTGAAGGATATGAGGACGAATACTCCGCAGGACGCTTGGCGGATCAGGAATTTCTGCATTGGCAAAAGAAATTTACAAAAGGATTGCTATAAGTGAATTGGTCAGTTTGAGGAAGGGTGTGTTCAAACAAAGAAAATATTTTCTTGCAAGTGTTAGGTTGTCTAATCCATGTTAGATGATGGCTCATCCCATTATAGCAGTTGGCACCGACTGGAAAAGTTTCGTTACATTTACTACAAGGAGACAATTTTTTTCCAGATCGCAAATTTAAAAAAAATGTTTTTAAAACAGTTTAAAAAATTAATTCATAAATAATATCGGGTTTTCCTAAACTATATCCTTTGAAAAACATTTTCTGTTAGCTTTCGGAATATTTTGAATAATTCCAAAATATCTGCAGGCAAACAACCATTAACCAGAGTTTTAATGTTTAATTGAAGTTTTTAAATAAAGAGCTAACTACATTTTTATAAAAGCCCGAATTTTAGTTTGAAACTGAGAATTCATGTTATCCAGATTTTTCTCATTTCGCAGTAAATCTCGAAGTATGTGAGGTTTTTTCATATCTCTAGGTCGTTAGGATTCCACATATTTTAACTGAATGTCCGACCTATGAACTGAAAAACGATTTATTTTCTGGTCTATTCCTTCTTTTAGTATTCATTATCCGTACTTTATAACGTGGATCTAATATTTATTTAGGGGATAAAGTGAAATGAATAATTTTAACAGATAAGTCAACTAAACAAGCTCAGTTAACTTTTTTATTTGATAAAATGAGGCACGTGCAAATTTTCCGTGAAATATATTCAAATCGCTTTGCAAATATACGGAAATAATTCTTTTGGCGGTTATTTTTCATCGTAAAATTTCGATTTTCAATTTCCTGCGACACATTGAACTGTAACGGTGCGTCCCTGTGGGCCGAAGAAAGTTCGTTGACTTTTCAATTCTTTTGGCAGCTAATCCCCAAGGTTATTGATTTTGGTTTGTAGTTTTACAATTTATAGCAGAATTCTTCAAAGAAATGGAAAAACGTGTTTTTTTATGTTTATACTACGCTCAAGGTAGGCAACTGGCTTTGCTTTCAAATATACACGTTTTTGAACTTTGAACAACTGCTCATCTTCTTGTTCATATGGCTATAATTACTTTCGCTCAGACTAATAACAGGTTCCATGGTGTAATGGTTAGCACTCTGGACTTTGAATCCAGCGATCCGAGTTCAAATCTCGGTGGAACCTTCAAACTTTTTTTGTTTTTATTGGTTTTTTAAGGAAAAACATCTTAATATATTCTGAAGAAATTGAATTCTTTGAAAAGATAATGTTTTTCCAAGTTTGTTTTTGTTGTATTTTCGTGAAAATAATTAATTTCATGCTTCGATGGCCATTTCCTTTTGGAAATTTTTAAAAAATGTTCTACCGACAATAAAATAATTATTGTGAAGATATTTGCATATTTTGTTGTTTACGTCAAATAGGCATTTAGACAAGCCTATTCGTTGTATTATTTAATGAAGCATTTTATTATAGAGAAGAGTATGCAGAAAAATGCCAAAACATTACGCTACCACCGAACAGATTATTACGCATTGGGGAGGTTAGGTGGAACCTGCTATTTTTTAAAGATATTTTTACTATAGGTAAATAATACATAACAATTTTCTTTGGAGGTTGTTCAGGGTTTTTACACTTTGTCAATCATGGCAATAAAAATGCAAA